>CM046061.1:25734349-26934349 GCA_025215515.1 Schistosoma japonicum
CACATAAATGAATATTCCGCATATAACTCAGTCACCTTCATCGCACCATCGACAACCATAGACTTCTCTCATCATAACACAGTCAATCAGACAGTCAGTCTCTCTGTCTGTCATTATACTGGTCTCTCTGTCTGGTCGTCAATCTCTCTCTTTCGCTGTGTGTTTGTATTTGCCTGATCATTTCTGGAGTTCGCATTGTGGTTGAACTCTGTGCAGTTACCTAGCACAAATGTGTGCTAGCTATGTGATGTCTATTCAAACTGATATGCACACTCTCCGATGTGGATTGTCGACTGGACATTGTGACTCGTGTTGGTAGTTCGGGACATTGATGTCAGTGGAGACTCGGTTGAAAGACGATTGTCAATTGTTGGTTGATGTGGATTAAGCTATTACGGGCGATCATCTGTGTGATCATTGATTCCTAATTGAAAGGTAATTGTTATTCTGGATTGTGTGTAATGTATATAATTCACACGACATTCTTAAGGCATACATTTATATTTGTGTTCGTCTGTCTGTCTGCCTACGACACGTAGCTTCCTGAGAATGTAGTTAGACTTCAGTAGTCCTATTCGAGTGTGTGGAGTTACTCTAGTTGTTGTTGTTGTTGTTGTTGTTGTTGTTGTTGTTGTGTATTGGTGATGCGAAGTATCCAGTTTGTGTCGATGCCGCTGCGTATTGGAGGTATAATCCGACCGATCGTAAAATTGTGCTGACTGTATTTGATTGTGATATCACAGAGGTGTGATGGTGGTGGTTGTGTTGGTTGGTTGGTGGGTGGGTGGGTGATGGTGTTGGTGTTTGCGTGTCGGCAAACAATCGGCATGTCGCTGCCAGGATTCGAACCTGGGTTAGTGCGGCCACAACGCAATGTCCTAACCACTAGACCACAGCGACGACGCCCGCCATTCCTCACATCACTCTCCCATTACACCCAGTCAGTCTACATCACACAACCAACCACCAGTACACACATATACCCTAACACACGCCAATTTCCATACATATTCTGCACAATTTTAATCACATAAATGAATATTCCGCATATAACTCAGTCACCTTCATCGCACCATCGACAACCATAGACTTCTCTCATCATAACACAGTCAATCAGACAGTCAGTCTCTCTGTCTGTCATTATACTGGTCTCTCTGTCTGGTCGTCAATCTCTCTCTTTCGCTGTGTGTTTGTATTTGCCTGATCATTTCTGGAGTTCGCATTGTGGTTGAACTCTGTGCAGTTACCTAGCACAAATGTGTGCTAGCTATGTGATGTCTATTCAAACTGATATGCACACTCTCCGATGTGGATTGTCGAATGGACATTGTGACTCGTGTTGGTAGTTCGGGACATTGATGTCAGTGGAGACTCGGTTGAAAGACGATTGTCAATGTTTACTGTTTTCATTTTTTGCTTTTATACGACTCATCTTCTTTTTTTTCTGTGCCGACCTTTATTTATTTTTTTACTTTTTTTTTCGAGATCATTTTTCCTCCTTTTTATTTATTTATTTTCTTGTTTTCAATTATTTTCTTTTTTTTCCCTCTCTAGCTTCAATTTTTAAATATTTTTCATTTTTTTCTTGCATTTTTTCCTTTTCTGTTTTTTTTTTAATTCTCACTTCTATTTCTGTAATCTTTTCTTTTCACCCTTCTTTTCTTTTGTGGTTTTTGTTATTCTTTATTTTTGAATCTTCCTTTTTTACTTTTCGCTTTTTCTTTTTTATTTTTATCGTGTCTCACATTTTTTATTCATACAAATATTCGGTTTTTTTCCTTTTTTTTATATGTTTTCTGTAATAATTTGACTACTGTCGAATTGTTGATATGGTTCTATCGTATTTGTATTTTGTCTTTACTTTCATCATGAGGATTGTGTAATTTTATGAAGACTTTTTTTATCATGTTTAGCGAAGAACCTTACTATATTTTTATGTGTTTTTTTCATGTTCTTTGCATATGATTATTATTTCCGTTGCTAGAACTAAGGATAATTTTTTCCACTAACAAATTAATGTGTGGATGCTTTGAAGAAACTTAGAATTAATATGCACGTTATAGACTATGCTTTTCGTATTTTACCATCTTCCCATTTAAAAAGGCAGTTTTGTTGCTTTCTGTGTTTATTTTTTTGCTTAATAATGTTATATTAAACAAAATTTGTATTTATATATAACGGATCTATGTAATGTACTGCTAAATTCATTAAAACATTTTAAAAATAAAGATGATAAGTGGTTTATTACTGTTCATAAGTCAGATAAACAAATTGAAAACTTATTATTTAGCCAGGGATTTCTGGAGTACTTTCAGTAGTAATCAGGGTTTTTAATCATATGCTTTTGAATATTTCTTGATTAATTTGGTACATGAGTGCTGTATGTTAAGTCATTGTTTACACCAAGAATTTTATTATAGGCCAAACTTCATATATATGAACTTTTACACTATCATGTCGGGCTGATCTTTACAGACTTTCACGTGCATTTTCAAATTTTAAATCTGACGACTGAGTGACGTGTAAAATCCAGGATCAATGCAACGGATTACATTAAGGCAAATTTATCTGCAACTCCAACGCATAATTTTCTTTGCCAATTTCTTTATCTGTTTTGTAGGTTTAGATTTCACAATCGATATAAGCTAATATACAGTTTAAAAACAAAAGATCTATTGTACACCCAATGAGATCTTATTTAAACGTCATAAATACGTGTTTGGTTGCAAACATTAATTTGTTAGGTATCTAGGCGTCTATGACGCGTGCAAGTATTAACAATGAAACAACAACAAACAAATGAAGACATCAAGGTTCTGTCTCTAAGGGTCACAATTTCCACTAACATTCGAAGTGGCATCTATGAACGTAAAAGGCGTAAGTTGTTGAAGCAAACAAATTACAGTGAAACTAGGCGATCGCTTAGTTTTGGTAAAGTGTCGAAGGGCAATATAATAATAATAATAAAACTAGATAAATATCAAAACTGGATCAAATGTAACTTGTTAGGGATTCATAATCCCTAAAAATACAGTTGACAGTATTTGATTGTATTAATTAAATGTTATTGATTTCACTTAATGAATAATCATTGTAAATTGATTGATATAAAAATCGATGTATTTGAAAATACAAATTCACTGGTTTGCTAGTTCACTATTCTCTCGTCTCAGTTTTGTTCCACAATACAATCTTCCTACAAGCCTAGTCTTTTGTAATAGCTGCTGGCTGGGAAGGGAACAAGTTGCGGTGTACATCTGAGGTACAAGTATCGGTAATAGCGTTCACTCACGCAACCCTCAAAAATACTAGCGATCACAACAGTTGGCGACGGGGTAAAAACCAACTGCAAACTTCGCGCATCACAACATAACTATGAATGGTTTAATGGAAAACAGTTGCGCGATTTAAACTACTATCTAATAATAAGTAGTTTAAATAACGCACAAAAAATAACAGGCTAATATTAGTGAAAAAGGATGCAACAATTAGAAATGTGTAAAAAAAATGATTTAAATTAAAAAAAATACAAAACAAAGTGCATTCAAGGTTCGCGAGAACACTAAAATGAAATGTACTAAATCAGGCTAGCTCATTAAAACTATACCGATTAAATTTTAAGAGGTTTTCTTTAGTGGAAAACATTCATCAACAATCTACCAATCTACTTATTTTAGATTACGTTGATATGGTCACAAAGAGCAGGTTTAAAAAGTTAAGGATTAAATTTATTAAATTTACAGAATGCCAAAACTAGGGCAGATGTGTACAAATGACTCGGAAAGGTACGTCTATAATTTTTATAGTGTCCGTTTAATAGAATAGAATCGGTGGCTCTATCACTAGGTCGTATAATGTGTGGCTACAGAAAAATGATTAATCAACCAGATACTAGTGTACGATTTAAAAACTCACTATCACAAACTTTGGCGCTGATTCAAACCTCACACATATAGCTATCCAGGTTTAAATTCATTATTTGGCATCTGCCAATAATACATAAATAGCAAATAAAACCACAAAATATCTTCTAAGTAAACAATATTAGTATGCCTTGCAAAAGTAAAAGGCAGGTAATTAATTTATAATAATCAGATCATACAAGGATGGTTGACCATTTTTAATAATGGAAACATACTACGTGGATAAAAAAACGATGTGCTGGCGAAATTTCTAAAACATTAAGATGAAGTATATCAATGGGAAGGCTGAGAGATTGTTAACTAGTTTGCCCAAAAAGATAAAACAAAGGGGAATCATTACACTAGCCATCGATAATTTTCCTAAACCTATGGGATCTGTCGCATCATAACTTTATTGGTTACTTAAAGCACACAAATAAAGACTTTCTGTTAGCCCAGTTTCAGATATGCATAATTCTCCATTCCACAAAACTTCAAAGTGACTTGCCCGAATCTTGGAACCTTTACACAAATTATTAGTTAACAGAAGCGTCATACACTTTTTACTTTCATTGCCTGAGTAAAGAACATGAGTCTAAACGATAAACTTAAGATATCCATGGGCATAACTTCTTTATTCACGAATGTAGCGCTAATTGAGAAATATGTATTGTTATTTAAACAACTATTAGGGAAACAAGTAACAATTAAAATTATGGATACTAATCTTAAAGGATTACTGCTAAGATGCAAGTTAAACGTTCATTTTGCCTTTAATAATACATACTATGGGCAAACTAATAGGATAACCATCGATTCGTCTTTAGACCTATCTTAGCTGACTGTTTTCTCGTAAAATTAAAAAATGGACCTCTCAACGAGGCTATCGATGAACTTCACTTTTACTGTTGTTACAACGTTGACACTTCATAATCGTCAACCAGAATATTTCCAGACAAAAACTTCTAATGTAATTTAACAATATACACTTCGTAATCACATTTACTTGTAAGAACGATGTGATAATCAGTTCTATTTTCTCGACATCTCGTTAAATCGAAGAGACGAGTAAATAAACGGGAGTGTATGCAGTAGGAATTCTAATGTAAATCAACATACCTATGTCTATAACAGCACACCCATCCTTTACAAGGAAAATTTAGTTACATAACGTATTAATAGAGCAAGGAAATCGTGCTAAGATGACAGCACAAAGTGGAAACTAGAGTTTACAGATAATATAATGAGTAAATTTGGTTAACCGTAAGCGATTTTTAAAGAGTAGCATTAGTGCAATTGACGCGAATTCAAAAAGAAAATCTCTCTACAAGAAAGCTTTTCTTTCTGTAAATACATTTCAACGAAAATATGGCTAACAATTTCCTATATGACGGAATAGTAAGGATGGTTAAATGAACTTCCTTCACGCAAAAACGTTGTCATTTTCTAGTCGACCAGTGGCGTTTATTCAAACGAAGGATAGGTTACCTGAATTTCCCACTTCCATTTCCATATGTCGGTTCAGATGATTCTATGAAGAAAGCCACATATGACGTACCATCAAGCAGCTTAACCAACGAATGAATAAATATCTTCCAGTACTGTCAAGCAAGCTTCAAATAAGAATATACGCAGCTTGGTTTTATCTCATTTGGCAAATAACGGTTATTTTTTCAGATAAAATTAAGTAATTCAAAGTAATATACAGTATACCACCAAAGTTGCCCAATTCTGTCCATGTTCTTTTATTCCACATAGCAGTAGCTATAAGAATTCAAATCAACAACCCTAATCTGTGTGCTCACAAAGGAATTATCCATACACTTCTTATTTCATATTTTGGTTTGATGATCATTATTTTGACAAGTTTATCTTGGCCAATTTATTGCCTCAAGTTTCAATTTACTTCCTGTATTGAAATATTTATTCTAGTTGTTTTTATTGTTCATGTTATCACTACTGATACACCTGTCCTCTCACTATCAATTTGAACTTTCCACTAATTATGATCAACAGTTATATAATCCATCTACCTCATTGTCACAATTGATTAGCAAATTAACTTGACTAGTTTAAAATTTTCCAAATTTTCGTACAAATATAATCGTATATAAGGGCAAATCCTGATGAATATCCAAGTGAAGACAATGTTGCTCGCTTATATATAGTATTCAAACCACTAATTAATTAAAAAAAGATTTAACACAAACTTCAGATCACTAGTTTCCAAAGCGGTCTTAGCTGCATCGACATTTTGCTATAGGAAAGGTACTTTCTACATTAATAAATTGAGAGAAGTTGACGTAAATCTATGATAATCAAATAATATTACATAACTGTGTTTTAAGCACAATGAAGGCTAGATATCAAAATAAGCATAATCATCACTAAAATTGTAAAATGTATTCAAATAAATAGATATTTAGGAATGAATTAGCAGTATTATTAAGCTGAAAGCCAACCTACCAAGGCAATGCAGTTATTTGGAACTAAATATGTGTAATACAATCATTATGAAATGAAGATTCAACTGAAGTTAATAGAATTCATTAAAAACTATTACAAGAAAATATAACTGATATGTGAAAAATCTAGACTCCTATTCTTTGCTGTTCTAGAATTATGCTTTTAAATCATTATATGTTGTTAGCAGCTAATGAGAAGTAAAAGAAATAAAAAGAATTAATGTAATTCTGCTGAGATATTTGTCACTAATTAAACTTTCTAAAGATAATCATGAAATAATTATGAGCTATTGACAAATAATGAGTAGTATACTATGATGTACAAAAATAAAGTGATATGGTTATAAGATACAAGCAAATTACATAAATTAAATCCGGAGGTTTGAAATGAAATGTTTTTTGCAAGTTAGACTGTTATATGCATGATCCACTTATTCGTTAAATGCGTATAAAATCAGCAGACTAAATGAAACTGGAAATAAAGCAGATAAATAGGTAATGGAAGGTTTTTAAACCTCAGAGAAATAAATTCATTGAATATAAACCTAATTCAAAAATAGGAGATCAGTGGCGTAGTTTTAATGGACAGCAATCGTCCTTCTACATTACTTAAATACTAAATTATGTATCTGTAGTCTCTTAATAGATACATTTTATTTATAGGGAACAATATCCAAAGTTAGACAAACTATTAGTTTCATTTTTTTTCTGTAATAGATTTGATAAAATGTAGAAGAAGCGAAAGTTAATGTTCACAGAGGCCATCAAAATGTATGAACTAAGGACCTGTAAGGTCTTTCAGCAGTTTCAAATAGCTTAACGTTATGGAGACTATTATAGTTAAGAACCAAGGTTTGGCCTATTTTAGTTATTTAGGTTGAGATGAGTGTTTGAAATGGAAAACAGTTCCGCGTATTTGAAGTCAATATCAAATATACATATGATCATTAATATTGACTGTGCAGTAGAGAAACATTTTTGACCATAATACTTACAGCAAAGGGAGGTTCATCACACTTTCTTCTATAGATTTAAAACACTTGATCACAGTGGCCTTTCCAAGGAGGATTAAAGTTATTATTCATTATTAGATAATTACTTTGAATACTTTAGAGATACTTATGTCACATTCGTTATTAAGAGAGTGTACTGTTGAAAACCATACTTCCTCTCAGGTTTGGAAGATTTGAACAAACATGTCCAGGAAACCTTCTAAAAGCCCCTCGTTCAGTCTTTCGTATGTACTTTTTAATTCAAGTATACCTACATTCCCAAATGTCAGTGGAAGTTATGTAAGCATGATATAGGTCTGCATTAGAATAGTCTGATGAGACTAGCTGATCATCAGGAAAGTTCTGTTTCGATCTATCTTACATTAATTCTTCTCCATTTTTAATCATATTACTCGGTGTAACTTTAAGCTGTTTGTATAAATTTATGTACGCAGTTATTTCGATCACTTTATTTTACTGAATAATCATATACACATATCGACATAGTATACTATTCTTTAGCGTTAATATGTTTCTGTCGAAAAGAAATGACAAACGAATGAATCTGAATTAGAAACTAAAGTGTAAAGTAAAACACTATATTATCGGTATTTTGCTTTCCATGTAGTAATAACAATAATCACATCGTTAATCTATGTTGCCTGATTGCTTGTTATATTATTGTATGAGGAATATCTCAACTGTAGAAACATCAACAAACATATAACAATTTAATACCACGAAACTGATCTGAATTAAACAACCATTGATCAACAGGAATCACTGGATAGCTATCCCATCCTAGTATGGGACTCTTCAGCAGTGCACATCCACGACCTCGTCAGGACTCAAAAACACGACTCTCTGACTCCACGACAAACTCTTTATCATTAGATCACTGAGTCTGCTCCGAACGGTTGATATTTCTAATTCAGTCAATTCGTGATACGCTTGAGCTACCCCATCCATTGCCATCTCTGAGTAACTACCTCGCATTCGACATAGCTGAACTCTACTGGCTAAATCTCACTAGAACCTATGTAGAATATATAATTCATATTTATTTAATTACCTAAATAAACAGTTACTGTTAAGCTTTATATAGAGTGAATGGGATGAGGATATGAATATAGATTATACTAACACTTTTTAAGTCTTTCCATTGAAAGAAAAAAGTTGTTTTTTTTTGTTTTATCTGTAATTCTCATTCAAATTTTATTCCTTTATAATATTTAGCTGCTTTTTTTAATAGCGTGACTATCAGTTTTAGTTATTTCATTAAACTATAGTGCTTTTTGTGCTGTCATATTCATTTTTCAACAGTTTGTTATGTATAGACTAGTGTATGTGTGTGTGTGTGTGTGTCAGGGAGAGAGTATGTTTTTGATGCTTAGTTTCATTGAATTTGCATTTCACTGTATGCATATCCTAGAGAATAAACTAATCACTGACAAAAGGGATTATATATATGCATAAAGTATGAGGATTATAACTATTTATGTAAAGTCCATTGACAAGAGAAGATGTACATTGGATAAATTTAACCGCTTTCGTGACTATTCATTAATTGGATGAATCAATAAATTAAAATTAGTAATAATATTAAATCTAACAATGAATTAAATGTTAGTTTATAACTTCAAAAGTTAATTTTGATTTAATGAAGGAATGTTTATTTCAGTTGATATTTCTTAATAATAATATGATATTCAGGAATAGAAATAATACAAAATTTAGACAAGTTAAATTGCTTAAAGGCTGTCGACAATAAACTCTAATCATTAGTATAATCATAATTCTAGGGACGTGGACTGTTGCGTCGCACTATGCTTGTATCACAAAGTATCATTTTGGCAACTAGAATTCTCCTCCTCCTTCCCCCGCCCTACTATAATGTGAAACCATTTAAAGCTTTGTATCAATCATTTTCCTACTTTCTATTCGACAGCTTGGACAATTATTAATAAATAACTAGATGCAGCAAAACAAGTAAATTAGGTAGTAGTAATCACTATGCAGAATAAACAAGCATTTTGTGCTTTATGGAAGCTAATATGATTGTTAAGTCAGCAGCTTGCATTCATATAATCCTGAGGTTCTAGATCTTCATAATGATAATTTAAAAAATGTGAAAGTTTATCCGCCAATTACTTTCTACAACATTCAACCATTAAAGAAAAAAATTAATTGATCTCACCCTTCACCTTCCCGACCTACATACATACACATACAAATTGATTAAAAATTATCACTTCCACTTTAAAAGTTCCATCACTGATATTTTTACTGTCAAAATGAATTCACTAAACTATTCTTTACTTTTTGTATTTTTCCCACTTAATCTTATAATGTCAAATGATTGAATTGAAGTGAAATTAACTAAACATTTTATAGTATCTTATTAATATAGACAATATTACTATGTATAAAATACCTCATAAAACTATCTCTATAAAATATCAATGAAATAAAATGTTAATATTGAAGTTATTAAAAATTCTTTAATGAATAATCATTTTTTCTTAATTTAGAAATAACTAATAACTTATCATGTATATTAGAATTCTCTAATAATCAAACAGTCGGTATCCAAACAACTACAATCTATCATAAGTAGAATCTTTAATGATGGATAAAGTATAGAATTGTATTTACATTATCATATTGAATAATAGAAGAAAAATTATACCTAAAATATTGGTACATCTAAAATAAGTGGACTGGAAGAAAATGTTTATTTTGAACAAGTGATTAGAACTACATGAACACTATTAGTTGAATGTATACTGGAAATTACCTGTTAACCTGAAACACCAGATATTGATATGTACATCTTTCAAACCTGTCAGTTTTAATTTTTTAGAAACCACGTCATAATTATCTAATATAATACAGGAAAAAAAGAATTACCAAATTTATAGACTGTTTAATTAGTGGTCAACTAGTTGTTTAACTTTACTTTCAGTGAAACAGAACAATACATAAACAAATTTAGTTGACGTTATTTTGTAAACTAAACAAATATAAAGTTTACACAACATCTGGGACTTGTAATGTATCTTGTATAACAGTATGTGACAATAAATTAATCCTTGAAATGCATGGTTACGTAAGCATTCTATGTTTGTTTGTTTTGACTGACACTACTACTTGAAGGTATTAAGTCAAGTTGGCTGGCTTAACAGTCACGAATTAATATGCCTTCTTCATATTATCAAGCATATTATTCTTCTCATTCCATTTTCGTATATTCTGGGGCTTATATGTTAGAAGTATTTGGACAAATACTGTGTAAGCGATAGTTTGGTATATGTAACACATTTTCAAACCACATCAGTAGACGGAGATTCACAGCTCCGTTTTTTTTTTTTTGAAGTCAGTTGCAGCTTTAATTAGGTCAGTGGCTGATACACTGTAAACTCTGTGTTTAATGAAGTAAGATAAAAAGAAGATTTACAACATGCAGGTTCCATAACAAAATTCATTGAAAGTGTCATATTTCAAAATATAAATTAACATTTACTTTTATCCTATTTGTACCATACTGGCATAATGAAACAATGAAATAGATTATTATTCGACTTTATTGTTAATTCAAGTGTTTAACAAAAAAAAAATAGTCGTTTAGAATGCATGATTAATTGTTTTGATGCTTACTCCCCTTTATGATACTATACACTTAGTCTTTTAGTAATATAGAGAAAATTTCCGATAAATTCTAATCAATTTCATAGTGATTAACGATGATTAGAGAATGAATAAAAATAGTATTAAAAAATTTGTTTTTCATGTTTTTATTTATTAAAAGAGATAGAGTGTACTGATGAAAAATAATTAATCATTATGCATTTCTACTCAGTTGATTCGTATAATTCATGTTGATATTGTTTACATTGGACTATGACTGAGAAGCGAAATCCAGGACTCACGTTATGTTCTATTCGAGACTCGTCAGCTGGATGTATCTGCATTACAGTGTTGATGTTTACATTGGGATGTTCACCAACGAGCTTTATTTAGGACGAAAAGCGCATCCTAAATTCCGCTTGCCAATTACAATCCAACTTAAACAATACTTGTAGTTTATGGCTATATCGAAGCAATCCGCTCTGGATGTACATATAACAACAGAGACTGACCAGTTTTAATTCATTACAAATCCAAAGAAAATACATATTCATCCTATTGCTGATATTGTTACCATTAGTAAATTGATGCTGTATAGATTCGATCCGATTATTTTCATAGGTTCATTCATTTTATCAAATGTAAAACTTTAAATTTAGAACAGAGTTTTATACTAAATTTAATGATAAATATAATCATATTTGGATTTTAATATTTGGCATATTGTTAAGCTATTCGAATGTACTAAGTCGTGAGTGTCTTATTTCTACTTTAGATTAATTATATCTTAATCACATGAGCAGGATAACTAGTGCATTTTTGAATAGATTCTTTGTTGCCGACACTGACTAGATTTCCTTTTATTTCTATTTCATTTTTACAATCAAGTAAATGAGTTATAAATTAGAAAATTGACTAGTGACTGCATCAAAGTATCTAACTCATTTCACTTGATCATTTCAGAACGGAAGTTTGTGTCATATAATTTGGACTTGTCTTCATTTGTTATTTGCAGTAAATAAACTGTATAACTTCAATATAACAATAGTAAATAGATTAAGGATGAATATGATCAATTAATTCGAGTTGGCGTTAAAAATTAAAAACAACGTCATAAAACTTACTTATACTGATTGTCATCAGTGTTAACCGAAATAATTTACTTTATGTAAATTTTTGCATAAATTTAATTTATGCACAGATTTGATGAGATTTTAGAAAGGAAAAGGATATTCATTATTAAATACATCTATGTGGTATATGCATCAAGTTGATTGATTTTAATTTACTTTACATTTAATTGAAATGAAATTAATAGAAACTAAGTAGTAGTAGCAGTAGCAGTATTCTTATTAGTAGTATTTTTATACATATCCTTATATTGAGGGAAGGGAAAAATGTCTGAAATAATGTATTTAGTTAGAGGAATAAATAATCTGAAATTAGTTCTAATGAATTCCATTAAGAAGTGCATATAATCTGGCGTCAAAACTGTCAGCGTGTTACTCACTGATTTATCACTCTGTTTGTGTCTAATATTAAAGCCTTTCACGTATTTACACTAAGATTGAACATAGCAGCTACTAGGTAAATATTCGTATATATGTGTATGTTATATTTTTAGAATGATATGTATTATGATTGTCAAGTTTAAGATAGTATTGAATAAACAATTTATGCCTTCATAGTTACACCTTTAACTCCTATCTTATGTATCTGTGTATGCTTTTAGTTGGGTGTTGCATTTAACCTGATAAATTATTCCATCCGGTTATTTTTGTCACGATGACTTTTCCTTCTTTCTTTCTCTCTCACTATCTTTATACCTGTCATTTATTTAGTAATTTTATTTTTCACGAAGAAAAAGATGATTTCTTTTCTGGGAAAGAGAACAATACTTTTACCTTCAGCAGTTTTGTGGTATACCTCAGAGCATCTTCGAATCAGCATAATTTATGAACGTAACTGTATATGTTTATGTACATGTATAGAAAATAAAAATAGGATTGTTTTGATTAAATGGTATGTATTTACTTTATTAAGATGAAAAATGTCAACTTTGTCTAATCTTTAAATAAGAAAAGTTATTGTATATGTTACTTAGTGCAGACACAGATACCACGGTAATCTAAATTTCACAAAAATATAAACAGAAATAAATCATGCAAACTTCCAGATATCCTGAATAACAAAGTTAATCTATTCTGGTAGTTTTCATTAAAGGTAAAAAACATTAAGTGTTTCAAATGAAAAGAACAGTGATTATAGATTTCGACCCAGAGTAGGTTTCATCAATGTTGAAAAGTTAAACAAAGTAACTTTAAAATGATTATATTTCTCAATAGTTCCAGATCTTATTTTAATTCACTAGAGGAATTTTTCACAGTATCAATAACTGGTGATTAAATATAGTTTTTAATGAATTTAGACAAATAAGGCATAATTGTGTTTTGTCTCAAAATGGAAATAGCTACTTTGACAACAAGTGTGTTTATATTGATAGGTTTTTTGTCATTTGAATAAACCTAGTTCAGATCATATTCATCCATAGAAATTAGCAAAAAGTGTTTTTGAAATTGTAAGAAAACCTGCAATATTTCATTAATCGAAATTGAGCTCCTTCTGTACATATTGTAAAAGATGACTTAATTAGTTCAAATCTATCCTGATCAATCAAGTAGAAACAGAGTATAATCATAATAAATTTTGTATCCGATTGAGATCAATTAGTTCGAAAAAGTAGAACATAACGTTTAGCTATATTCGATGGTTTCTCAGAAACTGCTAACTTTAATTTCAGAATTTTAAAATAACGAAAAAAATGTGAAACGGATGACAAATACAATTTTACTCATCCTATCTATGTTTGAAGTGTAGCCTAATTTTAGTAGACTTTTGAATAGTCCATGTAATAACTACTGACCTCTAAAAAAATGCTGTGATGTGATTTCATATTTTAGAACTCCTGTGTAAATTATCAAGATTTGCGTATCGATACATGCAGAATGTTGAGTGTTAATTGTTTCTATAAATTGTTTTTGCTCAAAGTGCATATCTGTGTAGTAGTTTATACTCGTAATATGTCACACTAACCAACATTTGTCTACATATTTATTCCAGTTGAGGTGGTTTTATGGAGATTGACAGTTCATTTTGTAGCTTGTATTAGTAAAAAATCGTGACTCTTGAAGATCAAACATGTCTAAAGTAAGACGGCTCATTGAGGCTAACATCGGATGATCTTCATTTTACCCATTAATTGATTAAAATACAAATTCTACTATTGAACGCCAGTTACTGGTTATACATTTGCAGTAAAATCTGAGTTAGGTTCTCTGTCCGAAGTAAAAGTAAACATTTCTAGAGAATCTGATACATTAAGAAAACAGCTCTGTATTATTTTACGGCTCACGATTGCACTTAGCCGACATCAATCTGAGACGATTACAAACGGCATATCTGGCTATATCATAGATTTGTGATATATGAGCGAATTAACCTACCACATTTTTAAGTTCAGTTAAACGATTATTGTCTACTTCGCTGATATTTTAATCAGATTATTTCTAGCAGTGGTACGCATAAAATAAATGACACTCCGTTGAAGACATTATAATGGCTCATCTTGAAATGAAATGACTCAATTTGTACATCAAATCGAATGTTGATTTATTCATGGTAATAATTTTATATTTAGGCTTGAATCACGCTGCTGTTAGATTTAATTATTAAGTAAATAAAAACCGAATGTACACACCTACTTTGATTTACTTTAATATAAAATAAACATGACTGAAGCATTTGACAGTTTGGACTGTAAAATTATAGAATAGCCTCAAGTTTTCAGTTAGGACTTTCAGCTAGGACTTAATTAATATTCCAACTTCATAATGTGAAATTCAACATCCAATCATTGAGAAAGGATTCGTTTCCACGGTGAAATTCAATAAAATTACTCTTCATTTTATTTTCACTAAAGTAAACCTTCTACGGAGCTTTCGAAAATCTGTCAGAAACGATTTACAAGTTGAGAAATTTTTGTCGAAAATAGTTTGTCCAATCATCATTCTTGTATAAAAATACTGGAATAAAATGTATTGCATTATATTCTTTTCAGATGCACGTACAATGTCTAGACTACGTGTTTATTTTCATGCTTCCTACCTCTTGTTTTACTGTCAACTGACTTAAGCTTCTGATTTCTGGGAACTAGAATGTAGCCGCAAAGTTAGTGTTTAAGCGTTTAACTACATGAAACATTACGAAAATATTTTTATAGGTTTCATTCATTTTCCTCATTTAAGTCATTAGTGACATTTTGCATTTGTAGATTATAACTTAATATACCAGTCAATTACTAAAACATCTTTCAGAATAATATAGATTGATGTTTTAACTCAAATGTCGGCGGCCACATTCATATCTGTAAAACGAGTACTTTATTGAAATTCTCATCAATCTTTATGATTTATTCATAGCACAACACTTAATTAGATCATTGTAAAATCAAGAACTGAGTAATACAATTCAACTAATTTTTTATTGATTATGATATTTTATTATTATTAACATTATTACTGATTTTGTTATTATTATTATTTTTATTGTTAATGTTCAACATATCAGGAAGGAAACCTGTTTCAATAAGATGAAACTTAAGAGATAGAAAAGAGAATATTGAGGAAGGTTAGAATTAAAGAAACTCTTCCCTCCTACCAAAAATACATATCATGTATATATACATGTATAAATATATGTATACTTAAATTGATTTTAAAAGTAAAATAACTCAAAATAACCAAAAGATACCCTGTATTCAATGCAATTTATTGTACTTGTATGTGTGTGTGTGTCCAAGTGAATGAGACTTTGTTTATTTTTCCTAAAGGTCTTTAAACTTATGCAAAAATATAAATGTTTGATAATTCACTTCAGTGTTTGTTCTAATTTTCTTTTCTTTTATAACTTGAATGTTAAAATAGATTGTGCAAATAAGAGTAAAGTGAGAGAATGAATAGTTCTACAGTTTATTATTTTTTTTAGTAGTTTTACCATTCTAATCATGAATAGTAAAAAAGAATAAATATAAACAAATGTGATAAGCATGCCTGTCATATTATAAGAAATAATGAAGTACAATAAACAATGTGATGAACTCATATTTCTTACAAAGAACAATTCAGAAGAAGAAGAAAAAAAAATGACAAAAAACACTACTTCAGATCTCCTTCTATGAATACAAATTAACAATGAACGAGTAGATTTGAAGTGTTTATACATGTTTATATAATTGTTCACTTCAAGCACATTCAGGTGTACGCATAAATGATTTCCCTTTATTCAACTTTTCCCAACTATATATTATTAGCATTTTCAATTAACTTACTTAAATCTACTGTCTATTTAAACACCGGAAATAAACTGTAGATTTTAATTCATCTATCTGTAGATTAAAACAGTAATATGCAGGAAATTCAAATTACATTTATTTGGAAGAAATAAAGATTTAAAATGAAAGTACTTGTAACATTTTTATAACATTTCATACATAATGATCTTCAATGAATCATTATTTTGTTGAACCAATTATACCTAAACAAGTCGATTGCATATTAATTCCATCTCCTTCAACTAAATCATTACTTCTACATGTTGACATTGATGGTGGTGTTGTAACAAGATTTGTGCTCAACATTATATCGTCTGACATATTGTTACTATTATTATGAATCAATGAATTTGTAACAGATGTAGAAGAAGCAGCTGTTAAAAGGTCTTCAGAGTTAATAAAACTACTAGTATCTGCATTATTTATTCGATAATTTTTTGGTGAATAGGATGTTGTCATTGTTATTGGGGATGTGTTGTAACGAGATGACATTAAATTAACATCATAATTTGATGATACTGTGGACAATGCATCAAAATTATTAGGATTATAATTTGTATTATATGAAACATTGTTTAGTGAATATCCATGTGATGCATCAAATGAGTTGAAACATTGCATCATAGATACATACCGATTACTTTGTTGCTGATGATGTTGATGGTGATGACTGCGATTACTGTTACTATATGCATTATGCACAGTTGTACAGTCTAAGCTAGAATTATTAAATGAATTATTTGTAAATATATTACATATGGATGATGATTGAGAAGTAGATAAATTTGCAGGAATTTCATTTATATCATCTGAATATAATGAATGTGATAAACGATTATTTACAAAACTAACACGGTCTGAAAGTGTATAATCTGTAGGCATGACACGTGAATCCATTCCGTTTGTTTTTGGTGAAATATTTCTAACACACTGGTCACCATGATTGTTGTTTGCGAAACGATTCAAACTATCTGGATTTGATGGATTGTTTGCAATAGGATTGTTGTTAAAGCCAACAGAAGCTGCGGCGGCCGCTGCTGCTGCAGCTAAATAAACGTCATTCGATGCAGGATGATTTGAAAATCCTATAATCAATAATAAATATAATGAGCGTTGATTTGCAGTCTCAACTCTTGTATAAGGATTTGTCTAATTATTAGCATACTTGGTATATGGTTAACAGTGAAATCCATGACAAGCGTTTTCTCTTGGCTAGGACTCACCAGCTGAACTTACCTGCATCTAAATGTTAATTTTCACATTGCGGCGTTAAACCAGCAACTTTTCGCCTCAAAAGCAAAAAGTTATTAACGAACCTATTGAGTTCAGATATTTATTAGCTTATTCAATTGGAATGAAGTTATACATGTAAACAACGCGTTGGGGATCAGGAAAGGGGGGTTAGGGTTTGGGTAAAAATATAAACATCAAAGTCGACATGCAAATACACACAGTTGTTGAACCCTAAATGGGATAAAACTCTTGTTTTGTACGTCACTACTAGCCCCAATGTAATTTAACAGAAAATTTATAACTAAATGGTAATATCGAAGTAACATACTTGTGTATCAGTAGATACTGATCAATCGGCTAACATAATATTCACAACCGATGGATTAAAATCTTTACATCAATAGGTTATTTAATGTATTAAGAAAGAAAAATACTACAATTTTCAAAGCACTTCTTTCTAATTCCCCATATTTCATTACGAATTCCATATAATTTAAGCATGGATGTGAATACATTTTATCTAATATAGAAAACCGTTCATTCAAAATTCAGTATTTTTAGTTACCAACCATCTCTGTAGGTGTAGCGTGAAAACAATCACATAATGATGTATGATGTATTCACTTTTTTGAGATTAAGTACAGTGATAGTGGCATGAATGCACTTTTCATTATCCTTATGCATCATTTTATGTTTACTATCATATCTAGTGATCAGAAAAACTCCAATTCTGAAGTAACTAGATGTTTTGGTGACTGAAACAGTAAAATATTTGACCATGTAAACAATCAGGATGGCAAAATAAATTTAAAAACGAATAAGAAAAAACAATATTCGATTTCTTAGTCTTAAATTATGAGTTTTTTTTGAGGCGTAATCATTAAATCAATCAGTTTTATTAAGTAACTACGCAAAGTGGCTTTAATAAATGTCCGGATTTAAGAGTGGATTTATCGACAACTTTTTCAATACTTACTAAATTAGTTACACTCAGTATATGAAGTTGTTTTTCTCTTCTGATATTGTATTACATCAGCGATTTCTTCATAAGTTTCATTTTTCACTGCATTTGAATTATCCGACTGGCATATCAGACTGTGCTGTGATGAACATGCCTATGACGGAGTTGATGATAATTTTAACTGCTTTTAATGAAATTAATGTAAAATTAACAGTGAGAAAGGTGACAATCCCGATTCTGACTGGATGATCCCATGAATGACTAAAAATTATAGCATCACCGCAGTGAACATTGAAGATACTGTTTACAACCCAAGTTAGCCCGCAGTAGTTTCGATTTTTACTGCATATTTGACTCAGATTAAATATTTACTTACCAGCTACTGCAGCGGCTGCAGCCTGAGCTGCTCTAGTATAGGCTGAATACGACGGAGTGCCTTCCATGTAGTCCATACATGGAGGTACAGTTTCATTGACTGAATAACTATGTGGCCCTATACATAAAAATAGAGAGTCAAAGAATGAATATATTGAATAAAATTCCAATTATATTATCAATAAATGATCTTAGTTAATAAGCGAAAATGTGTTAGGTCGAATGCATTCTTCAATTTGAATTCAAATATATTCACGACTTTAATCTAGTTCAATAAACAAGAATATAATCATTGTTAGGATTATCATTAATATCTGGTTGCCTGAACCACTTGATCAATTTGAAATGAGCATAAAACTTCCAGCAAACAATAATCTTAATGATCAGGTTTGTATCCAGGAATGTATATGATTCCATTAAGTTGAAATCGTCATCCTAAACATACTAATATTAGTTGAATGTATGGTGAGCTATTTATATATATGTTGAATAAAGTTTTTTGTATTCAGACTTCAAACCAGCACAGTGTTTATGCAATATTTGGAGAACTACATCATTGAATATGTATACTATCTAACTGATATCAGTCAGTGTTTTTAAATATGTTCTAGATCATAATGTCGATATTTCCGTTAATATGGTTTAATCAATAGATTAATCGGCTATATGATAAACTTAGTCCATCGAAATCCCCAAGACATATACTCTTTACTTAATTGAGACAAGTAAATGTGATGTGTGAAAATTCAGGTATTTATACATGATGGTAACGGATGAACAGTGGTTTCACCTTAACTTTTTATACTAAAGCTGAGGTCTATCACATCGTCAGAATCGGTTTCTAGGTATTTCCAGCTTCATCCTTTTTATATGACTACAAGAGATTCATTAAAATTACTTTTTTCACTTACCAGCTCTGTTGGACTGATCAATCATAGGTTGTACAATTCTTCGACGAGCATTAATAAACCTGAAAAAGAACATAAAAGATTCGTGAAATACTCACGAAATACTTGTTTGATCTACTTTATCTACTTTATTTTCGTATTCATTTATTCAAATGTCCTGACTATTTCGTAGAAATGATGTTTATTTCTGGAATATTGTATAATACGGAATCCTTTCACTTGATGTTGAGAGTACAGCAGTACACTTTCATCAACTTATATGTAATCGAATCTAAAACTTTCAGGTCATTAGTCAATTCTCCATTATTCGATAACTGTAAGGTGGGTTTACGTATGAGAAAGTAGAATACTCACAACAAAAGAGCTTGTTAATGTTTGTTTAGTTTTCAAGTTTTTCTGAGGTGAGATCATCATATGTTGAAAATTACTATTAAAAGATACAATATATTCATAAAGCCACTTAAGATGTTAGAAATGGTAATACATATATTTGTTTTACAGAAGAGTTTAATAAATAAATATGGTGTTTATTTACTTCAAGAGGATTTACTAGTAAACTTACTAGACTTAAAACTGAGATTAATGATCTAAAGAGTTGAGATAAATTTCGATTCTATCTAAAAACTGAACAGATGTCTTCAATTCTATTGAATTTCTGTAATAGTTCAAGTCTTCAATCTAAAGAAAACGAGGTTATCTCAACTAATTTATCACCTTGTTAAATATAGATTCAGTTAATTTGTACAATGAGATAAGACTAAAAACAAACATAAATGAAGTGTAATAATTTAAACTTACCAATTATTTACTTGTAAAATAGTTAATCCTGTATCTTGAGCTAATTGTTTCTTTTGTTCTTCTGATGGATATGGATGCTTTAGAGAAAATGAAATTATAATGTGAATTAAATTTCATGAATGCTAACTTTTATTCAATATGATATTCAGAGTAGTTGTAAATTTAAAATCATGAATAGAACTACTAATGTATTCTATTGGTGTTGTTAAATTCACTTGAATGTTTTACAATAGTCACGTTGAACAACTTTAACGGCGTCTAATTTAATGAAAGCCATAAAAATTGAACTATCCAGGTTAAAGCATATAACAAACTAATAAAATACACATGTACTTCAATTCTTCACTATGATTTCAAGTTATATACTACTTCACATCTATCAGGTAAATGTATCGAAATATCATTCAAGTAATACAAGTTAATTAACTTCAACTGTATCCAACAGTAACAGAATTGAGATTTCATTGTTTTCCACTTTTAAAATAGTTTCAAAATGATCAATATTTCAATGAAATGAATTCATAGTGTATTCATTCATTTCAACTAATTACATACACATCAATTTACATTTCATAATAAATTTTATTGACAATAGTTGATTTCAAGTTGTAGCAATTTTAAAGTGTAACCAATGATTAACATCTGTACTCAGAGTTATTCAACCATAAATAATGAAATGTTTGATGCAAAGAATAATTCATTTTCCTTGAACATAAAGTATAATTATTATTATTTAAAATTACAAATAAGACTCATCTGTTTATTTCAGTATTAATTCAGTGATGCATTAACACTGACAATATATACATACTCTGGATCAAGTAGTGTTAATATTATGTAAATGTATACATATATATATATACACTACTGAAATAATCCACAATAAGAGATATCATCAGAAGTGGTCGTCATTAAAAAAGTATTAGCTGAAAAAATGGAGTCGAAATATTAAATGCATATATCATCTGCAGATACGCAAGATCAGCTATAACTAGTTAAGTGTTGTAAAGACTGTTGAATTTTGAATTTAGTATCACAGAGTGATATGGATTAGATAACTATTAAGAACCAGAAAGTACTGAACAGTTGTTTGGTCTTAGTAATTTTACCCCTGAGTAGTGTGTAATCCCTATCGTACAAGAGGGGATAGAGATCAGGACCTTCGTATTTCACAGTGGACATATAATCGTTAGATAATTAAGCCAGTTAGTATCCAACTGTTGATAGTTTTAATATGTTGTGACATACTTGGACGACCACATCCATTGTCATCGGTGACTAACTGCTTGAATTGAAGACTACGGACACCACTACGCTGCAGTATGCTTTATCCATTCACAGTAAAAGTGGAAAAATAACCAAAAATAATGAACATATTATAATTAGAAAATATAAAGACATTTTAGATTAACCCAATTCTTTTGTGATTAGTCATTTAGATCCAACTATTTAAGTTGTTTAGGGAATTTTTGTAGCTGAACTTTGCTTCATACATAACCTTGACTATATCTTAGTTCATTGTAAAATAGAATCTATTAAATTAAAAAAATCATAAATTCTTTCAAAAGAAGAAAAAACTGGGCTTTTGATTCAGAAAACGAATACACGCTTTTTCCATAATGCACTTCACAAATACATTTTTATATTCTACGTTAAGGCATCTAATCCCAACCCATATATATATATATATATATATATATACATACATATATATATATATACATATATATATATATTTCCAGCATTAATGTATACATAAATAAATTTTCAACCTACCGTTAAATGTTGGAAAAGCCATGCTCTCATAATATTTGTTGCGACTTTTGGAAATATACCACGTTTTTTTTGTCGTTTCAAATCACTTCTAGTTTCCGAATCTAATTCCTCCATTACATCTTTTTGTGATCCTGTGCAAGTACCAACAAAAGAACAGATACTTAAAAAATCATATCTCTGATCACATTTAAGAAAAAATAACCTATTTATGTTAAAATGGGAAAAAAGAATATAGTCTATTTCGCTCGTTGTAACTTAGTTAATGGGATTTCCGCAAATGATGTAGAATGTCAAGTACTTTTATAATCAACAGTTATTTGAATTTCATTCTAGTTCTTGAAAAAACCATCTTGATAGTGAGTATCAAAAGATTTAATAACTAGATTTGCTCATAAAATAACGTTATAGTTGGTGTCACGAGTTGATGGCGACAAGATAACCGCTGTAAACTGAATAAAGCTGAGCCTTTATGACGTCCAAATTTAAAACTACTCAGAGATATGCATATGTTATCTCGTTCGATATTTTATCATAATATTTAAAGTCACTCCTTGAGTGCTTAACATTTAAACCACTGAGTTATTATCGAGTTTTTTATATATGTTATGTCAATCAGTTTGTTATAGGTAAGGATTTTGGGCAGAATATTATGATTGCGAAGAATGTCTTCCTTATATATTACTCATTACACTCAAATAACATTTGTTTGTCCATTTGATGGCGCAAAACTTGCACGATGCATTGGAGCGCCAATTTAGGCTTTGCATATGAGTGATTTTGGATTGTCACATCGGGTTTTTACGCATAACTACCTTATTTGGTTTTAAATTGTGTAGACTGTTTACGTCCAAACTTCCTCCCAGATTGCTCTTTCAGTTTCTGACTGATTACATACAGACAACTTCGAACCTGACTTCCTAAACGGGAACAAAATACTAATTTTATATGTGGATAATTTCATTTTTTACTAAAAGAGGAAAATTCGACTATTTTCTTGGTCTTTTTATACTAGATGTAATAATTCTAGAATTTCTACATTTCTGTTAATAACTTCTAAATATGAAGAATAAAAAATCTCAACTCTGAAAGCTTATAAAAATTAATAAATATACTTTAAACAGTCTTTGATGTAATGACAAACCAGATTTCCGAGTAATGTTTATTAGATCACAACTGCTGAGATCAATTTTGTTTTGTGAGTTATTGGCTGGTATAACATTTGTCATTCTCAAATCTCACTAACTAAATTCTATTCATATCTTCCAGAGGTTTGAAATGAAAACTTCAAATAAGTAGTATTCACTTAATAAAGTTGTTGTTAAATTTTGCCACAGAAAAAGGCGATTAGAGTAAGGTAATAATTGAAGTTCCGTAATTATAATCAGCATGCACCAAAATGTTAATCAATAAAAATTCCGTCACTTAAAATCATATACTGGCTGTGATTCGGTCTCACTTTATTGTTATATGTAATGCTTTCGACCTTCTGGCAGAAGCACCTATTGTGTAATGTAGTCAAAATCCTAGATGTAATACTTATTCTTTAGTTTTAAATGGTCTGCTGTCGTTCAAAATAGTATTATATACTCTTATTGAGTACAAAAGTCACCATAATAAGAAATAACTTTGAAAATAGTAAATTTAATTGAGTCTTTGGTAATTGTGAGCAGGATGTTCTAGTCAGTGTAATTTGAATGCAGCAGTAGATACAACTGAACCTACAGTCCACCGAAAATATCAATTATTAGGTCTTCACGTTGTAAGTAGGACTTAGTATATCAGTCATTAATGTTACTAATGATGTCTTACAAATTAAGTGGTTCGTTTTACTCAGTTCCAGGATGTCAATCAATTTTGTGTTGTGTAATTAGTTGGTTAAACATAATAGGCAAACTGAAATTCGAATAATTTTAGCAATGTGGAGAACTTTATTAAATGCTTTTTGGTAAAGTTATATAACCGTCAGAAAACTCTGATCCCGATTCGGTGGCTTTAAATAAGTTCGTATTCAAATAAATTTTGTAGGTATGTTTTGATGATAGTTGTTGGTAGGCACAAGACTAAAGTAAAAAATTCATACCAGTTGTTTCCAAATGTCAATAAACAAAGAGATTATACAATCATGTTGAATTACTTAAGCATAGAATAGTCAGTTAATAAACTATCCTCATTTAGTTTTTAACTATATCCCAGTATAGCAAATTTTATGATGGTCTATCATTCCATTTGAGCCAAAATGTCTGAACTGTATAATGATTGAGCTCCCTAAATATGCAATTTAGAATCCAATCAAGTAAACAATGAAATGAGGTTGACAAACTTTATTACCTTAAGAACTACTAAATAAAGTATATACAGGTTTTAAAAAATGTCCTACCCATAAGCTTTTGTACTAAATTCAAATTAGTTAGTAGGATCAATCAGAAGACCCGTTCAGCCTGAGAAAATGTTAAACATTTATGCAAATTCTGGATAAGAATGCATAATTGAACTATTCCAAGTATGTGAATGTTTATTTGTTTCCTATGACATTCATAAATAATTGATTATTATTGGGTGCTGTTCGATTTGAAAGTTCACATCACAAACTAATCTTAGTTGGGCGATTATTAAAAGCGGAGAAAAATCAGAAAACTTTTATGTCTTAATTTGATACTCATCAATAGTTCACATTCGTGATCTCATTAGGAATCGAATATGAAACATTCAGGTTTCGCGGGGAGCGGTTAGCCTTTAAACCACTGAGTGGGGATCCAGTGACATAAATTTGAAATATTAATCAATTCGCAGTATATCCCGCCACCTCATTTAGGGCATAACACTAGACATGATTAAACTCTAGTGGATACGCTGGAACACTAGATATCCGAAATTATCACTTAAAGTTAGTAATTAGGAAGTATATGATGATTATTATGAAACGATAATTGTCCGGTGTTTACCTATTGCATTTATTGTTGCAACTTTGAAGTTGACTGAAAAAATTAGGATGAAGTAGTTTTCCAGTATTTACTTGAAATATGTTTCACTATGATGAAAACAGTTACTATTACCTATTCAGAAAAAGTAACAGATGACCTCACGAAAGTCAACTTTTCTTTTTTTCTTCTCTAAATTTATCTAAGGTTTATGATATTAAAAACGTATATCTTATATTTATTGCATAGGCAATGCATAAAGCTCGCATTAATCATTACTTCTAATATAAACAAATATAAATGATCAGTATCGATGCTAACACTTGTTACTTGATAACCACAATTTCTATTGTAATCATTATCATAAATCGTTAATCAAAACATTGACATATTCTAACCACATTTTATCAGTTTTCGCACATCTCTGATTTAAATATGCCCCATCATACGCATACACACAGGCATATGATCATAAAGATATAAGTTCTCTATGTCAAACTTTAGTTTTCAGTGCTTTACATTATCTTCGTCTTTCATGTATCCTCCCCCCCCCACTCCCTATTTAAAAATAAATTTCTAATAAATGGAAAAGCAACTTCAGAAGAGTAATGAAAGAAAACTATAAAAATGTAGAGAAAAAATGGAATCAACTTTTAGTAAAAGAAAAAAATTTTGAGAGAAAAATATCAATGTACATCTTGTTTTAGGACTTCCTTTTCAATAAAACAAAAAAATAAATAACTAAAAACAAAATAAAACGGCGGAAAAAACTTTTGCTTATATTTTTTGTCAATATAGAACATCAATCACTGTCATTTTACAATGGTAGGCATAATTAGAATTGTGTGTGCATGTACATAGTGGGCATAGATGGGGGGGGATATACAAAACTGAAAAACAAGATTTATTTAGATAGAAAGGTCGCGTGTCTTTTTTGGTTAACTGTAAAACAAGAATGTATTTATAGGAAATAACTAACGACAAAAATGTAGCAGAAACAACCACAACATGAAATTTTTAAAAAACAGTTGACTGTAGAATGCAAAGTGATGAACGAGTGATTGTGATCTATGAATAGAGGTGAAATAGTGGAAATATTCGAGAATCTTACTTGCATACAGACCTACATAAACTCAACTGGAGTGTTTGTGCAGTTTGGTCTTTTTTATATAATCACTATGATATGCCAAAACGTCAACATATACCACAGTAAGTTTAACCTGACTATGATAAGAAGAGATTGAACTCATGAAAATCAGAAATAGAAAAATACAGCGGATGTGTTTATATACATAAGGGTATTTGTGCATATCTATTCCTTATCTGACCATTTCTATGCTTTGGTGAATAAAGTAAAAGAAAAAAATTTTTTACTTAACGTATGTCGTACTTCAAAACAGAGGATACTAATTGAGCTTTGTCAAGGGTGTTGAATTTGAAGCTAACATTCAAGAATCACTGTACGGTTACTTATTGCAAGATTGAGACCCCAAAGAAACTATTGCTCACAATCCCAAGAACTACAGGTTTAACATCAAGCTCTTGAATGTTAGACCACTGAGCGAAGCGAAGTCCAACGGTGAATAATGTTACTTCCAGTCAATTTGTGATATAATTTGAAATCACAGATATAGTACATCAGATAGTAGTTTCACATCAGTTTTAGAAGGACTAAACACCATCTAAGCCCTCTACAAACTCATAAAGTACAGATATGTCCTGTGGTGCTATCACATAGGCAACAAGAACCGTAGAGAATCAGTTCTTTACTTTCCCAAAAAGAATGTGTTAGTTTTGCTATGTATATCGCAAACCAACTGAAGTTGAAAATATCAGCAATTGGATGATGATTGGCTCAGTGGTTCAATGGTTAGGTGTTTGTAGTACAACTTGAAGCTCTTGAACTAGACTTTTATTGTGTTATGAATGTGCACGACTAACGAGGACTAAATAACTATCTTATGCTTCCTGGATTTCAAATATCGTCTAACCCGGGTCATTTAGTGTTATCGAATTCCAAAACACGTGGTTATTTGAACATTATTTAATAGTTTATTAACACAATGGAAAACACTTCTGGATATTTAATTATCAGCAAACTAACTTGAAACAAATACCAAACGAAGCATGTGATAAAGTATAACCTTAATGCATTTGTTTGTTATTTTCTTTGGAAAATCTTATTCCATATGGTTATTAATATGATGGTCATGTTTAAGTGAAGTATTTGTTTAAAGTGAATTACACAAGCAACGAGATTATCAGCATGATGAATATATGCGGTTAACGTTTCCACTTAATATTAAACAATTGATGAAAATAAGTAGTGATTTAGCTTATTCTCTCAATATTAAACAAAGTAGCTGTTACCGATTGTTATTGTTGTTTAAGGTGATTAGCTTAAATTGACAAAAAAGAATGATTGAAGATTGTTTAATTACTTGAAACCTGTTATTAAGCATATAGGAAGTTCAAGGTCAAATATTTTAGGCTATTAAAGACTGGGAGTCTCAAATACTATTAAAAAGTAGTATCATGTATACTTGTTAAGTAACACGTTTCACGTCTAGTGGATTCGCTTGAATCCCATCAATGATGCTCACGATGAAACATAGACGCAGCAATTTTCGATCTAAAGGCCAGGACGCTATCTACTAAGCTTCTTAGATAACCTCTAAACTATATATAGATATGCAATTATTTCCAAAAATTCGTATCTGCCTGTTGTTGATATCAAAAACAGAAACTAACCAGTTACATAAAAAGCCATTGCACACAGGTGGCATGTATCGCATAAAACAAAAGGATTATTAAAGTTTTCCGATGAAGTAAATTAGAAAACATAACAGACCTTCTTTTCACCAATATGAAACAATGATGTTCTAAAACGCAGAAGTTTGTAACTTTTCATCCTGTTGCATTCTACAGATATTTGACTATATTGTTTAAGATCCGTTAAGGTTGAATAGGTTTGTATACGGTTTCAAAACTTAAAATATTGACTTACTGAAGCATTTTAACAAATTTTTTTCACTAGTGTTGGATTGTAGCCAATAGCAGAAATCACAATGTTAGTTTCGTTTTATTCGACACTCTCCAATTCAGTATATCTAGACCCAAGTAATGATATTCACACTGAGGTCTAATCGCAGTATACTTATCTGGTACTGCATAAATTATTTCAGTAGACAATTCCATTATCTTATTTTTGCAATACTGCAACATATTTATGCTTAACATTCATTCAAGTTGTAATTACTCAAAAATATATTTTTTAAGTGTTTTTTCAATAGTCGATATCTGTCATTCAATTAGTAAAGATGTCTACCAACCATCAGTCACAACCCTTTATTTTTCATTCATCGTAGCGAACCGAATGCTTAAACAAGTCCCATATGAATGATCACTCTTTATTCAAATTGAAAGTTGTTAATTACTAACTATAATATAATACAAGTAACCTGTGTGTTTATCAGCACCCACTCAACTGTATCTAAAAAAATACTCCTTCAGTCAAATAGATACAGTTAAGCCAATGCCTGCTCGATAAATAACAAAATAAGCATTTGTTTTTTGTTTATTCTCCTGTAAAAACAAATTAAGTGAACGCAAAAACAGTGAAGAAAACTGACAGAATATAAGTTAGATGAATAAAATGAGTAGGGGCGGGGAAGAAAGACACAGTAAGGAGGAGTAGGACTTACAAAGAAGTAGAATAAAAATATGAAGTGGGTTAACTTTTCACTAAATTAAGAAATAAATCACATTATATTCATGATATATATACAACCGAAAAAAAGGTTTACAGCGTTAAACTTAACAAAAATGAATAGAAATGAACCAAGAAATATACAAACTATGTATCTAAACTCATGTGACAGTGTATATGTACTTAGATGTCGATGATTGATTCTAAGCATTTTACTTTCCAATTCATTAACTAAAAACGTTTAACCTATGTGTATTTTACCAATCTAGTTAATGTAATGCACAAGCACAACAGACAAAAACTCGATATGTTCACACGTATATAACAACAATGAAATTTTGTATAATATTTTTCCTTACTTTGAAAGAAGAAAGAAAACACTAAACAAAATAACACATATTTAAACAATGGAGTACAGGACATTTGCCCTAAATAAAAATGAAATCTATCCAACTCATCAATCACTGTCACTTATTTTGAAAAGAAAACACCAAACAGACAGGAAAATAGATTTACTGAAGAAACTAACTTATTGCAGTTTTTTTTTCCGTTGTTTTTCTATTTTTGTTTATTTGATTGTTGTTATTTTCTTCTTCTTTATATTCTACTTTACATTATTCAGATTAAATTTGGCACGTATGTGTATACACGCCTACATAGAGTACAAACTCATAATGTTATAGATAGAAGTCAATTATTTAAAAATGTTGTATCCGTTTGCTCACGGTTGAACAACGATAACAACAACCACATGTTGAAGACAATAATACAGAAGTTAATCAATGAATTTCATTTTAGTTGGTTAATGATAAACTATTCATACTAAATGATGCATACATGTTTTCTGTTGACAAACAAAATTTACAAATGATCATTTTATATATACAAGTAAACACATTCAGTAGTCACATACAATTAAAATTGAAAACGAATTCTTTAAAGTCTGTTGAGTTTGAAGTTTCCTACTTTGAATTGATTGTAGTCAGACAACTACTGAGTAGCTGTAGGTATTAAACAGTAGTTTTTTCCTGATACAGAAAATTTCAAAAGAGTGCATCCACGAATCTAACAAGTGATAGAGCCCGAAATCTTAGGGATTCACGGCGAACGCTCAGGTGACATCTAACGATTGAAAATTTTAAGTTCAAGCAATCCGAGATATCTTTGTGTAACCCTATCCATTGTCATTGGTAGATGATTGCCTTACACAAAAAATAGTTGAACTAAGCATATATCGCAAATTGACCTAAGTTAAAAATATCAGCTATCAGATACCAGTTAACTCACTAGTCTGACGGCAAAGCATCCTCTGTGAAACCTAAAGTTCCTGGGCTCAATCACCAAATGAAACTGCAGATGCTCGCAATTTCAATGCTTCCCGATTTTCAATGGTTGCCTTACTCAGGCCAACATATGTTATGTCTAATTTGAATGCATTTTATCTATCTAAGAACCATCTTAAGAATTCTATACTGGGACTAAACAATTGGCCAGTGCTTCTTAGTTTTCATTTGTTATTCAGCCTATGACAATCTGTAGTGTTTAGTTTAACAACATCCGATTAAAGTACTTTTATTGAAATCAACTCCTCTACGAAGACTTATTTGTCTTCAGTGTTATAAGGTTTTGCAAATCATGATAATCTTCACTTGATTTCTTTATATTTCAACATTATTGCACTCATTTACGACCAAACTTAAAATCTGTAGGCTAAATATTTCAAATGATACATACTTGTAGCTAAAATAAGAAAATCATTCTATGCGTTGAAACGGTGTTTCTCTATTCCCTTAATAGAAGTACTTAATCAACTTAATAAGCAGTCATAAATTTACTTGAGTTTAGTATAAACAAGTATAGAATCGCTTTTTATACCACAAGAAGTTGATGTTTACATGAATCTCTCAGTATATATTTTAATTAGTCATTTGTTGATAATTTGATAACCTACTGTTTAGCAAGTAAGCATAACGACTAACTGCTGTGTAAAAGTCACATACTGTGTTCACTCATTGTCTTTGTGAATATACATGTATTTTATGTACACGTATCACATGCATTCTTCGTAGAACATTTTAGTAATTGAAGTATATATATATATATATATATATATATATATATATATATATATAAGCAGATGGTCTGTTAATCCATACAACAAAATGCAAACGAACATGAGGGCAGTAAAAGAGATATAGGTACTCTACCTCATTGGGAGAAGGTATAGGAAAGAGCATTACAGCAGTTTTATATTCGGTTATACACAAAACATTATGTTTATATTTTATTAAATGTTTAGTTTATAAAGTCAACTATTTTTCAAAAAGAATAAATAAATAGGTTTTTAATTTTATCTTCAACTCTACATCACTTTGCATATACATTTATTTTTCGAGAGAAAATATGAATAGGGATATTCTCTCCCACCCGCTTGGAAAAAAACTCCCCAAACAGTCAGCAACATTTTAAAATAAATGATATTTTTAAGTAATCTTTAGAATACTATGCTTTTAATAGGGACAAAACAACCGATAAGCTATTCATAGTTTCAGTAAACTTCTTCATATTTCGTATATGCGTTCAATCATTCCATAAGAATTTACTGAGACAACAAGACATGAAAACCTGTATAAGCAAAGATATACATATATTCACTTAAATATATTAACAATGACAGATTGAATATGCTCTTTTTATTTAAAAAAATCTGGCAGAAAGCATTCTACTTCATTATTGTCATAAGTGTGGGAGATAAACTAATAAAATGAAGTTCTTGATATTTAAACTACATGATTTATAAACATTCCAATTTTTCGATTGCACTTAAATACGCATACCTACTAAATTATATCAACCGATTATTGAGTAGTGACCAGTGTCATGTTTATTAATCCGTTAATACTGAACGAATTCTTTTCAATCAAGTTGCAATGTGACCATAATAAGTGATTTACCATCGTGTACAATATGTTTTAATGTTAGGTAGTTGGAGATCATAAACAAAGTACTGCTTGACCTGGGTTCATTATTAGTTTGTTCCGGTCTATAGTCTTTATGAGACTAGCAGTCCCCTCTAGACTTAAACACACATCATACGTTTCCACAGTTTGTGACCGTTACCACCGAGGTATTAGACTCATTCATGGCTGACTACTTGTCAGACTAGATAAACATCATATTTGTTACACCATGGTAACCAGTTAGTGTGAATATTTCAGTCTAACGTAAAGTAAGTCGTGATTATCCCTAACAACTCAGCGGTTACGGCCTCAAACTGTGAAGCTTGGTGACATCGGCCCCATATACAAAGGAAGTATAGGTTCACTAACAATTACAATTACTGATCTTTGACAATTGCTAAACTAATACAAAATCCAGGCCAAGCAGGGTAAATAACCATAATCACTTTATGTGTTCAGTAATGCTCAAATCTACCGTTATTTAATGTATTATTCAAATGACTTTAATATCGTGCTTTTAAGTGCGTTAGTTTATGTAATCAATTATTGATTACTCGGTAGTGACAGATTTCATGTTTATTTAGTCACCCAAAGACTTTGATCGAATTATTCCCACCAATTTGCGATGTGGCCACTAGTCTCTGTTACTCGATATCACTTACACTTTATTGAGATGAGAGATGGGTTGAAGATAGTGCGTAGGAAACCTCGAGTCAATATTTTTAATTATTCAGTAATTATCAGCAAGGCGCACATGCATTTTCGACGGAAGTTATCCTTCATTGTAGATTCTATCCAGAAACACCCAGTTTCATAGTCTTCGATCGTCTATATAAACATGTTTACTCAAAAGTGTAACATTCCGAACATCTATAGGACTATTCAGTAATGCACAAGTGCCTCTATAATCAATGAGCTTATATTTGTTTGTTTATTCGTCACATAATGGTTGATTAGTTAATTAAGTAGTCTGCTCACTATTAAGACATTTTTCCCAGTCGAAGATAACATTTTGACAGTATATATGTATTAAGACTCATTAATAAAGAATAAGGAATTATCTTAAAAGCAAGCAACTTGATACTTTTGTCATCTTGAAAACCATCTGATCAGTATTTTTATAAATTATTCATTTAACATTAAATTAATGAAGGTTTATTTGATGCAAAGTATGCTGTTTCATGCCTCAGGCTTTGTTCACTCTTATGTGAAATATGGTTTATTTTATCAAATAAATAAATTTGTTTTATTTTTAAAACAGATGGATATGACATCATAAATAAATGGCTCAAATATCATTTTACCAATCATTATAAAATTGTATAATCAAATGATTCGAAGTAGGTTCAAGTAATTTTGTGATGAATCGATAATACATCAAAGTTAAATACTGTTTAGAAACATTAACCAGCATTACCGAAATCAGTATACAGAAGATTAGTAATGAGAAAAGTGCTCAACACTCAAACTTAGAAAAATATCATCTATTAAATAGAAGGTAATGATTATATAAATCTTGGAAACAGTCTAATATTCACATCATTCGAATATCGTTAATGGAACCGCTAAAATCACATAAAGAACCAATTAACTACTTTCGGTGTATTAATTTACATAAACGTTTATACTAGATAAGTGAAATTACATTATTAACTAGATGATATCCATAGTTTACCTTAATGAATAAATAATTCTTAGGAATGTATCTAAACTTATTTTAAATAAAGCTGATAATGTTGTTCAAAATGACAACGAATAATGTTCAATTAAATCATCTAGCTAATTGACAAGAACATTCACAGAAACTCTAAGTTTTCTAAATCTTAATTTGTTTGCATACGAAATAACATTTTATTCTTGTTAAAATGTATGCCAACTTTCTTAGAAAACGGTGAATCATCAAAAAACATCCTTCGACAGAAAGAAACCTGTTAAAGAACCAGTTAGATTGGAAGAACCATTGTAATCAAGAAATAATGCGTAAGTGATCCCCTCAGATTTTTGAAGATACTTTCTTCTCACTCATTCCAAGAGTAAAATAGGTAACATTGATAGCATTAAACAAATGACGCTCAATATTGTGAGCAGAATAAAGTTAATAATATAAAGCATTAAATCTCAACTACGTTGTCTAATACAATACCTTCAACTAAGTTATTAGATATCCAATTATTCTTCCAGACCATTGTGCAACTTGCAAGAAAAAAAAAGTTGTTTCTAAATAATAATATCTGTATCATACACTTTAATTAGTTAATTCCTAACAGTTCGCCATATTCAACTTAGATACAAGCTACCTGATGGTGTATTTTTCTAGAAATCAGAAATATTCAGATACATCAATATGCGTATTAAGGCAATTAGATAATTTTATAGTATACAGTGGAATACAGGACGTAGATTTCGTTATAAATAAAATGAGTCATCTGGATCTACCAATATCCCAATGTTGTTATTCTCCCTAAGACTTATAGCAAGTACCTTTCAATTACTTGAAAATTAACGTAAAATGCTTATCATTCTAAGGTTACAGAGAAAAAAAAACGAAGATTTAGCCTGTACAAAATGATGAAATAAGCTTTTATTCAGTGGTATATGAAACAATTAGAATAGTATGTAGCTGCTAAAAACTTATTTCCATTATCTATTACATACATTTACTTAATGTATGGACATTCTCTTTTTGTATAAACCTTTTAATTAATGTTTAATTATATTTAAGATTCAGTTTTTCAAAAGAGAAACTACAGCAAAACAATAGGGAAATTGTTTTATCAAAACCAATTTTCTAAATAAATAAACAAACAAAAAACTCTACGAACCTAATTAAGATAATGAAGATTTATATGAATTCAATAATGCAAAATGAAATTAACCATTTATCTAAATGACAATAGAGACTAAGTGTTCAGGTGCATGAATGAAATGGAAGCTTCGTCGACCTCATTTCAAAATACACACACAGATATTTATAACTAAGTATACCCTATTTAGTGTAGAAGTATGCATGTGTTCTACTTTTCTCACTGTCATTACTTTGCCACCACCATACATAATTCTTGTCCTTTTCTTTCTTTCAAATTTCTTTCAACATTTTGTCTGTTTTTTTTTCTACAAGAAACTTTGCATGACTAAAGAAAATAATCCATTGAAATATTTTATAATCTAATTAGTGTAACGAAATATTCACTTTTTTCAATCCTGAGCAAGCTAGCGATTTTGCTTACAAACACGTGCATACATGCTAAATAGTAGTCGCTTTTTTCTCAACTGAAGTATATTCACAAAATACGAATAGTATCTATTGTAAGGTGAAAAGTTCCAGATCAAAAATATATCTAGGTTAAATAGTCATTAAAAATGTAAGACGTTGGACAGTTATTTCATACTAATATCAGACTCTTCAATAGTATTTGTTGTAAATGGAGCCCAGGACCTTCATACATTGTAATGACATCTTTACATTGCAAACCACTAAGTAAGTGTCTATTGGTTTTTGTTTCTGTAGTCAGTGAGTGTTTCAGTGTTACAAACTACAAATTATTAGATTTTGTTTCACTGGTTGAATAATATAGTGTAATATGACTTGAGTGTCTTGAAAATACTTTTAAAAATTCCTAATCGACGTAGTATTCTCTGACATTTTGGTTCTGGTGTGGAATTTAATTACTTTGTGAAAAAAAGTTATGAAAACATTTTATCTTCATTTCATCAATAAATCCAAGGCGATATCGTTTAACAGAGGAGACTTATTGAGACTACTGTTAGTTATTCAGAAATATTTTCATATATTAACTTGCTTATTGTACACTACAACAGTAGATAATAATGAGGCTAAGATTATAAGTTTGCATATGGCAGATAATTCATTCCATGAAGCGGCTGGTTGGCATTAATTCAGATAGGTGATACATGCTAAACTATCACCTACTCTTGAGTGTAAATTCGACTAGATTATATTGGCGAGTACTAAAAGTAACCAGATCATTATATAATACCATCAAGGTAAAAAACACTTTGATAAATTATAAATCAGTGATTAAACATACTAAATTTGATGGCCTATGAATTGATTGAAGTTAGAGTATTAACTGTTAGACGCTAACTCAGTAGTCTGGTGATTTATCTTTTGTAGTGAAGCTTGGATGTAAATTGCTAGGGAGTTCTATGCTAGCACCAAATGACTGATATTGATAATTGTATAAGTATAATTAGTTTGTGCTGTGTTATTTGAAATTCAACAATCTCTACAACAACTTATAATATAGCCAAATATAAAATATATACGTTTTAATGTTATGAGATTATATTTTTGCAGATTTCTGTCAACATTCCAGTCGGAGATAAATCAGACTCTATATAAAACTAGCCCAAATGTTTATAAAATTAATCACTTGAGCAGGAGACAATATTCTGGATACGTGCATATGCGTGTTCTATATCAACTGCATTACTGCAAATTCAGTTGTCAAAAATATAAAGGAACTTTCCATACCATGTATTTATTTAAAAATACAAATTTGTCATAACAATGTCATCATGATTACTAGCAAGTAGGTAACTAAATTTAAAATATGCATTACAGAGTTTACGAATTTGGTTTATTTAAATATGTTTAGGTGAAATGTTTTCATTAAAAAGCAAATAAGTACAGTTTATATACCGATTAGTATCTAACGTAGTTTTTCATTGGAAAAAAAAATACAGAATTTAAAATAAAACACTACCATAAATTCCATAAAACTTGAATTCTGGTAAATGTTTGTTTCTAGTAAAATACCTATTGGTATCCATATCTTATAGATATATATATATATACACATAAGTTTTGAGGAACGAGTAAATTACCACTATATTGAGAAAAAAAGAGACACAGCACCATCTACATTGTCGTCATTGTTAATATTTTCTCTACACTCTCTGTATGTTCAAACCTCTCTTTTGACTGCTCTGTATGTGTATAATCTATTGTAGCTTATCTGTTTATAAGGAAGAATTAAGATTGGTCTTAGGTTGAACTAAGTGAATAGCATACAGATTGTAAATAGTAAATTTTTTTTCTGTTAGCTGACGTCAGCTAGGATAAAGTTTTACTGTTAGTCAGTCGAATATTACTTTTTATTATTCATCTAGCAATAATCTCCAATTACAATTTCATGTTTAATTAGAGTACTAAAAGTTCTTTTCATACTTCTCTGTATACTCCCTTTCGAAAAAGTACTCATGGAAATGAATTGATAAATTTATCAACTTATCTTTTTGAATTTTTTTAGAGAAAAATTAAAACATCACTTGTCATTTATTTTTTCACATTTCTACTGTTGCTTCTGTTCTTTATGTACTTTATCTTATAACAAAGAATATACACGAAATGTTACTGAATATAAGGTACTGCATTTACTCCACTATTTCATTGTATATACAATGAATTAATTTGACTGACTCATATTTTTTGCTAGAAGAGAAACAAAATGTGTTTGTTTATATCAAATTTTGCATTTGCATGCAAACATTAAAAAAATTAAAAAAAAAACAACTTTGACATTTAATCGAAAAAAAATTAAACAAACTAAATGAGTAACAAAAATTCAAATGAAACAAAAACACAAACAAACAAAGAATGTAATTTTTCTTTTTATTTTTTCTGTTAAATCAGAAAAACAATTATGATTTGTTTGATTTTTGAAAACAAAATGTAAGAAATAAACTTATTTTCTGATAGTTTTTTTTTTCTTTAATATTTTTGAAATAGAATATATCATTTTATTTTTCTATGAAAATAACAATTTTTTTTTTGGTCTTTTAATTTTTTGGTAAAATGTATATCTTTTGTCTAATCAATACAATTCATAAATGTTTATGTTCCTATGCATAAAGTGAATATTGTATTTTTTTCATTTTTCAATCATTGTTCAACGTCAATTGAGTAAGTTATTATTTAAGTGAACTAATCATACATTATTATTATTATTACTATGCATTAATTGTCATTTTATATAACTTTTATAATCAAATTTTCAGTTTATTCATTTGAGAAATAGTACTTTATCATTTTGAATGGTTCATGATACATATTAAATCTATGAATAAATACTTTTCGGTGAGGTGGGGGGGAGGTTACATTTATAAAATATAATGTGCTGAATTTTGTTTCAGTACTAAAATGTTTCCTTATGATCATATCCAATTAAATGCAAACTAATATCTTAGGAGCTAATTTGCTGATAGCCTATATAGTGTGAATACATTAGATATAAGTTGTTATGAAATACTGATAAGATGGAATAAACATATAATTTGATCTTAACTAAGTGTTATGATGAATGTTGAAGCTGACTGTATAGACAACAAATCAAAACCATTGCACTCGCTGAACAGTTGTTGGGTCCTAGTACGAAACACATTAGCAGTAGGCAGTCAAGATTATACTAGAGTGAATGATTTTACGACCTAGAGATTACACGGTGGAATACTTGGTCGTTAAGACCAGTGTGCCCACCGTTATATACAGATCGATATTTACTAACTTTAGTCAATTCGCAATACAATTCACAATTACAAAAATACTTAACAAGGTGGTAATTTCACATTGGTTTTCAGGGAAACTTGACACCGTCCAGGCTCTTCATGATTCAAATAATACATGTCAATCCTGTGGCACAACCATACAGGTAAATAAAGGACTGGTGGATCAGATACCTGCTGATGAAAATGATTGTGTTGACACGAACATATGGCAGATTGACTTAACTTAGAAATGTCAATAGACGAAAGCAGGTTGACTCAGTGGTTCGATGGTTATGTTTTCGTTGCCAATTCTGAACTTATTGGATTAGATCCCTCTGCAGGGTAGTGACTGATTACTTTTAAGGAGTCCCATACTGAGAATAAACAATTATTTTGTCCTTCTGGTTTTTAAATGTTGTTTGAACCAGGTCACTTGGAGAAACGAAATTTAAATACAGTTTGATCAATCTAGTAGTCTGAGTATTGTTTCAAAGTGACTTATATTATAAAAATAAGCTTTTTGTTGATTAGCATGTCGCAGTAAACCATTGTAAACAAACTGGATGCTCACAAGTATTGACTTGACAAGTTTCATGAGAGCTTTAGTCAAAGTTTCGCTTTAGACATGAGTTATTCTTGTAACAGGGATCTTTCGACAGCTAGCAAAATCATTCTGTACAGTGAAGCGAAAAAGAATTGATTTTTCGCTTTGTATACGGAAAAATGACTAAACATGCACAAATTTAATAAGAATACTCTATTTCTATTCAAATCTTATTTGTACAAGTCTACCTATTTATTTAGCTTGAAAATTTACAAAATTGTTGAGTGATACAGACTCACGAGCAGTCATGACCAAGAACGAAGTAACTGTTTTTTGCATTTCTAGGTTACATATCGTATGGTGTAGCTAGTGGTCATACGAGCGAAACAAAATAGTTATATTGTGTTGCTTATATTTCAATGAACTTTTCAGATAAAATTAGTTCCTGATGAAAATTTTACTCCTGGTAAACATAATCATTTAGAAACAAACCATTTCACTTAGTAACTGATTCAATTGATGTAAACAAATTCGTATGATTTTGATTGACTTTAAGAATTAGGGAGAGGTAGCAACAACAAATAATCTTATCATGAAAATGTAAGAAATTTGAGTTTCTATTAACTACTAATTTGATTATAGAACTTGTAAGGTGGGATAACATTCACTGGATTCTACCTCATCCTGGAATCATTAAATATACATGAATTAAGTAACATCGGATTTAGAGTTAGAAATGGTGTAAGTTTATGTTATCACTTAATCTATATACTCCTTATTTCAGATAGATATTTCGTCTTAAGTTTTTTATAGGGACCTAATATCTTTATTGATGTAGAAGTATCATACTTTTATAAACTTTTGTTTTGGTTTATTTTTCCACAACAAACTAAATAACACAATTGTTATCATCTTGTGAATCATTCCAGCTAGTCTTTATTATTTAACAATGTAGTGTTTTAGCGAATTGAGGCTTCTGAGGACTAAATACTGGTTACTTTCACTTAACTCTTAATAAACTAAATGAGTGGGTGATTAAAATCTGATTGATTTATCAAAGAAATTTAATTTCACTAAAAATGTTTTTAGAAATATATTCATTTTAAAGAAAAAATACCACCAATGCTTTTTTCAAAGAAAATGAGTTATTTGACTATGATAAAACTTTGTTGTATCGTATACAACATCAACCTATGGCATAAATATCTGAAATACAATGATATTACACGCAGGGTAAAATTCAATTATGTGTATAGATCACTTAAAGAATTAACATTTCTAAGAATTAAATAACAAATAATTCCCGAATAGGATGAAGCTCACATTAGTGATTTCGTTGTTGCCCACAATTTAAATATGCTAGAAAATTCGATAAATGACTAGATCGAAACAATCATTTTAGGATTTACAGTTGACAACAAAAACTGATCAATGAAAGGAAATTATATACACTTACTAAAGAGTCGTTTTACTAGTGTCTGTTATCAATGAATTTTATTGTATTTCAGTAGTATATTAAATTATAACGATATTTAAACAGAACTGATTGAAGAATAGATTAATCAAAGGTGTAAATGCTTTATAGTGAAGAAAATTTATTCAAATAATTATTCTTAATAAGTGTTGCATAAACTTTGTTACCTGATAAGAACAACGTTTATTTTGTTCTTTCAAAATTTCACATTTGGAATTGTGAAATAAATGAATCAGAGCCTTAATTTCGATAAGTTAAAGGTTGACCTATGGAAACTAAAGTCTTGGCTGAAGTCTTCATTACTGTTAAAAGGTTGTCTTATGTCTGGATCTTTTAAAAATATAAATTTCATAGAAACAGTGTTCAAACTATTTATTTAAAATATACTTTATTTGAAAAAATTTTGATTTCACTTCATTAAACAGTCCTGTTTATATTTAGATGTTTGTATAAGTAAGAGATTGATGTTCTTTGAATGACAGTGAAAATCATGGAGAACTGAATAGCTGTTTTCCTCTAGTATGAAATTTTTCAGGACTGTGCACCCTCGATCCCTCCAGGGAATTGAACCCAGGGCAAACTCCTAACCCTCTGAACCGCTTAGCCGTCACTACTAAACCACCTCAATTCAATTTTATAATCGATATTATAGCCATCTACAATATAATTTTGATTACTAAACTTACCAGTTTCATCTAAGCCTAATTCATTTGATTTAAGACCAGTTCTCTCTATTTGTGAATCATCATTCAATGAACTGTCACTGCGAATTGAACCATTTAAAGACGATGCTTTAGTGTGCCTAATCCTCGATGTTGGTCTAGACGGCAAACATGTAGTATTACTGCGATGTCCCGTATGTTGTGAATTATGCAATAAAGATGGATAAGAATGATTGGGTGGAAAATTTTGTGATTGATATAAATTATGATATTGCAGTGATGATGTAGATAATGATGATGCACATGGTGGTGATGTTGTTGTCAATGAGACTGAAGAACTATTCGAAAGTATTGGGTAGTGAGAATGCAATGCGTGCTGTAAATAAGGTACTGAAATGGGACTATGGTCATGTTGCATGTTACTCGTTTCATGTGGACGTGAATGAAAAATATCAGAAACACCAAAATAAGGATCAAGAATATTAGGCGGTTGTGTTGAGGAATTCATAGTTAATGACGTACACGATGATAAGGATTGGCTTTGGTTTACTGAATTGGAATAATTACAGTTATTTTTATTCAATACATCATTAAGTTGATCACTAAGTAATGAATGATAGTGATGATGTAATTGGTTGCTCTGTGAGTTCTGGTGCTGCTGCTGATTATGCTGATGAGAAGCATGGTGGTGCTGCTGAGTTTGATGATAGGGCGATGAATTCGGTGAATTCAATTTTGTTGAAGATGCAGAACAACCTCCAATCATATCATTAGAATTTATATCACTATTGCTGGAATTCGTAAAAAAATTTGAATAAAACCCATAAGGGTTAGAATAGTCATAACTACGATTTGCATGACTGTTGTTCATGTTGTTATTGTTTGGAGACTCTGTGTAACTTAGTGCATCATTAGTATTTGGTAGCATGCTATTCAGAGGGATGTTATCTCGTATATACTGTGAAAAGTATTGATTATAATATGAATTTGCATACACTGATTGTGGGGAATGACCGAATGGATTTGCATGAAAACTTATTGGTTTATCAGAATCTTCATTATTTGTAATCCTATCATTGTCAATATCATCTGTATTTACTGCACTACTCATGCTGGTGGTTACAGTTGAATTATTGGTATTAGCTTGACATGTAGCATTATTTTCATTATGAGAACTTATGTTATAAAAATTAGACTGGTTCATATAAAACTGTTCTGAATTTGAATGTGGATTGACTTGTGATTCGGCATATGATTCAGTTGAACTACTTTCGCTTAAATCGGTCACATTGGGAATTCCAGTTAGAGCAACTGCTGCAGCTATTACAGAATTCGGTGTAAATGCAGTAGATGTACTATTAGATAATCCACTCAATCCTGTTTGAGTACGACATGCGGATGACTATACACAAAAAAGAAACAATTAGAAATTAGAGATAATAAAGGTGAAACATATAAATTTAATATAATCTCACAGATTCAAACATAAAAGCTACTAACATCTTGACATGATTTAGTCATAATTCGACATAGTTTAGATTTAAGTCACAACTGAATGAAGGGCTATAAACTGTTATGAGTGAGTTGAATCACTAAAAATTCCTGGTTTCGGTCAATTCATAGTAAACTATAACTTTCATCTGGGTTTATCGGTGAAAATTTTTCCTTTCTTTCAACTCAATATATATATTAGGTCACGTCATCGCCGTTAAGATTTTAGTTCTTCCTGTAGAAAAACATATTTCACGTAGGAGGGAGCAATTACTTAGTGCATAAGCATTTAATGGATTTGCAATACTTTAAAGTGGTTTTCTCACAAATCTACATCACAGACCACTGCTGAAATATGTATTGTTGTATTTAGACTCTTAATATCTTTTCTATTTATTCATAATTAATCAAGTTAACAGGAGATTTTGTGATTTTGTGATTATTATTTAAGTATATACTTAAAGATAACCTTATCGAATGGATCCGTAAATATTAGATTTTCTTGTGAAAATATTACATAGAATCTAAAGTTAGATATAGTCCACAGCATTACCAACATGAATCATACATGATAGTTCGACGTACTAACATGTACACCTAAAATATAGTCAAGTGATCTGGAACTTGATCATAACATAAACCATAAACAGATGATTTCAGAAGTAAATTATAAACAAACTACTTGAGCTTAATACCGCCTAAAGATTTCTCGAAATTCCTATACCGTTGATGTAAAGTGGAATTTTCTACTCACATTCAATCGCTTAAGTAGAGTCATCCCTGAAGATTAAATGAAAAATACACACACTACATACTTCAACAAATATACTAAAGTTATATAAATAAACATGCATTGTTATGAGTTAGGCAAAACGAATGCTCCAAATTATATATATGTAGTTTATTAATTACTTAATAGATTATATTAAATTGTGACCACTATCATGTTTATCCAGTCATTCATTGTTGATAAAATTATATCCGCTGAATTTCAACGGTGGGACAGCTTACTACAAGTGGTTTGATATGTTTATTTTGGTGTTAGGTCATTAGAAGCTACCTTAAAGGGTCATTGAAGCTAGAATTGATGTTGATTGAAACTTTTCAGCATGACATTCACAGTTCAAAACAAAATTAACAAAATGTATTGGTTCCCTAAAGATATAAGGTATGTCTAATTCTTGAAACCTAAGTTCAGAGTTAAGCAGGGTTTCTTATTAATTACTTCCAACTACCTAACATACCCACTAATTATTATGATCAGTTTCAAACATCAATATCTTCAATTCTATTCTAACACGTATATCATTACCGTATTGTTGATGTGTTTTAGAAAAAAAGTACAATTACAGATTAAATGGTAATTTTTCATCAATTACTAATATCACTTGTTGACAGGCATAAAAGTAACTAATTAGGAGTTTCATCATTGTTTCGACCTACAGTTGTTCATATTTTCTCATAAAAAGATCAAAATTCTTCCGGTTTACATTATTTTTTATTTCAATTTACAGACACTCATTGAGAAAACAGTTTAGCATTTCACTTTAATGAATAATACACCAGTAGAATAATGTAAGCTTAACACTGTAAACATAATCATTTCATTTACTATATATCAGTAAACTTGACACCATTTTTTAATTTCTTACTCTTAAGAAAACACAACTTATTTTGTATAGAAAAGTGAGAGAAAGAATAATTTCTTTTGTTTTGTTCACTTATACTACTCACACCTAAAATGTTTTCGTTCTGTCAGTGTTATAATTATTAAGAATAACATATTATTCTACTTGAATTTTTCATTTATTCACGTAGTTTTTTCTTATTAATAACCTAGTTATTTCACTTCTTTTTTTCTCTCAACCTTCAATTTCTAAACGAGGAGTTAATCGAATATTTTTTCCTCTCGTTTTTTTTCTCTCGTTTTTAGTATATCCTTATTACCTTGTTTTCATTTTACTTTTAAAATTATCCTCTCTCTAATATGAAATGAAAAAAAATCTAATAAACAATAAAAGAGTATAATTCCCGCGATACGTCAACTGCACCTGATAGACTAACTCATAATTCATTGTTAAGTGATGGTTTTTTTTGTAAGATATTTGTTCAATGATGGTAGAATAAATTATATCATGATAGCAATGGAAATAAAAATGATGAGAAAATATAATGAATTTTTTTTAGAAAATCGAAATATAGAGTTACCAGTAGTAGTGAAAAATTCTGGAATAGTGCGTATATATATGCTCGTCTCTGAATTTAGTTACATGTGTATCTACTTATTATAATATGAAGTGAGTAAGATAGAGGAGATAATTTAATACAAGACTTGAGAGATAATCATTTACTTAACTATTTATGATTGTTGTTATTCCATTAGTATAGTTTTCCATAAATCATCATATTTGTTAATCTTGCGTAGACATTTTATCGACTTATTCACTCCTTAATATAAATTTTTCTATCATCTCATTCCTTATAAACAAAAAGTAAATTTCGATAAACGAATTCAAAAATTCATGGATGACATGATACACTTAACATTAGCAAAATACACTATGTAAGAATTCAAACGTAAAGGTCAAACACTTAGAATTTCTGATAAAATCCAGGCATTTTTATGATGAAAAATCTTCAAAATCAGTATTCCTGTGACTGGTAATTCACTCTAAAGCTTCATTCGTCGAATAATACAATTAACAAAATTCATTTTAGAATGAAAGGTAGATGCTCTCGAAACACAAAGACAAACGAAGAACGCCAGTCATAAATATTGCTACTTGAATAAACTGATTTAATCTTAGCTGGATGAATGAGAAGTTCACTTTACATGCTGTTAACGTTGTTCAGAAAGTCATTGAAAGCACCACAGTTATGCTATCTTGTACCGAGGACATAGTACTATTATTCAACCAAATTAGTTTTAATTGACATAAACGTCGATAAAGTTAGAACAACTAGGTTACTAAATAATATGTTAACTTCTGTTAATGACAGTAACTAGTTTACGTACTATTTATAATTGCCGTTATTATTGTTGTTTGGAGGAGCTATTTAGTGTACTGTAGTTTCTGTCAGCCAAATTAGAAAGTCATGACTTAATTTGTTGTAAACAGAAATATTTTCTAATAATTAAATGTGCGGAAAAAAATATAATAACTAACATTTCACATTAATCGGTTAAAATATTTATTGATTATTTATCATGATAATTGACTACTTTTTTTGATTTGCTTGAAATTGATTTGTCCAATAATGCAAACTTGTCAAATACTTTTCAATGAACTATTCATAAAACTGATTTATTTAGTTTGTTTTTCTCTTACGATGTTGACATTTCAATGTCATTTTTATTTTTTTATTTTTGATTACTTTTCATTAGTTAATACGATTGGTATTATCTATAATGATCAGATATTAAAATTAGACGAAGAAAAAATATCTAATTGGAATATTTCCAATAGCTTTAGATATAATAAATGATTCCTCGCCATGTTCAGGGTGTACATGGTGTCCTTCTTAGGAATCGTCAATAGGTTAACACTTGCAGTAATAAGTACTTACTCCAAGTTTTAGAGTAGACATTAACACAGACAAGAATCTATCCACATGATGACTGCTGAATAAAACAAAAGATGGATCGTGTATCCCACCGCTAGCTACGGGCTATATATATATATATATATATATATATATATATATATATATATATATATATAGCAATTTAATCACCCGACATGTACCGATATTAATCTCGAAAGTGATAACCTATGACTGTGTAGTATTTAAGTAGGGTTATTCACATAATGGAATAGATGTAATATTTAACAAGTGGTTTACATCACTAGTTAATTACAGCTACATACACAGTGAGAACCAGGAGCACAAGATGACTATTTTGTTAAAATAAAAGACTTCTTAACAGTGTATATCCCTGACACTCCTCCCATAAAAAAACCTATATACCACACGGTTAGTGCATGGCACAGATTTCTTAGTTGTTATCCAATCATTTTTCTTTTGTACTTTTACTCAATTCGGGATGCTGAACTATCGTCATTTAATGACATCAGTGAGTAACTGCGTTATTACTGACATCACTTGAATTCTGGAAACTAACTCTCTAAATCAGTCACTAGTGAAAAAGTGGAGGCAATCTTCTATACAGTGTTAGATAACACAGATATCCCACTCTTCTAGGCTTTCGTTAACTACCAGCGACGTAAGATGCAAAATCCAATCATCTTCACAAATTCCCCTATGCTACTAATTACTCGCAAGTAGTGAATTGTATTTTCGACTTATCTTTCCAATATGATTTTAAGAATAGCCTTTAGTGAACAATGGGATTGAAAATCACCAAATCTACCATTTTTTCAGAAACAAACATCATTTCATTGATGAAAAGTTAGTATAAATAAATTTCCCATTTTAAATTCTAATTAATTCACAAGACTTGTGATGAATACGTCATTATAATGTCTACTTCATTTCATAATTAGTAGGGAAAGGAGAATATGGGAAGACATAGCAACAAATAACGAGGCATGCACACTCACAATGCATCGTCAATTTGTCATTTTTATTAAACGACTTTTGATATGCCTTAATGAGTGGTATGTTTATAATACTGCTTCCTTATAATCTATTTGTTTCCAATGCTATTATATATATATATATATATATATATAAGAGGAAAACTCAGAGAACGTTACTGATGATTTCAAAGAAGGCAAAAAATGAACACAGTGAAACGATAACAACAATATGACACAAGAGGAAACATTTTTCGATCTATTCTTTTGTTTCCCAATCCTTTTCAGAATTTGGAGTAATAATTTCCACCTTCTTCCATCTTTACTATTTCTACCTTCTAACTCTTTTAACTCTGTATATCCCATTTATTTGTATGTTTGTGTGTGACAGAGCTACATTACAAACCACACTAGAAAATAGTACTCGCCGAAATGTTTCATGGTTGTAGTATGGTGGTATTGACTTTTTTTCATTTACTCCTACCTCTCAATTTCTTTACTTTGTGTTTAGTCGTGTTTGTGAGAGTGTATGTGTGTATTTCTGCAAACCATTTTTCAGTACATCTATCTACATATGTACAAAGATAATGAAGTAAGAAAAAGCGACTGAAAACAGTCATTCGGATTTTTGGGAATTTTCAGTGGAAATTCGATTAAACCCCGTGACATTATACATACATATTTATGTTCACTCTGTACAAAGCTGTTACTAAGGCTAATTAAACAAATCAGTTGCTGCCTAATATCACCACCATTTAAATCACTCTCATTAATAGTCACATCATAGAATTCAATATCAGCGTCATTTTTTAATTGGGTTTATATTATAATACTCACGTGGAAAATAACCGATTCATCTTCCATATTTTCTTGTAGATATGCCATCTATCTAAGTCTGTTTATGCACACTTATGTCTTTGTGTGTAGATAAATAGAAACATACAGATATATAAACAGAAAAGATGGTCCATACTTTTCTTTTGTTCTATCCTTTCTACAATGATTCTGTTTATTACTACTCGTTTCTCTTATATTATTCCCTAATGTTGCTAACTCCACCACTACAAATTCTATGACTTATGACAAAATCACTAAGAAGTAATTCATTTCATAAAACAATGTAAAATATGACACATCACAAAAACTGGTTGATTGGTTTTCTTTTTAAAACTGAGGGAGATTAATTAACTAAAATGTCAGAAAAGAAATAACAGGGCTAACTAAGTGACTTTGGAGGTGTATTGATTAGTGGATTTGATTCACCATATGGAGAATTTCGCTATAATTCAGATAAAAATATTTGTTTCTTCATATATTCTATAGATTTTGAGATAAGTGTAGTCTAGGCAGGTATGCTATTTCAGAATAAAATTACTAAGGTAGAATGTAATAGCTATAATGGAATTAACGAAGAGTTACTTTCTATACAGTGTCCGAAATCATCACCTCACTAATTGAGCTAAATCTCACTGCATTTGTTGACGATATTAGTTTAATTAAAAATTATATTTTTACTACATGGAGATTTGAGTCACTGTCTTCTATTTTTTTTGGTTGGGATATAAACTCTGCTTTTAAAGTACACATTAGTCACATCATTTATGTCACCGACACATATTATTTGTCGTTCCTGTTGAAATCTGTTATTGGACTCTTTGTCAAGTTGAAGTAAAATTATTCATCCCTCTTATTTTATACTTTACCGTTCACAGTAAAGTCATTTGACGGAATACGATTGAAGACTTTCATATACTATGATTCCAGCTACATTTGACTAATATTTTATTGAATAACCTACGGATAATCAATTAATTATTCTCAGCACTGAAATAAATGATACAAATACATTAAGAACAGTCTAACGTAATATTTAAAGGAATAATTTTGTATGTAGTACATACGGAAAGTGTCACTAAATATAAAGTCGACTGATAATCAATTCAAAGCTTGAGGTATCTAGTTGAAGCTTGATTTTGAACTGAAGGATTCAAAATTATACAAAATAAGCTTCATAGCTTACATTTGCGACTGCATGGAAACAACTAAGTCATTTAATTATATCTGAATTCTAAAATATGAGAACATATCTAATATCAAATTTTTTACCACACTAGTATCCAGCAGGCAAATGTTAGGCGGTTATTTCGAAACCTATTTCGGTGTATCGAATCAACGATAAGTTTTTAAATTAGACCGTTTTCAGGTGGCATTTAGCTGGTTTTTAACGGTAGGTCAATTATTGACCTAGAAAGTGTCAGACAATGATCACACTCGGACAGATTGATCACTCAGCAATTTCCATTATCATATATGACTAGCTTAATAGTACTGATCAAATGTTATCGAATGTTTAAAAATGTAACTATCAGTTTACATGACTGTACATTGGGTGCATCTTTTTAATGTAAGGTAGTTGGTAATTATCAACAGGTAACCACTGGACATTATACCTGAGTAATGTATTTGAATATCATAGAGTACATCAGTTCTCCAGAAACTGAGGATACACCTTTCTCATGAATGCCGACTAACACGAAATAATTAGGTGGGGCAGCATTTCCTACAAAATAAGTCAGAATGCTTAGAATATAGCACACTACATGAAATCGAATCCTATGCATCCCTTATTTACAACGAAATTGTCTGATTCATTTATAACATTTTGTTATGTAAAAAGTGGGATACACATTGCAAGATTATTATAGTATTAAAAAAGTTTTAAAAAATTTCTATATGACTGATAATGGCTCTACCGTGAAAATAGTTCCTTAATTTAATAAATAACTCACACAACCTAACATAACTATTTTAGTCCAATTAGGATGGTTATTATTGTGGATATTGGTATTTTTACTTGATTGAATATGTTACAGATTGATGTTGGCAGGGTACCGTTGAGAACCAGGAAGCACTGGATATCTGTTTCGTCCTAGTGTGGAACTCCTCAGCAGTGCGGAATCTGGGGTCATTGGATGCTAACCCAGTGGTGCAGAGCGTAAGGCGTTCACCGTCAACCTGAAACCTCTGGTGAAGAATCTGGGTTACGCATTGCTGAGGAGTTCCACACTAGAACAAAACAGCTGTCCAGTACTCACTGGTTCTTAATAGTACCCTGCCAACATCAATCTGTAACATAACTATATTAATTGATTATTGTGTAATATGGCTATTCAGCATTTATTTTCCTTGATTTACATGTTAGATATCAGATGCTACTTACTGTTGGGTAAGAACTAGCATGAAACTCACTTAGAACAAGGTTTTTTGACATTTTCCTTCAACCACCTATCATTACCAGGGTTTATTGTTGGAAATCACTTGAACTTTGATTATTGGGAGTGAATACATATTACTTTTACAGTTCATGTTAAAATAACATTTAATCAAACGACTGCTTCGTAGGTTTCTAAATGAATAAATTACTGACTTATATAAACTTTATATGTTGACACAATATTTATACTTAACTTATTTCAGAACTTACATTCTATTAATGTTATTATTAGTAGTATTCTGTTTACGTTATAAAATAACTTTTTCATAAATCAATCATTGATCATATTTGTCAAGTGTCACATCACCCACACACACACACACATAAATAAATAAAAGCTTACACTCACCGAAGCATTCATACCAACAATTGTCAATTAAACCCTGATTGTCATTTCTAGGAGAATTTAAGAAATTATTAATTTAGCATTCTCTTATTATAAACTATTCATGATATTTAGTTTACTTCAGACTACTTTCTGGTAATTTTATTTCACCCTGGATAAGAAATGAGTTTGTCACTGACACAATGAATAAACAAATACATGAATATATGTATGTGGATATCCTGTATTCAGGATTTATTTAAAAATATTCCTATACACATACCTGTTTCGAAACCATAAATAATAAATCTAAATCATTAAAACCTTTAATGAATAGTCAGTAATTACAATGGTATTCTAACAGTAAATTTTCTGAAAAATGCAGTTCAACAAGATTGAATGAAAACAATAGACATTATAATAATGCTTTTATCCATTCTACCTATCAGGTTGCATTTTCCAAAATGTATAGGTAGATAACGTTTCTGGTTAGTGATAGGTGAGTGTACTCAATCCCTATTAATCTGCTTGCTTAAGAAAAGATATTAGCTCACTACTGACCGATTTTTCGAAGTAATTCCTGGAGTTCTAGTGATAAAACATGATAAGTAGGGTTTAGCTGTTTCGGGTATGAGGCAGCTGACAAAAATTAGTAATGGATGAGGTCACGCAAAAGTATCACGAATTGACTGAATCAGAAAGATCAACCGTTGGAAGCTGACTCAGCGGTCCAATCGTAAAGCGTTTGCTGCGGAACCAGAGGGTTCTGGGTTCGGTCCCTGATAGGGGTCATAGAAGTGCTGCTGGCTAGTCTTAAACTATGAAGAAACAGCTGTCCAGTGCTTACTGGTGATCATTGGTTGTCTAATTTAGAACAATTCATGGTACCGAATCGACACTAAGAAAAGATTACCAAATCACATTCACCATTTGTACAACGTTTAGTCAACTGACTTATTAAAAATGGAATTTATTGAGATTTGCCTCCTGCAAAATTTACTACAAACAAATAAATAATTCATTGTTTTAATAGAAGGTAGTTACAGGATTTTTCACGAAACAAATCAATTATTTATATGTAGCGGCGTTAAGAACACCAAATGACCAATCTATGTAAAGATGTGCAGATTTTGACTAAATTGTTTTTATATTGTTATTTAGTCACATAGAATAAAAGTAAATACAGATAATAAGCACTAAATAAAACGATATTCAACAGTGAGCCACATTAAACCTACATATAATCTATAATCAGCTACCAAATGAGCTACCAAATACGTCCACTGATTAATGTTTGACGGGGTGAAGGGCTTAAGATCACCACACAAGGGATAGAATTGTCTGGGAATTACCAAATATACTTCATAATTTTTTTACTGAATCTAAGTCATAGCGAATCCTAATCAACTCTATGAAATTAATCATTTTTCACAAACAAATAACTAATTAACATGGTGGAAATCATAAATTCTAGTGGTAAATAGATTGATTTGAATAGACTAATCTCATCGGCTAATTACCTGATGCTTTTGGCATTTCATGTTGCAAACGACATTATAAATTCAGTGAATTATTAAAATTTTGCTAAAAAAAGAAACATCAACTAGTTATTTGAGATTTCCTTGATTTTTGTAGGCTTAAATTGAAATTCTATGATTCCAGTACAAAAAATGTCTGTCTGTGTAACGTCACTATTTTTTCGTAGCATCAAGGAAGTATGTTTGGCTTTTAAATGCTAACAAATTAAAGTTATCCTAAATGCTTCTGCTATTATAATGGCACCATGAAGAATTGCTATCAAGACGACTCAAGCGTTGAATTCATGAGAGTATTTTCGCTGTATATGCTTCTGAAAATATAATTCGACAGAAGTAACAGGTACAATCATACACAGACTTGTAAATGTCTAAAAGGAAAACGGAAATCGTTCCTCTTATCACTTAGTCTTATAACACGGACTTACCAGCTAGAAATATATACAATTTGAAAACCATGGTATATAATTTAACATAGCTTACCACTTGTGCATTGGGTGAAGTGGAACCCATTGATGACGTCGATGATGATGACATAGATCCATTCAAAGCACGGCTTAATTTAGAGCATTCTGCAGTGATATTAATATTTTTAACATTTGTAGTTTGATTATGCTCGTATTCACTTGACAGAATAGTTTTAAAATTCTCTACAGTTGATACGTTATTGTTTTGATTACGATTAGATGATTGAATGACATTTAGTGAATCCGAATTAAGTGAAGAAGAATCTTGTAGATAAGGCATTGAATTTGAAGCATGTGGACCAGATGACTGAAGAGAATTACTTGATGTTAACACAGATCCATTCTGTATTAGATTATTATTGTGATTATATAAATTAGAAGTATGCTGCTGACTGTTCAATGGATCATTTGGATCAGTAAATAAATTGGGTGTAGATGAGCGATTTAAAAATGGACTGGTTGCTGAACCCGTTGAACCAGCACCTGATTCCCTATCTTCACACACCAAGTCTAATGGCATTTTACCTTTTAAGCATGTAATGTAACGTGAGCAAAAACTATCACACAATTCATGAACCTAATAAAAACAAAGTAAAGAAAAATAACTAAAAGAATTCATTAACACATTGTCATATTCATTGATAATAAGTAATGGTTCCTTCTATATTTTACCAATAGTTTTGTTTAGAATGATCGCTAGCTGAATCAGTTGTCTAAAATATCGATCAGGTTCAGTGTATGAATCATTTATCAACTACACTTTTTCTGTCATCTCGCGACGAAGAATTTTTTTCCGGGATTATGACCTGTGATAAGATAAAACGATCTAATTGGTTGACAAAGGTATTCACTAGTAAACACATACAATTTTTTGGACCACACGACTAGCGAAAGTAAAATTTGCTCATATCGATAAATGCGTTCAAATTTTCATAGCAATATACTTATTCGTCACAGAATGACCTCTCTTAGTTACATCGAATAAAACTAGTGAAACTTTAGATATCTAACTCTTCCTTATATAGGAATGATGAGTAATGTGAACTTAAAGTCACTTAGAGATTAAATCCAGAGGCGTTTACATCTAATGTCGAAAGCATAGCTATCAGCATCACTGGAACGTGGTCCATTGGTAAGACTCCCACTTCAGCCAATTTGTAACTGGTGGAGTCTATCCATCTCTGAAGTGAGACAATTATAGTCACTGACAATCGATGGTCATTACACTAGGTTAGAAACCAACCAAAGTGCAAATCATTTCATTGAATTAAGGGCCAATCGTGTTATGTGTTTATCGTTTGCTACAAGACCTATGGGTTCTATAGGGGTCCAATTTGCGGGTACATCATAGGTGCGTACTTTTGCAGCTGAAATTGTTGTCTATCGCTACCTGGCTTACGATACCATCCAACCCAGGTTAATTTCCAATATATAAATATTATAACGAACCACCGATTTCTACTAAACCACATCAACTTAGTAACTATGTACTGTCAACTTATATTTCATATTACTGCCGAAGTTCATTAAAATGAATTAAGAAAACCAATAAAAAAATTACAAAACATCTCAAAAAAAGAAATAATTATCCAAGTTCTTTTTCAAAGAACTTCAAATACAAATATGAATGTCATGATTTGTCAGATAGTCAATTAAGAAACCGCATCATTTCACATTAGGATTACTATCTGAAATTCAGTCTAAATATCATGTAGGTGACTTTTCTTTATGTTAGTTCACTTCTCGTCTCCCTCCTTTATCTTCCACTTTCTCTGAAACAATGTCTCGCTTTCATTCTGTTAATCTTTTTTTTTCATTTAGTTACGATATAGATACGTATATATCATATGCATGTGTTGTCATACTGTGCATGTGTTATATCGTATTTTTTCAGTCTTACGGAAATACTGCAAAAAAAAACGAACAATATATTTTTTTTGCTTAATTAACATTTATCACTTATTCTTTAACTTATCTATTTAGTTGTCTATCTGCCTATCTATCCATCTAATATAACATATAATGGGATAGATCACATGTTAGATTTCATTCAAAAATGTTTTTATCTTGTATTTTCCCATTTCTAGTTCTTTTCAACTTAAATTTTTGAAATAATTTTTCTTCTCGTCATTTTGTTTTATGAACATAGTTACTATCTTATGTTTACTTTTTTTTCATTTGTTATTATTTATCCTTTATTTCATCATAATTTATTCATTCATAAGTCATAAGTGGTATGACTTGTAGGTATATTATTAAATTACATGTGTCATGTTCATATATGTACATGTGTGCATCTATGAACGTCATAGATAACTGAATGAAACAAGAAACATTTTATGTATACAACATAAAAATGTAAAATAGTTTTGACAGCTTTCTCTTCTTCTCACTTTACTTCAACAATATTTTTGCTTTCTTATAGTCCAAGTTTTAAATAAACCAATAAACTTGGCTACTATTCCATGCGTTAGCTAACACATTAGTAGTGGATGAAACCTAGATATTATATTTCTTGTTTAGATAAGTATATACATATTTTCTTGTTCTATTAATAACAGGATATTGTAACCGTTATTATAAGTATTAATAGCACTAATGATAAAACTATGTAGTTATGCTTCCAATGATGTCTACAGTGTATTTTCCTCTCCACTTCTTCCAGCCAAAAATAACCTAAAGATATGGAGAAATAAAATGCCAAGCCTTGTGAACGTTTTGTTGGTTAGTTAGTTACCTGCTTAAATGTAAAAATTATTTTTAGTTTACTGATATCATACTATACCATAGTACAGTAACGCACCACCACTCTCGTGAAGCATAAAAATAACTAATATCGTCAGTTTATTTTTGCTTTCTTTTTTTTGCATTCTAGTTGTTATTCATTCTTTTTATTTTATGAAAAGCTGTCAACCTGTCATATTTTTTGTAGATATTTTATGCTATGTGAAAAGAAGCAGTAGATTCGTTTAGAAATAAACATACACAACGGGGTACCATGTCGCCGTGTATCTTTGGCGTGCTAAAATGTATATCATACATATGCAGGCATAGATACACATCGGTATAAGAGTTCAACAACATAATGAGAAAAACGAAAACAGCTGTTATACAGAAAAGAAAAAAATAAGTGAAAAAATCTACAGACACATCTGTAGAGAAGATAGATACCATCATCATTATCAATAACAACAACATCCACCTATTATATCATCAAATATGATAGATAAACTTTCACAATTTACCTGGTTTTCGACACACTGCATAGGCATGAATAAAATAACAAAAAATACAAACCCATATGTATTATGTAATACGCTTTTTACAAGCATGCATACAACAATATGAAAAATGAGAAAGAAATAACACTAAATATTCGCATGCATGTGATGGGAATTACAGAAATTCAAGACTGCCTCCATCTTTGCATTCACATTTAATTCTTGTATGGGTATGTGTACATGGATTTGACATTCTTAGAATAGTAAATGACAACATACATCGTCAGTTTCTATTTGCCTTTTTACTCAATAAGACTATTCGATTATTTTAGTGCCACAACTGAACAATTTGTAATGACAGAATTGAACAGCCGTATCGAAATCACAAAACGTTTTATACTGATAATGATGGATAGAAAAACCTTACATAAAAGGTTCAGTATTCACTGTGATTGTGACAAATATGATTAGTTACAGAATAAATCACAAAGCAAGATAAGCTTTAATACCATCAAGCATTTTAACAACATGAGAGAAGAGATAGCTATCACTGTCTAAAATTATAATAACATAAAGTTGTATTTAAAAAGGAAATCCATCAGGAAAAACAGATGGATTGTTGTCAAGTTGTAAATGTAAAATGTGCTAATAAAAACATATAATCAATAATAAATGAATGTGATCCTTATTTTGTAGAAGAAGCACTACAACTAAGCTGAAATAAATGTAACTGAATGAATACATCTTAAAATAATTTATGCCTCTATATAAGACTGAAACCATACGTGTTTTCACTGACTGATAGTTTGTTAACATTAGGAAGTTTGCTTAGATTAATAAATGGTACGCATAACTTTTGTGCTAATACTGACAAATTTTGATTTCATATGGTAAACAACAGTACAATATTCTTACTGAAATAAGATTAAATTAAATATATGTAAGTCATACAAGATGTTAGTTGATGCTCATATATTGCAAAAGAAATTCCCCAGGTTGTAAAATAAGGCGAATCTTATAAAGAGCAGCATTCCCCATAAGATCGCATGTACATCTTACAAGTGCCAAGTAGCATTTGGAGTTTTTTTTCAACTACCTATATACACTGAGCATTAAAATGCACGTAAGATGCAGTTCGCCTCATAGGTCACCTCATTTAGGTAACTGCAAAATCTAAACTTATTTCAGCTACTCATGAAATACCTTGAACTGAACATAGCTGAATTTTGGACTCAACAAGTCTTTTAGATCTCTTCTTGGTACTACTACCCTTTTCACAAATAATATGACTGCTGTAATTGTTATTGAAGTTATATATATATTCGAATGTGAGTACATTTTATGCTGCGAAATAAATAGACATATTCTAGCTTTTCACAAACAACTTCTTAATCACTTCTATACTACTAAATAATTTCTAGATAAACATTTTGGAGTAAAAAAGATTTCTCACTTCTGAACTATTTCAACTTCCTGTGAGGCACTACTATTCAGCTGTTCCTTAGTATTTCCAACTGTAATTAATTTATCAGTCCATCTTTTTTATTTATACAATGTATGATTTATTTATATTTATAGTAGTATATATTAGCTATCTACTTATCTCACATTTGACAATTCTAACAAAACCTGTTGAGATACTTAAGAACTATGTTGCGAATTTTTACCAACTTATTCCATAAGCTCGAAACCTCCAATCTAACTTAAGTCGATAATTAGTCTGTTCACCTTTCAGATATTATTCGGTAAACTTCGGAGTCCTTAACTAACATTTGTATACAATCACCACTTGCCGTTAGAGTAATAGTAGTAGTAGTAGTAAATCTTTAAAGTTACCAAACGCTTAATTAGCTTTGTTTATTCCAAATACATTAGATATTACCAAGTATAAACATAGAATCTAATGAGTAATTTCCTTACCCACTCTACATATTACTTTATTCGACAAAATCGATTTTCAATTTAATTATTAACGATCAACTATGAATGTAGTAGTATTACTTCTGTCATTTTTTGTTTGTTATATCTAACTGTCATTGATGCAAATTGATGATAATTAGTAGAGTTGGATGAAGATTAAGAGAAGTAACACACATACATAGGCAAACATTAATAGACAAATTGTATATGTATAAGTTTGATTTCTCACTTGATATAAATTTACTTTTATAAAATCGAAAAGAATGAATGTCAAAAGAAATTAATCATTTATTATTCATTCATTCGTTCAATCATTCAATGTAAGCATTTGTTTTTCTCTCACTAAACATACATATACATATATGCTACTTTGTAACTCTTATTCATAATCCAGTGGTTGTGAGAAGCGGTGGAAAAATAAGTAAACATATCTGTGTGTATATAGAGGGAGATGTAGAATGCCTAAATACAGAATATGGAAGGGAGTAAGAGTAAACTTAAAAAAAGTGATGGAATAGAAAGAAAACAAAAGTATCACAAGTCTAAAACAGAAGGAAACAGAAAGAACAACAAAAACAGACAGAGAAACTACAAAAGATACGATGTCAGATAGAAAGAAATAATAAGTCGTAAGTATACAACAAGAAAGTGAGATTGAAGAATATGAAATAAAAACCACTATTACTAATTCTACACTGTGGCTATTATGAATGATAACTACTAGTCATAGTATTAAAGGGTAGAAATCCTAAGAACACTTTTATATGATAGTATTTGTAAATGTAAACAATAGTAATATTAATAATATAAAGTTTGATGCTTTATTGACTACAAAAGCAAAGTATATATCAGCTAGTAAATGCAGAATACCTTGTGGTTAGATGATAGACTATCTAACAGTTTCAGTTTGTAAGTTTGTGCATAACCGCCATCATTGTTTTTGCTTATATATAATAATAAATGTGCTAGTGTTGAATATAGATAATGTTATTCATTGTGTCATTATTAGTCCTACTATTATTATGAATAATGTATTAGCATATTTATACCTTAATTTATATAAAAGTAATACTATCTTGATATCATTTAATGAATCATTCACCGATTTTATGCGAATAATAGAAACAAGTGGAAATAAAAGGCGTGAATTAGGAATTAATTAAATTTTATTTGTTAGTGAACTTGAATTATTTCCACTTATGGAAATACTTCTTCCATCAAAACTGAATCCAATATGTTAAGATAAGTACACGGTTTAAAAAAGTTGTATTCTGTTGTATATTAACCTGATGCTACGAATAAAGTGAAGCTCACTAAAATGATTAGTAAATCAATTGTATAAACTGGTATCCCAAAATAAAGTGATTACAAAATAGATGTGATTTAAAGAATATACACTGATAAAAGCATACATCAAAAGAACGTTTATCAATAATAGTGTGCATTAATAAAGACAACTTGAATACGAGCAAGCAAAGCAAAAGTTGATGTAATAACGCAGTAGAATAATATTGTTAATATATTATCTGACTAAATATATAAAGGTTGACTTTATAATGCAATTAAATCATAGGATAAATATGTGGAGATGATAATAAAGCTGGGTGTTCTAATTCAATCATGATAGTTGATGAATTCGATGTTGGACATCGTTTGTTCATACATATGTGTATTTTTATGAAAGCCAATAAAATAATCATGCTGAGTATTATAACGTGGGTTATGTAGATGTGAGTAAGCCAAGGTAGTGAGTGTTGAATGCTCCATTGGCATATAAATGTGGACATTACTTCAGAAATAACAGTTTTATAGTTGTAGGACGAAACAAAATTCATTTTCCCCCTTGCTTTTTTAGGTACTTACTTTTGGCTCTACATATTTAATCAGTTAATACACTAGTGGGATTATTTTGTTTCATCGATCTTTTCGTGCTCCATGGGAGAATCACTTTCATTATTGCCCACCGTTATTGATATGCTATCTTTTGAATCTCACCCTTACTCAGAGAAACCGTATAAATCAGGTTAACAGTAAAACTCGGAACATTTACGTCCGAGTTCTGTTCAGTTTAAATGTATGTTATTTTTATGTACATATTCGAACTGAGGTCTGTGTTATTCCGTGTTTACTAGAACTTAGACAAATTGTGTTTATTGAAGCCTCATTTATTAGTGTTAAAAGGAGTTGGCTTCTTAGAAATCGTTTACTTATGCAAAACATTTCCCTAAAGTTATTCATATTATATTTTCAGAGTCCCGACAAATATTTAAGTCCCATGGGTTTATAAGAAACACGGTTATCATATATCCAAATGTTATACTGAAGCTGTAGAAAAATTACAAGTATTTTTGACATTGAAAATACACAAATCCTTACACAATTCGTTCGTACGACTACGTTTATTGGACTAATGAGGCACAATGAAAAACTTTTTACCCTTTATGATGTACAAGATATACATGTATGCATTGTAAACAGTTGAAGGCTAAACAGATAACTTATATATGGAACGTTGCAGTTGTTGCCAGTGTTTTTGGTACATTGTGAACAATTCCCACTAAAATTTATCACACAGAAGTTATGAAAACCACTTTGTTGATAATGAGAATTATCTTCTGTATCACCATATAGTGGGAAGAAGATTTTAACTTGCAGGTTAAAATCATTCAGTTATGAAAAGTGAAGTCAATGACCTATGGACTTAAATGAACTGCACAGATTTGTATCAAAATAAATATTAAGGGAAGTGCACATAACTAAAATAATTAACTAAACAGCATTAACTATAATAACTTCAAATATTTATTCAGTGGTAACTTTTGATAACAGGATTCAAGCTGGTATATAATGTTCTGCATAGCCCTTTAGAGGGTTTTCACACTCAGATAGTATCAAAAATAGATAATACTCGTTCGTATTCAATAATTCTTCATATTATATTCATTTACTTTTTGCAGTATTTTATGCATCCCAATACTGTTGTCATTTTAAAAATCATACATACTTACTTTTTCAATTTCCAGTAAATGAAACCGAAGTACGTGGATAGCTTGAACAATCTAAAAAAAATATAAGCGTAATAAGTTTTTAACAAGATTGCCCATTCGATTACCAAAAACAATATCACTTTGGTTTTAGATAAATTTCTCATCAGGCTGTACATTTATGAATACATTAGACAATATCATATAGGTTCTATGTAAGCAATGCAACTAAATATATCAAAGTTGTGTTGAAATTAATGAATTACACGTAGATCCGGTCTTAAATACTAAGAAATAATCATAGATAATAATAAAAGGTTGTGCAACGAAAAGTATCAGGAGGGTTATGTATTAGCTGAGACTAGGACGACTTGTAATTCATTAACTTCAATATTCAACTTCGATATAGTTACACTACTTTCGTCCCCAGCGTATGATATTATTTGACTTAACGTTTTATTTACAAGTGTAGTCTGATGAAGAAGTCATAGAAACCAAATGTTGTCTAACATTCTCTAGTTTCTATTCTTTCATGAACATATTACCGATCATACAGGATTAATAAACTGTACTGTTGAAAGCTGTCAGACTTCATTTGAACTTTTATTTTATTAAGCAACGTAGCCTACATTACAATGAATTTAAGTTAATGATCATAAATTTATCGGTATTTTGCGAAACTATATCGAATTTGCATAATCTAATCACTTACCAAGGTAGATATCTGACTACAATATTAATATGTTACATGTATTAAAGGTAATATATACATTTAGGTTTCAACCAGATATTTGAAAGGTTTTAGGTTTTCCCATTGTTGACTTCAGTCTTATATGGAGCACGTGCATCCTAAGTGCACTGCCTTGGTATCTACATTTAATTACCAATTTTAATAAAGTTAAATGGCGGTTAGATATGGAATTCTGTAAGTGTAAATGTCAATACCGGGATTCAGGTACATCCACTAAATAAGCATCAAATTAGTCTCTATCATTTATTTACTTAATTTCCAAATTAGTGAGAAATCGTCCATGTAATCACGTGAATGGGACTATATATTGTAGTCGAGGTTCTAGTCCTATTTGAGACATACTAATTGAAAAAACATCGCCTACTGTAAACTAACGATAATTCAAATGAAATAAAAAAAACATGATCTTGCTCAAACTTCTCATTATTGCTAATATTTATAAATACACTGAAGTATTTTACTTCTACATGCTCACTGTCATTTTAATCGTCCTATCTATCGGTGTCTAATTACTTCCTAGTATTGTTCGATTGAATAATACACTTAAATTCATGTAACAATTTCATTTTGGGAATGTCTTTGTCTAGGGTTGTTATTTATATCGATATGAGAATTACAGTTCATGATAACCTCGAAACTATGTGTAAGGGTAAGGTAAACGATACCAAACGCTTGCTGATCTCATGGACATTTCTTAAGACACCTAGAAGTTCGCACTAGAATGTATACAATGATCGATCAATTTATTGTAACCCATATTATGTCTATTTTATCCTTTATTTTACCGATAGAATGCTAATGGTCAAGTTGCAGTGTAGCTACAAGTCACAATGGTTTTACAATCTTGGAGCTACGTTGAAACGAAGGGTATTTTGAGTGTAGTAGGTACGAAACCCTGGACCTAAGTCCGTGCTAACTGATACTTGACAGTAAGCCGTGCACACAATCCTGAACAAACTAATGGATTTTAGTGGGTTACTTAATCTCCTATTCTGTAGGCCGTTAACTCACTGTATGAAAGAGGTGTTTACGTTGATCGACTACTGAGTAGAATCCTATATAACGTTTGCCGAGAACATTATAGGGATGATTGAATTATGTTCTAAGACCACTCTATTGGAGTCCGAATAGCTCAGTGGCAATAACCGTAGAATATTAATATCCATAAGATGGAAGCTCTGCTGAAGAGCAGTAACTATCATGAAGCCTACATACAAGGTGTCATATCAACTACCCATGAACCACCATCCATGTTTTAATGTTTAGAACGTTATATTTAATGTTTCGAGAACTGCATTTAAAATATTAAGTGCGAACGGCAACTTCGTGTTTCAAATATGAAGCTGCCTGAAACGTCCAGCATACTGTTTGGTGACAGATTCAAATGACTTCAGCTATTTCCACTATTTTCCGATAGACTAAGAAATGATCGTTTTTTCGCTTGCACTACACTCAATCTCAGTGTTCAAATACTTGAATCAAATGATTTACGATTGAAGTTTTGTTCCTCGTAATGAGTTATGAATTTCTGGAACCCTATATCAGAACACATTATATAAGTATCTTCTGGTAGTAAGTTTTAGGTAAAACTTAATCTTCACATTACTACAAATAATAAAAGCTACCACAGACCATTTAAATTTCTATTCTTGACACTAAAGACAGATGATCATTTGCCAACTCAAATTATCATTGAAGAATTCTACTATTTTATCGCTATTAAACTGTAGTGACTTTACTGAGTAAGGTATTAGGTTTGGTTGCTTGAAAGCATCACAAATTAATTTCATTATTATTTTGACGTTTATTTTCATCACCAGGTAAACATTGGAGAAATCTTTTGTCTCAGCTTGTCCCTCCTTCGAAATAAACAACTTCGAACCCACCAACGAATCAGTTCCATATTGGACATTGAGGTCTCCCTGAGAATACTCAACTATCACCACTATTAGGCAAGTGTCAATAGTAAAATTTCAGTTTCAATCGATTTGATATATCGCTTGGCGATCATATAATGCAACTTCTGTCTGTTACTTCCCATGTTATCAATTGTATTCAACTAAGATCAATATGTGATGAAATGCAAGCCACAAATTATATATCAGTTGCCACATAATCAATTCAACTCAGCGACTTTACTGTTAGTTTTGTCCGATGAAAAACTTGGTTGTTTGGGATGTATTTAGACCTTCCCGTTGACTTATTGTGGACAGAGACTGGTTACCATATGTGCATCCTGAACGGATTGCCTCGATGTAGTGATAGATCATAAGTGCAGGCACATCCAGATGACAAGTTTCAAGTAGGACAAAACACGCGTCCTGGATTCCGCTTGCCAGTCATAATCTAACTAACACAAAAGTTGTTAGTATATTCATAAGTTCCGATTTAAAGTTGTCGACTTTAAGTATACACTATTGTTTTGACAAAAGCCATTTCGATTTCATTCACAGTGCTGTAAATACCAATTTCCGTGATATGTAACCCATTTATTACGGCTAAATTCATTTGACTGCAAATGTAAGTCAATGATTTCATATTTTTTTACGACCAAACATAACAACAATCGGAACAATAAATGGCTAGTTACATGGTGATTTTTGACACGTCGGTTTTATCATAAAGTGTTATGTGTAACATATAGATACGGTCGCATTGATATAATGATGTACTAAATAGACACTTCTGACATGTGTAGAATACTTCCTCCGTAGCTACTACTCGTGTATAACATATTTTCACATTTTATCTGTTACTAGCTTCACCTCATGCCCAATATTTTTACACAATGTTTTCTTTATGGGTTACTTATTAGTATTATGTTCCTTAAAAAATCTGATTGTATTCGATCACAATCCACCTAATTAGTTCAGATGAATAGAATACTATGAATTCAATAACATACGGCCTCTACTGATCAGTTTCTCAATAATTTCCAATGTGAATACACCTTTTATTTTTCTTTATTTTATACTGTAGAGGAATCTAGAGATACGTTTGATATTCATTTTTACAGATAGCCTACAAGTAACCCCAAGTCGATGGGCAGTTATTTAAACCATACCAAAACTTACTATTAAGTGAGTTAATTTATCCAGAAACTCAGTTTCTTCTGTAATATGGTTTGTTCTATTAACAATTTTCGTAATTACATTCTATTCAAGATTATACTGTTTGAAAACTATTTAATATATTCATGTTGACGCCCACACTTGGACTCGAACTCAGAACTTTAAGCTTTAAACATTTAATTTGATGCTCCTTAAATTACTGAATATAACCAGCTACTGATTCTAATTTTCAATCAGTTAAATAAAAAAAAATCAATTTATCTCATTTGTTAAAATGCATGAAAATATTTAATTTTCTAAATTAAGATAATGGTTATTTACTGTAGCATTAACTTGTTGGGTGTTACATGTACATTTCGTTACATACACTTTACAAGCACACACACATATACACAACTAAGCTAAACATGTACTTACATATAAGTAGACATAGAAAATCTTATCTAACTTATTATCGAGTAAAAATGTAAATAATAATGATTTTATGTACATAAACAAAAATTTAGAAAATAGTATAATCTTTCACAAAAAAAAAAAACATAAACAAGTAAATATATGAACTCAAATAGAAAACAACAAAAAAAAGAACAATTTAAAGATGAGAAAAATAGTTGTTTTGCAAAAGGAACTAATCAAAAAACAAACAAATAAACACTTAATCAAAAATATTTATTTCTAAAGAAAAAAAAAAGAAAAATTCCACACTTACTAATAAATTTAATTCTTGTTCTGAAGTAAACATTGGTCGATTTGAAGAAGCCATCTGTTCAGAATGATGATGATGATGATGAATAAAGTTAACCATAAGTGGTATAGTTCAGTGAATGATGAATTGATGAAAAAGCATCAAATATAAAAGCCAGAAAAAAAAAGTAAAGTTTTAGAGACTGGATTTAAAAAAAATTCTAAGGATAAATTTAAATAAAATAAATTTCAAAAGTGCTAATTTTCATCAGCCATTGAAAATTGAATTGGTTTATACAAGTTTCAGCATTCGATTAAAATAGAGTAGATATCTATCGGTTTATTTGCTACACTTTCATTAAATTGATTATAGGTTGAAAATATACTTCATTCAAGTTTTCGTAACCGAAAATTATTACTATCATTCATGTATAATATGTAAAACAAAGCCTAACTCATTCGTTTTGATTTGATTTACATTCTTTTTTGAAGCTTTTAAATAAACCTATTTCACTTAGTTCAAGAAAACGAGGATTATTACGTTGCAAGTCCCACTAGTTAATCCCAAGCCAACTAAAGAATCTTATTTTAATACAAGCTACGATTGTATAAGCAGTTATTAAAACCATGTTAATAATAATAGATAGTTATTTTGTTCCGGCTTTAGAGTATACGAAAGGAGAACCCAATCGTTCAATATCAGTTGAATCCACAAGGTTGATACATGTTTGCTTACATATAGTACCTTAGTTATTCGTATTATAATGACAAGAGATTGCGTTGATAAAGATAAATCAATCACTTATTACAGGGCTCCAGTTACTCTGTTTGATGATATCCGTCAGTAATATAATCTGTTCACAAAATCCGTTTCACAGTCGACTTTGAATATAATTTCTAATATTACTTACTTAGATTTGATGGCTGATTCAATAAATGAAGGAATAACAGACTAAATGATATAATTACTTGAATTTTTAAAAGGGGTTCTAAGTAGTTCATTTTTGTGTCCAATCAGTTTTTATATACAAATATGTTATATATATAAGAGTATTCTGTTGACTTTTAGCTGATAGAAATATGATTAGTTGTGTCTAAGTTATTGAATGCTGAACAGAAATAAACTAATTTATCTGCAAGTCAGAAGTGCACACATAATCTGAAGTTCGATTCCAGGCGACTTCATGGATGTGCGTTATTAAGGTGCCCTATACTAAAACAAAACAGATGTTCGATGTATCCTGACTTTTAGTAATCATCTTACTAAAGTAACTCATGATCTTTAAGTAAAGATCACTTTCTGCCAACAACAGTATTAGATTATAGAAATTAAAATTTATATTGAATGGGATGGTACAAATAATCCGTCTTGTCCATAATCCTGAAAAATGAAAAAAATATTCTGTCTATGGATGTCATTAAAAATATTCTTATGGAATTTCAGTTAAATAGTATATCTGTTAGTATTCGTTACAAACTGATTTCGGTTGGGCACCAATAAAAACCAGAGATCATTTCACAACGGTTTTACTTCAGTATGGAATTCTTCAATAACAAGAATACGAATAAATTAATTTAGAATCAATCACTACGAAAACTACCTGAATTAAATAGTGTGTTAATAGGCTTTATTAAGTACCTAGAAAAATAATCAGAATTAATTCACGAAGTATAATATCTGGCTATACCTAATCATTTGTAATGTAGCCTACATACCACTTTACAAATCCATTTCATTGATTATTCGCCAACTAACTCCAATGACAAATCTACTTATCAAAGTTTGTATACAGATTAAATAATATATAAATTTGTGGTTCACTATTCCTTACAAACCGATATAGTATGAAGAACTTATATTGTCGAAAAGCCATCAGAAACAGAGTTTCGTTAGTAGATAACTGTGAGTGAAAAATATCTCACTCTAGAGATGTTTAATATCCATCAGTGGCGACTTCTTACTATAACATTAGAAGCATCTTGTAGTTAGTCACTGTTGAGTAGACTATTATAGTTACGTTGAAATAATTTTGTTGAGAGTGATATTTAATTTGTTGTTAGCCTTTCGTCCCATACTAATCTCAGTTGGATACGGTTGATAATTTGGAAAATAATAGACAGTGATCACATTGACTGACAACCGTGTTGTATATCAAATTGACTGAAACGAAAATTCTACTATTCATGCTTGCCTAGTGGTGATGATAGTTGAGTGTTCTCAGTGAGACCTGAATGTTCAGTGTAGATTTGACTTAAGGGTGGGTTTCGGGTAGTGTTTTACTAAGGAATGACATACCGAAACGAAAGATCTTTTCAGTGTTTGTACGGTTTTTATTTGTACTCGAATGATTTCGGTCTGTGATGAATATGAATAATATTTTATTCTTCCTTAAAAGCACTTGTTAGGTGCGTTTACTGGTAAAGAAAAGTGTGATTTTCATGTTCGACTTGAACGAAATAAAGTGTTCAGCAACAATTTTAATGTTCATCAAGTGCTCCATATCACCCCGATCTCAGCAATTTTTCAGTACATTTAGTGGATAAATACTTCATTTCTATTTAAGCGGGTGATGTTATTCACAACTATTTCGTATGAACATGTCCAGTCCAACATGCAGTTTTAAATAATAACTTTAATGTGAATTGCTCTTTTGTATAGAGTGATCGCTCACTTAATCAACGAAAAGATGGGAATACAGTATACAACTAACCTAGTATACATTAATAGCATTGCAGTTAGCTTAGGTCTTTTGTATGGATCAGATATAAAAGAGACCCACATTTAGAATCTGAAAATGATTGTGCACGTGAATACGTATATCTTTCATTTATGTTGGCACGCATGAACATCAAAACACTAAAAATATCTACATGAAACCTGACAGATTATTCGCCACTCACACATCCACGAAAAATAACAAAAATTGATTCTATTAACGGAGCGAAATAAGATTAGAAGTAGATGCTACAAGACTATTTGAAAAAAGAGATTAAATCTGTGATTAAACGAATTTTGATGAGTAAGGAAAAATAAAATGCATCAATCTTTGTACTATGCACATTTAGCGTGTATCTAACCCGGTATTCAGTCACAAAAATTACTAGTTAACAAACCATTATTGTATACAATCATACGAACTTAATACCACTTGCAGTGACAGTTATAATAATAAGATCATAGCTATGAAACAAAAATACTCGGGATTAAGTAATATTTCAGCTACATTCAGAAACAATCAAATCTATGTTGAATTTCCAAAGGATTTGTTTATTTTTCTATTCCTTTTAAAAGTCTAAATAGATGATATCATCCGATATAATAAATGCCGGTTGACATTCAGCTAGTTGTCCTCTCACCCTTCCCTCTTCTCATCTATTTCTGTTTATCAGAGAAAAAAAAACAATAGGTGATTATGATAGGATAGCCTCCAGGGAAATATTCATTGTTTCACTCTCTCTTAGTTGATCGTTGTATCTGTAAATCTAAACTTGTTTTATGGTTTAACGTTCTTTATTGGTAAACTAGCCTTATCATCGAAAGGGTAGAAAGAGGGAAACTATAATCAACTAACTGTTTAGTTCTATCAAATCAACTGAAAACACTAAAGGAGAACATAAACAATGATAGTAGTAATAAGAGTAAGAGAATGAATTTCAATTTATTATGAAATAGCGAGTTAGAATGTAGATGTCAAATGTTTGCCTACGTTTAGAACAAAGTGAATTATTTTCAGTTAAACAAGAGCGTATAAATGATGCGATCTTTTTTAAAAGTCTTTTTCTCTTCTTTTTTATCTTTCCTTTTATCTAGCTTATCTATCATGACTTTTTTTCTAAAACAGACGAGATGAGATTATATTTGCTTATCATTTTATCACTTAACCGAAACTTTGCATATTATTGATAACGTATTTGTTTAGAGACCTTTGCAATCAGTACACTATGTTTGGAATCCGCTACATTAGACATAACTATAATAGACAGTTAAGGACAAATTCTGTTGACTGAAATGAAATCTGTAATATACAAAACTTATTAACTAACAACAAATAGAAAAAATATGAAAAGCCCCCAGTTTGTACTAAGTTCAGTTTGTAATGTTGGATAGTAAGTGAGAATTAGATAAATATTCGAAGAATATAGATACACACGTTCAACTGTCCGCTAACATTTCTAACATGCACATTATCATCAGTTGGTCGTACTTGTCTCAGACTAATTTCATTTGAGTATCAATGATAACAAGGGAAACAATTCAAGAATATTTCATTCTGATATGGTATTATTCAGTAGTATGTGCCTTACGAGCTCACTAGAGACTCCAACTCAGATAGGGCCTCCAGGATTTACTATGAATACTTAACAATCAGCACCATTAGTCTGAGTGACACAGCTGTCTAATGTTTCCGTGATTTTTAGTGGCTCTCGAATGAGACCAGTTTGTGTTGAACACAAACGAGTATCCGGTTTTAATAAACTCTAAATAAAAAAATTACTTCAGCTAGAATACATTATTTTTCCAAATATATGACATTAAAAACATCAAAACGTAATATACTCATCGGTATATTCTCATGTTAATAATTAAGATCAAAAATTTCATTGTAAACAGAATTAGTAATACTAACTTTTGCCTAAAATTGGTTTCACAACGATGATGAAGAGGGAAAGTCACATGCGATTACGAAATGCCGTTTAGACATAACGTTATGACATTTTGTCTTAAGCAAGTGATTTCACCGTTTATTCTTGACAACAATGAGGTTTTTCTTGAAAGATCATCAGAATAATTGCCAAGATCAATGAACAATTACTATTTCAATCAAAATTAGCAAGATACAATTACATGTAGGTATTACCAAATATCAGTGCTACAGAGAGAATATTCTGAATTGAGTGTTTGAAGTAGTAGTTCAGCGATATAGATAGATATTGTTGAAGTTGACAAATGTTATTAGAAGTACTATACTGTGACCCGTTTAATACATGAATCAAAAAGGCAATCATGTTATATATTATGATTCGAAAAATGAATCGTTAAGTAGATTAATTATATCAAGATTCGAAAATGTCTACTTAACAAAGCTGTTCAGTTTTATTGAATCTGTAAGTGAATAAATCAAGTCCTCTGTTACTAATCATCGCTTCACTAGTGAAGACTAGCCCTCTACTCAAGTCAATTGGAATAACTCATTAAAACAGTTAATACTGATGCACTAAATATGGCTTATCTTACATTGTGTAGTCATGTATTAGAATGACAAGTTTGTTCATTGTATTTCAAACAGTTAAATGATATCAATAGTTTTTATTACTTTCTCCAGTTTTCGAAAAGTTAAAAGTTATATTTTTTCCAGAAAACAAAGGTTTAAAGGGAAGCACTATATTAAATATAAGCCATGCAATAAAAAACAAACGACTGTATAATCAGTTTTGTAAACTGATACATCAATCAGTTCAGCTGAATTCTACATTTTTATCATAATTCGAAAAACATTTATTACTATGGATGGGTTGTAAAGTTCATTGAATGTTTTTTTCATTTTCAAATACTAAACTGACACTTTTTAGACTATCAGGAAACATTTAAAGGATGTTTAGTCTTATAATAAGATTCTCCAGTTGTACACATCAATAGCCCAACCAGAAGTCTAACTCACAACCTTTAGGAGAGTGTCTAATTGTAAAACCACTTAACATTTAATTGCTTGCATTTCTCACCCCTGTCGATTCGTTATATTGCTCAACTAATATTCAATATCATTAGTGATATCTTGTTTCACATATGGTTTAATTAAAACCCACGGGTCACGTATTCTCACTAGAACTCTAGGTATTGCCTCTTAGGAGGAGCCAAGTGATGTTATTTCAAAGCAGAGGTTCGTAGTGATTAGTTAATATTGTAGTTGGGAAAACATTGAAAACTAGTAATAATTGAATGAATTATCTGTTTAGTGCTTCTTTGTTTTCAGTGCTTATTTAACTAGAGTCAGACTGTGACATAAATGTGCGAACCCATTGAATTAAATTACTTTTTTGTAGTTTAATTGTCAAATACTATCATGGTAACCAGTCAACTTAGCCAAAATATTATATCTGAATTATTTAGTGTGTTTATTTTGACGATATACTACTGCATTCTTTAGCAAATCAACAAAACTATGGAAAATATATAAAAAAGATAGATGCATAACATGGGCGGACTACGTTGAAATGCGGTAAACACAGACTAAATCACTGACTTCATATTGTTATTGTCATTTAATGACTGAATAATCAACGTGATGATAAGCATAATCATATTTTACTGTGTGGTTGTGCATGTACTTTTGAGGTTATAAACTTTCTTCACAAACTGATATATATATATATATATATATATATATATATATATATCTTCTTTAATGTAAACATAAATTCTAATGAAATTCCAGCTTGATAATATTATTAACAAGAAGGAGAGGACGAAAGAGGATGAAAATGATAACAAACCAACTTAAAATGGTTTTTATAGAATTTCACGCCTTCAAAGCATTTACACGTATTAATTTACTTATTCATTTACTCATCCAATATTTCAACCCTTATCATATGATCTATTAAGGAATTAGGATCAAATTACCAGATTGAATCAATATTCTGTACTGAGGAGCTTATATAACCAGAAGAAAACAAAGTAGGATATATAAAAGTGACTAGGAGTGAAACATAGTATTGATAAGTAGTTAGTAATAAGCATAGATATGATGGATAAATAAAATGGATGAGTTTATTCGCTAGTTAAGACAGTAGGCTTTCTTTCATTATTATTTTTTTGTTTCTCATTTTTATTTTCATAGGTTGATGAGAGTAAATACTAATAAGATTATTAAACATATTCGCAACAATAATAAGAATAATAGTAATCGTGCAATTAGTTAGTGAAGATAAATGAATTAAAACAAACATTTACTGGTCCTTAATTCTAATTCAAATGGATATATGACCTCATTGCCATTTTAAGTATCCATTCTTTTTTTCGCTTTTTAATGCTCTTGACGATTTCAGGACTTTTAGCATAAATAAACAGTTGTGAATTTAACCATACTTCTATGATTAATGTAACATCAATAATATACTTTGTTGACTTGTGTAAAGAACCAATATCGTTGTTGATCTTCTTGTAGGTGAGTGGCCTTTCTAGTCTACTTTCGCCATCACTATCCTTAAATGTTAACGATATGAGAATATGGTGAGTAATATGGAGCAAAGGGAATCATTGGAAGCTTAAAAATGACCTCTAGATATTTAAAAATAGCTCATAATTTGGCAACTGCAAATGAATATACTTATAAGTATAAACATGGTGAAAAATGTTTGTCACCCTGTTGTCCAGATGCACAATAATCTGAAAGTCATTATCGATGGGAACTTTAAAACCTCTATATACTTCTGCTGCAAGTTTTAGAACCCTGTAGCGAGGTAATTAAAGCCATCCGCCTTGTAGGAGCTAAGAGCCTCGTTAATTTGCATACAATGCAAGTCCAGTAATTTTGTATTCAAGCAGCCGATCTGTATTATATGACAGTGAACTGTTGGCAAAAGTTCAACAAACAGAAATTAACTAAGCTCTCGAAATCCTGAAATTACTATATATAGAAGATACTAGCTGAACTTAACCTACTTCCCTTCGTCGTACAAAAAGACTAGGGCAGATTTAATAACGGCCTCTGAATTAATTATTGATAAGTTGGCATCTGTAACTACCTTATTTTCTTTACACCCCCCTCCCCTCATAATGCAAAATTTATAAGAACACTTAAAAACTTAATAAACTTAGAATTACTTATTAGCCTGCTTACTGAAGACTCACTCATTAGATGGTTGACAGACAAAACGCCCAACTCAACATATGGTTGTAACTCTATATGTCGACAACTTCAAACGAAAATGTTGGATTAATTCGAAGAGTCCAGTCCTAGGGACCATTGTCACCTATCTAGTCTCTTTTACTTACCATACCATAAACGAAACAACCACAAATTAGCCAAAGTTAGAAATGTAAGTTAATGGATGTTCATTCGGTGATATGAAGGTTAGGTAACCTCCTTGAAATTTTATAGTCGGCAGTTGAAACAGTGTTCTACTGTGGGATTGTTATAACAGAAATAAACAGTGGTCAGATGCCTCCTGGTTCTCGATAATTATCTAATTAAAATCAATCTGCAGTATGCAATTATATAAAAATTTAGTCATTTGTTCATACCTTTTATGTTTTGTACATCCTTCAGCATGATTAAAGGTTTTGAAAAAATACAAAATATGTTTTCCAATTAAAAATATGAATGTGCATTTCACTATGAGACAACATTAGAGAAACAACTCTGAAACTATAAGTTTGTGAACAACTGCTCCGTCATGGCTAGAAATTTCTAATCTTTGAGTTTGATAGATTTCAGTAGTTATTCAGATGACACTATTTCCGACTTAGTAATTTTACCGATTTGTACGAAACCTCCCCGTAATGCCTCAGTAAATGAATTGCACTTTTGTGAAATAAATTTAAGTCAAATTTGAGATACAAGATGGCTTTCATATTCTGTTCCTAGCTAAAAAATAATCGGATTCTATACGACGAATCTATAATGAAGTCATTATTTTTACTCATTTATAACTACTGTTCACTGAAATTGATAATGTCAAAGAACAAGTGATAGAAACAATCACGATTATTAGTTATTACCTGAACTTGTCTGAAATCTTCAATAAACTAACGATTCTAATTGCGTTTATGAATTCGCAGCGGCAGACTCAACAGTGAAATATACTAACACTTATTCACTCAAACTACTAGTAGAACCATAATGATATCGTCGAACAATAAATAATAATTACTGTCATAGCTTCTAGTTCATGACTAACCTAAACATTCCAAACATTTGATACTTATTTATGGTAAATAGTGAGATGGATGAGAAGCAGCTAAATTAATAACGGTTTCCTTGCGGTCGAAGATTCTCCTTCTTGATTGACACCTTCCATTGAATTCTGTTCACGTTGATAAGTGTGACAACTATGAGTTCGCTCTCGATTAACACCACGAATGCATGATTCTAGACTAGAACAACAACTATGTCTATTACTCCATGATTTTTGATAGATATTCAAAAATCGCTGTTTTCTTTAATGTTTATTTAATGAACAGAAAAATTTACTTTTTGTATTTAAAGGTACTAATGTATTACATTATCACAGAGATAGAAAACTTGATTTAAGATAAACTTATCTCCTGGATATAATTTTGGTAATCTGTCAATAAAAAGACTATGTCTTAAAAAATAGAATGTATCTTCAAAAGGAATACTGTTTTTAAGGAAATATGCAGTACCTAAAGGGGAATATACCATAAATGTTATGAGAATTCTAATAACTAATTTGAAATAAGCTATCGTTAACACACTTCATTTTATGCTACGGTTACCACTTATTGTCATTTTTTCTAATTTTATAATTCAGTGATGTGGAGCAAATGAATTAGCATTATTATGAGGTTTTCGAAGATTATTGAATTCAAAATTCCATAAAACAGATTAACTTTGCCTAGGCAACCACTAGAAGCTAAGAAATATTAGATTTTTCCTAAACATTAATGTAGGATTCCTCAGTAGAGTGCATTTAGAAGTCTTCCAAGAATCGAATCCATGACCATTATACTTTATAGTGGAGGAGTGGCATAACATTCAAACCACTGAGTTGATATTCACTGGTTTATTTATCTGACTGTATTACTGTTACTTATTTTCACTGGTAAGAAAATGTCTCGTGTCCAACATAACTGAACTCTATTAGACATATCATCTCGTCATAACTCTGAGAATTACGTTTCGGATTAGTAAACTCTCGTTTGAAAGAGACGTTTGCATTAATAAACGAATTTTTTCTAATAAACGTTATGCAGAAAATACGATAAAAAGGGTTTTATTAATCTCAGCTATCTATATTGTGTTTTATTATTATTAAGATGGTCTTTCAGTATAACCAAGGTTAAACATAGAACTGTCAAAACTAGTTAACTTCTCATTTCATGATGTACAATATCCAGTATTGTGTAAATTTTTTAGTTTTCATTGACCATCCGAATGACACAATATATGTATACATCAATTTTTTAAATTAACACAGACAATTGAATGGAGCTTAAGAGAAGTTAAACATGGCAGAAACCTTTATCTCATTTTTTTTCATTTGACAGCAAGTTATGTGAACAGATTGTTTTCTACTAGTTTTCTTTCACGTATTATATTTTACTATTTTCCAAGAAGAAGAACACAATATAGATATAACAACTAATAGAATTTACAAATTCCTACTGTGCCACCTTAACATGTAAAGTTTTTAAATTTTATATTTGTTCTGAAAGTCATAGCAAGAATATTATTACCTTAGTTAGTACAGTCTTAAGAAACATGTCTAGTTAACCACGTAGGGTATTTGATGGTTGATTGCTAGGTAGGAAATTGGCGATTAGTCGAAGGGTTAAGTTGTGCTAATTCGAGTTTTACATCATCATTATTTTAGCATCATTTCCCTTACCAATATTGGTATGCTATGCAAACAAGTGTCAACCAGCATCAAAATTAAAGTTCACAAGTTGAAACATCTTGAGGACAACCCCCCCCTCCCCATCATAAAGAAAACAAGCACTTCACGAAATACTAGATCACTTAAGTTAATGCTCAGATTGCAACTTAATCGATAGAGTTCGATCACTGTTAAAGAACTAGATAAACATGTCACTGGTCACTACTGTGTTAAGTCAAAGGTGAAATTATTTCATATGAGACTGAATTATTTTATATGACGAAAATAAAGTAGTATTTTAGTATAGTATTATAAAAATTTTATGCATACATACAAATTTTCCAGTTGACTGAATTGAACCGTAAGTATCAATACTTTGGTAATACTTTGTAACTGATTTAGCAATTGAATTCATTGATTAAAATGCCTTGAATTCACTTTTTGACCTAAATATTTTATAGTTGGGTCCTGTAGAGATTGTTGAATCAGATCTTAACATCTTGAAATGGCCTGTATCGGACAACAGTTCAAAACCAGGAGACGATAGGCAGTTTTAATAGTTCCAGTATGGGATATGTCAGTAGTGTACATTAACGTCCACAGAGATACTCAGGTTAGGACCATGAGATTTGAGATAAACGTTTAGCTCTTAGACGATGAAGCTAAAATCTGAATAGTGACTTTACTAATTTCAGTCAAATTTTAAATAATTACTACCATAGTAGCGATTATTTTAAATGAATTGCGCCTTATTCAGTTCTGAATTGAGATGGTTTGTGGATTGGTATGTAGTTTTAGTTGATGGTGAATTCGTCACAGATTGATGTTACTGTTATTTTTGTAAATAAAATTAGTGTATTAGTGTAAATTAAGTAAACATTGTTAATAACAAATCTATTTATTTGTTTTTTTGGAATTTGAGTAACTTCAGTGTTATTTTTTAACATGAATCTGTTAAGAAACTATCCACCTACTGAAAAGGAATAGTTATCCAAAATATATAAATCATTTTAAAAAATGATATACTAAGTAATGAGTTTAACTTACTTCTTTTGTGAACACACTTATATCTTCTTGAAATGAGTCAGAGGAACAAACATCAGGTGAACCAGTAGAATTCTCATCTCTCGGTATACATGTGGCTAGTTCACATTTCTCAAATATTAACGCAAGCAAAGGGAATAAGGGATGACTGCAAAAGCAAATAAAATAAATTTACCTTAAGTTCAATGTTCAATCAAAATTTAGTATGAAGTTTGTTTTTCCAACAAGAAAAAACAACTAGACAACTTGGAGAAGCTAATTATCCTACAGTCTTACAGAAAGCATATTCATTATTATTCAGTATTTCTTAAAATAATAATATATAATGTGGTAGCGTTTAGTTAAAACTTCAAATTGTCTCCTGACCTATGAGCCAAGCGTTTTCAAATAAAATTCAGAAAATTCACCAAGGTTAACTCATAATTTTGTATATAGAATTGATTATAACATGGTAGTATTAATGTTAAACAAAATTAATGTTTTATTATTGTTAACAATATTATAAGAATCACTAAGGATAACATGGTTAACAGGCTCTCAATGATGTGTGAAATCTTAACAGAAATTCTAGTAGATTTGTAAGGATTATTTGATAGAACGATTTTAGAGTGAAGCAAACTAACTGAGGATGGAAATGTGAATCACTGGATTTGGACTTAGTGACAACGAGTATCCACAAAATTTCAGTGTTCACTCACTAGAACATTCAGTAGTTTTGACACATATTTAGTGTACGAGTCCTGAAAATCAGAGTGTAATTCTCACTAGATTTTTTATTTCAGGTGTCTAGAGTTATAGGAAACTATGTTCATTATAACCTAGCCTTATATTTCGTATAAAAAACATAAATATGGTAACAATTAAACCTTGAAATGACAATTTCATTTTAATATGCATGACTCGTTCATTAAATAAATTTGGTATGATACCGATCTCAGTCGATTTAGCAATATAAACGCCTTATGTTTCGTGAGCTGCTTGAATGCTATGGATTCAAATTTTACAGATTATTGTTCCACAGATCTACTTCCTATGTTTTAAGAATTTACCCATTGCTTTCAGTTTATGACGAAAATTAAGCAAAAATATACAAAAGTTTATTAATAATCAAAAACATCTTCAAGCCTGGATAATGTTTATTTCAATTATGTTGTACCGAAAATGACTTTCTCCTACTAAATCAGAGAACTAACCTTTTGATCTTTTCAATGTTCTGTTTTATATCAGTCCCATTTTCATCTATGTTGTTAGTATTACCGGAACAACTGCTGCCACCACTGGCAGCAGCCGATGCAGCAGAAGCAGTACTGATGCGCGAGTTGAGAAATCCCGAATGTGTAGATGAATTCAACACAGGAAATGTAACATTTGTCATCTTTGTTGTTGATGACGTTGTTGATACACCTAATGTGGGTCCATTTGTTGAAATTGACGAACCTACTAATGAATTTCGAAATGAAAAATATCCTTGATGTTCGTAGTGATTTTGTGATTGTGATTGATGTTGTTGTAAAGATTGTATATTGTTGTTATTATTATTCCTGTTAGTATTAGAAAATGCTTGTGATGAATTAGGATTTATGGACATTGTTAATTTATGAACATCAGTTGATGAATCGGATTCACTTGACAATAATAAGTTCGGTAATAGTTGACCACCTGTTGGTGGACTAAATAATCCTAATAATGCTTCAGCACCATAAACTTCACTGTTCATGTTTCCCAATTGAATCTGGTTGGTATCCTTCTACTTTGTAATTCAAATGTGATTACCGAAGATCTTCCCGTATCTACTTATTTTGAAAGTGTGTATAGTTTTATTGGTACCTTTCAACAGATTGCTGAAATGAGGAAAATTTTTAAAAAGCTCAATGGTCAAGATCAATTAAATAATACTTTTATATTCGTGATGTGAAGATTGTCTAATCTAAGGTTTAGCATCAGTGACTAACTGAGACTAGAAATATAAGCCATCAAATACCTACTTAGTAGTTAAACACCGGTCATCGGTCATGAAGTTGCTGAGTTAGATCCCTGTTTGGGTCACAGATGTGCATGGCTGAGTCATCCCATATTAAGACAAAATATCTGTCCAGTACCTCTTAACTTTCAATAGTTGTCAAACTTATGTGGGCCTGTGATGTGAAACTTAAAATATATCTTGTTTTTAAATATAGTCCAAGACTATTTATAGAATTGTTTTTCTATCATTATGACCTATTTATGGATAAAGCAATTTGGATTAGACCTTCATCAATTAGATGTTTGCAAGTTTGAAAATGACCGAGTTTTAAACAAACACTCTTACTAACGCTGAAGAATAGTCACTTAAAGTTAAAGTAAAACGATTTTAAGCGAAACTATAGAGCATTATATCTACTGTAAATGGTAATAAGCATTTGATCCTTTAATACAATAAAAGTTTTAATAGATCTTTGACCAAACTCATGATCACTTAAACTGTCAGTAGATAAACTTAAGACTAAATTAACTTCAAATTCTAAGATAATCAATCGTTTCTGAATTAGTCTTCTTACATTTTAAAAAGTAGTTTGTTGTTACTAATCATGCAGTGAAGATGACTTTGAGAAAACTCTTAATCGATGTTAAATTGTCTTGAGATTAAGAGTTCATACTTCGCCGATTGGTAAGCACACACTAGTTTTTCAACTAGAACAATTTAATCTATGAACGTTATAGTTACGAATTCATTAAATATAATTTATCTGATAGCAGTCGCCGTCTGAAATGTTATTTCGGCTCTCTTATCCAAGAAGTGGGACTTAAAAATTATAAAATATAATACAAATAATATAAACGAATTGTATACTTAAAACTCTAAGTAGTGACCACCATACTGTTTGACTTTTCACTTTGGTGTTGCTTAAATTGTATTAATCACTTGTTATTACTAATCGTAGTGATCCAACATTGCGAGTATTGTTTTCAGAGTTAGGTGATTGAAGGTAGTAAGCAAGACTTAAATTCATTATTAGTTGGCGATCTGGACATTAAGGACTGATCAATCAAGCTTCTTATTACACTTTGGAACTTAATGTATGGTTTCATTCAAAGCATAATACTCCAAACAGCCAGTGAATTATGATTCCATTAAAAATAAAAGCATCGTTAACAGATGTGATATTTACATTTCTAAATATTTAGAAATAAATGACAAGTAAACAAATTCGGATTTATAAAATTTATCCAAGTACACCATGATACAACTGCCGGCACTGAATTTATGAAGTTGTCAGCCTCCCATTATCCTGGTGACTTGAGCTTACTCATTATAACATGTAGACCTACCCACCGTCACAATTACTAATTTTCTAGAAATATATCATGTTCTTCTTCATACTTATCCAACTGTTTGGACATTGTCCTAATTCTTCCATATTAATACTTCATATTAATTTCTATCAATATGTTATACAATGTACATTGGTTTTTTATTATTATTACAATATTCTCTAAGTTATAAGAAACCGAATATAATTCTCCTTACTGTAAACACCTCATTTCCATATTATTCCTGTGGTGAAATCTCTTTTATAACACTGAGAGACACAATTTGAATTCCACAGGAATTCACATTTTTCTTTTATTCCAGATACGTCTTGCTGAGGGTTGCTTACTAACATGTAACCTAACTTCTTGTCGATGGTCCCTAATCACTAAACAATATATTGACAGGTTCAACTTCTAAAATTCAAGTATGTTGCTAGTTAAATTAATCCATCAAATTATGTATTATCTCCAATTAATTTTCAGCAGTTTTAAAAGTTATTCATTAGATTTTTTATTTTGAGCTATCAGAAACATACTTTGAAAACATAATTACAAAATGGCTTCTAGATGGTTCATGGATTTACTTGTAGTTTCCTACATTCTATAGATAAACTGGTAGGAAGACTGTTTTTGTTTTGTTTTTACGATTAATTGTTCAGTAGTTTATGAAAGTTGATAGATTTACTCTTTATGAAAATAACAATAACACGTGAATTAACGAACCAAGTGGGAATTTAAAAAATGTGAAACTTTGATATATCCAATTATATATCGATTACTTAAAATGAAGAAAAATGAAGACTTTTAAGCTCTTTCCTTAACTGAACATTGGTTTGCTTTTTTTAAAGGAACACATATGTACCCGAATGCTTGAACACATAGACATAAGGCGTTTAGACAAATTTAAATTCACATACATATAAATTCATATAAATATAGGAGTTATTATTCATGTAACCAACGTTTATCTGATTAGAGGGGAAACAAGTAGCATAACACCTACATTCATCATAATTTCTGCTTTGTTACATCAATTCTGATATTAATAATTATTAATCAAGAGGAAGTAAGGTCAAGAGATCACTAGAAGTTGTGCATTGCAATATTATGTTCACTATATATATATAGGTTATTCATTGTTCATCTATAAGTCTGTTCACAAATAGTATAGATTTCCCTATATTCAAAGTTAAAAATAAGTCAAGTAAATATGTTATCTATTGATAAATGTCAAAGTGGGTATTTATAGGCAAGTGTGTATATTTTCTGATAAGATATTGGATTTAAAACAAAGCTTTCAAACATATATCTTAATTTGAAATAAATAGAAGTACGTACCCATTGAAAATTGACATCATTAGGCTTTAAACGATAGAGATTTAAATGAAATTTATGTCAATGCTGAAATTGATGTGTTAAAATAGGTAGTTCAATGAAAATCTAGCAGAATACACAATCACTAAACCTGGCGTCTGATGAACTAAGGCTCTGCTTCTATTGTATTCATCATCTTACATAACTCTGGGTATTCTTGACATACAGTCAGATTATCCATCTGCATAGAATTCAAGTAAATGGAATTCAGTAAAATTATAACCAGTCAAGCGATGAGTTCGAAAAAAATTACTTATTTTTGAAACAAAGATAAAAATATAAGTACACATTTAACGGTGGTATAGGAATAGGTCCTGGGCTCAATTCCTGGTGGGACTCAGTGTTTGACCAGTTCTTCTATATTTTGAATGGCAGACTATGGTCATTCCATGAAATCAAAGTTAGTTAAGTCTTATTTCTGTAGACGTTATTTATGAAAGTGAATCTTTTTATTGCCGACAAGCTAAAACAGTTTTGAGTAAATACTTGGAACGTAAAATTATGATAAGGTATAAACTAAAAGATGAGTTAGATGTCTCCATGTCTACCATCCAAATACCTTGTAAACCCTTCACCTAACTAAAGAATAAGTAAGGTTATACTATATACGAGTACTCAAATCAATCATAGTGTTTACACTGACTCTCGACCTTATAATTAAACAGTCCTGCACCCTTAAGGTGTTGTGTGTATTTTGAAAAACACTATCACTTTTTAGTTTTGGTTGTTGACATAGTAACATTTAACCCTTCTATTATCCTGTGCCACAAAATACTTGATATTTTTGTCAGAATATTTTTTGACGTTTAAATATATATAGCTTACTTAAATAAACCGATTTCTTGAATTGTATATTTATAATCGCGTTTTTAAGTTTCAATGGAAAGAAAATTTTATAGCTCTGTCAATTTTAATTCATATCATTTTATTAGGTTCTAATATAATATTTGCGAGAATTATTATACAGATACATTTTTTTAAATTGGACTGATAATTTTTCATAATGCAACGACGATATTTACAAAACAGGTCTCTTAATGATACTTAGTAATACTCAAGATGAGGTCTATTAAAAGCGAATATTTCGAATGTATGAAAATACTTTGCATAATATAACCACTTCTAAACAACAAATGTTAGCTCATTGGCGACTTCGAGACGGGTTGTATGACTAATGGAGTCAACGCATGTCAGTAGTCAAACAGCTGTCGCCATGAGCATAAGAAATAGTCGTGCAGTATTGCGAACTAGATGGTGTTAGAAGTGTAAACCAATGAATGTCAACCTATTAATTTTAAAATATTCTCAGAGTGAACGTAGGCAGGCACTGTTGAGGTTCCCCCTACAAACACAAAACAGTTATCTAGTGCTCCCTGATTTTAACTGGCATACAAACTGAATTCATTCTGAGACTAATACCGCTTGTATGATAATGCAAACTCTGCAAAATAATTTTGTCTATAATATTTATGATGTTAAGTAGTTAGAGTGGTGGATATTATTTGATGATGTTCGGATTGGAAAATAATCTCCACTGCAATTTATCCTAGCCGCCAAATAAAGTTGATGTTTTTAATTAAATAATAGGTGGAGTCAGCAGTAATTTTTGTTAAAGAGTGTCAAACAGTGTTTCATCTAAATTTTCACTGGCTCAATCTCTTTATTATAATAATACTCATGTGAGCAGTGGTGACTGACTAACTTCGAGAGCTGATTCATAGGATTCCATTGTGAAATCGTGACCGCCGGAGTCCAGTCTTATTGAGGATAATACGGGTGCTCACTAATATCACTGAACATTATTATAAATTGACTGAAGTTATAAATGTGAACGAGTGAAAAACTATTCACTGGTTGGAATCCCTCCATTTGACGTGATGGCCCTTGATTCTGTCGGCAGTAGAACGGTGAACATACACTATTAAGAAGTTAATTAATAGGATAAAACAGTTGTCTAGTACTCCCTAACTTTTCATTGGTTAGTTTACGGTGTAAACTATTAAAAGTAACAATCCTCACAAACTCATTCAGGTATAAATAATTAAACTCTAGGATTTTATTAAAATGTACTTGGTACACAGTCATTTGTTTACAACAGACATTATTTTTATTTTGTTACACAAGCATCTATCATGATTACAAACATTTTTTATAAATACGATTATCTTATATTGATAATAACAATCATCTATCTACCATAGTTCAAACGTAAAAAACACATTTCAGTCTATGTTTATACAATTTAGACAACGTTTTTTTTAAAACGAAAATAAAAAATTGTTTATCTTGAAGAAGTACTATGAAATGTACAACAATTTACATCATACGCTTAACCAAGATACACTAAGTAAAAATACAAAGGTTCGTCAATTATCAATGTTAGAAATTTACCGTTAACTGAAATTGATTAGAGTATTATGACGCTTTTAATCCTATTGAATAAGTTGACAGCCATCTGAACTCATCACATTAAATAACGCATTAGCAATTGAAGCGACAAGCACTAATCTGAGTATGAACATTATTAAACTGATTGGATAGGGAAAATATAACTATGTATTATTTGTAAGTTTTTTCTGATTATCCCATTAATATGAATAATTCTGCTGCTAAACTACGAGTTAATTTTTCGGTTTTCAGAAGCTCGTATAGTACAGTCGATATCTCGTTTTGTATTTCATTAAATGTCATACTCAACTTCTCTCTGTTATTTATTTCTGATAAAAAGCAACTTTAGCTTTAAGTGGTGTACACTATACATGGTTGATCATCTGTCAAAAAAATTCGTTCGCCTTGAAAAATTTCTTCCCCCGAATAACGAATTGAAAGTACTTTGAAAATAATTCTATTCTTACCAACCAACTCCAAAAGATGAAATATGCTGATGTCTTCTGTAACTTGTTTGAGATCAAAGGTATTTTATATTTGTTCATAAAAGTGTCAAGTTTTGATCGAATAGAACAAGCAAGAAAGTTTCTAATGTTTATTAATGTGATGTCTCCAAAACTTTCTGGTTACTTTTCATTTCATTTAATGAGTACACACATTTGAATGCAATTTTCATAAAAGATTTAATGCCGTGATATCTACAGTGTTCATGTTTTTCATCCGGTGTATTGGGTCTGGCTAGACTGAAATCGTTCATAGTAGGCAATCGGTTAAGATGAAATTACTATTAAAAATTACACTCTAAAATGCATTATTGACCCATCAAATTAGTGAAAAAGATGACCAAAAGTTCAGAATTCAAAACACCTTGTGAACTTTGGAAACAATAAAAATATTCAATTAATTGATTAAAAAAATGACAATAATTTGAGTACCTAATTCACTAACATACAAATTCATGAAAGTATTCCATCAGAATATAACCTCCTCATTCTACCTGCATTTATATCCAAGACTCAAAAAATATAGTATTCAGTTGCATTTTATGATTAGACATTAACTGTAAACAAAATTGTTCCTTTGTTAAGTCAATGATTAGCAGAAATGTTGGATTTCAACCCACTAAAATAGAAGAAACCATGCCCGTCATGCTAAATGGAACTACTAATCCGGGAAAATACAAGTATTTTAAACAAAATTTGCCGATTGGACCTATTTATTAAGGTAGAAAAGTTTCTTTTACTTAAATTTCTTTCCAGCTAGCATCTATCCACAAAGTGTACTTGTAATCTTGAGAAAACTGATACTCTGTAATGTTCAGTCTCATATCACCCAGTTTCACAGTGTTAGACATAATCACTGAGTAATTTAAAACTAAACTGACTCTCAATAAGACTACGATAACTGAACTAAATAATTACTGAGTAGTGACTAATGTCTTGTTTAAGTAGTTTTTAATGCTAATCGAATACTGTTAGTTGTTGTTCTTTCTAGAAAGATAAGCATATCTATTTTAAAATTGATCATAGACAGGTTGTTTTAAAGTTAATACGTGTGATCATGCATAGTCTTCTTCAAACTATTCTCTTCAGACGAAAAAATCATTGTTCAGACAATTTTACCACTGTTTATATATCTCTGATCATTCGTCGGTCAATAATAACATCAATGAATCACAATGTTTTTATCTGTATTGATCACCAACTTGAGCCAAGTTTACTAACATTCTATTCATAAAGCAATTATTATTTATGTATGTATAATTATGCAATGTAAACATTTTCTTAGCCATAAGTGCTTTCTTGGGTGTATAGTGAATTTACTCATTTTAGGAGTCTAAACAACATTTCAATGAGTACATAACTTCGGAAATGTATTCTAATGAAGTACTGTGTAATGCAAACAATCTATTTCTGAATATAACAATAATACAATAAGTGGTCATCTGTGCAGGTGTATTAGATGAATAGAACTATATATATGTATATATAATATATATATATATATATATATATATATATATATGTCTGTTAACTAGTTGCTAGACGCAATCCCTATCTGCTTTGGATAACTCTAGACTAAATCTGCACTGCGACTTGAACACAGGGAAAATATGTGAACACGAGACGAACGCTTTATTTCAAGTCATAGAGAGCGAGCTATTTACAGAATATTCGTATATATATATAGTGATTAATCATCAAAGTGAAATAATCAACATTTTATTAATACAATTAAATATTGTGGAATCTACTTTGTGAGTATAACTCATATTGATTAACATTAATGTGATGAAAGTTTGTAAATCAAGCTTACAAAAAATCTATGCACCTCCTTTCGCCTGATTTTATGAACAATTGTATTTTGTGGAATTTTCGAATCCCCCCCTAATATAATTAAGGTGCTTATTTATTCGTGCTTTCGCGTTGGATTTCGTAGAGATTATTCAATTTAAAGTTTCACTTCATGAACTGATCTTTGTTTTACAGTAATTGATAACCAGTAAGTACATAATATTTATATTACTGGGCTCTACAACAGTGTGGATCCACTATACAACCCCCCCCCTCCAACAACAAGGGATAAAATCAAAGAAATTCTGGCTTTGTTACGGGTGCTTATCCTTTAAACCAAGAAATTGGTATTCAGTAATTTTCACTTCTAATTTCAGTCTATTAAAAATATTTATGCGGCAAGATAATTTCATTTCTCTAGTGAGATGTAAGGTAGTTATCTATCAGTAAGTGATGATAAATGATGCTGCATAAATTTGCTAATAGATTGAAATCAGAAGTGAAACTTACTGAATACCAATTTCTTGGTTTAAAGGATAAGCACCCGTAACAAAGCCAGAATTTCTTTGATTTTATCCCTTGTTGTTAGAGGGGGGGGGTCGTATAGAGGATCCACACTGTTGTAGAGCCCAGTAATATAAATATTATGTACTTACTGGTTATCAATTACTGTTAAACAAAGATCAGTTCATTGAAGTGAAACTCTGAATTGAATAATCTCTACGATATCCAACACAAAAACGAGAGTAATTAGATTTCATTGAATATAATCGATAAGTTTCTCAAAATGGCATACTAAATGAGTACATCTATATTAAATTAGTTTTATCATTTCCTACACTCATTGTTTTCAACCGCAGTTGATCAGCCTTTACATGTTGTATATGCAGTCTGGAACAGCAACTATAGAAAGTCATGAACTATAGTAAGAAAAGACTGAAATGATCTGGACTCTTTTGTTTCCTTGTGAATATAGAAACTCTAATAAGAGTACATACAAGTGACAACTCCAAAGGGAACAAAATGTATACCATGGATTTACTTCTAGTCACAAACTAAATATCAAATATTACCCCGGTTGATTGTCAAAATATGTTGAACTCAATGAGATTTATTCAAATTAACATCAAAATAAACAATTTTCTCTAATAAATTTCTAATTAAAATAAACACAAAATGCTTTTAACCTATATACCTGGTAAATTTGTATTACATTTCATAAATCCAAGATGAGGATTTCGTTCGACGAAGAGATCTTTTTCCGGATATCTCTAGTTCCTGTTTGAAAATAAGAGGTACTTTATGTTTTAATCTACTAATCGTGTACAACTTTATAACTCAACATAAAGTTTGATCCACTATATGATGACTAAATATACTATGAGGTTATCTGAATTGACTGAGTTGTACTAACTACGGTGACAACTGATGGACTGCATATCTCATAAATCAGGCAGTCAATTCTTAAGCAAAATTTCTATTTACTCACAGAAATTGTGACTTTATGTAGGACATCATACAGACATTCGCTCTATTAATCAGAACAGCTTACAATTCCATTATTTGAAATAACAAATGGACCAGACTTATAACAAATTAGTTCTGTTATATTTTAAGAAAATATTACTTATATCATGTGAAGTCTAAACTTGTATTTTATATAACACCAATTACTTCTTGCTGATTATCGACTCAACAGTATGACAGTAGGCTGAAAGAAAATTAAAGGTACTAACCAAATTACTTCATAGGAGTCATTGATTGTAGACATGAGCTTCATTATTAGCTTCAAATAATCTGCTTTTAGTTGCCCGATGATGATACTAGTTGATAACTCAATGATTACTAAATAATCACCCAGACAATTACGTTCAATCTCTCAACTGCCGTCTGATGAGAGCTTTCTTACTGTCTGACACGTCAACATGAAATAGGCGTCAATAATTTAGCAAAATATCTGAAACGATCCCCCCCCCCAATGTATCTATGCTCATGATGCACAACAATGCTAAAATTATCCAAATTATGTTTTGATATACTCACTTATTTATCATGCATTAATACCTAATAATATAATTTATTCAGTCTAGTATATTTTCTCTATATCATATTTTTCTATGATGCACAAACCCTTCTCAAGTCGTCCAATTATTCTCACTATTCACATAGGCAGTGGTTACTGTTTGTTACATAAATCAGCTTATGTGACTACTGTAAGTAATTAAATATCTATTTATTGGCACTAAATGCATAAACCTACATAAATAGTTAACGTTCAGCAGTCACGCATATACACATTGTAGGACTTGAAAACACGACGCAGAATAAACCACTAATACTGTTGATCATCGTGTTTATAGAGTTATTTAACGCGGAGCAAATTATGTCAATGAAGTAGAGGTGTAACTACAGATCGAAGCGATCAAATCCTACACACTGTCTGCACGTTAGGCGTTTGAAAGTAGTCAACGTTGACATATTAATTAAGGGTTTTTAATGTTTGACACTTGTCAACAAAATATACTTACAATCTTGACTGAACTGATCATCCCAGTGTAGGATTCAATCTGTCTCTATCTAGTTAACATAAACATAGTAATTGAACATTATACGACATCGAATACAATAAAATAGTATTTTACTAAATGTACTACAGTATGATGTAAATTAGACTACTTCATCAGCGAATAAATGATTTTCTAATATACTACAACAGAATATACATAATCTAAGACTAACCGAAAAAGGCATTTTAGGGAAAACTGTCTTAAATCTTCGTTGACTCAAAGATTAGTTCAGTGGGTTTCAGCCATTCGTATTATTTCGTTTATGTTTACCGATAAGTTTTACAAACAAATAATAGGAAATGAAGTATTGATACACATTTTCTACATAAGCTTAACAAACTGATGAATGTGATATGCTACCGGAACAAACAACGATTTAAAAATAATGCTTAGGAATGATGACTATTACATGTACTTAACTAATTAGTATACTCCCCCACCTTACTGTACTAGATATACACTGTTGAATAGAAATATTTCTATTTTAAAACTCGTAAAGTTATAATGACATCATTTTAGCTGTGACGCATTATAATTTAATTGATCTCTTAGACCCTACTTGTGTTCATTGTGTTCACAAAAAGAAGAGAATCAACTGAAGGTACATAAACAAAATTATTTCAAATTATCCTAATATTATTAGATAAAAGCGTAAATAACTGGATGCCAATCTGTTACTGTGTAGGTTCAGAGCTCGTTGTGAGGTTTAGAGATCTTAGGTTTGTTCCTAGCCAGGGTCATCGATGAACACTTCAGAGGGATCCCATAGTAGAAATAGACAGAAATCTACTGTCGTTTAATAATAAATATTTGTCTATATGTTAAACCTACATGATGCAATTGATTACAAATTTAATTTTCGCATTTTAGTGACTCTGTATGATCTCAATGAGCTTGTGATTATGATCATTTTGTTCTGTTTCCTATCTTGTAAACATCACCTTTGACTTTATTATATCGTGCTGAAGTTACAATCAGAATATCTATTAACAATATCTAACTCGCAACTTTACAGGGATACAGTCAGTCTATGATACAAATTACTTAACATTTTTTGTAATTAAAAATTTTACTACTAAATTTAGTTCACCCCGCTAGTTCATTTCAAAACATGATAGGTCTGTCTACCCAACCTAAAAGACAAAAAGTTGCTATTGTACTATGAATCAGCATGAAACATAGTTTCATTATATCATCATTTATGCATTATCTAAGAATCACGAAAGATGTTAATCTTCATGGTAACGTTTAGCATATGTACATATATCCCTTCCAAATATCAGAATTTATGTTAAGAATATACGTTACTTGAATGGTTTTTAATTTTCAATAAATGCTCAATATTTGGAACTTTCGGTTATTTTCCCAATCACTTAGCATGTGAGCGTTGTACAGAAAAGTGTTATTTACAGTGTGAGACACCATTTCAAACGATTATAGTTAGTTATCAATTATAAACATATAAGATATAGGATAAAGAAGATACAAAACAAAGAAAATTAGCCTATGTAATCAAATCTTTAATAGATGCCATGGTTGTTAGCATTTTTTTAGTAAGGTTGTTTTTTACGGGATGCGATTACTAACCCTAGGTGGAACCCTTCTCCTTTGTTTGTGTTTGGGAATAACAGCGACCCTAGTGGATGATTCCAGGCTAAGAACAAATCAACTTCCAGTGGAGGAAGAAATTAGGAAAAGACGCTGGAGGGGGATTGGACTCGCATTAAGGAAATCATCAAACTAAGTCACAAGGCAAGCACTAACTTGAAATTCTAAAGGCCAAAGGAAAAGAGAAAGACCCAAGAATAAATTAGAGGCAGACATGGAAACCATGAACAGCACTTGGGAACAACTGGAACAGGGACCCCAGGCGAGAGTTGGTTGGTGAATGCTGGTCAGCAGCCTATGTTTCACGTGAAGGGCATTGATTGATTAATGCAACATGCTACTAACACAATCTAGAAGTTACCACGAACACTAGGTGTAACACACTTTTCTTCAAATATTTAATCCATGTGGATGAGTTCTCAGTCATCCTAAATATTACTGGATAAAGTAATATGGTTTGTTCCATAATTTATGCCTAATGGGAATTTTATACTTTTCGGAATTGTACTTATTTGTAGTATCAATGAATACTAAACGTTATGTAAAGCTTTCGACTTATGTCTTTTTACCAGGGTCGATATGCAAAATATGGATGTCTCAATAGATGGTACATCAATAGTGAGCGTATAATAAACGATAGCAGGGTATTAATAGCAACAACAATAATACAATTACGTAATATCTTACCTGATATTAGTTAATTTTTCATTGATTCATCCAAGTTCATAGTCAATATCTAATTAATAATCATAGCAATAATCCTTGAACCATTAATAGCATACTTATAACGAAATAAGCTTCTGATGTTATTTTATTTTGAAATGCAAGTTATAACAATCATATATAACAATGGAAGCTGTATTTGTGGTTCACCGATACTGTACTCATTTTAAATAATTATTCAATAAAATAAACTCTCAAGTAATAGAAATTTCAGATTTGCTGACTTATGTTGAAATTAATCCATCAATCCAATATTCCAATTATTTGTTTCAGAATTCTCAATATCTGCTTAGTGAAACTGTTCTTAATGTCAGTAGCATACAATAATGGTGATGGTAGTAGTAATAGTATTAGCAATTATACACTTCTAGAAAACTATCTCGAACTCATGAATGTAATGGGAAAATGTAATTTGCGTAAAGGGATTGTTAGAAAAACAAAAATCAATATATATTCATACATATGTTCAGTTGATGAAAACGATCCATATGAATTCTTCCAGTATAATATGTCAAAGTAATAATGAACTCATGTCAAAATGTTTGAAAATTAATTTATCTAGACAAGAGAGTGTAAGTTACGCCTATCTATTATAAGCTAAAAAGCCAATGTAGAAACTACTAGCTTTACGTATGTTTGTCTGTCTACTATCAATGCGTTTGTATACGTAGGTGTTTGTGCACGTATATGAGAAAAATGATAAATCGTCTTATCTGTTTCAAAGAATGAAACAGGAAATGTGTAAATATCGTTTTGACAAGTTTTAAATTATCGTCTACGAAAAATGATTAATGACAGTTGTTCTGATTTGTATATATATATATATGTGTGGGTATATTCCAAATCAATCTTTACACGTTATTACAATACAGAAATAAAAGTGATGATAATGGTTGGGCACTGATTAAAAATGATGTAACATAAGAGTTAACGTCAAAATAAATGCATACCCATCCACTCACTTAATAATTAACCAACTTCTAAACTTTATGTTGTGTGTTAGGAGATATATTTTTAATTCTTCCATGAAAATATTATAACATCAAATTCACAATTCAAAATAAACTGGGTGGTGAGGTTTTGATTTGTCAGGGGGGAGACAACATATATATGACTATGTTTGTATGTATGTATTTTGCATATTAGAGTGCGTCTATGATCTAGTTGTTCACGTGTCTTTGACTATGATTGGACTAGATGAGTTAATGCTGTTTGTCTAGCTATGGCGTTTGGACTTGTAATTGTAATGTTAAAGGATATTTAAATGACAACCATAAACTACCTAACAAATTATTTTTTCAACTTATCCTATGTTAAGTGTAGATAAGCAAAAACCATCAATGTTTACACATTAAAATATTTTTTGATACACTATTATATATCAAACATGCATCCAGATACTTTTCTTTCCTATGAAGAAATTCAAAAGTAGTGAAAGGGAAAATAATAGAAAATAAACTTTCATTAATGCCATTACTAACAAACAAATTCTACTAGTATGACGGATTTTTATTGAACAAATTAATGAATCAACCAATTAGAAAGAAGTAATTATATTTTTTCCTGATTGGTTAATTCCAGCGCTATGAAACATTGTTGTCTGTTGTGTTTATTGCATAAACAACAAAAGATGGAGGGGTGATATATGATACAAAAATATTATAACACACAAATACAAAAAATGAACAACGTATTTCGTGAAAGAAGGGAATTCAGGACTGGAATAAAAATAAAATCAGAAGAAATTTATGTTATGATATAGTTTTTTTCTTCAAAAACAAACAATGCCACAAGCGTATAAATACAAAACTCTCGATCACATACATATGCTTACATGAAATGCACAAGCAAACGTTTCTTTCATTGTTTGCACCTATATGTCTGACCGAATGTGGTTGACTCCTATTTTGACAACAACAGTATAGAAAAATTTCTGGTAGACGAGAATAACATGAAATAATTTTTTACTAGTTATATTTTACTTATTGATTTACGTTAGGTTTTCCTATGATAAAACAACCTAATTTCGAGATGAAGAATCACTTCAATGTACTTTAGAGGTGAAAAAAGACAATCAATAAATTAAATGGAGTTATTTATCAATAATGGATGACAAGTTTCCATAATTTCTGTTTCTTAGGATAAACAACAAGAAGTCTTATTGGCAAAATATATTTAAAAAGAATTGGGTATTGTTGTAAGGAATTTAGTCCATCATTATTAATGGACATAAATTGAAGAGAGAAGAATTTCATGATAACTGAGGTCCAACAAAAAAATCTGAGAGAAAATAATTATGGTTAACACTAAAAGGATATGGATAGGAAGTGGGTCTCATATAACAAGCTGATTTTACACTTATAGCTATTGGATACCAGGAATCCCTGGATAGCTGTTTTGCTTTAGTATAGGTCTTTTTAGCGGTCCATATCCACGGCACCACCAGTAATCAAAGCCAAAACTTTTATGTCCCATCTTTGAACTACCGAGCTATCATCCAATGGTTTGCATTTATAACTTCCACTTACCAGAAATTTACAAGTACATAGATTGCCGATTAATCAAACAGTTTGGCTTTATATACTTATTCAGCTATTTTTTATTAATCAATTCAATATATTAACCCTTTACTTAAATGCATATCTTGTTTACTTTTAGAACCAATAACTTCAGCTTACAGTATGACCTTTCAGATCAAATACATATCATTCATTCTTCTCGCACTTCAAAATTCATGTATAGGGAAAACACTTATTCTTAAGGTGTAGAACTATAACAAAGTTCTTGCAGATTATGACGATGTTAATTTCAAGCTACCCCAAAAGCTGAACAGTGATACAGTAGGTGGTCAGTTACCTGATTCCTTGGACAAACAGGCAGACATTAGTGGAACTGATAATCGAGTTACTTGATGCATTATTTGAATAAACGATGGTGTACTAACAAATTTAAAAGATGCGCTGCTATGCCACTTTAGCCAATTAAGTTTATTAAAATGAATAAGTTTAGCAGTAATGCTAGATATCTTTCGCTACTACATGTTTTAGGTGTATTGTTAGTTCTGACATATACTATATCATGAAAATTTTCAGTCTAGTAAAATTACCGTAAAACAGTGTGACCTCGGGTGACAGTTCTCTCCTTCTCTGGAATGCCAACTAAAAAATTTCACATTTCTATATGTCTACATATGTTTATTTCAACTATTTCTCCAAACAATTATAACCCACTCCTATATTTGTCTTCTGGGTATCATATAGTTTGAGGATTGGTAGTAGATGCTAATTGTTGTGGGCGATTGTCGTAATCAATGTTTGGAGACTGTGGGTGACATATTTCAGGATAGGTAATACCAGAGACTTATTCACCCTTCGTTTTCTTGTAATTCATTAACTTTAAGTTATTTGTCTCTATAGACTACTTCTTCTAAACACATCATATTCTGTATGTCCACATTTTTATCTTACTGCCACAAAAAGAAAATCCATCTAAGTTACTGAAAGGAAAAACTCTTCGGTCCAATACTAAATGCAATTAGTATAGAGGGGCCGCGTATTGTTTTAAGAATGATTTAAGCCTATCCACGGGAAATTCACTGGAGGAAATTGCGAGATAACTGTTGCGTATACTGGATGCTGATGACTTTAGTATACATGGTCGTCATGTTGGTTAAATACACTTTCAGGAGACAGGTGGGTCTGTTTCGATTTCTAAGTTTAATTCACTTACCAAAGAATCTTTTCGAGAAAAAGCTGAAGCTATTTCCAATGAACAGTCTGATGCACACATGATGAATCTTCGTAACAAACACAAAAAGAATATAAAAAACACTGACTTTCATTCAAGATGTGGTGAATGTGGTGTTTTCATAAAATAGTATTATAATATTACACTTAGTAGTGGTAGATTAATTTAATTTTTTTTACATAATACCTTCACTTATGTTCAAAGTCTTTTGATTCGTGTTTAAGCTGGTCCTTTGACTGCCATTCGAAACTCCAATAGTTATTAATACTTAATAAATGAACAGAAAAAACAAATCAACGGGGAGTTACAAGTTCATTCTAATTACCTATATGCTCGTTGCTCAGGTATGATTGTTTGAACTCAGTAGTCTAGTGGTGAATGCGGTTTCGTTTGACACAAAACGGACTGAGTTCTAATCCCAGACTGAACATCAACATTAGGATGCAGGCACACCCAGCCGAGGAGTCCCAAATAGGACGAAACGTGCGTCTTGGATCCTACTTGTCACTCACAATCCAACTTAAATGAACAGAAAGATGATTATACATTTCGGAGCATAGTAAACTTAAGATTTAAAACCACAAATCTGTACCAGTATTTCGTACACTAGTAAATAAAATTAATATCCCTGCTTAACTCTTCTTATTCCAATTATTTCCATGAGAATTTATTTAAACAGGAAGTTAGATCAAAAGTTATACATCTATTCATAATAAACTGTTATCCAATTTATTGAAATATTTGAACACGTGTTCTTTTGTCAGTTTTCTTCTTTTTAAGGAGAACGACCCAACTATATACACGTGATTAAATGTATAATAATTACTTCAATAAATTAATACGTACTATACCGATATGACTGTATTACAAACATTCTCCATTATTTCTTCTAGTTGTATAATTAAGTTTTCCATATCAGATCAATATATGAGATTAGGAAACAATGAATGACTATTCTTACACCTCATTATCTCCTAAAAATCCAATGAAAAAATGATCTGATTAATAAACGTAAAATACTTTTTGACCATGTGTTTAATTCATTTATTTTAATTAATCACTGATTCACAAGGCAATTTTAAACTGTTATATAATTGATTGAAGATGCAAGAAACTTAAGTCGACACATGCTTCTTACTAGATTGTACTCGGTGGCAAGACTTACTGTTTGTTTTGAAGAAATTGTTCCTTTCAATGGAATTTGAATTCACTTTACTCAGTCTTACGTTCTAGAATCGTACCACTGAATCTCAGCTTATATCCTGTAAAACTGACATATTTACATTAACTGAGTAGTAGCCTGGTTATTGGCCTAGTCCTTAGTGTGATCTAATTCTATTGATCAAATTATAATGTGGCAACTAGACTAAGTAACTCGAAATTCCATTCATTATGGTTTGATGCCGAACAGTTGCGGGTGATTAATCTGTGTAAATATCTCATTCTTGAAGAAAGTCGGTCATCAAGAATATCTCGCTGGCAATGTCTTAATCTGCAAAGCTGAATGATAATGCTCCAAAACTCAGGGTTTGCAGGCTTCGCCTTAAAAATTTTAAAAGACTGGAGTGACGAGTGCTACAAAACATGAAACTTATACTCAGAGTTTACTGTGATATTCGCCTGACCGCTAAAAATCATTCAAAAGAGACGTAGTTTGTTTGGTTTCCTCAATGATCTATTTTCAACAATTCACACATGCAATATTCGTTCTATGATTTCTCAATAAATGAAACGAAATTTTGTATTATTTTATGTAGAGAGTATAAACTCTTAAGCGAAGATCCAAATTTTTTTCACTTTCATCGTTTGTGTGTAGGGGTTTGAGTCTATGAGTTCTTATGGATACATGCATTCACTTTTTATTTTCTGTTTCAGGACTTCTATAAAATAATAGCAGTATGCATTAATTGATTTATCTATTTCAGATCAACTGTTGCTTATGATACGTGGTATTTATTTATTAGTTCGTTGTATTCATGTTTCATTTTTATGCAGTTGCCGTAGGAAATTGAAACAGTTGAGTAGCAAGATCAAATTACACAAAGTAGTTCCTTGGTACACAACATTATCCTCATAAAATAAAATTTTATTAAATGTCCCTGTTATTCTTCAAATTGTAAGAATCATTGGAATGAAATAATTCATGATTTTAAGACTAATTACAAATTTTCTGGTGAAAACGTTAGTGTCTACAGAAACGAAAGAAAGTTCTAAATAACTAACAATTCTGTACACAGGATTAATCCAACAATTACGAAAATATTGGCTTCCTCTTCAAAGCATAGTTACTCATAATGTGGTGAATACTGCTCATAAAGTCGTTCATAAGTAGTGGTTAGCGGAACGTCGCATTAAATGTGAAAGAATTAGGAAGCAGTGTGTAATGCGAGTTGCGGGGTGGCAAGAAACAAGGCATAATTAGAATACATAGGAGAATCGAGGACAACCAAGGGAAGAAAGCCTACAATCGACATGGATCAGAGAACAGGAATAATATGCGAATTAATGATTAAAAGTAATGTACATACTATTTTATGACATTCTCTGTTTTCGTCAAAATACAATTTCCTTGTCCTACTTGGCTTTTCAATAACAACTATGAAGTTCTTCGTCACTCATATTCAGCAAGAACGTAATATGTTGACTGGTAATAATTAAATATGACTGTTTAGTTTTTGGATTGTTTGACTTGCGAATGATCAAAATTATCATAACTTACAAGCATGCACCTCGTGATACTTAATCATATTTAAAAAGTGTTTACTTCGTAGTTCAAATCAACAAATTATTTAGCCTATGCAACAATTGTAAACTAGTAAGCAGTGGATAGCTGCTTTCACACTTATGTGAGAATGTTTGACAGTGGACATCTAAGACTATATCGGGATGGAATTCAGGAAATGAAGACAACTCTGCTGGCACCTGACCTTCATGCGATTTAGTTAACATTTAATAGCTTATGTTTAAAGCCTCAAGATATTGCTCGATCACCATCGATTAGTGATGTTTATCTGAGTTTCACCACATTTAGTCACCGTTAGTTAATCAACATTTTAAGATGTAAAATTTTAGAATCAAGCTCAGCTGAAAATAAAACCCTATATGCATACACATACCTATTAACATTTCTTGTAACATTCACTTGTTCTTTCTTTTCCCCAAGGCAAATTAAAGTTGCAATATTGTTAGTAATCTTATTTAACCAGAAAGCAAGGCGTAAGTCTTCGTTACATATAGATTGCAATGAGATATCGTTAAGAATTATCTCCAGGAAATTAGCACACGATATTATAACAGAATACCCTCATTTGTTTTATATAAAATAACATTTGTATAATTACATTTACAGTCATCTGACTACCCTTGTTATTACTTTATTAGCTGAGGTTAATTTTCAAATTATACCTGCGCACGGATTGGAAAGACAGTTTAGTTGTAGAACAGGTGATGCAGAACATATCACTTACTCTACTTAAATCTCATAGACTATCATGAAATTGAGCGTTTAGACGACAAATGTCATGCTCCAAATAATTCAATTAGACTTGTTTTTATTTCACATCATGAGATGATAGTATCTACACAACTAATGAATGCTGGAAAACGATGAATAGCTCAATTACCGAACTACAGAAATTCGAAGAAATAAGTATCCGCAACTCTTCCAGGGATAGGAACCAAAATCGTTATGTCACAAACCACTGAATCTTCGTCCAATGGCTTACATTTACAACTTCAGTCAACCGTTACGTTTATATTAGCAAAGAATGTTACTGGTGTAAACTGCAGCAATGAACTTCTAAAAGTGGGTACAAATGTTTATTTACCTTAAAAGTGTTTTTATCTTCCAATGGACGTTGTCATGGTCGGAAATCGATCAGTCTCACTTATTATTTGTGACGCATGAGTGAATTGTCTTAACATGGAGAGGTATTTCATAAATATGATTAAGGAAAATTGTGGCTGGCAAATGGAATTCAGGGCGTATGTTTCGTTCTGTTCGAGACTTGTCAGATGATTATACATACATATACTGCATTCCATTTTCACCATGAACAAAGCACTTACTTAATCCTACATTGGGTAAAACGCTCGTTCTGAATTCCGCTTCTCAGTCGCAATCCTTCTTTCATCAAAAACGATTGTTATTCCTTTTACTGATACGGATATCATGCTTAAAGTTGTAGACATATAATTTTATAAAACAATGTAACTAAAAAAGTTTAAGTTACTGACTGTGGGCATTCTACCAAGCGGTACATGACTAAGTTCTGTTAAGTATGTATCATCTTCATTCCAAGTGACCATAAGATGGTGAAAATATTCATACCGTTTTCTGTGCATTCTTTATGGAGTAGAAAGAGAACAGTGAAGAAAATTATAAGCGTAGTAAGAGAAAGTCAGATGATAATAAAGGACACGATTTGTTACACAATACACGGAACTGATGATACATAATAAAAGCTGCTATCATGAAAATTAATTTCATAATTAGACTACTTGGAAAAATACATTTGATCAGTACAATAATGTATTTGTTTAGATCTTCATCCAGCTTTACTAAAATTATATTAATGTCAAGAAAAGCAACAAGTACACTTTCAAACTCATCCATATATCTACATTCAATTATATCTTATGAATGTATTCATTTTATTTCGGGTACCATTCAAAGTGGTTAGAATATGATTTGTTCATCATATTCAAACATATTATATTTTGAATTATTTGATTTTTATTAATTTATTGTTTCAATCTAATTAAATTAGTTAATCAGTTAGTTGAAATCAATTTAATTTTTAATATTTCCTTTTCATGACTAGTTTGTACCTACGTATCTACCTACCTACTTACCTACTTAACTAACTAACTAACTACGTGAGTAGCTAATTCATTCAAATAATTCATTTGAGTAGATGTATAAAAAGAACACTTGTGAAGAAATTATTACTTCATTTTGTATATAAATAAGAATAACTTCTTATTATAGTAAATCTATCTTTTGTTTATTTATATTAATGAATAAATAAATCCTTTACGAATAAAAATAAAGCAAACTTAACTGAATTACTGATAGAATGAATGATGGATAGATTAATTTATTTAGTCAGTTATTAAAATAAAAAAATAAAAAAATGGAGGTGAAAATCAATCAAGCGTAAATAATTCGTTAAGTTATTTTAGAAATGTTAAATTAACTCATAATATGACGTTATAAGTTAAATTGTACTACTTTATGAAGTGTAATTTTGTTTTTTGAACAATGAATAGATTTTAGTTTTAAGAGTTGAAATGAAGTATTGAATTTCAAAATTATTGATTAAATGATGACATATGAATGTGGGATATGATGAGATAAAGTATTAGTAGTAGTAGTGGTGGTGGTGGTTGGGGGAGGGGGGAGAGTGTTGAATTCAAACAAGTTAACTTTTTAGTACTTCTTGGTATTTTAATACTTTTCACGGAGCTGTTAGTCACTATAAAGAAAAATAAATTCAGAATAAATTTTGTTGTATTTAAAATGAATTACCACCAGCACATTGACTTATCATTGTTATGTTGTATACATGTAGTTCCCTCTATACATTTGAAAAGATTAGAAAGGAATATTTCGACACTTCACTTATTTCTCTTCAGGTGCTTATAGCCTACAATACATTTGAAAATCAGAAGTATAAAGTGGTTTGAATATACATGCACTAAAGAATTTGGTTGGAAATTACTGATGATTCAGCATTATGTCCTAATGATGTAAATAAAGTTACGTCTACCTGTTAAGGCAGATACATTTGTGAAATAGAAAGGAAGGCTTATCTTTTTCATTTTCTGAAAATATTTTAGGAAAGCCATTCATGAGTCGGACGAAGTACTATAAATAGTCCAATGTGTAGACACTTCTTAGACACGAAAAAATAGATTGATACATTTAAATTTTTTAAGTTGATTAGTAAACATCCAAGCTTTAATCTCCTGAAGTTTGTTTAAGCTTTGCTATCAAGCATCAGCGAACTGAAGATAAAACACTTGTGAGCCTTTCGCTGACTTGACACCATGAACTTTATTTCGTGGCATCATCAAACACTAAGCAAAATAATTTTTTCAACTCTTCCATGTTATCACATTGTTGTAACACTTTCTTCAACTTCAATACATTCATTATCAACTAGGTGACCTTTATTCATGTCATTTGGTTTTATTTCTGCTCATCACTAACATTTGTTCACTAAGTAACCACTTATTTCTTGTCCTTTGGTCGTATATTACTGGCAGTATTCTATAATCTTTTGCTACTTATTATATATATTCACAAATATTTCTCCTGTCGACTTCATTTACATCCTGATTGCATTATTCTATTCTGTACTGAAAACAATTTCTAGCCAAACTCCTTTATAGTGCTGATTTTTAAATATATATTAGGTTGTAGTTATCTGAACAGAACTAAATGGAATAAAAAAGATTTCACCTTATTCTTCTCATGTCTTGCTTGTTTAGTTACTTACTAATGATTGAATTCTGTCAATTAAGTTACAATGAAACTACAAGTTTGTGCGACTCGATATCTAATGCGCCATATTTTGATTTTAAACTAATAGAGATAGTCATCAGGAATCCGTTGACCTAGGTTTCACGCCACTTGACTTGAAGTGACTTACTTTCTGCGGTTTGTCAATTGTAATCTGGAATTTTACCTGTATACTAATGCAAATTATCGGGTTAAAAACATAAATTAGGTATTTGTAGTTACTCACTTGACCACCTCAGTTTCAAATTAGAGGTTTAAGAATATGTGTACTCTTTCACTAGTATGAAAAAAATACAGTAACACAGTTGTGACTTAAGTTGGGTTGTGGCTGATAAATGGAATCCAGGACGCACTTTTCTTACCATTTGGGACTCGTCAACTAGATGTGCCTGCATTCTAATGTTGATGCTCATACCTGAATTTGAATTCATTTCATTTTTCTCCAGCTAAGGAATCCCAAATGAGACAAATATGTGACCTGGACTCTAACTGCCAGCCGAGATCCAAATTGAATCATACATATGAGCTATTGTTGCATCAAGGCAATCCTCTTAGGATGCACATATGGCAACAAAACCGATCGATTTCACTCCACATCAAATCAGCTGGAAAATTGGAACACACTCAAACTGTAGTAACGCAGGTCAGTCAATCTACTGTTGGTGAAGTAGAAATCGCAACAGTATGTAATGAATACAATTATTATGTGTTGTTTTTTCTCAACACTTATCTCTTATTTACTTACTGGATGTCATCAAGTGGTTTGAGTGAAACTCTGATATCAGATTAATTGCATGACACTGAAGAGCACTTATGGAATCGAGAGTAAATATAGCTATTATCGACATAGAAATATAGGACTTGTTAATAAAAAATGCAAACGAGGAAGAAACATTACACTCAATCGATTGAGTAATTCACGGGGATATTAAATTATTAAACTTTTCGATGACAGTGTGTTTTTTGAACTACGGATAAAGCAAACTTGTAATTAAAACTGCTTAAAGTTTAGGCTTATTCATTTTGATGATAATGTCGATGAATTCGGCACTTAGGATAAAAGATATGCACCTAAGAATGTTTAGTAATCTTTCACAGATCACATGATGAACATAAATATTAAATACCGAATATCTTATGATCTTTGTAGACATAATTCAGGTCAAAACCAAATGTTGGCAGTCAGTTAATATGCCTGTGATTACAGTAATTCAAAATACTATCCATAATTAGAAAATCAAGGTTAACTTACAGAATATTTTATGATTGGTGTTTGTCAGTAAATATCTAAACGAGTGATGGATCGACGGGTTTACTCACAAAGTGTAATAATTTTCGATATAAGGATGAGGCGAATGTCGAATATCTGTTGCATTCGCTGATTCCTCAATTACTGAGTGTATATTTTGATAAATTACAACCTTACAAAAGCCAGTTTTAATCTGTGTTCTGTGTGATAAAATCCTTTTGACAATAAATATATTAGACAAGGCCTTCAAATACTCTTAATGCTGTCATATGACTAGGTAGTTCACAGTCCCTTCAGGAGAGTTTTAGCTCACTGCTTACACGCAGTAGGAATATCGTTTATCGAGGTAAACGGATGAAAACGGATATCATATACCTTAACCAAGTAGTCAAATATGGACAGTCTAACTAAGGGGAGTTGGAAAACCTTGATTCTAAACCAGCTGTATACATGGTCACCAGAGTTCTGGCGTACGGACCTACACTGGTCACTAGTAGTTGTCGGATTACGTCACCTTACTTTGATCCACTTCCTTACAAATAAGGCCTTTGAAAAGTAACGCTAAAGAGTGGTGTTTTAAGAAAATCATATGCACCTATCTAGGCTCCCAAGTAATATCCAAGCCAACACAAGAATACATTAATTTAATACTTACAAGTAAAATGATTTACTTGTCTTCCTACATTATTAATGCAAGTGGCGCTTACACTTTGGTTAGTCCAAATAAATTTATCTTGCATTTTCTCATCTTTATATTCCATCTTAATTCCATTCAACATTTGCATTCGCTAATTGTCTCACTCAGCAGATCAGTCCTGCCGTGTTTGTAGATTTGAAGTGGGATTCAAGTGCTCATAACGGGAGCTCCTGTAGCACCGGCATCCAGTTCCTCTGACTGCCCTATCATGAGTAGCAGTCGAACAACCATCATGTTCTATGGTATTGAATTTGCCTTCGATTCATTGGATAGGACTGTGGTTTCTAACTGTCTGTTCAAGAATGGTGTATCTGAGAAGTAAAATAGTATCTAACAAGATTTACACACGATTACTTAAGAAGGATGAGGCAGCTCTGGATTATTATTATTCACCAAATGGACTAGGCAAGGTTATCTAGTCTTGTAATCCTTCTTCAACTTTATCATCGACAAAATGTTGCAAACAGTTCTGAAAGGAATGCATAACGATAATTTTAATCTGCCATTTGAAGAACAGCTCTTCAGAATATCAGTATACGGATAATATTTTTTTGCTGAGAAAATACCTCTCGACCATCTAGACTGCACTTAATCATTTGACAATTATTACACTTAAGCATGGTTCGTATTCTTCACTTCCTGTATGAAATATATTTATTCAGGACTGACTGATTGATCTCTGTCTCGTAGTGAATCGTTAGAAGCATGTGGATATATACGTACAAATTAAAGATCCAACAGAAATTATCCTACTGAATAATAAAATGTAGTATAAACTATGCAACAAAATAATTACTTTGCCATTAAAATGAAAACGAATGAAAAGATTTTTTATGACATCACTTATTATAGCCCTACAATCAATATATAGTAGCGCATTTAGGCGATATTAGTTAATTGAGAGATATAAAGAGATTTTATAATAAGGTATTCAAAAATTTCATGTATCAAATGAAATATGAGAATGTTAAGTAATCAACAAAATGATGAGGAAGTGGTCTAAGATGAAAATAATTTACAAACCAGAAAAGAGGTAATTGCCTGACTCATAAACTTTTTCGTCTTAGAACATTCCCTTATCATTCGGACCATTCCGTAACATTCTCATAGTCCTTTTGATACATGAAGTTTCTAAATACTTTATTATGGAATCTCTTTCTATTTCTCAATTAGCTAATATCGCGTAAATTTGCCACTATATACATGGCTGTAGTAAATGATATCAGTGCATTGATGCAAACATAGCGGTTATTTGATGTTTACGTAGACAGTACAAGGAGAGGGCAACCAGTTCATCCAGTTCAGTGTAAAATTTCCTACAGTGAGATATACCTATTTCTATGATCATATTAGTATGCTTGCAATCTAGCGCATGCCATTATCTATGGTGAGTTTGCCAGCTTACTGATGGTGGTGGCTGATTTTATACTTTCTTATAGATTTAGTAAATATTTTTTTGTGGCATTTCGTTATTAACAACTTTTCTTAAATATATTCAGTAGGTATTTCCATTCTTTTATCTATTTAACGGGGGTGCTGCAGTGTGACTTAGTACTTTAAAACAGGGTCTATAAATAGTTAATTTTTTGAAGCATCAGGAATTTACTGCTGTTTTTGAGACTTGTTTATGAAGAGTTTTCTTTCAGTACAGTTGTGTCTTAAGTTTTCTAAATTAGTTCTGATAATCAGCATATCCATGAACTGGAGTTTCTAATGTGAATTTTATGTTATCGAAGAGGATGTTGATCAAATTATAGGAAACTTTCAGCCGATCCGAATATTTTAAATACATAAACTATCCAAATATTCGGTTTTATCCTCCTTATCTAAGCTATACCTATTAGTCCGGAGAGTGGCAATACACATTTACACATCCTTTGTTTGTCCTCATATTTTACTGTTGAATTGAGAATATATTGTTTGTTATATATCAATGGCTTTGAGGTTTGATGTTTAGTAGTGATACGGATTTGATAAGAATCATAAATGTAGTATTTTCTGAATATACCATCTATCAATAGTTGATGATATTATTATTTTTCAGCCTATCTAACAATTTTGTTGGAGACTTGATAGAGTAGTTGTTTATGTCCATTGAACATCGTAATGTACGCATTATCTCTCTTGACAAATTGTATTGCTAAGAAGAGAAGAACCTAGTTACTTTACATGTAATTATCCTCAATTTTGTTATTTTTTATTTAATTGTAAAGTAAGCGGTAACCGGTACTGATCTTCATTTCCTCCGCTTGGACCTTGTTAATTGCGATTGGTTTTAATATCATTTTAGTATGCTAATTACTCTATTTTCCCCAAGGTCACTTTTGTAACTATATATACAGAGTTGGGTTATAATAGAATCGAATCTTCCTAGTACTGCGTTGGTGTCTTCTTGATTTTGTCTTGGGGTGAGTAATCAGTATCTAGTCGTTGGTCACGGTTGCTAGTATCAGTTGGCGCAGACAAGTTTCCAATTAGAGTTGTGGTTAGTTCGTGTATAGCAGTAGGCGTTATATTGCGATATAACAATTGGCGACGGGCGATGGTGACTGTGGATCCTACTAAAATGGATTTGTTGTTGGATGAACAACTCAAACTAATGAAGCTTTTCACAAGCCTGAAATCTAATCTTGAAACATCCTCGAATGTTCTTGTCCTCAACTCGGCACTTTCAGTTGATGGAATTATTAATAGTATTGCTGAATTTAATTATGATCCAGAAGCTAATGTTACTTTTGATACATGGTTCTTGAGATATGAAGATTAGTTTACGTATGATTTCGCTTCTCAGGACGATGCATGGAAAGTTCGCCTAATTCTCAGAAAGCTCGGTGCAGCAGAACTTGACAAGTACTGCAACCTAGTTTTACCTCAAAATCCTCGAGATAGAACATTCTCTGAAACCTGCTCAACTCTCAGCCAACATTTTGGTGACAATTCTTCTCTATTCAATATTAGATATCGTTGCTTAAAGTTAAAAATGAATGAAACAGATGATTTCTTGACTCATGTTTGAGTTGTAAACACAGAATGTGGACAGTTTAAATTAAAAGACCTATCGGAGAACCAATTTAAATCGTTAATACTCATCTGCAGCCTACAGTCAGAAAAATTCGCTGATATTCGGACGCGATTGCTACACCGTCTTGACCAAGAACCAACATTGTCTCACAATGACATTGCAGCAGAATATCAACGACTGACCAATTTAAAGCATGATACTACACTTGTCCAATCTGGTGGTAATGGTGACATTGAAGTTCATGCTGTTCGTCGAAAACCTATTTCTCATCAAGTCACTCCAGCGACCGCCTCAACTTATTGTGATAAACCAGCCGATAAGAAGAATATTACTCCCCCATCCAGATGCTGGAACTGTGATGCATGGCATTTTGCCAAGTTCTGTCCATTTAAGAACTATCGCTGCAGAAAGTGGAACAGGCTGGGACACAAAGAAACTTTGTGCAGGCAGACAGACACACGCACTCGGTCACGTTCCAGAAGAAGATTCCGTTCACCGAGTAAGCCGGCTGAGTCACTTTCAGTATCCATCGCGAATCACACTCATCAGAGACAATCCAGAAAGTACGTTTCTGTTCGGATAAATGTTCATACGGTAAGCCCCCAACTTGACACAGCATCTGATATTACTATTATTTCTGAAAAAACATGGATTAAGATTAGGAAACCTGTACTATGTTTTACAGAACAGCTCGCCATAAGTGCAACAGGCGATCGGCAAAATTTTATGCTCAGTGACATTCAGTGATATAACCATAGATGGAGTATGCTATGTGGTTAACAATAATCTTAACTTGTTGAGTTTACATTGGTTTGCTGATCTGAAACTAGGTGATGTTCCACTAAGCACCGTATGCCACCGCATCGTAAGAAGTGAAAGACTAGGAAAGATTTCACGAAGATTCTAAAGGAATACGACAAAGTATTTACAAAGGATTTAGGATGTTGTACCTACAATGAAAGCTTCTCTTCGCTTGACACCGAATGCTTCCCCAGTCTTTCGTCCCAGAAGACCAGTTCCATATGCTTCGGCTACCAGAAGTCGACGAAAAAAACTCCAACGCTTAGAGAAGCAATGGTGTTCTTTTATTAGTATCAATCTCCGCCTGAGCAGCCCCAATAGTCGTCGTAAAGAAACCTAACGGTACACTACGCATCTGCGCCGATTTTTCGACCGGTCTGAATGATGCCCTAGAATAACACCATTATCCTCTACCGGCTCCAGACCTATTTGTTCACTATTCTAAACGGCGGTAGTTGTCTTGCCAAACTAGACCTGGCAGATGCTTATTTGCAAGTCAAGGGTGAACCAGCGTGCCGTGAATTACTCACAATAAATACGCATCGGGGACTTTTTCAGTACACGAGACTACCGTTTGGAGTCAAAACTGCACCAGCTATTTTCCAACAATTAATGGATACGATCTTAACCGGCCTCACCGGAGTGGCCGTGTATTTAGACGACATACTTGTTGTCGCAGAATCACCAAATGAACTGTACAATCGACTTGCGACTGTACTGAAACGAATCCAAGACCATGGATTTTGCCTACGTCCAGAGAAATGTCAATTTTACCTTACGTCTGTGAAATATTTGGGATTTATATTTGACAAATCAAGTCGTCGTCCAGATCCAGCAGTAGGCGTTATATTGTGACATAACATGTATGCAGGAGCCTCCAAAGCAACAGAATCAATCGATGAAAGTTAGAAGACATTACACTTCTGAAATCATTACTACCTTCATTCCCTCCTTCTATAGGTGACGGAATTATTAATAGGAAAACCATTGATTTTCCTTTTCCGATCAAGATATTCTAGTAGGTTGAAAATAGGTTAGTTGACAATACCAGATCGCTACTTGGTGTGATACATAAACTAAACAAATGTTAGAAATTGATGTAAATTTGTTTAAGAAGTCGAAAAGTATAAACCACCACCTCCTTATGAATGATGTTGAGAGTATGCTGTTTTATTGCATACTTAGTATGTAAGAACTCTTTCTGCAGTTGAATTTTGAACAATAAAACATCATATTTCTTGGAATGTACTTATATTATATCGATTATTTGCTTTTTAAAATGTGCTATTGGTCATAATACTAAATTATATGGTGTCAAACAGTTATCCTCTCTTGACAAGTGTTAACTGGATACTAGTATAAAGCAACCAGAGCTACTGTAGCAAGTCCTCTGGATTCAGTAAACTGCATAAATAGGTTTTGAGTATCATGATTTTTAGTCCCTTAGTTTATATGCTCATCGGTTGGTTGTTACTTAGACATTTTTCTTGTAACTGAGTGCTTTGTTCAAGTGTGACTATTCTTGAACGTTTGCTTGGAACAAAAACTCTCACCGAGACATTGTTTTATGCTTATTCTGGTCGGCGTGATTGATTACAGGGCGGTGTTGACAGATCGAATTGTAAGACATATTAGTCGTTGCATTCAAGCATCACCGATGCTACTATAAATAGCTTTCCACCTAGGACTGATCACTTAAATCAACTTGTTCTACAAGATATACACATATATATCAATACCTCTAGAAAGTGGCTCCCACATGCTTATATGAAAGTAATTCAAAAAAGAATGGGCTATTTTATTAGTAAATAAGGTGCTACCTTTAAAAATAGCATAACTTTATGTAAATAGCCTTCATTCCAGTTGCAAAAGCATTTATTTAATCAAATTTGTTTCAAAAATCATTTAAAAATTCAAATGAACGTAGATTTATTTTTAAAAGTCGTGTGTTAAACTATGCTATTACTGTAGATTGCGACGAACTTAATCAAGAACAAATTGACGATAATGATATTCAGATGCACTAATAGTTGATCAGATAACATTTTCTATTAAAGCTGAATAACGTGTTTCATCCACAAAGTTTACAGTAATCATTGCGTGTGTTGCTTCAAGAAAATACAGTTACGTTTGAGAGTAGAGAGTAATTACCCCATATTGAAGTGCGAATTTTCATTCAATGAGTTTTCATCCCATATCCAGAGTTATGCTAGTCTGTCTGAAGTAGAAATTCAGGTAAGGTAGTATGCTAGATGAAAAGCACTGTTGGGGACTGGAAATTCCCAAAAATACAATTGTTCATGAAATCAAGCGAAAGGAATTGTATTGACTTTTTGTGAGCATGATATGCAAACTTTTATCACATTAATCTGAATCAACGTGAGTTACACTTACAGAGTATATTTGATAATGTTTAATTATATTAATAAAATGTTGATAATTTCGCTTTAATGAATAATCATTATAAATAAACGAATGTTTTGTACATAACTGACACTCCCTCTATCTTACTGGGATAAAATTCATGTTTACTCGTCTTCTGTCTTCTGAATTCGCCACTAGCAGGGTTCAAGGTGTTCGAGTGCTAAAGTTGTCTGCGGTTAGTCTAGCTATCAAACACAAGATATAACAAATACAAATATAATGAAAGTTAAGGCTTAAAATAAATTTCCCAATAAAAATCATTGCTTGATCTAATGAACTCACCTACTAAATAAATGGAAAAAATATATGTAAGTAACATGTACAAATTTGGATATGAATATCAAAAAACGTCGAGGATAGGCTACTCTTCAGTCGATCATAGGGATTTTAGAAGAATACGTTATGATTAATTTAATATACTGTACTGTACAACCTGCCTTACTGTCAATATTCTATGTCAATATTCCATATAATCATTACAATATAGTTGCACACGCATCACTATTTAGGTTGAGACGACTCAACTAAAAAAATAATATAAGTTACTGATATTTCGTGAACAATTGATTGATTACTGATACGACCTTGTCCGTAGTATCACAATGAACCCTTATGTCCGTCCTATTGGTTACAAGCCATAGACTGGAGTGGAACGAACAGACAGTTGATAAGCCAATTAACCACATCAAATATATATTTCAGTCAATTGCTTATATACATCCAAAAGCAGACTATAGAACAAATCATTTAGAAAAATAATATCAACACAAACATAAGCAACAAAGGTAGGAAACTGAAGGAGTATACGTATGATTGTTTAGTCGCAATTCATGAAACAAAATGACATAAGAGCAGTTAGTAAGTCGAATATAAGATTAGAAAAAGGACTAGGGATAAAAATAATAGAAACAAAATGTTTTATAAATGTAACACCAAAATATGTGGAATAATCTCCGAAAAGTGGTACTTCAAGTTAACCACTTATCTTTGCTAGCTAGTCATGTTAACTGTACTCCTAGATAAAATTAGGTCTTAATAGTGTTACACTTGATTCATTTTACCGAGGTACGAGGATATTTACTATGACAAAATCATATTATTAATTTATGAAAATTAAGCTAAAGTTAGCATCACAGGATTCGAATGAAACAATTGGTCTAAACTAAAACAGTATAGTGTAGTTCGCAGTCCACAAGGGCCTCACTAATTATTCGTTCCAAATTCCTTGCAGCTGAATTTATAATAATAATAATAATAATAAAATGAATGGTTGTAAACGCAACAATACGTGAAGCGTTACGACAAGTCTGTAGAAGTGAGTAATTGTATAGACTGTCGTCGTTGATGCTGATCATGTTTGTTTCAGTGAACACGACTAGCTGAATGCACTCAGTCATCACCAAATCACCAAGTGACGCATCGTTTAAAGCGATTCCTCTTCTTGCCAGCCAACACAAACATTTCTATCTGATTTACGCCCTACTTTTGATCAAATATATTTTCCTCTCTATCTATCATTGCCTCTTGATTTCCTCTTATTCTCACGCGTGTGATTAATCGTTAGAGCATTCAAGATGAACGACGATTAGTGCGACAAGTTTGAGTATTCCATCGAATCTACAAAGGCACTACATGAATAAATAGTATCAGACCCGTCAGTGAATGGTTTCAAGGAGAAAGTGGATCTTTACTGAAATAAATATTGCAAGAATTAACATTGACTGCTAGATGTGATTTCAGTTATTACTGAAGACTGAAGACCTTATTTACACTAAAGAAATGTGTTTATGAAACAAAGATAACAACAATGTAGTACCAACAATCAAAAATTCGTGAGTGGTTGATAACCAGGATTCTTGTAAAAAGAGGAACACTCGCTCGACAACCTAAGCCCCTCGGTTTGATGAAGTGCCTACTGGAGCTTGTAAGTGATGACAGCTGCAAGGAGGACGATTGAAACAAGTTAAGGAATCGTGTTTTGACTGAGAGTCAACGCCTCTCTCACATTTGTGAATAACTGAGGCTCTTTTTTAAATAGCATGATAGATAGGGATCAAAGGGCAGAAGTCATCTGGCGGTGTTTAACGGATACAGCATCAACTATGTTCATTGATAATGATGACTGAATATGTAGTTTGCTGACTCTTTCTAATCGCTTGATTGAAAATTGGTGGCCATTCCGAAAAACGACAGTGGCAAGAATACTGCTGTTTTCTGGAGCTAGAAATTAAATCAGTGAAGCCCTACAGGCTGTGCCGAGATAGCATCACCTACCAAACTAGCCCTCCACCATTGCAAGCGTCTTTCGACTTACACAAATGGACACAGATGGTCTTGCTAACTTTCAGAAACCATACATTTTTAGGAATACACTGAAAGGACTTAGCCTGGAAAAATTAAGACGGAGCAGGTGTGAAAAAGAAGACAGTCACTTAACTTGGGAGTGAACTCTTGTGCGGTTCTCGAATTGCCGGGTGGTTCTTCAGATAAGCATAACTTCTACGACGTACTACAATGTAAGTAACTTTCACACCAACTTAATCTGAGTGAAATCATTGCATTGGTAGTCCTTAGGTTGCCTCTGCCCACCCTAGGACACTAAGCTCACTTCGCCAGATGAATGTAAAATTCCGAGTCCGTGAGAAGCTCGGTGAAGTCCTGTAGGCGTGACACACAGCCGAGAGTGACCTCTATGGTCACTGCTGCAGAGATCTGCTACCAGTTTTACCCTCACAAATGTCTTGGAATGACAACATCTCGAACATGGTGCTATCTAGGGAAAGCCTTACCTACACATATTACACCCTCCCCCTTCCTTAAAAAAATTAAATGAACCCGACTTATATGACAAGGCCCCTGGAAACGAGCCGGCTGATAGGGAGCATAGTAATCAAACAATTAGCCTAATCATTCTACTGTAATATGAGGTGACTGGAGGGCAAGATGACGGAACTCCGATAACTATGCACAAGTCTAGAGAGAAAATAGTCACACTCACTGAAATGTGACACCCTCCTGAATTCGCAGACCATTAAGTGTATATCAAACGCATGGACACTATTTAGAAACGATAGAGAACAGAGAGGAGGAGGCGGAGTTGTGAGACGCTTAATAAGTTTACCCAAAATCATACCCATTCAAAAACACTACGGTGAAGGACTTACAGGAATCCAGTTAGTGCCGCTTTAGCATTAATAACAATAGATGCTTGATTGATAGAGTTTATCGTTCTCCAGCAAGCGATCATCAGTACAATGAGAAACTACTCGTGAACGTGACGGTTGATAAATTCCTAGTCGTAACAGGTGTTAACACTCTATCATTAGACATAGTTGATGCAAAAGCCTCACTGGAAAGACATTTCGTTAGAGGATTTATGACTGCTGTCAAAGAAACGTATTTCACCGAACAGATAGTTGACGACATCAGATGAAGAACGTATAGTAAACCATCAAAACTGGATTGCTCACTGACTAGCGATCGACTCATGTTGTAAAATGTTGAAACTTGTGTCCACATAGTGGACAGCAACTATACCATGATTGTGTTTGACATAGTTACCTGGAAAACACGGCTACGGTATGAAAGCACATCATATTTTCACTATTAAGAAACAGGCTACCGGCTCATGAACGAGTTCCTCACCCAGGCCACATACCCGAAGGACTTGAGAAGACTGACCATTAGATGAATATTAACGAACCATCCTGAACATTGTTAACAAGGCAATATTAAAACGTTCTCCTTTCTTGACAGCCAAACAAGATAAGATCAATATGCGGTTAGGGCAAGGAGGCAAACACCTCAGGGCCCAAAAGAAGTGTGTCATATAAGAAGCACCTTACAAAAAGCTTCAGACGATTGTTCGTAATTTCGCCGGAAGAATGAACGAAACATTCTTGTCCAAAACGGTAAATAGCAATTACGCGCCAACGCAACAGGAAATATTAATAAAACCCAAATCGTCTGGCGAACTTATGTCCGAAAAGCCAACCTCAAATCAGAGCTACCTAACTACTGAAGGACCTCATAGAGAAAAATACCAAAAGCCGATTCAGGCTGAAGTCTTTATCACTTATTTTGGCAGACGAATAAACTGCTCTTTAAACCTGGCCGACCAACTAGTGTCCACTTCTCCCGAAACAGGACAGCTGTACATCAAAATCGATCCCAGGTTAATCCCAAAGAAACTATTGGCGTTGAAGTTCAATAAATCGCCAGACTTGATTACATGAAGTCGATAATTTTGAAAAAGTTCTGAAGCTCTTAGTCACCTCCTCTCGCCGTCAGTGGTCCATTCTAGCTGCTGTTGCAACCAAAAATGTCACTGAAGGGCTGAAAGCGAGCGGCTATTTGTCCATGCTGAATAATGAGACAGAAAAGATCCCAGCTGCCGCAAACCTGTTGCAATGCTCCAAATACTGTGAAAAAGCCAAGTCGGATAAGCTTTTGTATAATTGGTGAAAACATAAAATGTCATAAAATATTGTATACATTACTGTTAATCATCAATTTGCACACCATTCATGTTCTCTGATCCGTGCCGATTGTCGGCTTTTTTACCTTGGTTGTCCTCGATTCTCCTTTGTATTCTAACCAAGCTCTGTTTATTGCCACCCCACAACTCGCCTAATACGCTCTTTCCTGATTTTTTCTAATTTCACAAGACGTTCCGCTATTTAATACTTATGGTTAACTTTATGAGTAGCATCCACCACAATACTATCCAAGGTCTTAGAAAGAATTGTAGACGACCAGATCCTCGAGTTCGCAGAAAAATGTAGCCTATTACTTAAGGTATAATACGACTTTCCGATAGGTAGGTCCCGTAATACAGTCGTTCTTCTCGCATGAGACGGTTGAACAGCTTGCTGGGATGCAAATGTCACGACTCATACAGCATTTACTAGACTTCGTTTAAGCGTTTGACTTAGTATTCCACAACTTCTCGATTCGCGAGGCAGCTGTAATATGCTTCACAGAGCCACAGCCATTCTAGCCATGTAACCAACTTCTAAGGGGGGGATTTCTGTGGCATAGTAAGCGAGTTGCATTCATACTGAAGGACGTCTGTGTCTGAAGTATCACAAGGCTTAATCCTCGAGCCATTACTGTTTCCCACCTTCATCAACGATCTACTACTAAATATTTGCTAAGCAATACTTATTTACGTTGGTGACATAAAGTTATGAAGAGCCATACAAAATGACAGTGATGCAAAGAGCTTCCAACATATCTTGATCTGCATAGTGACAATGAGCTGTGACCTGTGAAAATGGCCTGTACCTCAACATGAAGAAATGTCATGTGGTGTTTCGCTACACTCACTGTGTCACCCAGGCAGTCTATCAGTTAGGCAAGCAACAAATAATTAGTATATATATATATAAAGGGGAAAAGGAAAAAATATAATTGCAATAAGAAAAGTAAGAGAACAGAAAACATACCATAAAATATCAAAGAAAAATGTTCACGGAAAGCCAACAAATCTGAAACATAAATATAAAACTACAGCTCAAACTGACTAAGCTTGAATGATCCTGAAGCCAGATACTTATTGATGAAGGTAATCAAAGTACTGGGACCAAAACTAGATGGCGAATAGAGAAATTAGTTTATAATGGCTCATTATGTAGGTATTGATCGTTGAACACCAAATGAATAATGTTGAAAGGATGTAGAGTAGACTAAGGACGAATCCCAGACCCCACTATGAATGACGTCCACAAATGCTGCGCAACGGAGAATTTTTGTATCTATTTTTGGGATTTCAGAATATGCATAGACAAAGTATCACTAAAGAGTTTTAAAACCTCTACTATTATGTAATTTTAACACAGACTTTGGTTTTTCCTAGTTATAACCATTTTAATGCTGAAATCTCATCACACATGTACTAATTTCTCAATGTCAAAAGTTGGCTTAAGGTCACTTCAGTAACCGCTCAGGAGTTACGCAGAATTTCAGATGATGGGAGTGAACTATAGAGAGAGCTCTGAACGATTATTAGCAACCTTGATGTAAGTTTTGTTAATGAAAAATGACATATGGGAACTGTAAACTTGGCATTACTAATAATAGGCAGAAATATGAAAAATATAAAGTACATTGGATTTGCATGATTAAAAACCCCTGTATATAAATTACGCAGCCTACTCTTTGAAACTAACACAGAAGGACTTAAGAACAGGTACGAGCCCAAGTGACTATCGCTTTGTCCATAACATCAGCCAAGTAAAAACTGGCCAACATGAAAGCGGTTTACGACGACCAGTGCTATTTTTAGAAAGCTAACGAAATGAATTACCATTAATTTCTACACAGTAATTCGACATGATTAGTGAATGCTTTAAAGTCAAGTGATGTTCGCAAACATTCGAAATCAGAATAACTTCGGCATAAACACCCATTTATGTGAACATAAAGAATTTTCAGCATATCCCTATAATTTTTATTAAGTTCGTTTCTTAGTCTAAACCACATAGCCCCTGTGCTATTTGTTTGAATTTCTTTTGTGAAATCCACAAAGCTCTGGTTTGGAGCAACGACATAATGATTGCATTCTACTTCTGAAAAGCACTTGCGTGAATTCAACTCATCTGTGTAAATTGTTGCTTTCTGTTTGATATGTTTTTAATAGTACTTAGACTTTTTGTGGTCTGGAATCCCTTCAGAGTATATATGATATTCTAACTAGTACTTAGGATAACGAATTGCAGTTGCCTAGTAACAGTGAAAACTCTAATGTAATAGTAGTAGAACTTCACTGTAATCATCAATAATAGTAATCGCAAGCAGTCTTCAGTCAGCATTCCAGGGACCTGTAATCATGCAATCCAACAATGTAGTAATACAGGAATAACAATGTCCAAATATAGAAAGTCACAAAGCGGTGAGAACTGCACAACCAATGACAAGTAGGGAATGAGGAGGTTAGACTAACATACGTCACCAAAACAATATAACATAGAAATGAGCAGGTAGAAAAACACACAGGGAATATATAAGTTACAATACATAACATATTTATAAAAACATCAGGAATAAAAGTACGCAAAGTCATATGATTGTCTGGATTCACCTGAACTAGATATTGAAGTTCGCTATAGTATCCTTTCCCCAAAAGTCTACAATAGTTTGTGATATGAAAGATACCTACCCATACTGTATGAATGCTACGTCCTTGGTAATATTTGCGTTTTCTTATAACCATTTCATTAATCCCAACAATTTTACCAAAACCACCCATAAACATTAATGTCTTCATTAGTATCTCCGAGTAGATATCTTTGCTGGCACTGATATCACTGCATAAATGCAACTTCACTTACATTTTTGCCATGTCCGTAGTTGCAGTTACAGGTGTTTCTAATAACCACTGCACTACCAGAACCATTGTCTACTGTAAGGAAAATTTGGACCGAGTGGAAAAATGAATCAATTCAAAGTGATTTCTTGTGCTAAAATTAAAGACCCCGAAATATAAGGTTACTATACTTCTTCAAAAGTGCATCCAAGTTCACAGATGCAAATAGCTAACAATGTTTAGCTCACTAAAATTAGCTAACGTACAATAATTCGTCAACATTGTTAATTAGACTATCTCCTACAACCTTGAACAAACATTATACTTTCTCATTGGCTCGTATCTGCTCTCAAGTCCTGCTATCAACAGCATTCTTTCAATAATGTGCCTCGACCATAAAAAATGCTTCTCAAATCTAATTGGTCTGTCACTATTGTCTATTTTTACTTCCATTTCGAAGATATGACTTGATTATTTTTGTGATTTGCATAACATTTTATAAATCAATTATCACACACGATAACAAAATAAGATTATGAATAACGCACATTCATCAACCAATAGATAAGCGGTTGTGGCACACACTCACCGGCTCCGAACATAAATATTACAGCCGTCGTCACTTACGACTGATGTCTAGGATTTGTGACTCATTTTAAACCCTGGTCTATTTTCTTTTATTTTCGAATGTCAGTTCGTCATAATATCCCTATTAGATACAAGTGCATCCAATGCGCTTGCTAAGTGGTTAGCTTACATTTATCATAGAGTGGCGGACTTGTGACCATTTAAACTGCCCGACACACGCTTATCTCACTACGTGCTTTCGAATTTCACGCATATCCACCAAAGACTGGGCGCTAAATGATGTGTGATTCCCTTCTGCCTCGTAACTGCAAGTAATTGTCTAGACATTTAAATGTTATGTCTAGCTTCTATTTTAGCACTGATTACTCTCGTGTTGAGTGGAAGGAAGGCATAAAAGGTGTCTTAGTAGTTCACAAATTATGTGATTCCAGTGTCATTGAGAGATTAAAGTCATTTATTCACTTCACGCTAAAGGTTTGTCTTCAGAGTATTGTTTTTGTGATAGGTCTGATTTTTTGTTCGTCCTATTTCTTATTTTCTAACTTTAACTCCTATGACGTTTTTTTGTGACGTAAATGTACATAGAACTATAAATATAAAGTAACATTTTCTACAATATTATGTAATGTCGATAGTGCTGTTTTCAAAAAAATGCTGAGTCTCCACAGTATTTAGAATTTTAAAGGGATAGAATAACTTTTTGATCTAAATTGTTTGATTGTTGCCTACTATAAAATGTGTCAAACTGTAAAAGATTAGTGGCATGAACTTAGTATCTTCTAAGATAGTGTTCTATGCTTTTGTCATTGTCTTTTACTTAATTACTTCAATAACACGATAGATTTTTAGTACCGAAGTAAATTATTAGTTTGGAGAATTCTTAGCCACACTAATCACTTTGTCCTGACAGTCACTAACAACTCACTATCCAGGATAAGGCTATAAACAGAGCTGTTTTGCTTATTCATAAATGCATGAGTAGTTGGCTTACTGTCAGTTGATGATCATGATGTAGTTACCAGTTAATGATTTTATCTCCCAGCAATTAAATGAATTTATAAATACGTTGGACTAAACATTGTAACATCTCTAAAGTGAAAATGGCATTTTGGAGAATTCAGCCTAACGCGAAGACGAGTATCACTAATTTTACCTAGTTATTGAAGTCTTGGCCTGTGGATTGTTTTGTTACTCTAAAGATTAATGCAGAGGATGATTATAATGTCTCATAAACGTTACATAACCCAGTGAAACACACACGAATTGGCCTTTAATGAAGCGGAGAGCTAGCCTACACTTAAACTTGGCTTTGATGTTCTGTTTGGTAACATAGGTTTCGTACTCCTGGGTGTCTGTATTTTCACTTGTTCACCAAAGTCTTTGTTGTTTATGACGTTAGAATACTTGGTTTGGTTGTGCTTAGCTTAAAATGAGAAAAAGTTTTACTAGTTACATTAATATATTTCAGTCATAAAATCGAGCAATTTTTAATAGCTGGATGCGGATGTTTCCGTTTTTTTCTGTAATCAGTAGAAGTGGGATCTAACCGTTTATTTGGAGTCGACTACACTATCTGAGTTAAAGAAAGATGATTTATTCTACCCTATTATTCGGCAATATGTAAATTTTGGAAATGACGAATCTCCACAAGTCACTGTTGAACAGAATGCCTGCGAACTTCGTGACAATACAGCAGAAAGTTCCTCTAAAATTAATCCAAGAAGCTCAATTAGGGTCTTTGATCATACTGTGCGTAGTAAAATTGATTTGATTGTTTGTCTTGGTGGTGACGGGACTCTTTTACAGATTGCATCAATGTTCCAGGTATAGAATTTATATATACAGTTATATGTTTGAGTATTTTATGTAGCTGTACTTTTGCTGTAACAGGAAACAAACTTGTTATTATCACTACTACTCTATTTAAAAAAAACATGATTGCGAAGCCCTTGTGATAAGTGTGCAAACATTTATTGACAATCTCTATAAATAGAGGTTCGTATAGTAAACTAAAGTAATTTCTAACGTTTTTTCATTTCGAAATAACCACATCAGTTTTTGGAAGCCACAGACTTTAAGCCGAATTACTGCATATTTTGTGGTCTCTTGATGGGTAACAGGCGAATAAATGAATGAATCGTGACGTTTATCGAACCTTGACTCAAAAATATTACACAATGACTGCAATTGTCCTATAGTACTTAGCACGAATCCAGATATTGGTGCATTTTCAAATTCTTAGTGTGTAGTTTCTGTGTTAGTTCTTACTGAACTCAGTAATTTATTTAACGACATTTTTTATTATAGACGAAGTCACAAAACACAAGAATAGTAAAAATATTATTATTAACGTGATATGTTAGTGTCAGTTGATGCGCACAATGGCGAGCGCACTAAGAAAAGTCTTCAGCCGATTACAAAACAGGTTTTAAGTTAATTGGTTATGTTTATATATATATATATATATATATATATATATATGTATATAAGCTTTCACATCTGTTGTTTTCACTCTTCCTCCTAATCATGTAGGGAGTAACTCCACCTGTAATCGCGTTTCGTCTTGGCACATTAGGATTTCTGACTCCGTTTCCTTTCAAGACATTTAGAACGCATATGAAAAGTGTTCTTGAAGGTTAGATAATATTTTTTGTAATTTGATGACTAAGTTAAAAGTTATCACAGGGTATTTTCGGTACATATTATTAATAGTTGAAAATTTTGGTGCTTTTGTTCTAGTTGCATTTATTAAATGGTTAGCACTATGTACATACTTTGTCGTTTGTTGTAATTCATGGATTGTCATGAGCTTATAGTCCTTAAACCAGTTTAGAATAGTTCTTAGAATTAGCCTTCACTTCGACATTTGCTTTCAAGATACTATCATACAAACATAGGGCTTTTGATAACTGCTGTTATTTGCGCATACTGATTCATCTAGACTTTTATACCACCGAACGTTGTTAAAGCAATAATAGTCTAAAGTAACTAAATGTCATTTGCATTTGCAAATATCAGCTAGCCTGCAAACAAGGATTCATCGTTTTTAATAAGTGTAAACAACTTTTCACATGAACACCACTTATCAAGGACTTATTTTATACTTACAAAATGAGAGTGTTTTTGGTAACACAAAGGTGTTGTGACTCCACCGAAAGATTACAGTTACTGAGTTTGAAAAGAGAGAGAGGAGCTGCAAGCAGATACGAAAAACATACAGTCGTACAGCAATACGCCTTTTATAATAATTAGTGAATACTCGTCAGTTCGTAGGCTGAAACTCATATACAGAAGATAGTGCCACATCGTTTATGGTAAAGGCGATGAATAGCTCATTGCTATTTAAATCAATATTGACGTCGTTGGATCGAGGCGTATCGACCCTTAAGGAAAAGTTAATCATCGAAACTAGAGGAACTTCTAAGTTAACATTTACACTTCCAAGACTATTTTGAACCGAAATTTTACAAATAGTGAATCGTAGTCGACTTCCTAATTTGCATTTAAGAGTTTAAAGTCTGTTTTAATCATATATTTGATATTAACAAGTGTAGTATTGAAAGTGATCATATATATATATATATATATATATATATATATATATATATATATATATATTAGGAATGTAGAAATCTGATTTTGTTTGAATTGTACTGGTGGAAATGAGTGTTTATATATGGTCGATTTTAGTAGAAAATGATTTGGTCTTCAATTCCGTAAAGACAACTACACCTTATGAAAAATCCAGTTTATTTATTTGATCCTCTTTAACTGCCCCACATGAAAATATATGACATTCCATGCAGTAATTATATACCTTCAATATATATCAGTCATATAATCTGGCCAATGAAAATTAATTGGCTCACTATACATCAATTTATTTGATTGTGGTTGATATTTTTTAAATATTGGCTTATCTAGTTTGCAAAGCCTTAAAAAGTATTTTCTGTCTGATTATCCTTAGCGTTCTCAATATTCACTGCATGTGTTTTACCCAGCAATCTCAATCATATTTCCACTTATTTGGTAAGTTTGTACCGTATACTAGAGTGTAATTATCATTATCGATTTCATTTGAAGTTACAACTACTTTTTCACCCAACATATCTATTTTCGTCACGCTACAATTTTCATAACAAACAGTTGCGAATAGCAACAGATGATTTAATGCAATCGTTGACGAAAACAACACTAATATGCGATGGTCATCCACTAGTTGAACAGATAAGTTACCGGAAATGCTGGATGCAACACATGTAGTGAGCACTTAAGACTTCGCGGTTAGTGCTGGCTTTTATGATATTACTTAAAGTTGTGTTTTTTGTATGGCATTCAGGTTCATCTTACTGCGTATTACGAGCTCGTCTTTGTTGCCAAGTTATTCGTAATAGTATTACTAGTCATAATGGCAATAATAGTCCCGAAAAGCAAACTACTTCAACCACAGGAAATCAACTTTATGAATCGACACATTCTAATGATTCTTCTCCACGCTCTAGTTCACTAGATACAGAATATCATGTGAGTATTGTTTTTGTGTTTCTAATATAATTATTCTCAAAATGTAACAGGATTTAGCGTTCTACTCTTGTAGTTTCTTACTCACGGGTGTTGTGAAGATTGCTGAATTTTAATTTTCACATTACATCTGTCCTTAGTTAAACACTCATTAAAAACCAAGAAGCGCTTAACAGCCGTTTTATCATAATCTGAGAATCCTTTGGGCTGCACGACAGATGCTTAACCTTCAAACTACTTAACTGATTCCACTCGTTTCGCGATTGTTTACATTGGCATTGCTAGGTAATTGCTTTGCGTCTAACTCGAATTAACTCCATTTGGTTATATCGTCTTACTACAGCTTCAAAGTTACCTTCTGAAAGTAGTCAGCAGTAAGCACATCAATTTTACTAATAGGTCTAATGGAAATTATTAAGTTTCACGTCACAAACTGATCTTAGTTTTGATCATAACCTGGAGTATTGGAATTGTTATAACCGTGAGCTGAATCTGAACGATAGAAAAGTACAATATGGATCGATTCAAGAAAGAAGGTATAAGAAGTTTGGTATCAGTGAAACAATCTGTGGAGCTGATAGTACGCCAGTCACCAATATCCAGGATTGTCTCAGACGATAGACTGAGTTTTTAGAATATCAATTTAGATTCTCTGTTCCCTCGACAACTTCGATCAAATTGCCCTGCCCTCCATGACAGTAACAATTGACCTACCCAACAGAGAGAAAGTTCGCAAGGAACTCCAGCTTCTGGATCACAACGAATCACCAAGCCCAGACGACTTATCCCCAGCTCTTTTTAAGGTTGGTAACGTACTACTAATGAGGGAACTTTCAAGGTTTTTTGAAAAGGTTTAGGAAACTGAAAGTATTTTATCATCTTGGGATGTAGCGGTCATCGTCCCCATCTTAAAAAAAGGGCTCACGTAACTAACGTAACAACTATCTGGGGGGGGGAGGGTTAGTCTGCTGTCGATTTCTACCAAATTATTGGCCCCCATCATACTTTGCAGATTGTCCAAACCGCGCGAAAGGCTGAGTTGCGAGGAATACCACGGTCTTTGATTAGGTCGAGGATGTATTGATTAAATTTTTACCATCTGTCTGAACTCCTTCACACATATTGCAAGCCAACAATCCTTGTATTTCTTAACATCAGCGCCGCCTTCGATTCGTTAGACAGGAGTGTACTCTGGAATTATCTGTTGGAGAAAGGCTTGTCTGAGAAGCTTATTAACATCTTAAAGGCTCTTTATGCAAACATCTAAGGTAAAGTAAGGGTATTACAACTACCTTTCTCGATTGTTCCAGTCCAGCATTGGGGTTAGGCGGGGTTGCCTAATTTCATCCTTCCTCTTCAACGCTTTATTGATGATATTCTAGAAACAGCTCTGAGAAAAGTGTGTGTTTGTGGTATGGATTTATTACCTTGGAAAAGCTTATGTTCTTGATATTCCGGCCTGGGACTGAGTAGTCTTCGGGGAGACGCCAGGCACTGACTGGACTGCCGCATTTGTCATTGATCGCTTCGACCTCGTGCGCACAGTTAGTCGTACGTCCCCATCATAACAGTTTGGGGACATAACACTTAGCGAGAATTTAGTATTCGAAAATTAATTTATCTTAATTGTACTATACATTCCGAGCGGTATGTATAGACATTGCAATAGCTAACTTCTTACTGGTTGAAATTAGAATGTTTTAGGTCGCTGGTAGTTAGTTATAATAATTATGCTTCATGGGCATTTCAATACTCGGTAAACTTGTTTCCGTGTTGTACTTTGGCCGAAAAACAGCATGTACCGGTGACAATTTAAAAAGAAAAAACTAATTTACAGAATAAAAAGTTTAAAGTAATCGCAGAACTAAAGACTTTAATTAAAGACAAATGGTGAATCCAAGTATACCACTATAACCAATTTTGATCTATATCTTCCAACGCTAATTTATTATTATATATTACATTTTTATGTACATGACTTATCTTCCTCTCGTTCCTTTATTTCAGCTAGCCTTTTGCATCACCCACTTTACGACTAAAATTCAATACTTTAAGGTTTGAAAGACATTCAGTCAGTCAGTTACGACGTAGAACTTGGTACATGCGTACATTAGTTCGAGTTGCTATGCCCCAATCAACAGATAGGGACTAAATTGTCGGACCAAATCCTAGGATAGTAAAGGTAGTAACAGACTTAGTATTAATGGAGAGAGTTAGAGATCGAAGATAAGATTTAAGAAAATATAATTCAGTTAAAAAAAGGGAAATTATGATCGATTCAGAAAGCTTAAACTTTGAAGGAGTACATGGAATGGACGATTCTGAGCCATGTCACCCAAAGTCTCTAACCTCTGGTTACGACCATCACGCTGTTGAGTTGTATTATCTCTATTAGTCCCGGTAATATTACGTATTAATCCCGTTTAGTAATCTACGGTTCAACAACGACTTGATCCCAAATCAGAACAAGTATACAGCAGGTAGCAAGATGTATTGAGAAAATAACAGCAGAAGGCAAAGCCTAGCAAATAATTACACTAGAGTTTATATAAACATCGGTCTAGAGTATTCTAGAAACTTCCAGATTGCTCATCGGCTCTGATTGGCTTAGAATGGACCACTGACTACATAGCTTCCTGAGCATGTTTTGCGCATGCTTTAATCAGGCTCGTTTCATGCTAATATACACGGACCCCAACCAGGTAGTTTGTACCTATTAACGTGGCTCAGTCTAATTTTCAATGACCTCATGGATTGGTGCCGTGTTTTGGTTTGGCCACTCCTACCTTTCTTCCAGCCTACACCAGACACCATTGATCGTCGAAGTAGGCAGTTGTTTGGCATACGTAACACATGTCCTAACCATCTCAACTGATGAAGATTTACTACTTCATCATTAGATTTACCATATTTACCTAGTACTATATTCCTAACCGAAGTATTGCTTACTCGGTGGTCCAAGAAAACACGAGCAATACTTTAGAGACATCTATTATCGATTACTAGATGCCTACGAATACTCTCTGTCCTTAATGATCATGTTTCACATCCATAAAGTGAAACGGATCGAACTGATGCTCAGTAAACGCGTTTTTTTGTCAGTAGACGGATGTCTCGCCTACGCCACAAGTGACACAAATTGGCAAAAGCCCATCGGGATTTATATATACGACCCGAGATTTCAGCAGACACCAGCCCATCAAGACTAATGAGACTCCCAAGTAAAGCGCTTAACACATTCAACTACTTTGCATACTAATTTGTGTAAATATTTGGTCTATACAACCACGTGCAAGTCTGAAACTACATTAATTTTCTCGAGTTTACTCTTCACGAGCTTTAGTTAGACGTCGAAGTATTATTGAAGCCAGTATTTTAGACACTATGTTTGTTAAGCTAATTCTTCGGTAATTGTAACAAGAGGATTTCTGTCCCTTCTTATAGGTTAGGACGATTAGTGTTCAAGACCAATCAGATTGGATTACGTCCAGTTCCTAGATTATAGCCAAGATCCCGCCTATTATCTTTGTTAAAACTAGATCATCGTCCTTAAATATCTTAGGGGTTAGTCTATCAAGCCCTACTGTTCTCTATCGCCTTAGATTCCCTAGGGTCCTTCTCAACCTCGCTAATACCTGGGGGGGACCAATATTAATTTTTTGGGGATGGCGGGCAACTAAGACGATGCTAAAGGCCAGCTGAACTGTTTCCTAAAGTGTTCATTCTTATCTACTTGATTGACAGTGAATAGTGGTCCCATCTTTTTCTGAGATAGTTTCACTTGCAGTTGGATTTCTGATACTCTTACTTACTTACGCCCGTTACTCCTCACAGAGGAGCATAGGCCGCTCACCAGTATTCTCCACTGAACTCTGTCCTGAGTAATCCTTTTCAACTGTTTCCAGTCGCTGTTAATCCTTTTGATATTCGCTTCCAATTCTCGTCGCAGTGTGTTATTTGGCCTTCCTCTCTTCCGTTTCTCAACAGGATTCCAAGTTAGTGCTTGCCACGTGATGTAGTCGGATGATTTCTGCAATGTATGCCCTATCCATTTCCAACGTCTTTTCCTAATTCCCTCTTCGGCTGAAAGTTGATTTTTTCTCTCCAATAGTAAGCTGTTACTGGTGGTTTCCGGCCAACGGACATTCAGTATCTTGCGAAGACAGTTGTTTATAAATACCTGTACCCTCCTGAGGATGTTTAAAGTAGTTCTCCACGTTCTCCATACAGGAGAACTGTCTTGACGTTCGAATTGAAAAGTCTGACTTCGAGGTTGGTTGACAGTTGTTTGGAGTCCCATATGCTCTTCAACTGTAGGAATGCTCCCCTTACTTTGCCAATCCTTGCCTTTTCATCTGCATCGGATCCTCCTTGTTCATTGATGATGCTTCCCAGGTACGTGAAAGTATCCACTTCTTCCAGAATTTCTCCGTCAAGTTAAATTGGGTTGGTTCTTCTTGTGTTGTATTTGAATTTCTGATAGCCGTCTCCTTGATAAGTCTGAACAGTTGCCTACTGTTACCTCTTGCCACTGCCTTTTCCATCTCTTTAGCTTTCGCCACTCATCACTGCTCATGATCATTGAGTAAGCTTTTAATCAGCTTGTGTTTAAGTTGCCTTTGCTTCTCATCGTGTTCAGAACTAGACGGGATGTGTTGCCAATCATCTATCAGTTCAGTAGATGCAGTTGGAATCTACTGAGTTTTCTTAACCTTTTGGTTTAGTTTACTAGTAGATTTCACTGCTGTTTTAGCAGGTTTTTGTATGTCATTCCAAGCTGACTAAGAGTGAGTATCACTTATGTAGTTAACTAATTGGTTTTCTAGTTGTTCCTGAAATGTATTCTTGACTTTTTCATCATTAGGTTGAACTCTGAGGGGAATCCTTGTCGTGGATCTTTTACGTCCAGTAAGACGCAGACTAATATCCACTCGTACTAAAGCATGGTCTGAGTCTAAATATGTACTCTGGAATGATCGGCAGTCTTCTTTCAAGTCTCTCCAACGGTGGTTGTTGGCAATGTAGTCTATTTAAGTTCAGCGTTGAGTTGATTGTGGAGGTCGCAAGGTGAGGTCAAGCGAATAATTAAGCTTGAATCCTGTATACGTGTTTTAGAGATGCAGCAGACATCAATGAAGCGGAATTCTAGAGTAATAGCTAGAGGGGCTTGTTGCCCTATTTGACATAGGGTTCGAACATTAAAGGCTCCGATATATAATTTAGCACGAGGTTTCAGAAGACCAGGGATAACGTTTCGTGAACTCAAACTATTAGTATTAGAGGCGTGAGGTGATAAAGTTATGCAAGAAGGGTTTATGGCGGGAACAAGAGTCATTAAGGGTTGAGGGTGGGATTCGACCTCAAACAAGGTGATCTCGTGTTCTGTCAGAGGTATAAGGGCAGTTGTTACTTCCTGGTTGCCCACACCATGGAAGGATATTACTTCTTCAGGTATCTGTAAAGGAAACTGGGTTAGTATTAGTCATAGTGACCTGGGAGCGCTATCGCAGAGTCCATCGGACAACTTCTTTAGGCCGATCACGCACGACCTTGTTATGGGAAGTTTTTGAAGTGTTAGCTCCATTCTTTAAAAATACCTTACTGCTGGAGACAGAAATCCGTGGATTAAGGTGAGGTGTGACATTTTTAGGGTCGACCTTTTCTAACCCCACCCTTCTTTTATGGAAAGGCAGCATCACTGCAGATGCTGGTTATCAGAGAAAAACACCTTACCGCTGTCATATCCCACTGCAGTCGGCAGTACGACATAGTCCTCAAATCTTAGGTTGCCGCCTTTAGTTTTATCGCTCTCCAACAGACCTGCTTGGCATGGTAGGAACTAGGGGAACATGTGTTTCAGTCAATATAACTCGTTTCAATCATCACGATAGGCAAGCCCGATCACTACGTCAGGGTAGCAGCTATGGTCGATAGCGATCAGGTTTTCTTTATTCCATACGGTATTATTTCATCTATTTGTTCAGTATTTATCATATATATATAGTATGATTCATTGTGTATCCCGTATTACTCCATGTACAGGTAAGTAGTATGATAATTGTTGGACTAATTCAACTGAATTCATTCGGGTAGAAGAGACTTAATTTCTAAATGGAAACTTACTATTCACCGCAATTAAAATCGACAAATCATAGTCACATGTATGTTTATTTCTCTATTGTGTCTGAAACATATTCTTCGAATTTTACGTATGCTTTCTTCTTTGTGGTTATATCCGTTTAAATAACTTAAATAATGGAGCAATCAATTATTTTTACATCTAGACTTACGCATACTTGTTACTATTTTCGTCAGAAAATAGTTTTATTACGTGTTATTTTTATATTGCAGTTTCTTAATGATCTAGTTATTGATCGTGGTCTCTCACCATTTCTCTGTGATCTTCTTATTAAAGTAAATGGTCGAGAAGTGACTATTATAGAAGGAGATGGTAAGCTATTATTTAATTCTCTTTATGTTGATGCTTATGTAATGAAAGCCATAATTTTTAATAATATTACTGAAATGAACTTTTGTATGCTAATTGAGATCGAAGTCATTGATCCTGTACTATGCAAACTAGCTGTACAGTTTATTGATTATGAGTGCTATATGTAAACCGTGATGAATTCGCGTGACGCATTTACGCTCATTCAGATCAAATGTCATCCTGTATGTTCAAGTTGAGAATACCTGGACTCTAGTTCAACTGGATTCTCATTATTTTCTAGTTACTTCATAACATGCTTGATAGCCAAAGTCATATCTCCTATTTAATGACGTGACTAATTCCGAACCCATCTGTATGAGTGGACCTTCCACATACGTGTAAGTGCTCATTTGTCTGTATGTTTTGTATTAGTTCTATATTTATTTTAGGCATTCTCACTTCTATGACACATGCAATTCAACCCAACTCCATAACAGCTATAATTCATATGAATCCAAGTAGCCGAAAAACTTGTAGTTACTCGTAAGCTATCTTCCTTAAAAAGGTTAATTTTAGTGATGGTTAAGTAGATACAGTTTGATTTCATGAGCATCATCAATAAATATTTTGGAATGTTTCGAAGCTTGATAAACAAGCTCCAGGAAGTCAAATGTCATTTGTGCTAAATGCCTTTTTAGAGATACACGATGGCATCGATAAATCATTGTTTTTGGTCTCAGTTTATCTGCAATTTTCTCGGCGTTCGTTTCCATATTGTACCCAGCTTCTTCGGCCATTCTTTTGTCCGTTTATTGCGTCATATTAAAATGTAATTTTCATTGGAAATTTCATTTTAAGTCTTATTTGTGTCCTTTATTTGATATACCTGGTCACATTGCACTGAATATGTTCATAACTGCGACCGCTTAAAATGAAGTCCTTAACGAAAACAGACGAATATGTATTACTCACTTATTTATTAAATAAAATAATGACTGAAAATCTTCGATACAACATATTTAGTGAATATTGATAACAGTGTGGATTACTTCTGTTTTCCTTCTTATTCATAATTTTTGTTTGACTCAATCTATATATATTGTCATTAGCATTTTCCATACTTTATTTGATCCCACGAATTAAAAAAAATTGTAGCCTAATCAAACTCATTAACTAGCTCAGCTAGTTTTCGAAAAGCACATTAGGAAATCTGATAGTAGTCTTTTGGTCACCGTTTACAAATTGAAATACAGTTTTGTGCTTCATCAGGTTTCGTTTCATAGGTACATAATTCTATTATCATTATGAAGCTTTCGGAATTTCTGTGATTGATTAATCCAATTCGGAGATAGTTTTCCTCCATATAATAACTACTTATGAATTGTTGGAAACCAGAGACCATTCAATGATTGTTTCGTCTTAAGATTCTTTAGTATTTCTCACCCACAACATCACCAGGCCTCGGAATCGGGAAATCAACTTTTCATATTGTTACACACAAGCTAAATCTAGATTCAAGTAATCAAATTCTTCCCAATTCACGACAACAACGACCAGTGATGGTTGTAAAAATCATCACACATTCGTCTGAACTATCAATGGGTCAGCAGTTTTAGTAGGTCGGGATTCTCCACGATACTCTTCTTGCTGTTAAAATTGCATCTTCAGCTGATAGTTTACACTATCACCTCGACTGAATCTTAGTGGTAAGCATCAATGACTCAGTTAAATGCTAAGCATAATATCATTTAGGGTTAGTTTTGCTTTGGGGGGGGGGACACTGTGGTTTAGAAGTTCACGAAGTGGTCTTACGTCCATAATTCACTGAATTAGACCTCTGCAGCAAGTTAGCTAAATGTAAAACGAGTACTCTGTCATTTCCAGGCTTGCACTACAGTGTATGACATCTTTTTAAATCATACTTAAACAAAACCACCGTGGCAGTAAGATGTTACAGGTTAGAGAATTAAGGTTTTCCGTTAATATTTAGATCATGGATATTTCATTTGAACTCCTGTTTGTCTTGGTGTTCAGGTTTATTTGCATAAATTTTCGCAGCCTGTTATGACGTCAAAAAAGGTTGCTATTATGATGAGGGTTTGACTAATTGATTGATGTGACCTAATGCGCACGAAGTTGCAATAACAAACACCAATGAGCGCCTAGTTGTTCCCTGTACATCTACCCAATACCCACTGAGTCCCTGTCCGGAATAGGAAGAACACAAGATTGATAAACTAGCAAACAGAATCATATTACATTTCAAGCATTCCTTTATATATACATAAAACCAGATCATATAATCAACCAATTATAAATTTAATATTAATACAAGACAAGGGATACAGTGGTAGTGAATAGAGACAGCCTGTGCAAAATCGATCAACTGTAGTTCATAAATGAGAGATAACATACTGACAGTAAATATGCGAAACGGGTGGACGGGCCAAGGGAAACGTAATAATGACGGAAATAATGTTTACATTACCCACAACTGAAATAGTCCTCTAAAACGTAGTTCTGAATGTTTGTTATTCTTCTTTAGTTGTCCAATATAACACTCTTCATTTTTGAAAAAAAGATAATGACAAGGTCCCATTGTGAAGAACAACAATTGGGTAAGCAATATTTATTTGGCGAAAACAGAGTAGGTCATAAAATAATACATACAATACTTTCAAGCATTAATTTGCACATCCTCTGCGTTGTCTGCACTGTATCGTTTCTCAGCCTGCTTCTCTTAGTTGTTCTCGATTGTCCTCTGTGTTTCAATCATGTTTCGCTTCTTGTCCTCTCGCAACTCGTCTTGTCTGCTGTTTACTGATTCTTCCCAATTTACTTTGACGCTCTGCTACCTACTACTTATTGATGACTTATAAGTAGTATCCACCACACCATGCGTGTGGTTACGTACAACCATAAAGTCACTCAGTAAGATGAGGAGACATGCTTAATTATAACTTGTGTAAGCAATCACAATCTACCACTGATCTCCCCTCCCAAGAAAAGTTATGGGATCCTTGGGTTGTAACCGGAGCGATATTTGTTTACACTGGACATCTATGATCTTCAAGCCGGTACTGTCAAATGTCCGGCCACCGTATCCGCGAATGAGGAAGTTAAATACGCGACCACCGTCCTGTGGAGGTTGCGACAACTTTGCCCATTTTAATGTTTTGTTTTGCTGAATATTTAGGCTTCTTTTTGTGCGCACTAGACAATTTAACCGTGTTAATCAAAACCACTTTCCGATTCGTAGTAGCGGCTTTACTGTCCCCATATCTATTAGAATAAGCGCTCTGCAGTTTTGTGAGCAACTGAGGGACCACGATTGGCACTTCACACAGTGAATGTTTCACATTTGGAATGACTGGGGCAGACGTCTCCAGTGTTATCACCTTGTATCTCTGGAGCAGCATCACTAGACAAGAGGAACAGAGACGCTTCTGTCGGATATGCTGGTTGAGTCTGGGAGTATATTTTTTAATGCATGGGTTTAGGTGCTACTTCGTCTATGCTGCTGACGTGAATAACCCTTCGCTCTTACTGCCTCAATAAACTTCAGGTTAGCAACAATGGGTCCATACATCAATAGGTTTGTACTTTCACTAATTTCTGATTTGCTGCAAATAATGACTCAGCTAATGGCCAATATAATGTAAGGTCAATAATAGGAACTCAAAATACTGATTACTCACTCGTTGATACGACGTGGCTTCTGGACCAATGTCCAGATGACCGTAACTTTTCTGTGAAGGCTGAGTTTGTTTTGTTTCGTTGATTTTCACTCCCTATGACGTCAAAAAAAGCCATTATGAATAGTGCTTATGATAACATAACATGTCACCAATGTTATCAAAAATTACTAACTGAATATCTACGATGGTTTTTTTGAGGCAGTGATAGGCCTAAATTTATTGAAAGCATTCAAATCGATCCACTCTAATAAAATATTTGTCAACAGAATCTGTCAATACTTCTCTCGTGTGTTACTTTTCGTAAAATATTGCTCAAATGTGTAACTAAGCTACTAGAAGCTAATAACAAATTTATAAGTAGTTTATACGGCAAGTTTCTGATATTTAATGAATGTAATACTTTCCAGTTATTCCTTGGTGAGTTTTGGCTTAATTTTTCGGAAAAGTATCTTATTTTAGCATCATCTTATAAATTTTTACTACGTCAACTGGTTTTATTATATTGTTGTGAAGAAGGATTGTTAAAATGAGCAAATACTGATTGATAGATGAAATGAGATGATACGATGTAGCCGAATGATGTATATTCAAAAGACTGAACTATTAGTTGAAACTTCAGAGTAATTTAGCATCACAAATAACAAAAACACAAACGTGGCTTACTGTCATTAGCAACTTGAGGAAATCTGCTTTGTAGGTCACTCATTCGTCAATAAATTGCTATCATATCGCGTTCTCAAATCACATTGGGTGTGTGATCTGCAGTTTATCAACTGTATAAACCATTGTGTCGTTACAGAATTTTCTTTCGTACATTTCTGCTTATAATGTGTATTTCTTATACATTCATCATAATTTTTACTCATATTCAATCCTACAATATTCCCCTCGTCTTTCTAGTGTCCTGTAATAACCATAGTGATTTCGATGAAGAGGAATAATAGATAAGGTTTTTTCGAATTTTACTCTATGATTAGACAAAATTTATCAATAGGTCGTTCGAAAGCTTATCGACATGTTTTCTTTTTTTTTTTTGAAGAGAAAAGCAGTAGTTTCTACATTGTATATGGTGTATAGCTGGCAGCGAAATTTATCGTACTTTTTACTTTATTTGAAACTCGGTTAGATATGTCTTCATCCGTTTCTAAGTTCATATTTCGGCTCGAATTTAAGGTCTTCTAATAACAACGCATTACTCACTAAACTATTGAATTCAGATACCAGTCCTAGTTAGTGTCTTTATATCCGTTGAACTAGTTTATCGCTGTCGAGGCTCACTTAATTCCCTCCCGTGTCATCCTTAAATCATTCCGTAAAAGTACATGTTTACTAAACTCTATTTTCATTCTGTAAAGTCAAATGCAAATCTCATTTGGCGTGTTTATTTGAATTTTATGTATTCATTTTGGTGTATTTTACAACCACTAGACTGTATAATCAATATGATTTTAAATAAAGGAGCTTAAGGGTCTCAACGGTCCATTGTAAACAAGTCAGACTTCAGGGTTAAATAATTTACCTTTGACTTTAAGTGAGAAAAATATGTATTTTACTAGTTTTCAAATACACCTGATCGATTTATCCTTACAAGCATAACTTTGTCAATTTTGCTTATTAATAATCTAAACAACGCCATTTCTAGCTGTAGCGAGATCATCATGTGAAACGATGGATTTGATCTGTAGCTTAAACAAGTGAATTTGGTACTGTTGTGTTTTTCTAGCTGGTGTCTTTGTTACGAAGCCTTCATTATCACTTCGAGCATTACCGTCAACATCCCCTTCATGTACTAAATGCCCTCACTTCGAATAGAGGTTGAATTTGTCAGCCATGAGATAACCACTGTACTACCTCCTTCAACATGATTTGCTAGTTAGTGTTTCAGTGCAGTGGGATCTTATTAGTTTTAAAAAAGTGATAAGCAGTCTACCAAGTCTCCCACTATTTTTTAAATTGCTTTCGAAAACTACGCGAGTTAGACTGATACTTTTACACAGTTAAAATCCGAAGCAGTACAACTTTAAAATCGTTTGAAAATCATCATAATAATGCGATCGTTTATTCTTAGTCGTTGTACTGTCTTGCACTTTTTTGTGACACAAGGCTTATCGATATAGTTGAGTGACGGTATATGTATCACAGTCTGATTGTGACTATACAGCTATATCTTCTAGATTGGGGCTCAGTGAATCCACATCCACGAACTCACCTATGTCCTCTCTGTATTAATATATTGCTGTTAGGCATGGGTCATTAAGAAAGCTGCAGGTCTTGGAAGTGTCTCCAAGGCGTGACACTAGACGACGGACTTGTTGGTTGTTGGACTAATCTATATTTGCAGATGCAAACTCTCTCGTTGAGGTTCATGTGATAATCACGGTCAGTGCTAGGAGACATTGTGTGACATGTCCCAGAATCAAAGTCGTGCACGATCATTAACTCTGTTTTTCCATAATTCCTTCATGCACACATTTCGACTCTTTTGTTGAGCCATATTCTGAAATTAATTTTTCTACTTCGATCTTATTGTTTTAATGTGGTATGATAACTACGTTTATTACTGACTGAAACACACTTTAGTGTATGTTGCATTAAGTCTGTATAAAAGTCTTTAGTGTAGCATTTAAACTATTTTTTCTGGTTGTTTTCTTAATCATTGTTGTCTTTTAGTTTTGTTCATCATTAAGTTACAAATATCACACTGAAACTAAGTTTCTGGATTTCATGGATTTCAACCTTTTTCGGCTAGAATAAATCTAGATTCCGGAAGCAGAGAATATTTGTTAAGAAGTCAAGACTCTTTGTATTTAAAAAAGATACGGTTGTAGTTAAAATTCCGCGCGCATCACATATTGTTTCATATGGTATTGTAAGAAATGTAAAATATGAAGTTTCGCATCATAGAATAGGTTTGATTAAATAACTACTGGAAAGTAAAAAGTGTTTGTTCATGATTTGAAACTTCAAACTACATATTTTTGTGAAAAAGGTCTCTATAATTTACCGTGTAAATACAGGTATTAAGTGATGACACTTGTATTTTAAGTGGATTATATTTTCTTGCTCCATGAAAAATAATTGAAAATCACATTCACCGGCATAATTGTATTCTGTTCATATGCCAGCCCTCCCTAACCAGCGAATTCGATAACTCAAATATTAACCTAAATACCGCTCACACAATTTTTTGAAAAGGCTTTTAACGATAACCTTACTTCATGGTTATTCTATGGACTATGCCGTGTTAGAAATCTCATCTCAAACCGTTATTAGTTAAAAATACAGCGAGCGCACCCAGATTAAATAATTCATCGATATTACATGGCAATCAGAATCAAGGCCTGGGTGAGCTATTTTAAAACAATTATTCCTCCAGCCACCTCCTACATTACGTTGCTTGGGTTAGCTTCACCACGTAGAAAGACGCATGAAGTGTCTACGTTATGGTTCGACGGTCAAATGTCATTAACGTCCCTAAAAACTGGATCAAATTGTAGACCATTCAAATGTAACACTGTCCATCAGCAAATCTTCCTTCACAAACTAATATCTTGTTTTAGGATGCATGTGTATATTCCCATTGATTTGTTATAGACTGAAGCTGGTCAGTCTCTGTTGCTGTATGTCCATCCTGAGAGGATTGCCTCGATATAGCGATTATTCACAAGTATTATTTAAATTGGATTATGACTGGTAAGTGGAATCCAGGACGCGCGTTTCGTCCTATTCGGGACTCGTTGGTTGGATGTACCTGCATCCCATTGTTGTCTTTAAATCTGTTTATCTCGATGGATCAATTACTTAGTCGTTACTGTTTATCGTATTCATAATAACTACAATAGCTCAATATGAAATCTCTGCCCACACCATTGAATTGTTTTATGTTGATCGCTGTGTATACAAACTGTATGTACGCATTTGGTTACTGCTTCCAATTTTATTTCTTGGTATTTTTGTGTGATATTCTATTTTGAAGGCCATACAGATCACAGAACAAAGGCTAGCAACATTTAAAGATACTTTTTTGTATAACACCTTAGGTTGAAGAAGCGTTTCGTAAGAACCTACTACAATCCTTCAATAAAACCGTACCCTGTCACTTTCGTAAAATGATTTGAATTAGTGTCTTCGCTTAATTAAAAAAATAACATTGGTTACACTGAGAGCTAGTTTAAAATTCCCCAAAAGCCGGAAAAATATTAAAAATACTCTTGCCGTTCTGCAATTTTTCAATGCTTCTAAGAGGATTCAAGGAGTCGAAAGGTTACGCATCATATCCCGTCCAGACAGTCAGCCATTTTACTATTTAATTTAACATCTTCCTAGAGGTTTATTGCATCTCATGGTCTTTTAACATTTCTCACCTCTTGTTTTTCTTTTAAGCGGTTTAAAAGTAGGGACTGTGGGGTACCAGGAAGTCGGTGTTAAAGTGACTTTCATAATACTTTCCAGATGTCTATTCGTTTGTTTCTAAAGAACCAAGTAATTGTATTTTATTTGCATTTTGACCTATTTTATTTGTAATGTGTTTTATTTGCATTAATTTTCATGAGATGGATTTGTCTTTATATTCCAGGCCTTATTATAAGTACACCGACTGGAAGTACAGCTTATTCAATGACTGCTGGTGCAAGTATGGTACATCCATGTGTACCTGCTTTAGTATTAACACCAATTAATTCATTAGCTTTAAGTTCACGCGCTATTGTACTTCCAACATCCATAAAATTAGAAATATCTATTGATAGTAAAGCACGTTGCTCAGCTGTACATTTTTCATTTGATGGACGCTCACGACATTCAAATTTACTGCATAAAGGTGATGTGATTTTAGTGAGTGCTTCACCATTCCCCATTCCATGCCTTTGTAGTGAAAATGAGGTATGCATTGTTGTTTTGAGTAATTTCTTGTTGGTTTATTCATTTTTAACAATAATAGTTTTGATTATTATGCTGTGGTGTATTCTTAAACTGCATGATTCTATGTGTAGAAAAGCAATGCAAAACCTCGCATATATATATATATATATATATATATATATATATATATACGTTAGGTTCTGCACCACATCAACACAATGAGGTGAGATTATCAAGGTGAATATTAAATTAGTAATAGCATCATCTATAGTAAAAACGACCAGACATACAGAACGTGAATAGAAATGACAATAATTTTGAAGAGGGAAAAGCGTAAAATTCATTAATTCATGTGCAGCGAAAAACCCGACGCATATGCTTATGAGTTCAAGTCGCCATACCACATTGGCACGACGATGTCAAATTCATAATGATTAACAAACATTACAATTCAGTAGGAAGGAATGAAACAAGTAAAAAAATAATGGAACTTAGAATCTATAATAACATGGAGATTGGATACTCTTACGTCTCTGGGACCGATTTTCGACCATATCACCCGAAATCTCCAACCACTGATCACGACTATCACGCGGGCTCCAACCAGGTAACCTGCATCTACCAACATGGCTTAGACCAACAGTCAAACACTTCATGGACTGATGTCATGTTTACGTTTATCTGCCTGTACCTCTCTTTCATCCTATTCCTTCTACAGCCAGCACGGCGCGATGATGCAGGGGGTGGTCAGGCATACGATATACACGTCTCAACTATCTCAGTTGATGAAGGTTTACGACCTCCTTGACTGATCTGCTATGTTTTCCCAGTAATCTATCTAATGTCAATATTACTTATCCACTCATTTCATGTTCCTCCAAATTCTAGGTTTCTATAGTTATCATAATTTTATTTTTACTGAGTCATATTTTCTTAAATCTTGTCTCTAATCTCTATTTCTTCCATTAATACTAACTCTATTACTATCTCTACTTCCCTGAGATTCGGTCCAACAATTTAATCTCTATCTGCTAATCGGGCCATGGCAACATGAACTGATGTACGCTTGTACTAAGTTCTACTTTGTAACTGACTGAATGACTCATTTCATGATTTACAGGCGACACTACGAAGATTCCTTTAACCAGAAACTTGGAGCCTACGTGTATCATCTGTTTTCATGGTGCATGTTTCATACCCATATGTTAAATTAGAGCGGACTACTGCTCAGTACACTCGACCTTTCATCGATAAACAACTGGTGATGGAGATGTGTACGGAAAAAACGCGACTGAAGACCTAGACGAATTCTCAGTGATTCCAGTCAAGGCAGCATCCGGTTCAACCCCTCATCAATCACCACTGCTTGAAACTTCATCAGATTCTCCTGTTTAAAAATTTCGAGTTACAGCATATCTGCGTAAAGTTCCGACGTCCGAACATTTCGATTATCTCTTATCTTATCTCGATGACGAAACAGTAAAAAGAGCAATAACCAACGACTTTGTGGCGAGCGACTTACTTGCTCAAAATTGGAAAATCTTAAATGAGTGTTTTTCTCTACCCGTGGACACCCAGTAGGTGACCATCCACTTCTTATCACGTCACCAGAAAGCGAGTGAGAATTCGATCGATTATCTCCACTCCTTGCAGCAAATAGCAGTTCAGGCGTTTCCTCATGAGGTGAGAGGAGTTAGTACGCTCTCGTTTTTTCGATGGCCTGGTGTCTGGTCTACTAAGAGAACGCCTCCGAATGCCACTAGTCGATACAGTTGATTTGAAAAGAATAACACTTCGATTCCTAACTGCAGAAAGACTGTCAAGTTCATCAGAGGCACATCGACCAACGGTGATGACTGTGGAGAAAACTACAGAATCTAGTCACCTGGATGGTTTTCAGAGAGCCAACGGCTGTTAAACACTTTCCCAGCCGGAGTATCAGTCGCGGGCAGTCAAGCTCGATGCGGAACAGACGACCATCATGGAACAACTATCAAGGCCGTCAAACAGAATGCATCTACTGCAGACGGTTTGACAGTAGCGCTAAGAGATGCAGTCATAACGGTTTCCGCAACTCAGATAAGCCTTATCTTTACCATTTATCTTCTTGTCATGTTAGTCATATGTGTCCGAGATAGAGTGCAAGGCGTTGAGATTGAAATACTGTTAGATACGGGGGCTTCAGCATCTCTTATCAAGGAAGAGTTCTTAAAGAAACTAAACCATAAAACTCAGCAAAACCGATGTCCCTCTGCATTAATTACAGTGAGCGGTGATCTTTTGAAAGTGTGCTCTAAGACCTGGTTAGACTTATTGATAGAAAAGCATCCGTTTCGACATGAATTCTTATTCTGCCTTGCATTAACTTGGGACATGTTACTTGGCGTTGATTTCGTGTTAAAACACCAAGTTTCTGTATTCGTGGATAGTTCGGAAGCGAATATTGGTGAGGCCATTGTACACCTGCACCACTATGAGATGCTGACTAAACGTGTAGCTTATGTTGTGATTTCAGGACCTGTACTTCAGGTACGAAGCAACCAAATAATAACGAAAACTGATTATCACACAACGATTACTGTACTTCGGCAGTTCAGTTCTTTGTTCGAGGAGTGTATTTCCGGAAACCGGATGACCACTGTTCAACACTCCTTTTTCACAGGGAACCATGTGCTCCTTCGGCAGCCTACCTCACAGGATTCCAGTACACTACCGACCACAACTGGATGAGATGATAAAGGCATATTTTAGACAAAAGGATTATAGTTCTTTCATCTTCTCCCTTGATATCATGGGACTACTGACAACGACAAAAATAAGAAATCGCTACATACTAGTTATGGTGAATTATTTTACTAAATGGTGGGAAGCATAACTCTTTCCGCAGCAAGATGCCCTTACGGTCGCTCGAGCTTTCTTTGACCATTGGGTTTCCTGTTACGGTGCCCCATTCTCACCTTACTCCGACCAAGGTCCAGCCTTTGAAAGTCATCTCATCGCTGATATATCCCTGCTGTTAGGAATCCGGAAGACACACTAATGCGTATCACCCAGAGGGTAACGGCCTCGTAGAAAGAACAAACAGAACTATTAAATCCATCTTACAATCTTTCGTCGGCAGATCGTCGCCTGAGTTGTGGGATGATGTGCTACCTCAATGTCTTTTAGCTTATCGCACATTGGTACATGAGTCCATTGGATTCCCACCTGCTATTTTACTGTTCGGGCACTAATTACGCCTACTGGTGGAGATACAGTCGCCCTTGTTGCCCTGCAAAGAACAAGAACACCTTCCACACATACGTACTCTCCATAACCGCCTGGCTGTTGCATACCGCTTGGTCAACATCAACTTGCGCAAGGCTAGCGGACACCAGAAAGATATGTACGGTAGTCAGGTGCAAGAACCGGTACATACAGTTAGGGATCGCGTCTGGCTGCGCCGCCCTATGACATCGTTAGGGACTTGCAGTAAATTCCACCAGCCCTGGCAAGGCTTCTTCGAAATTATCTTCATCTGACTCCTCACTACGTTTGTATCACGTAACCTACAACGACCTCAGGATGATGTAATAACTGTGCACTACAACCAGTTAAAACCAGATCGGATGACAGTTCCTTCCGATGCTGGGTTTGCCGATACTCCACTTGCCACTAGCTTTTATGAGGTACCGTCAGAAGAAGGGGTGGCATATCTATGCCCGAGACCAGGCACTGAGGACAGTGTTTCATTAGGAGAGGGAGCAGTGTAATAGTAACAGACCAGTCTTGGAGTAACATTTTGCATTTGGATGGAGGGAAACGCTTAGGATGTAACCAAAAGTGTTCTGGAGATTGTATATTGTCAACGTCTTTACTTAATAGGAGTATGTCGTCTGCGTATTCTAAGCCCACAAGTGAGGTTCCTAGATTGAGATCGCTTCCTGAAAAGTTAGTCAGAGATAGTGTAGTTTCTAAGAGAACACCTATGACGGTGTTAAGTTGAAAGCAAGGATATGGGGCAACCCTGATAAACACCTTAGGGTTGACAATTCTTGTAATAATTCATCATAAGCTCTAACTCGACCAGTAGTGTTCGAGTAGAAAGCCTTTATAAAGTTTATGTAACTTTAAGGTGCACTTTTTAATGGTAAATACTGCCACGGAGTCAAACACAGCTTCTAAGTTAAAGAATGCAACTATTATTGGACGATTATAGCTATGCGTATGCTCTAGGGTGAAGAGTAAACATCTGGTCAGTGCATTCTCGTTCAGGTCTAAAACCAGCCTGGCTTTTCCGAGTTTGCTGTCTCCTAGTTTCGGGCAAATGTTGAATGGTTATAGAGGGTAATATCTTAGACAGTATGTTAGTCAAACTGATTCCTCTGTGTTTGTCACATGTAGATTTCTGTCCTTTCTGGTAAACCGGGACAATTAACGATTGGAATCTGTCGCATAGGATTGCATCAAGGTCCCAGACTTTAGCTAATATATCAATCAACGTATTTACAAAAACTGGGTTGCCGTCTTTAAAGATATCTGGGGTCAGCCCTTCAGGACCAGTTGTTTTCCCTCGCTTCAAATTGCATATGGCATTTTCGAGAACTAGGGGGGTACATGCCAATTTTCCACTCAGTAATTTGGAAATGGTCAGAAACGGGTGGCGGTAGCTGATAGCCAGTTAAACTGACCCATCTTTTCCCGAAATAGTCTAACTAACACCCTACTTTCTAATACTCCTTTCCTTAATAAGTCGAAACAGTTGTCTGGTATTAACCATTTTTGCTGCCGTTTCCATCGATTTGCCACTCACCACTGCTCATGATCATCGCGTAGACTTTGTCAGTCTTCATTTAAGTAGTCGTCGTTCTTCATCATTCTCTAAGCTTACAGGAATATGTTTTTGAGCCCCCAACAGTGTAATAGAGGTTTCAGAAATCAACTGATCTTTCCTATCGTTTGTATTTAAGTTGGAAACAAATAGCGCTGCCGCATATGTAACTGCCTTGAAATTGTCTTATGTGTTTTCCGGATGAACCTGGGTATGATCGGATAAGTGTCTAGTTAACTCTTCCTTGACTCATTCTTGGCTTTTCGTCCACTGACTGGCAACAGAGGGGTTTTCCAGTTGTGACCTTAATGCATCTATTGAAACGGATGGAATTGCATGCTCTAACTAGGGCACAGTCAGAATCTAAATATGTGCTCTAAAATGGTCATCAATCCTCTATGGAGACTCTCCAACGTTGGTTAGTGTCGATATGGTCTATTTGTCTCCATCGTTGAGTTGATGTTGGAAGTCGCCATGTTACGCAATGTTTCCTTATGCTTGAAGTTTGTTTTTACTAAGTATAATCGGTAATCTGAACATAACTGTAGAAACGATCTCCATTATCCGTTCATTTGGCTGATATACTATAAAACCCGCCCAACAATTGTTCAGCCTGATTTAACCTGGCAACTTCGAAGTTGAAATCTTCTGTGATGATCACTATGTCTGAGTATTCAGTTTCCTGATCGAAGTTAGAAAACATCCTATGGAATTCGTCTTTTACTCTATCCAAATTGCATCCCGTGGGGGCATAGGCAAAAACAACAAGAAGGCGTCGGCGTATGTCCTTAACTTTCCTAATTCTTACTGTCTCATTCAGACGGCCAGCGCATAGTCGGCTGTCGACAGGAATCCATTCGAGGATTGCTTGTTTTACTCGCAAACTTAATGATATACCTACAGCAGAAAGGCTACAAGAGTTTGCTGCTGGGTCCCCAGATAAACGAAAAGCATATCGCGCTGGTTTTCTGGAGTGATAAGGTGGTGTCAACTGAATGACTTCTCTGGGTTCCTGTATGCGTGTTTCTGAAACTCAGTATACATCATTGGCGAGAGATTCAAGAGTTTTAACCAGTAAGGCCTGTTGACCGATTTGACAAAGTGTTTGCACATTAAAAGCCCTAACATAAAGTTTAAAACATGGTTTCAGGAAACCTGGAGTAGAATTTCGAGGGGTCGAGTCACTAGTGATATGTATGGGAGAAGTGAAAGATGGAGGGGATTGGAGTAAAAGTAGGGGTGCTATTAAGATGAGTGGGAATTTGACTGTACACGGGTGATCTCGAGTTCTGTTAGATGTATGAGGTCAGTTATCACTCTTCGGTCACCCACACCATGTAAAAGTTTTACTTGATATACCTGAAAAGTAAGTTGGGTTAGAGTTGGTATTAAAAATCTACAGGCGTGGCTGCAGTGCTTAGGGAACAACTACTTGAGGCCGATCACACACGGCCTTTTTTGAGAAAGATTTTAGTTATGTTAGTTCCGTACTTGTTAAGGCTTTCCCGCTGGAGACGGAAATCCGTGTTGTAAGTTGAGGTGTGCATTTTTAGGACCAACCTTTTCTAACTCCTAACCTTCCTTCGCGAAGAGACAGCATCACCGGTATTCTGGTTGTCTGAAGAAAACACTTAACCACTATCGCACCTCTGCACAGCCAGCAGTACGATTTCTCCACCGGACCTTAGTTTTACTGCTTCTAATCTCACATCTCGTCAACCGACCTGCCTGAAATGGTAGGATCTTAAGGAATTCAGTGAATCTATGATAAAGTCAAACAGAAATGGAGATAATGAAGAGTCTTGGCGAACACTACATGAGGTTATAAGTTTCGATGACATTTCACCATACACTCTGATCCAATTAATGGCGTCCAAGTAAAGAGTCTTCACAATATTTATGTATTTCCAAGATAAGCTTTTACTGACAGGCACTGTCATGAAATCTTTCGGTTTATTGGGCCAAACGCTTCATTTATGTCAAGAAAACCACCACTGTCTATCGCTGATGAGTATGCATATTTTCTAGAACTAGAAGAATTACAAATATTTGGATCGATATAGTAACAACCAGATCTGTAACCAACCTGATTTTCTCACCTTTGAACTTCACACGTCATGCCTAAAGGTCTGATAATTATTGATGCCAGTATCTTAGACGCTGGAATTTAATCTTGGCTGTTTCATCCCTGAGCTAATTGCTAGTGGGTTGTCTTCTAATCGTTTTTCTGCATCCAGTAAGAAGCAAGCTGATGTGTGCTCGTATCAGAACATTATCAGGATTTAAGTACTCCTGAATAAGCGATAGTTTCTTTTCAAGCCTTTCAAACGATTACTGATGATGACATGCTTTATTTGAGTTCATCGTTGGTAAATGTAGGGGTCACCATGTTAAACGATGTCTCTCCTTACGCTTAAAATTGGTCCCTGCTATAAATAAACAATTTTCTAAGCATATTCGCAGCAGACGGTCACTGTAAAATCCATTTTGCTTGTATAAGAATCCCTCCATTTTACTGTATTAAGCAATTCCCTTTAACTTGCGTTTTGTATCACTTTATTGTACTCGAACTCTATAACAAACCTTGTTTCTTTTCGTTTACTCCTTTACTATAACAGCTATTGGATTCTTGCTCACAATCAGGTTTTTATGTAATTTTGATGGCATATGTTACTTACCATTGATGTCTTTAGTTTTGTTTTACTGAGTTTCAAGGTCTTGTAAGCCATATTGGGTTTATATTTTGCCTATCTATACTTGAGTGACTCGACTCCGTTGGTTGATTACAGGCATAATTTGGTTCCTTTATTTGTTAGGAACACTTCTTCCTAAACAAATTAATTATACAATTCGCTTGAATCACTCTGGCTGTATTGGAAAGGGGAACTATTGAGTACTGTAAAGACCAAGACTCCCAATAACGTTCGGAAGTTAACGTCGTTTCTATATAAGGCCAACACAAATAGAAGGAGACTAAAAAGTATTGCGTATGCTACATACAACTTGCCACTGTATTTTAATATGGTTAGTAGAACTTAGGAACACTGATAATTGATGTTTCGAGCAAACACATACCTACTTTATACAGCTACCGTGTAAACATGTGAAAAAACACAGATGGCATCCCGTAACTTGCTGGTTTAACTTCAAAAAACAAATTTTCTATGGATTTTATAACTTTCAATAGTTGAACGAGACTTACACTTAGAGACTATAAAGCTGAAATAAGCATCAAATAGATCTGCATACACTTTCCACGCTTCTTTTGATATACTACTCAACTCAGAGGCAAGTTGAAGCCCAACATTCTGAGTATGAACCGGAAGACTCAATGGACAAGGCACGTGGCGGTTGAACTCTATGCTTATCAAAGTAGGATGGATAAAGTCTTCAACTATCTTAACGGGCAAATATCTTTCCATCAAACGGGCGCTCATCATCATTTCGTGTATCGTAACTTTTAACCTCTTTTTAATTAACCCGAAATTCCCAGGTCTCGTATCTATGTTCCTTTTCCATAGTACTGGTACTACAAGATAACCATTTAAAAGCCACGTACATTCTTGTGTTATCTTCATCGAGGTTAAATCTTCGGGTCGCGTTAATTTATTAACAGAATGCATATCGATGAACTCAAAGTCGCATCTCTTCGCAAGAACACAATGATTTTCAACAGGATGATTGGCGACAAAACTCTTCGAGGGGACCGCACTGTAAAGTAACGAGTGATGACGTGCTTTACAGACATCAAACTGGCAACTGTTATTCTGCATACACTGTCTAGCTCAGTGATCTCTCCCTAAGCAGACAAAACACAATCCATTTTTTCTTACTTGCGACCATCTCTTATCACTAAGCAATGATGAAAACAGTAGGCATTGCAAGAATGAATGTCATTCTAGGCACATCACATGACGGATTGACAGTGCCCATTCTCCTAGATTCTTCATCATACAATTAACCTTAACAGACAACGATCGCTTACTATGCACTGCGAATTGACCAAACCGGCTGTTAGCTATTCTAGACCTGGCAAAAATGAACTCCTAGAGCTCAACAAACGTTGGTTCTCGACCGTCTTCTGTTATCCTATAAACTAGCTCCGTCCACTTAAATTCAAACGAATATGGTAGGAGTTTCACAGTTTTTTCCATGGTTCTAAACGAATCCAAATCAAAGGTATACTCCATTTGTTTTATAATTATAGCACAGTTTTCCACCCGCACTGCAAGTTACGCTAAGCGCACCTGCGCTATTTTGTAGTCAGCATGTGTTCCGTCACCTAAGCTATCCAACAACTCACGAGCGACCACATGTGGCTGACCAAACAACCTTCGAAGTATTTCCTTGGCCCGTTTGTATCCTACGGATGGTGGTAACATAACACACTCTTCAATGGCGACCTTGGCCTTTTATTTACAATAATGCAGGTGGTATAAAAGGCTTGCCCGTCATTCATCACTTTAGACTCTTCATAAGCTCCGAATTGTCGAAGGAGTTTCCAATACGACGAGAGCTAGTCATCAGAATAACCTACATCTACTTTCGGGGGCTGAAGCCCTAACACCACAGGTATTAAGGAATGATTTGGAACCACATCGATAGATTTGTCTTCCTTAAATCGTAGGTCTGGTTGTAGTTAAGTGAAATCACGTGGAAGTGAAACTGGTCTCATTCGATCAACATAATCGACCTTAGTTTCTTGTGAAGCCAAAATTGATTCTTCCCGGTGTCCCATCTTCAACTTGAATAGCTTCTACTCTAACTCTTGCACTTGTTTCATCGGATATTCTAACAGTCTTCGAGCATCTTTTCTGTTAACAGTTACGTGATCACTATTCACATTCGCTAAGTCAGAACTAAACGAATTACCAAGAGGGTTATGCTCATCAAACACAGTACCATAACGCAAGTCAGAGTCAAGGGGTACTTGGCGTGACACAGAAGGTTCACCCAAATTATTGTTTTTTTTCCCGTTCAACGTAACAATGACCGAAGACTGTTAAAATATCCGACATAAGGGTGGTTATCACTTCTTGGTCTCCCACACTGTGGAAGCGTCCTCGAGGTGAAGCTTGATTAGAAGTGGTCTTGACTACCCGAGTGGCCGCGGTGCCTATGGGACAGTTACTTGATGCCGGTCACACAACGTTTTTACAAGTGGCTTTTGATGTGTTGGTTTTACGTTTAAAAAAGTCCTTACCACCTGGGATAAAAATCTATGAAGGAGGGTGAGGTATACATTTTTAGGACTGACCTTTTCTAACTCCACTCTTCTTTTGTGGGAAAGTAAGTCTGCTGTCATGCTGGTTATCTGAAAGAAACACCTTACTACAGTCACTTCTCTATACACCCGCTAGTTAGTTGGTTGTTACTATTAAGTTGAAGTGATTTTATTGAGACTTAATTTGTTATTTATATTTATCACAGATTTATTTGATATCTTCATCTTGAAACATCGACTTCTATGCCTTAGTTTTACAAATTTCATCTCAGCTGTTTTCATATTGTAACTAAATCACCTAACTCGGAGAACACGATCTAACCCAAAATATTTTTTTATAAATAGATAAATTTGTCACCACTTTTCATTTTATAATACAATTTCCGATTATGCTTAGTCAATAGGTGGATGTTAGTCGTCGCATGGTCTAGATCACCACATTATTTTAATCTCAGTACCTGTAATTGATCTAGATATCGAGACTACTCATTTATTTACATTACTAATAATGATAACTGTTATTTATTGTCGTTAATTTTTTTATTTATTGTTATTATTACTATCATTGTTATTATAACTATCTACTCAGTGAATTGCTTGTATCCAAATGATAATTCAAATATTCGATTTTCATCAAAAATTAGTTTATATTTATACACATTTAGTATATCACTGACGAAACTTCAAACATTTTATTAAAACTTGAACTACATTGTTCCCAATTTATAGATATAGAGTTTTCTCGTTAAATTGAATCACGTTAAGTAAAAATCACAAAATCAGTTACAACTGAATCATTACTTTGTATAATGCGAATGTTAACTTTGCCAATATCACGTATTTACAAGATCATTCATGGTTTATAAGTCAACTTTTTAGAATATGTTACTTCTGTTATTTCTCGTATTATTATTTTCTACGTTGGGATTTTTTATTCATTGTAGTCAACATTGGTCACAACTAAAGTTCCTACTTTAGGGAACTGGAATCAATTTTGATTTCCAGTGACTTATTCTGAATAAGTGTTTTCTGCTGCTTTATGGAATCTGTATAGGAATTCTTACCTTACTAATCAAGTTATGCGTGAAATTCTGAAGTCAAAATAAGTAGTCTATTTAAATATAGTATGCCTTCATAGGGATCGAAATCAATGACGAGTTATGAGTTTTCCTTTATGTTAGCTAATCTGTTGAATAAAAGTTTCAAAGGAAGTGACATCTTTAAGATAAATGAATACTAGTAAATTTATACTATGCATTGTAATGACGAAAGTAGGAAAAATGGTTATCAAGGTCGAGAATTAAATGCTAACAAAATGAACCACGCTCCATGTACATAGGAATCAGAGGATTGGCTATTATGGTCAGAGCTCCTAGTAGTGGCGAGTCATATAAAATTAAATAAACAGAAAGTGGAAGTAACCAGTTACATATACAATTTAGATGAGCATAATTAAAACTTCTCGTAGCACCCACCAATGTGCGTCAGCAAGATATTACTTATTAGCAGTATGTATTATGGTGCAGTACATTAACAAATAAAACTGAAAATAAATGGGCTCAGAAACTAATTCCTTATATGTTAGCAGCTGCTTATTATTCTAGTGACCTTCAATTTTCACTAACTTTATCATTTCTAGGTAACCGATTGGTTTTGTGGATTAGCTCATTGTCTTAATTGGAATCTACGTCGACGCCAAAATGAAGTGATCAAATGTTGTCCTACAGACTGTTAATTTATAAGGTTGTTTATGCCGTAATTTTACTCACTTTTTTCTACTGTATTTTACCCTTGTTTCTCAGGTCTGTATTATCACCTGTTGATTTTTTAAAAAACAATTTCTTGTAATCCAAAAATGTTACTTTCTTCAATAATATTTTGATCATTAAACTGTGAAAAATTTTACTGTAATACAATCATGATTCCAGTGTACATTTTTTCAACAATAAATCTAATGGATTCTGGATTTGTTTTAATAATTGCAAAAACATCTAGGTAGGTAGCGCTTCAGTATGTGATGTTGTTTCTAATTTGCAGTTTCTGTACAAATACCATATAAATAATACTTATTTCTAATGGATGTTCTGGAGATCTAGTTTGCCCGATTAACTTACAAACCAACATATGTTTTCAAGCGTCTGCAATTATATGTGCCACATGGTTTTGTTAGTATTTTGTAATGGTCTATTAGATAAACAGTTGCTCTGTCAGAGACCTTGTTCGGTTACAACATTTATCTTAGAAATTTACTAAAGACGAATAAGTATGTAGTCAGCTAGCTGGTGAATTGTTCCTTCATAGTGATTTGGTGCATTATTGCACACTTTCGACCTATTGCAACACATGTCTTACTGTCATTTGTGCTTATGAATTTCACCCGGTCCGTTTATTCACAATAATAACTCCGTTTTCCCGCTTCTGTATTACATCAGGTTTTTTTGTTCCTTTTCTTTGAAAGGTATATATTAGGTATAACTTTGCTGAAGGGTTCGTGTTAATTCATATTTGTTTCTACGTGCATGTTTAGTTATTATCGTTTTTTTTTTTGAAAAAATGTTGTCTTTGGTCAAAAAAGAATGTCCCGAGTGCTGAAACCGTTCTTTATTGCTCAGTACCCGCCACCTAAGAGTCGTTATTCGGGACCTTACATCGATCTAAGAGGATATATTAAGCTGGGTTCACTCATTTTTTGACAGCAGAGAGTTGACTATTATTACCTGAACAACAGATGAAATAATATATTGGTTAGATTGTTTAGTATATGCCATTTTCATATGCACAATGACCAGCCCATGTTTAGAGAAATTTGACGATGTGACAATAACGTTTTCAGTAATCTTAGTGATTTGTGCGAATTTAATTGAGATAGAATCTTCGTGAGATAACCGGCAATGTGTATATATGTTCTCAGTGATATCTGAGTTAGTGACTACTCAACAAGTTAGTTAAGAGTGAGGTTAGACTATCTATTGGTTTTCAACCATTAGGTGACCAACGATCACTTGAAATTATTCAAATAGCCAAGCTTCTATGTGTATCTAGAATGAAGCCTCAATCGGCCAGTAAATTAGCAGTATGCTGAAAAAAGGGATATTATATTAGATCTTGACGCCAAGTTGCATTCCTTCTGTAGTACTTTTTTGAAATGAAATGAAGACGAAATGAACTAATTAAGTTAAACAGGCATGTGTACAGATATTTTCCGATGGTTCTGTTTGAAAATTCCACCAAGTAACATTCTTTAATTTTAATTCATTGTGTTGCGTTCAAAGTACATTTGTCTCCTTTAATCCGTTTAGCTGTACACTAATGACCTTTTGTCTCCAAATGAGATAGTTTCTATTTATTTTCATTATAATATTTGTCTCTCTTTGCCCTTGTGTTAGAATTCTATTATTCTTATGGGTTTTGTATACGTTGTTTTACTGAATTTTGGCTTTTGCGGCTGCTATACTGGTTTGTTCCCCTTCTTGATCGTATTACTTGATTTAAGTCGAATTGTGCGTTTTCTGATTGTGGGTTGATGCACACTTCCAGAAATTGAAATATTGTGTTATAACAAGTAACCTTTGATACTTTGTTATTGATATTTCTATAGATTCATACCATTACTCTTGGACAAGCAATATGCAATCTATCTTGCAAGGATAGAATAACATTTTGTTTATTTCTTGAAACTAAATTGATTATTCTAATTCTTGGGATGAACTTTGGTTGAATAACTGGAGGTAACATTTATTTAAGTAGTGATGTTCATTTGTATGATTAAATTTACATAGAACCGTTTCCTACCCAATCGTTTGTTTTTCAACTGGGCGAGAATACGCGAGTGTGGAAATCTCAAACTTAGCACTCAGCAGTAGCCATGTCTTTCGATGCACTCTAAAAGAAGTTGAATTAACTAACGAGCTCCTATTTCTGGGGCTGGTGGGTTGCCAAGGAAACTGGCGCGCTAACAATACTAAAAATTGTTTTAGTCGGATCCTCATTTGTTGTTCGACGTCCATAACTCCCACCAAGATTTGGTCGTAACTCTTTTGGACCAAATGTGCATAATATTGTTTTTAACTTGCTTTTTTAAACTTGTTTACATTTTACCAAAGCCAATAAACCCGTACTACTGTTGTAAGCGTGGTAATGTCAAGTATTTTGGTTAATTCAATAATATGCGCCTAAAATCACAAGTGTTGTTGAAGGTGATTTGGGTTGTAAGATAAGAATAACTGGTGTTAAATATTATCAATGCACTAGCTTGCTTGACACAGCCCAGCTGTTTGCTCTGATCGCACTAAAACTAGTGATGTGACCCGCAAAGTAGGTGGAGAAAACAGTCTGTTAGACATTGGGGGAAAATGTGTGGTGACACAGATCTTGGTAACGCTCTGTTCGTAGCTCACTGTGTTCTCAAATTCTATTGAAAATCACAGCCTCAACTATAATTTTAAATCTTACTGATAATGTTGAGTTAAAAGATAAGTAACATTTTCATTGTTGCAGCGAACTTATGAACTATATGCATTTTGTTTATTGATCTTATATAACTCTCTTAAAATTTAATTATTTGTTATGTTTCATCTTGTGTTTGGTTTGTTTATCTTCATTTCGGTAATTTTACTAACTTGGTTGTCTTGGGCTGTTTGGCCATTCGTTCTAGCCTGGAGGCCTATAATACTAAAGGCTTCTAATGATACGTTTATGATTTATTTCACAGAACAATATTAAATTGGTAGGTTAATAAATACACTACTTGGACCTCAATCTCTTTTGGTTTAAACTTCATTCGGCTTTGTTTGAAATAATGTTGTATCACATTTTCAGCATTTGGCGTCTGAACGTTTGAAATTAGAATATAAAGTTATAAGCATACTTTGTTACCAGTTAAGTTATAACACAAATGACATAGCTATGGTACACTGCCCGATCCAATCTGCAAAGTATTCAGTCAATCAAAATTGCTTATAAATAACTCCTAATTAAGTGAGAGGAAGGTCCTACTGGTATGGTTTGTAAAGTGCAGCCTGCCAGTACGAGTTAGTGAGAGTTGTAATGAAGCTAAACGTTTTATGTTATCAGATAGTTTTGAAGGGTCGATTGCCGATACAGTCAGTATTTTCCTTTACTGTATGAAAAGCGATTCCTGAAGCAAGTATCGTTGAGTCGCTTTTGATATACATCATTCTCACTAGGTTCGTTATAAGGTATAAAAAAGTGAAGTATGCTTCAGTGACCTGAAAATTATTAACATATGTAATCAAGCATAATTGCATAATTGCTCTGACTTTTATTAAAGACCTAGTTTACTTCGAATAAAAAGTTCAAACACCAAGGAGCATGTAACAATCTCTCTCTCTTTATAAAATTTGACGAAAAAAGAGGGATTTACTACGAAATATGGATATTGTGGATTAGAATGAATGCATTAAACTTTTAGGTTAGGTAACCAACTTATGTATACTTCGTTTTTTATACAGAGTGAACATTTAATTTCCTGTTTGTCCACTGAGTTCATGAATATATACAATAGACATATCACGCCTATAATAAAGAGTTACTAATGACAGTTAAAAAAAGAACGTATTTGGAATTGATTAAAATGCACAAGGAATCAAAAACAAAGTAAGACGCCGAATTAACTTTCTGTGTTCAGTCACATGTTAAATATGCATACCATTATAGAAATGTACAGTATAAAATTGTACTGGATACTTGTAATTTTAGTACCCCAGAGTACCTTATCATGACCAACCCTTCTCATATGAAACACCAAAAACAGAAAATATGCTCCTTGTATATAAACAATTTTTAACAAAAAGCTGCCACACAAGTTAAAATGCACTTGGAGTTAGCCTGTGTTGGAATGCGACCCTGACACATGTGTACCAAGCCTCTACGGTCGGGCCCTTCAATGAAAGGTTAGGCACAAAACATCACTGTTTACTGACAACCATCAATTAGGTGGAACTGCAGCTGCCCTGGGTAATTACCCAGACCAATCTAAGCCGAATCATTAACTCTCCACCTTATTGTTTATTGTCTACCTTCATAAACTTCCTTATCATGTTTTCTAGATACTCGTCTTTTCCATTACACACATTACAACCTCTTTTCCTCCACCTGTCTTCATTTTCAATATCATTTCCTTTCCTACTGTCCATCGTATATCCATGCAGGCATCGTAACTGCCTGAATTTTTAGTTGACCATGTCAAAGGATGTATTTTAACTTGTTCAGGGATTATGTAGCAGGTCGAAAGATTGTAAAACAAAAGATTTGAAGAAATAAATAATCCCAATATTACTGACTATGTAAATAACAATAAGATTTTCATAAAAGAAAAATGAACGAGCATCAATAATAATTAGGAATCGAATTGCCCGTACAGAGGAGACATTAGAATAAAAGTAATTCTGTGTGTATGTAAATAATTCAATACAGGAAAACGTATAAAAAGAATGAAAATTCCATCCGTTAATTCGGATCGGGTTAATATAGTTGAAAAATTATACATCTATCACGGGTTGACATGTAAGATCTGGAAACGAACAAGTAACTTCAAGACGTGAATGTCTATACACCCTAAAATTTGTACTACCTCAACATTTTGGTAATTGGATATTGGATGCTCTACGATAGTTTTGTTAACATTGCATGAGCGGCATTTGTGGAGTGGTGAGTTACATTTGTCGAACATGTTTTACAAGCCGGAGGAAATTGAGGCCGTTAATGTGCCTGGTATACAAAATCTACTGCGATTAGATCCTTGGCTAGGGCCTTTTGTGTACGAAATCAAACGCAGGTAATTATTCTCGTCTCTTAAAGTATCATCTGTTTAAGGTATAAGTGCTTTCTAGACCATATGAAATGGATAGATGACGTTTGCGGCTTGGAGGAGTTTACCCAAGGTTACAAAGAATTCGGAATTCATGTACAAGATGACGGATCAATATTTTGCAAAGAGTGGGCTCCAGGAGCCAAAGAACTGTATTTGCGTGGAGATTTTAGTGAGTTGTAAATAATTGCTTTAGTTTCTAGATGACTGGGAGGAATTTACTCACCCTTTTAAAAATGTGGGTTTTGGAAAATGGGAATTAACGATACCGTCTGTTAACGGTTCACCTGCTATAAAACATCTTACAAAAATTAAGGTATTTCTACACGTTTGGTCCTGTCATTATGTAGCTTTTGGTGGTTGCTCAAGATGGGCGTCTGCTTGATAGACTAAGTCCATGGGCTCCATACGTCAAATGCTTAGATGGAAATATTATTTATGACCAATTTTTGTATGCTCCTCCGGAGGTAATCTATTTTCAAAAAAGTTTATTTATAGAGATACCAACTCAAATACTCTCACCCTTCTCGGCCTAAAAGTCTTCGCATTTACGAGTGTCACATTGGAATCTCTTCATCGCAACCTGTCGTTGCTTCTTACTCTCATTTCAAGGATAATGTTTTGCCTCGAATTAAAGATCTAGGTATGACTTGTTTACAGTTGTCTCTATACGTAATTACCGCGATTTTTTTTCTATACTTTCACTATAAATCTACTCAATCCCCGCTTGACTGCGGTGCAGGTTTATGCTATGGTGGTTGTTATTACGATTGCCGCACCGGCGGATGTATGCACTTTTTATTTGGTATCTAAAGTTCTAGATAAACTTGAAATAGTCAGGTGTCAGTCTCTACATGTTTATTCTGATTTTTATCAGCCTAAACACGTTTTGTTTCTTACAAACTTTAGTTCTGTCGGAGGTCATTTTTATCTCCTACTCTAGTCTACCAGCTATTCATTTTTCTATGCCTAACAATATGCATAGATAATTGAACCGACTTTCCTTGGTTTCCGATTTACACTAGTTCTGGTCAAGCTACTAGTTCACTGTCTCCTAACTTAGCTGAACATAATTCTTGCAATGTTTTCCAGTTATCGGGATATGGCGTTTGTTAATTGTGTTTGTATGTATATGAAGGTTTAGAAATTTTCTTAAGACTCGTCTTTTATAGGTTATAACGCAATTCAGATAATGGCGCTGATGGAGCATGCTTATTATGCTTCGTTCGGATACCAGGTCACTAGTTTCTTTGCTGCCTCAAGGTAAATGTGGCGATTATTACTATTAAATGTTTTTTTAATGTGTCTACCTGGTTTTCATGTTACTTAGTCTCGCTGTTGCCAAGGTGATGCACATTGACTGTTATTACGTTCGTGCTGTGTGTATTTCGTAGTCATTAGTAAAGTTCTAATCGTACGGTTTTTTTTGTTATTGTCGGCTCGCTGTATCTGTAATCATGCACTCTGACGTAGTAGTAAGTCTTGCCCACCGGGACGAAGTGGTCGGGGTATACTGTCCGAGACAATCGTTCTTTAAGGTTCTACCATCTCAGACAGGTCGGCTAAAGAGCAGCAAGTCTGAAAGCAGCAAACTTAAGTTTCGATGGTGAAGTCGCACTGCCGACTGTACAGAGGTGTGACGGCAGTAAAGTGTTTCCCTCATACAACCAGCATGACAGGGGGGAAATTGTCTTCCACACAGAAAGGGTAGGGTTAGAAATTGCAGACCCTAAAATCCACATCTCTTATTTCACAGGTTTCCGTCTCCAGTAGTAAGGCTTTAACAAGTACGAAGCTAACATCAAAAGCCTCTCAAGAAGGCTGTGTGACAGGCCTCAAGTAGTTGTCCCTTGGACATTGAGGTCACTTCCGGGTACATCGAAAGAACCCATCCACGGATTGGTAACCACCCTTACACCTGTAACAGCACTCAAGATCGTCAAGTATTATGTATGATGTTTCCTTTCGGAATTCCTGGTAAAATGGCGTTTTGTTGCCAATCAACTCGCTTAAACTAGTAGTTATTACGTGGGTGTCTTACGTAATATGAGCAATCGAATACTCGTATTAATATCTTGACACCCTGTTAGTTTGATCAGTCTCCACTGAATATTACAAACTATAATTTAGTGTTCTAGTGGGTCATGTATTTTAACTGCGTATTTTAGCATTGAAATATGTACCCAACTTTTATAATTCACCACTGGAGCAATCGACTTTGTTTAGTTACTTTCACTCGTCATGATATTACATAGCACCCGAAACATCTTTTCCTAATCAGTCGCTATAGTATTTATGTCTAGGCTGGGATATTTCTCGGGTATTTAAACCTTAGCACTCACTTTTCTTAGGTGACCACTCTTTGAAATTCTAACCTAACGTCTAATCCACAAACCAGCTGACAAAAAGCTACATTGTTGTTATTATAGTATTAAATTAATCCTAACCAAACAACTAGAATTATCACTAAAACTAAGTATTCATATTCTGAATAGTAATTACTATGACTGCATATCAAATGGTAGTTTCAGTATTTTCGTATTACATAATGTGTGGTTTTTATGCTAAAGTCCGTCATTCAAGTCTAGGAAGCAAAAACTATTTAAGTTTACCAGTTAAGTACACACGAAAATCATGCAGTGCACCATTCCATGAAAGAAACTCAGTTACACAGTTCTGTTTGTAATTTGCCGATTCACTTCACTTTATTTTTTCCGAGTCTAACTAAGTACATCCGACTGACACCATCTTCTGAAATTATCGCTGTGCGCGTTAATCAAACGCACATAACTCAACAGACTCTCATCCGGTATCACCTAGTTACTTAAATCTAGGTTTTTTGTTTTATTGTTTGAACGTAGTACTTCCACGTCTCTAAATTATGTTTATCTAGTCTTCAAATACATAGTCCTAAATATTCCAGGCATTATACAGAATTAATAGCGTCAATACTGTTCTTGTTCCGTATATAATTTATGTTGTACTTTATCAAATATTCACAACTAATCGCTTTCATATTTAATTTTTCAGTCGCTTTGGTACTCCAGAGGAGTTACGTGCAATGGTCGATGAAGCCCATCGACTTGGCATTGTAGTCCTTCTAGACGTTGTTCATAGTCATGCCTCTAAGAATACGAATGATGGTCTTAACCAATTTGATGGCACAAACGCTTGTTATTTCCATGATTTAGGTCGTGGAACTCATGAATTATGGGACTCTCGTTTATTCAATTATACAGAGTAATATTTCTATGTCTACTATTTTTCTATATACTTTTATCATTTAACATTTTATTTTATGCACGAGATTCAGTTTCGAGTGGTCAATAGTTGTGTTTGTCGTCATTTCCCGATCACTTGGATAGTGAATATATTTTTAGTTGTAAGGGAATATCTATTTTTGAATAGGTTACTTCATGAAAACGTTTTAGGAGCCATTTCGACAGAAAACTATTCGTATGACATATTACTTAACATCACCGTATAAATAGAATGACATGGATTGTGCCATTTGACGGGTTACTGAATACGGTGGCTTTCCAACATTTTCCCTTGTCATGCAAAGTATGCTATTTTTCATCATTGTAATCCGACCTAAGCTTGGAAGAAATATAGCTTCACGCTTTTATTTTTATAGTCTCTATCATACACTATATCTACTTTCACAAAGATTACTCAGCACTTTGTATGAATGATTGTATAATTAGTTTATAGATGTGGTTTTGGGATTTTCTCAATATTTGTTACTAACTTCTGAACTATCCAAACTCAGCGTAGATCTATTTCACAGTATTGTTTGACAGTTTTAATGTGCATTTCATTAATTAGTGAGTTAATTTCGACAAAGTTCATAACGAGTAAATGTAAAGTAGGACAGTTGCTGTCCTTTAAAAGTTATTTGTTACTCAATTCCATTAGTATTATTACTTTATGAAATAATTAATATTGTCACTCTAGGATTTGTTTAAAAGCTAACACAATTTGCTATTCTGTCATATAAGCATTTTTATCTGTTTTTTTCAGGATTGCAAATCTATGATTATTGATTTTTAAATTTATTTGTAGGTTAGAAGTACTTCGTTTTCTTATGTCAAATTTACGTTGGTGGATTGACGAGTACGGCTTCGATGGTTTCCGTTTTGATGGAGTTATGTCTATGCTGTATCATCATCATGGTTTAATGACCAACTTTTCAGGTCATTATGGTGAATATTTTGGCCTCTCTGTGGACACAGAATCATTTACCTATCTAATGCTAGCTAATCATTTTCTACATGAAAAGTACCCATTTGTCATAACAATTGCCGAAGTAAGTCCATAGCTAACTTTTATAATTCATGTTGTTCTCAGTTACTTACTTCATATTAGTATCCCAATTAATAACTCCTCCCCGTTACTTTAAAATATTACAATTTTGTTTTAAAAACGACATAACTCGGGATTTCCCTCTGTAAGTTCTTTCACCCATAAATTAAAGTTTTGTCTTATTTACCGCTTGTACCTCACCAATTTAAAATTGTTTACTAATTCAATACACAGCCTCCTAATCTAATAAAATATACTTGATATTCTGTTTTAAAGGAGGTTAGCGGTATGCCGACTCTATGTCGTCCAGTCTCCGAAGGTGGCGGTGGTTTCGACTATCGTTTAGCAATGGCCATACCAGATAAATGGATTGAGGTAAGACATTTACAATTTGTTTATTTTGCACTAATGTTTCGTCCAATTTATTCGCCTCTGGTTCAATTACATATTTTTCCCTTGCAATCATAAATCCCACCTTTCATCCATATACTCTATATTACCAAAACTTCATATCTGAAGTAGTATAAAATCAGATATATCATGATAAGATTATCGAATAGTTGAAGTAAGGTAGTGACTTGATTGTATGCCCGTGGATGTTGGGTTCATATCCCCTTTTCGAATGATGATTTAAGATACTAATTAATCTGATTTCCACATCACGAATAATTTGATCGACGAAGCTATTTTGCACTTTTAAGAGACTGGTTATTTTTAACATTATAAAAATTTATGTCTAATCATTTCAGATTCAACATAGCCTAAATGTTTACCTCATTTACTTCGGTACAGGTTTGTGAGATTTATTTTAAGTTGATTTGGACTATTGAATGTGATTGTTAAATTGTTGGTTTATGCACCTTTTATAATTGAAGTGGAGTTTAACGTTATACACTAAGTACAAGTTCGTGTACTTGATTCTGAGCTACACTGTATTCAAGGCTTACTTACTGTTGGCACGAAACAAGCCTGATTAAAGCACGCCCAAAACATGCTCACGAAGCTGTGCTGTCATTGGTCCATTCTTAGCCAACTAGAATCAACGACCAATCGGGAAGCTTCTAGAATACTCGATACCATTGTTTATATAAACCCTAGTGTAAATCATTTGCTGGACTTTGCCTTTTGCCTCTTGCCGTTAATTTCTCAATACATCTTGCTACCTGTTCTCTCTTGTTCTGATTTGGGATCCAGTCGCGGTCGTTGTCGAATCGTAGAATACTAAGCGTGTAGGACAATATATAACAGTGGCGACGGGAAAAAGGAAAAATACATTCAAAATGCCGATATCAGATGACCAGCTCAATCGAATACTACAACAACAGCAAGCACAACTTGATGCACAAATGCGGCTGTTAGAAACTCTGACACAACAGCTGAACATCCACTGCTCGAGTTCCTATGCTGTTTCAAGCACTTCTTGTGATGCAGTTGCCAGCAGCATACCAGAATTCTATTATGACCCAGAAAATGGAAACACCTTCCTCATGTGGTTCAAGCGTTGGGAAGATACATTTAGAATAGAATTCTGTAAACAAGATGATGCATGGAAGACTCGATTGTTGATGCGTAAGCTGGGAAATAATGAATATGCACGCTTTACTGACCATATATTGCCAAAGTTACCTCGAGAGCTCAGTTTCGAGGAGACGGTAGCTCAATTATCTGAGATATTCGGCGAATCCTCCTCATTGTTTAGTATTCGTTATCAGTGTCTTAACTTGGTGAAACGCGAAACCGATGAATATGGTGCTCTAGCAGACATGGTCAACAGAGAGTGTGAACGGTTCAAGTTACGCTCATTGACAGAAGACCAATTTAAGTGCCTTATATTCATCAAAGCCCTTCAGTCACCACAAGATGCTGAGATTAGAACTAGACTCTTAACTCGACTGGATCAAGATCCTAACATCACACTCAGAACATTGACAGATGAGTGTAAGCGGCTACAAAACATCAAACATGACAATCAGCTAATTGAACAGGTAAATCCTAATTTAACCTACAGTAGTGTCAATGCTATTACTAGGTTAAAAGCTCAAAAACCGAAAACAAGTGATAGTAAACCAACGACTGCATGTTGGCTATGTGGTGATTGGCACTATGTACGATTCTGCCCGTTCAAGAAGCATAAATGTCAGATATGCAAGAAACGTGGACATAAAGAAAATCATTGTCCACCGAATCGTACGTCTCAGCCCAAGAAGAAGCATAAACGTCCTCGACACATGGTGAAGCCAGTCGAATCTCAATCACTTTCTCTGGTAGCAGCCTTTCAAACAGATCATAATATTCGGAGAAAGTATGTTACTATCCAGATTAACGGCATATCAGCTAGTCTTCAAGTCGACACAGCATCCGATATCACCTTAGTGTCTAGAGAAACATATAACCTGCTTGGGAATCCTCCAATAAAGCCATCTAAGAAAATTGCTAGAAATGCATCAGGAGGAGTTCTGAAACTGGTTGGCGAATTACAGTGTGAATTTTCCTTCAATGGAAATAGCTGTAAAGGAATATGCTATCTAACAGAGCGACCACACCTTGATCTTCTTGGTCTAGATATGCTAGAAAAACTTGGAATAATGGATATGCCCATCAACAGTGTTTGTAATGTGTCATGTCCATCATTAGACACTCCTATACATGCACAAGAAGATAAAGTGGTGGTCTGGCTACAATGCAAGGATCCTACAGTTTTTCGTGGGGGAGGACATCGGGAGCACAAACCAGTACAACGGTTGCAGGTGAATCCAAACACCAGATCCTATAGATCTTTTCAAAGGGGAGGTGTTGGCACGAAACAAGCCTGATTAAAGCACGCTCAAAACATGCTCACGAAGCTGTGCTGTCATTGGTCCATTTTTAGCCAACTAGAATCAACGACCAATCGGGAAGCTTCTAGAATACTCGATACCATTGTTTATATAAACCCTAGTGTAAATCATTTGCTGGACTTTGCCTTTTGCCGTTAATTTCTCAATACATCTTGCTACCTGTTCTCTCTTGTTCTGATTTGGGATCCAGTCGCGGTCGTTGTCGAATCGTAGAATACTAAGCGTGTAGGACAATATATAACACTTACACTTCTGTCTACTCATACTGTTTGGTATCATTATACTTCATTTTGCTTTCCTAGTTTCGTTATTGTTTTTTTCATAAGTTACACCATTTTAATAACGAATACTTGTTATCTAGAGCTGTAACTCAGTTGTTCAAGCACCCATTTTAAAGAGAGTAGTTACCTGACTTCAATTTCACTCTTTCATTTTAAATAGCGTGAGAAAATCTTGTCTTCATTACGTGTGACTCACGTAGTGGTACACAAAACTATACTTAGTCGCATTAACATACTTATCTTCTCTTTATTATCAATGGTCGTTTTTAATAATCTCCACTTATGCATTTAGCTGTTAAAGAAGTATAAAGATGAGGATTGGAACATGGGTGATATCGTCCATACACTGACTAATCGACGTTACGGTGAACCAAATATTGCATATGCTGAATGTCATGATCAGGCTTTGGTTGGTGATAAAACAATATCTTTTTGGCTTATGGATAAAGAAATGTATTTCAGTATGAGCACATTAAGCCCATCAAATCTAATTATTGATCGTGGTATTGCATTACACAAGTTAATACGTTTTATAACGCACACCTTAGGTGGCGAAGGTTACCTCAATTTTATGGGTAAGTAATTATTTTGGTGATGTATATGGAGAGGTGGCTTAGTGTTTTTTTTGGGTGTTTAACCTTTAACCACTAAGTCACAGGTTCGAAGTATACCCATTTCAATTTTGGAACCCGGTTGGTACTTCATACATCGTTTAGTTTTGATTATGATAAGAAAGAGAAATAAAACTTGGTTAATGAACTCTTCTACGACCACTTACCTTATGTTTTAAATTAGTCTTTAAAGGTGCAAGCCTTATAGTTGATGTGATCGTCCAATCAACGTTTTGTTAAGTATATTTATAGGTGAAAAAAACTTTTGAAGAGAATTATGCACCATATTGTTATTTGTGTCTTTCTATACTTCTATGTGAATGGTGACATTATACGTGGGTAGTACAAGAATTCAGTCCGTTTATGGATTGCCTGGCAAATATCTTATTCACTTCTCACTAAGTGCTTCTAGAATGAATTAAAGTTTTGCCTGATCTTAAAACAAACTGTCTAATGTTGTAAAGCTTGATTTTCATAACTATTGTGATCAGAAATAACGAATTCTACAGTGATCATTTCTACCTCACTTGAAGTTAATAACTTTGTTTAAATTGCGTACACAAATATATACTGATATAATAGTGATTTAGGTCAATGCGCACTTGTGTCAGGCCATATGTTAATTTTAACTGGAAGAGATCAGTGTTTTATATCATATACATCAATCTGAAGTCAAATGTAATGATGTAATTATGCACTGCTGTGTAACTTTTTATGGTGTGACAGTGGCAAAATTACTTGACTATAAGTCGCAGTTTTCAACGTCGTTCTACCTACCTTGATTCGAGAAACCGGGTATCATCACTACTCCTCATCCTCTTATAAGTGAGGCTCGAGGCCAGTTACACGGATCTGCACTTGATAGATGAATTTAGTCTAGCTCTGAAATTTGTGCATTTCTGCATTTTAGTTTCCTCCTGTTTCCATTCTTGTGTTTACCTTTAGGTTGTTCTCTCTCGTTCTGCTTTTACTCTGACGTTTTTGTTTATTATGAAATGCATAATTTCCAAACAGTGATGCCCATATCATTAATTCAGAAAGTTTAATTCATAAACCATACATACAAGTTTTCATTTTGCGCAATGTATTGTTGTTTAACAATCTCAGATTGTATATATTTTGAAAATACTCTTTATTTTTAGTTGCATCTACTAGATATATCTCGTATTCAAGTAGTTTTAATCTGATTTTCTTGTAAAGGTAATGAGTTTGGTCATCCTGAATGGTTGGATTTCCCAAGAGCTGGTAATAATAGTTCTTATCATTATGCTCGTCGTCAATGGAACTTGGTAGATGATCCACTGTTACGTTATAAATATCTAAACAATTTCGACAAAGCTATGCAACATTTAGAAGAAAGATATGGTTGGCTTGCTGCCCCACAGGTAGATTATAGGTGACATAATATTTTATGCTTGTCATATTACTATTATTATTTCATCAACCAGTGAGTCATTTTTATTTTATTTATATTCGTCACAGATTCATCTCAGTTGAATACCATTAAAAGCCAGTGGACACTAATTAGTCGCTTCCTCTCAGTATATAGTTCATTGGCAATGTGCACCCGTTATCCCAGAAGTCAAGCAAAGACAAACCTTCAAATTTGGAGGCTAACACCCAACTATCAGCACCATTAGACCATCTTACTGTGATACAATTCTAACTTCAACCAATGAGTGCTGTGGCGCGATGATTATTTCATATCGTTGGTGATAGCTGTCTCACTCCCTATTTTAGTAAACTTCGTAGATCACGACTTCTCACTAGGACTTCGAGATAGTCTGGAGAGAGATCACAACCGAGTTGACTAGCATAAGTTTACATGGGAGTGATATAGTTATCGCAAATGGTACTGGTTGATTATCTGGCTACTTTGCAAATTGATTGAAGAAGGATCCCTTTCCTTATATGACTACCTTGTTATATTGTTGGTTATGCACAATTAAATGAACTTTTTTTGTCCGAAAACAAAGTTCTTTGCAACATGGAATAATCTAGATGTTCGTGAGCATAAATTCTTGAATAGATCAGCTCTTACAACTTTTTCGTCCCATACATACGCTAAATGTGGTCACATTGTTAATTTTTTTGTACTTTTCTTTGAGTTAATGAATTCTAACATATCTACATCTTGTTCTGCCACAAAATATGTTTAACTGGAAATATGGAATAAAATGAGTGACTTGTATTTGATAGAGTAGTTTTTTTTCACAATATTTCTTTTCCGCAACCATGTTCATATTCTAAAGGATTCATCACTTACCATAATAATAGCCTACAACGTTCTACACATCGTTACCTAATCTTTTCTTAAGGGTCCATGAACAAATATTAAGTAGTAGTACAGAATAATAAGTAATATACAAAAATTTACAAGTTATCAGTATCGAATGATGCCGAAACCACATAACCTTTTCATTTAATAACTTGGACGAAATGCGTTTCACGGTTTAAACAAAATATAAGAAGATCATTGAGATGTAGCCAAGGCGATTGACCTTGAGTATGCGAATGATATTGTCTTTTCGATAACACAAGCCGTCGAAATCGCCATCAGTTGATTGGCGATTAGTTTCCGTACTTTGCACCCTCCAAACGCAAAGTACTCCTGCAAGATTGACAGAAATCTATGTCTGCTTTTATTCCTTGTGGGTAGCTTTATGAGTGCTTGTGGTGGTATGACGAGTGGAATAAATCTATGTATAATGAAAGCCTGGGCTGTTTATGTAAATTTCGGGTTTACAACGCTTCGATTAGAGCAGTTTGACTCTATGCTTTTGAAACCTGGTCTCTCTGAACTGTTCAGCAACTATGCATTCAATATTATTATTTCTGAGGTGTTGGTGATATCCAATGGCAGAATTATGTTAGTAATACTGAAATTCGATTGTCTGTGTTTAAGTCGTTACCTACTTGAAACACTGATTTCGCCAGGTTGGTTGTGTTTTACAAGTATCTTTTAAACGGCTTTCATATCACGCATTATTTACTGATTCTGTGGCTAGGTGAAAACAACAAAGAAGTGAATATTTTCTGACAGGATCAAAGCTGTGTTTAGCTGGCCTCTATTTGTCCATCACAACTCCTAGAGATGATACATCTCACTGGCCTGAGATCTAATCATATATAACCCAGAATAAAAGCTAGTGGTGATTGTGCTGCAGTTTTTTGTCAAACTCTTCATAGAAGTAAAACCATTTTCGTCAATCTTTCCTGGTTTCATTTTACACCAAAATGTATTTCATGTAATTTTCTCGCCATGCTGTAATTTTTTGATGATCTTTTATTTCGTCACAATATCATCAATCACTTTGGGTGCTCTTTTGTACCAAACTTTAAGCGAATGTAGTCCATTATATATGCTGGCAAGATATAATATGGCGGAAATTTGTTGTTCAAAAGTATGATTTTAGTGGAGTTGGGTTCTCTGAAATAATGACATTGTTTAAAAACACAATGTAAGCTTCACAATCCAATCACCCAGTTCATAGATCTCAATCTCACCAAAAGGATATGATATATTCTCGTTTCGGGGGGATCTCAGTCAGTCATAAACAACACAGAATCCACACATATATGCGTTGGTTCAAGTTACCGTACCATATTACCACGACGAGACTAAATTAAGAGAATTAATACCAGAGTATAGTTAAACAAGAAGGGATCAAGTGTATACATGAAAGAATGATGGAATTTAAGTAGTAGAAGTAGTTGAAGAGTGGATTCATCTACCCCACAGTAACTGAATTTAAGTCAGTTCACCCGATTTTGTATGCCCACTTTTTGATTAACAGATGGATATCTCGCCTACCACGTAAGTGATTAAAGTTGACAAAGTTAATTGGTTTTTCTAAAGTCATATTGGAATTTCGTTAAAAATTGACCTACCAGGGCTGATGAGACTCGCAAGATGAATGAAATGGTTAGCGCGCTCAACTACTCCATTCTGTGTGCGGGACAGACCAGACCACCCTTGAAGTGACATTTTGTATTCAGGGGAGGAGAAACGCGTTTCAGATATGCATGCATTGCCACTCAAGGTATTCAGGAGACTGCATATTGTCTGCGTCCTCACCAAATAGAGCTATATAACCTGTATATTCGGTACGTGGGCTTCGTAGTAGGATATCAACCTTCCGATAAATTAGATCAAGAGAGTCTAATTTCTGGTAGGGCATGCATGATAAAGTTAAATAAAAAGGTGGATGAACGTCATTTGAGGTTGATGATTCTGATAAAAATTCACTACATGTTTTACGTCGACTAACCGTGTTCTAGTAGAAAGCCTTTATAAGGTTCCTGTGCATCAAATGTGTACGTTTTAATGACAGATACTGCCACAGGACCCGTCGATTTACAGAGTCGAATGCTGTTTTCAAGTAAATGCGTACCACTATTGTCAGATATCCATAAGTATACCTATTTTTCAAAACCTGACGAAGAATCCCTACCTGATTAGTGCATTCATGTTCAGTCCTAAATCCAGGTTGATTTACCCATGTTTACTGTCCCTTATTTTAAGTTTCATTATTTCATACATGTCTCTGTTTCATTCCTTCCTGTTAAACTATTTTACAGTATTAATTTTGTTATTTTGATCTCTCCGTGCTAATTTGGTATGGCAACTTGAATTGATACGCTAGGTTCCATTTGTGCATAACTGATGATTGGCTGAGATAAGTATATAATGATTATAGTGATCAGTATTTCAGATGGTTTATTAGTCTAGCCAGTTTCTTTGTGGTTATCACGAGAAAATTTCCGTCCTTTCTTAAAATTAGATGATCAATCCTCAAGACTATTCATATGCAATTTCGCCCATTTCTTAACCAACCTAATCGCCAAAACTGTACCACTATCCTTAAGAATATATGTATTCAAACTATTAGGCCTTGCTGCTTTGTTTCACCTTATATTACTCATAACTTTTTCAGCCTAACCAAGAGTTAGTTTAGGGGGGGGGGAACGGGCCAATTTCCCATTCAGGTTATTTGGAGAAAGTTGGTAACTGAAGGTTAGGTCGGTTTGAGTTGACTTGTTCATGTTCCGCTCACCCGTTTAGTATTTCGTACTAACATTGTATCATGAACCCATCTTTTTTTTCGAAACAGCCGATGTACTAATACCGGTTTTTTTGATGAGTCTGAACAGTTGTTTAGTGTTACCTATCGTCCTAGTTGTTTTCATCACTTTCACTCTTACATCCCATTTATTGAAATATTTTTACCAGTATTAGGATGGATTTGTATATTCCCATTGATTTGTTATAGACTGAAGCTGGTCAGTCTCTGTTGCTATATGTGCATCCTGAACGGATTGCCTCGATATAGCTACTATTCACGAGCATTATTTAAATTGGATTGTGACTGGCAAGTGGAATCCAGGACGCGCGTGAACATCGAAATTGGGATGCTGGTACATCTAGCCGACGAGTCCCAAATAGGATGAAATGCGCGTCCTGGATTCCACTTGCTAGTCACAATCCAACTTAAATATTTCTTACCAGTGTTTTGATTTGGTTTCGGTCTATTAAGTGGAAATACATAGCAAGTATCATTTTAACTTAGCAGGAAGATTAAAATAATTTGGACCTCATTATTTACTTATACTATTTACCAGGGTCACAAGTGTTTTACAAAGTTAGGTAAATTAAAACTCTTCTTATAAAAATAAACAAGAACTCAATAATTATAGTTCAATAAGTTTCCTTACTTTTGTCATAGTCATATGGATTCAACCTTGTTTTGTTATTGAGATGATTACCCACTTTTCCATCATCTTATAACTTATGCATAATTTGCTTTAAAGGTCTAGGTACTCAAATTTCGTTAGTTTGAATTTACTGTGCTTGTTTGTCTTAGCTCAACAGTATTGTTACCTGCCACATACACACCCTACTACATACTTGTATTAACAATTAACTAAGGTTTTACATTTCGTGTTGCATATCATTTACATAATCCAGTAATCATGTTTATTTCCTCGCTTATATTTCATTTATCAGGCCTTTGTTAGCCGCAAGAATGAAGGCGATAAAGTTATTGCATTTGAACGTGCAGGGGTTTTATTCGTTTTCAATTTCCATCCTACTCAAAGTTTCACAGATTATAAAATTGGAGTAGAAGTATCTGGACGGTAAGTCTCATTTCAAAATTTTAAAAAGCTATCCAACATATGTTATATTCGTGGTGGTATATTTAGTATTCAAAATGATTTTATTTTATAAATTTATGTATTTTTTTTATCACTTTCTTCCAAGGTATCGTATTGTTTTGGATTCTGATCAGGAAGAATTCGGTGGTTTTAAGAGAATCGACCAATCTGTCGATGTGTTCACCCACGACGAACCATGGGATAATCGTCGGTGTTGTGTTTTTCTGTATCTACCAAGCCGTACGTGTTTGGCTCTGGCATTACAATAAGAAGATATCTACGCACCTAGTCATATTTGTTGAGCTGTCATATATGTACTCATTTCAATCATAATCTCCGGTGCAATTGTCTTTTAATTAGTTCAGTTCAATTTTTTATAATATTAGCCAAGCGTTACTAGTCCTCTACTTTCACACTGTATGAAGTAATTTACTTTATATCATTTTATCTTTGATTCATCATTGTTTTGTAGTTGCAATATCCAATTACACTATTATTTTGCCAGATATTTCAGCTTGGTTTTTCTTGTTATCTTATGCGAACTTTCGACAATAAATAAGTCCTACGAAGGTCATAAGTTCGTAAGAAATATTGAATAGTAGTATGTTTTAACGTTTATCGTTCGTTAATATTGCATTTTAAACTTTGTAGGGAAAGATACACACGTTGGTTCTATTGATTCCATCTGTTTTCATTATAGGATTTGAGGTAGATGGATATTTCCATTAATTGATCAGTGAGTAGTAGTAACCAGTCCCCTTTAATTTTGATCAGATTGTAATATGATCACATCTAAATAATTCAACATTGCATCTTGTTGTTTATCTGGTTGAAGGTAGTCTCGATTAAGAATAGGTCAATGGAATGAGTTTCTTAATTATTCTCTATTGATTGTTAAAGTAAATACTATTCTATTCAATATTATCTGATCATAAATTTCAGAGTCTGATATTTCACGGGATCACTTTCTTGTCATGGTGAGTCAAGTCAAAGTATCACGAGTTATCAAGAAATACTATTGTTCTGTTAGTATTGGTCACGGAACGTCAGATATGTACTTAATATTTAAATTCTTCAAGAAAATAAACTCAGTGAGCCTAATAGTTACCAACTGGTGGAACATTTAAATACCTTCCTGATAAAATTGTAATTATCGTCGTCTTAGGTCATCAGTTCTTATACGGTTACCCTACAATATTGATTTTTGGATATTAATAAAGAGATTTTTAAGATAGTAAGTACCTTAATTACGTTATGAAATCAATCTCTATAAACATTTAAGTCATTTTGTTGTGTACGTGCCTTGACATTTGACAGGATGGATGAATACAGACAATTACATTTGTTTACAAACCAAGGCTCACTTCATACCGCTAATACGAGTTAATAATTCATCCGATTAACCCTCTCTTGTGTTGCAACAGACAGGAACTGTAAAAGTTTGGATACTGACCACTTTAAGTTAGTTACCTATAAATTAGTTGTTCCATGCTGTCATCATCAACTCGACTCAGAAGTTTATCTATAAATGGAAGTTGACTTTTATTCTATTTTACAAGTGCGGTCGAGTTGTGTAGCTGTACATATCTCTCGTTTTCAGTAATTCCAAAATACTGAATTGTATCGTAGATGGTTGGTTTTAATCTTTTGTTTGTATCACTGATGGGTTCTGGTTGGGTACCACTGATTCCTTGGCAGCTGTTTTGTCTCAGTATTGCACACTTCATTCGCAGTCCACACCCGTGACTTAGCTGGGGGCCGAACAAGAACAAGACCTCCAGGTTCCAAGGATAACACCCAACCATCAGCATCATTATACCGTTTTACAGAGATAAGATTCCAACTTTAATCAATGTATAATATAACGCGACTATTATTCTACATCATTGGCGATAACTGTCTCACTCCCTACTTGAGTAAATTTCATAGATCACTACTCACTAGGACTTCTAGGGAGTCTTGAGGTAGACCATTAACAAGCTAATCGCTACAGCTAAGTTGAAGTATTTCTGTGGACTAAATTACACCTTAAAATACGTTTTTTGGCTTGGTAACTGTTAGTATTATAAACAAGTGATACAATTTATGGCGAATCGATATTAAAGTTTAGAAAGAGGATGATCTGGATGTTCATGAGAATATGTATAGGAGCAGAATCTTATTACCGCATGAATATTTGTTCGTAAGTCACAGGTAGTAAAGACAACTGATGTGGACAAAGAAATGGTAGGTGACTCAATTATACATAGGTTTTAAGAAAGTATAAGGATCTAAAAAAGCGAATGCACCTGCATCACTGTGGCCAATCCTGAGTTCTGTATCCAACCACTGGTTGGAATTGTCGGGTCGTCTCTAAGCGAGTAGTTTCCCACCTATCAACAGACGAATAGTTAATGACTTCATCAACTTATGCTACGTTTCACTTCGGCTACATCCAATTTCCTTCCATCCTGCACTAGCCAATATCATCTGTTGTTCAACAACAAATTAACGAATTCCATACAAATTTTCCCATGTACACATTTCAGTAAAGAAAAAACGACGAATGTAGCCAGCCATAAAGTATAGGTAAAGGGATTTCGTTCTGTGTTTATCGACTGACGTTATTTATAACACTGACAAGGCATCCATTTCCAAATCAATCGAAATGTTCACTGTACTGATGTTTACACCAATCGAATATACGACTGAGTACAGGTGACAATACTGTTTCAACCACCGGTACTTTCATAAGATCTGACGGATGATTATTACACTAGTTTAGTAATGTCCTTCTTAATCTACACTGTAGGAAAAAATTGAGTTGAATAAAGGTATATTCTCATTAATTAATTAAAGTGACTGTGTGGATATAAAAATATCCAAAGAGAATGGCTTGTTAATGTACACAGAATAGTGAGACGTAGTTGCGTTATCTGCAAGTGCCTATTATGGACGAGTGTGGTGAAATCCGATACACCAAATGAAAATCACGAAAGCGAATGTTAGTTTGATGCGAAATCTTTAATGAAAGTTATACATATTCATCGTTCACTAGCTAATGCTAGATATATCTGTATCTATAGGTTACACCTATAGATGCTTCTGAAGTATGAGAGATAAGTATAGTGTAAGTGTAGTAAGGGATTATAATCAATAAATATTCCAATCCCACAGACAATAAATCCAATTAAAAGTCTAGGTCTTAAACCTATAGTTGATGAGTTCTACTGATATTATTACAACAACCAATAATTTAATAGACAAAATAGAAAGAGGTTTAAAGTCATATTTCTTAAACTTGAGGAAATCATCAAACTGTGTCACAAGATAAGTACTAACTTGGAATCCTGAAGGACAAACGAAAAGTGGAAGACTCAAGGTCACATTGCGTCGAGAGTTGGAGACAGATATGAAGAGAATGAAAAGCACTTGGGAAGAGCTGGAAAGGAAAGCCCAGGAGAGAATTGATTGGAGAATGCTGGTGGGCGGCCTATGCTCCACATGGGGTAACAAGCATTGATTTATTGATTTGCTCCAGTAACTTTTGTCCAAATCTTCACTTTCCACATAAGATATCAATCTGATTATACATGTTCACTTGTAAATGTTATTGTAAGAAGTATGCAGTAAACTTTATTTGACAAAGATTTTGCGCTTGTTAAAACCTATCAGCAAAGCATAGTACCTGAATTATTGAGAATGGCTCACGCTCTCACTTGTGTTACAAAGTTAAATTCTGCAACCGTTATCACTGATCTATTCTTGGCGTTGAAGATTTGTAGATCAGAGATACATACATTAATTAATCGCTAAGTTGTGACCAATATTATATTTGTCTAATCCTTTTGTATTGATCGAATTACAAAATGTGACAATTAGTTTATGTGACTTGGAATCACGTACTTTGTTTTGATGAAAAATGGTTGTAGGCAGTCGCCAGGAAATTCTTCACTTAGGTTTCGTTGAACGTTGCACGTACGCCATACTAGTAAACGTCGCATATCACGAAATCCAGCCTAAACAGGGTTTCATTCTGACTACCGCTAACCACCTAGAATATAAACATGGTGCATGTCATGTTAGGTCACTTGAACTAGTGGCCACATAGCAGATGATCGGCATACTTCTATCGATATTAAGAGACAGAGCAACTGTGACAGTGTTCACCATACAATCATAAATCAATGTATTGTTTTGCAGCTTCCAAATACTAAGTCTATGTGTTCGTAATTTACCATATTCCTCTTGTTGTTTAAAAAAAAAACCGATTATCGTGAATCAGACAAAGCCTATGACACATGTTTCAGGAGTAACTTGATTGGATATCACTAATATGATATAATTAAACTTTCTATTGCGTTAATGTTGGTGTAATGACATAAGCATCTGCGCTACGATCAGTGATTTTAGGGTTATGAATTAAAATTTTGATAAATATATATATAGGCGAAGTTTGGCGTCGACTGGATCTTTCATTCGGTTCAGTAACACGCTGTTGAAAACTTTTCCTGGTATCGAAAGTAGAGTGATGCCTCTGTAGTTCTCGCGGTTGCTAGTGTTATGTCGGACCACTGAACAAGATTGAAAAACTTCCAAAACTCTGTTTCAGAGAACTAATTCATTTATTTTGGTCTGTTTGGCTCATCAATCATTTTTCCTCTATTCTATGTATTCGGTCTATGCCTTGGTTTTCTCTGTTATTGTCCGGCCGGTATTAACCGCTATCGTTCTGCTCCTCCTTTCTTGGATCTTGTCCAGAATACCGACAGAAATCCAATCTTTATGGTGTAATTACTTGCTACCCAAAATCCCTGACATGTCGAAATAATTGTCTCCTTAATCTTTTTTCAGTTGTCCTCCACAGTAGTTTCACCTTTTTCTAGTAGATCGTGAGATGCCTGAAACTTTTTATTGAGAATTACTTTGAATTCGTTGCGTTTGTTAGTATCCCGGAGAAGGGCTGTGTTAAACTTTTGTAATACTGCTGCTCCAATTGTCTAGTGCTTCTTCAACTTCAGTTTCACTTTAACCACCATCAGATGATGATGTAAAGCTATATCAGCTCCTCTCCTTGCTCTTACATCTTCCATGGTCCTTTTAAACTTCTTATTGATGCAGATGTGGTCGATTCGGTTCTCGGTAATGTAGTCCGGTGAAACCCATGTAGTTTTGTGTATACGTTTGTGGGATAATACGGTGCCACCTATAACCATATTTTTGAAGGCACATAGGTTTGCAGACCTTTCACTTTTTTCGTTCCTTTCTCCCAGTCCATGTCGTCCCATGATATCTTCATATCCGGTGTTGTCCATTCCAACCTTGGCGTTGAAGTTTCCCATCAGAATGGCCAGGTCCCTGGCCGAGCATTTATCGGTGGTCGACTGCAGCCTCGCATAGAACTGGTCTTTGTCGTCTTCGTGGTTAGCGTTGGTGAATGCATAGCACTAGATGACATTCATTGTAATCCCTTCCATATGTGCTTTTCATGCTTCGTGGAACATCATTAGTGCTACCCCTTGTGTGCGTGAGGCGCTTTCTTCTTCGTGGCCGGAGTACTAAAGCACTCCTCGTGAGGATAATCTTTGCTGTCCCGTTAGTAACCAATATGTTTTGCTTATTCCAAGTATCTTCAGGTTGTATCTTTTCATTTTTTTCAGCAATTTGCATGCTTTTTCCTGTCTCCCACATCGTGCTGACATCCCATGAGGTGTCCATAACAGACCTTTCAACTCCTAGGTCAGAGTTAAAGTGGTTATAAAGGTTTTTACTGGCTACCGTTTTTTGTAGCAAGGTTTTTGTATTACGGGATGGGGTTGCTAACCCCATGCTAAGCCCTCCTCCTTGATTTTGGCTTGGGACCCGCAACTTATCTAACAGATCTTAATATAGTGGTGTTTCTTGTAAACAAGTCGGTTGCTTAATATAAGCTTAAAATCTTTACTGAAACGTTAGCAATGTCTACAGTTTTAAATGTTTTTTAAAGCCAGTTATACTGATTGTATTTCGTTTACTATAAATGTGTATAGTGAACTTCTTTAACAATTATTTGGTGGAATATCAGATAGGTTCTGACCACTCAGTAAGAATAAACTAATTTTTTTTTAAAAGTCTATGAATTCAGTACATGAGCACAGTAATAACCCTCCAGTTCAAATACAGAGATAATACTTAATCTGGCTGAGTTCCTAATCTTTGAATGCTACTTTAACAATAAATATAGCTGTACTGATACTAATTGTTTTACGACTCATTACATTACTGTTCATAACTACTAATACTTAATGAATTACTGAATTATGCCATTAAGTACTTATCAATAATTAACATGAAAGTCTAATTATTAAACTTTCTGAAACATTCACGTAGTATTCTACTGAAATATTCATAACTGAGATGCATCATATACTACTCATTAGCAAAATGTTTATATATGCCTGCATTAAATCATGTTAATGATTTGTATATACATAAACTTTGCTAAAGTAACCTGATTTGCACCCGGTAAAATGATTCATTTTATCGAACAGACTTTTATATATGTTTTCTATTGTTTCAATGATTTACTACAACATTTATTATTATAAACAACTTTTGCTACATGCTGCATTATGAATAAACAAAAAAATATAACAACGTATCATGTAAATAATACATGATAGGCTTAATGAAAGTCATACTTAAATCCAATTTGACAACATAAATTGAACGTGTACATACCATTTTTATTAACAAATCCATAATTTAAATTTATAGATATTCGCAGTCAATATAAGGTCATTAATCTTTCATTAATATAATTACTAATTAATACCACATAGACACAATTTATATAATTATTATATATATATATATATATATATATATATATATATATATATATATATATAATCGTGCATGGAGGTCAGCTCACGGATTCATTCAAAGTAAAGACCGGCGTCAGACAAGGCTACTTACTGATACCCTTCCTCCTCCTGCTGGTGGTTGACTGGATAATAAAGACCACAACATCTCAAAACACTCTAGAAATATAATGGATAACATCGATGCAACTAGATGACTTGAACTTTGCAGATGATCTGGCACTTCTATCCCACACAGCATCAAATGCAGATGAAGACGGACAATGTGGCAATGGTCTCGGTTGCAGTGGGCTTCAACATACACAAAGGGAAAAGCTAGATCCTCCGATACAAAATAATCAACACTAACCCACTTTCACTTGACGGGGAAATTCTGGAGGATGTAGAAACCTTTACATACTTGGGTAGCAGTCATCGATATACAAAGAGAGTCTGATGCAGATGTGAAGGCGCGGATTGGAAAGGCGGGACTAGGGCAGGGTTTCTACAACTGAAAAAATATCTGGAACTCAAACCAACTGTCAGTCAACATTATTGTCAAAATTTTCAATACAAATGTGAAGATAGTTCTGTTGTACGAAGCTAAAACTAGTACAGAGAACTACGAAAAGTATCATCAAAAAGATACAAGTGTTTATAAACACCTGTCTGCGTAAGATACTTCGGATCTGTTGGCCAGATACCACCAACAAAAACCTTCTATGGCAGAGAATAAACCAACCAAAATCTAGCCGACGTAGAAATCAGGAAAAGACGCTGGAGGTGGATAGGTCACACATTGGAGAAATCATTAAACTGTGTCACAAGATAAGTACTAACTTGGAATCCTGAAGGACAAACGAAAAGTGGATGACTCAAGGACATGTTGCGTTGGGAATAGAAGACAGATATGAAGAGAATGAAGAGCACTTGGGAAGAGCTGGAAAGGAAAGCCCAGGAGAGAATTGATTGAAGAATGCTGGTGGGCGGCCTATGCTCCACATGGGATAACAAGTATTGTTTGATGTATATATATATATATATATATATATATATATATATATATATATATAATATCCTGTTTTCAGAAATAAAAGAATAACTTAACATCCTCCAGTTTAAGATGATGATTTATCTTAATATACTGAAGACCATTCTATCAAATAAGAGAGTTTGTATTTTTGACTACGGTTTACAGCATATAATTTCAAGCATACAAAGGAACGATACTTGGCGTCTGGAGTATAAAGGGAATTAAAACATATATACCTTATCATTATTGAGAAGTTAGTAAAAAGGAAATAATGTAAAACGATGTGTAACAAGTGCATTATCATTATGTTATCAACAAAACATATAACAAGCATTATGTTTCCTTGAGTAGTATAACCCCTTTTCTATCATTATTGTAATAGAAGGTATGAAATAAATTAAGCAGTACAGTATATTACAGTGAGAAGTCCTGATTAGTGGAGTTCACACTTGTTTAGAATGAGGTAGTTACCACCGATGACAGTGGGTGATCATCGTGCTGTGTTACAAATTGATGGAAGTGGGATATGTACCACTGAATACCAGCCTATTGATGCAGAGGACTAGGTGTTCAGCAGCCTGAAGTTACTTGGGTAGAACCTAGAGTCCACATTACTAAGGAGTCCCATACATGGATGAATCTGTCGTCCAGTGCTCCATGATTTTCAGTGGTACTCTTCCAACATTAAGCTATAACGAATTCAATTAACTAGAAATAGAAATATTTAAAAATCAAGGATCATTATTACTTGTCTAATTATCAATACATTCAATTGTAAATGAATAATTACCAGTGAAATGACAAGATATTAATCATCACATATCTTTTGGAAATTCTAATAATGGCTATCAATCGATACTAGCATATACATTTCTTAAGGGTTTATTCCATTATCATTTCATACATTACATATTATTATCATCGATTTTTCGATTACATTGACAACAAAAATAGGTTGAAACTATATATATATATATATATTTAAAGTAAACCATAGAACATTTAAGTAAAAAATTTACAAAATTGAGGGTTGACTACAAAAGTTCATGTATTTCATAACATTTAAACATAAATCATGATTGTTAGTAAGTATTTTTTTAACTATACTTATACGAAAATAGTGTTATTTCATATTATACATGTTCATTCTGAAATACAAATACAATTTTCTGTTTGTTTATGATATCCCCTTAATTACGTAACAAGATCAGATTTTATTTATGCAGCTTATGGTCTTAATTATGATAGAATAGAAATTTTTCTTAGATTATATTGCCATGAAGAACATAATTGTTTAAAGTAACAAAAAAATAATTTGTACATCATTAACAGTGTTTTTATTTGATAATTTTAATAACTTGAAATGTTAGTACTTCATTTCTCAAACTAAAAAAATATTGGAATAAATATTGCATTGTAATTGAAGTGATGTCTCAGTATTGATCATTATATACGAAATACAACCATTTAGAAGCTGGTTCAAACCTTATAACATCTAAGTTAGATTCAAAGAAATAGATAGTATAATTAGCCATCACAATCTTAGTTCAGTATGAAATAGAATACATGAATCTGTGGCTTATATAAGCATCATACCTTCGAAAGGATGAATTTAATATTTGTAAGTACATCAAACTTAGGCATATGGAATTATTTAATTAACCGTCTATATAATAGAAAACAAATATAAAATAAGAACTATAAAACACGATGTAGATAATTAAAATTTAGATGATTTCAATATACCATTACAATACTAAACAACATCATCTCAGATATATTGTTCTTTTTTTTCCCTTGTATATAAAACTAAATATGGTTTATTATGCAATCAGGTCTACAATGCCTAATTCCACATAATGAATATTGTCAAGCGAAATATCAACTATTCGTCCCATAAGCACGTTTCTAAAAAGATATTCTAAAGTTACCTGATGTAATTTTCTGCTTAGGTTACTAGAATGACGATTTCACCATACGTTTCTTATAACACTGAAAGTAAACATTAGGATAATTACATTCAAAAGAGATTAAAGAAAATAATTCATAATTCTATTTAACCCAAAATTTTGTCTTCTTAAAGTGTATCTATACACTTATACAGTGATTTCAACATTGTAAATATTTATATTTTCAGAAACAAAAAGCTAAACAAACTTCTATTGCAGTTTTATGTTCTATAATCTGATACACTATTATGGATACTGAGTCTAGTCAACCATTGACTTGTCTAACTGATGTTCAATTATCTATGACTGTTTGTATTTACCCGTTTGTAAAGCTAAGGAGCTAAATTAATCGGCTTCTTCAGATGAGTTAGATAAACAAGTGATAATCAACATTAAATTGCTTGGTAATTAACTGACTGGTGTTTTAAGTGATAAATGTTAAATTTGATTTTGTTTCCGAACATCGATAATGTGATGCGGATATATCAGGTACAACGAAACTCGTATCTCCAGTTTTACTGTACACCATAATCAAAGTTTACAAAAAATTATGACTAAATGTCAATGCTGTAGAAACCCACCTAATATTGACATATGACAATAGTTACTAATCAATTACGGCCGTAATAAATCAATTTAAAAATCTAAATCTTTAAAAATAACTAAATTTTTATTGTCATATTCATACTACTTTAAAGTAGTTGAAACTTAGACAAAAATAAATCTCACAGATTACTGACTAGTAAGTTGAATCACATAAAACAACAGAATTTTAGTAACGTGAATAGTATTTAATTATATACTGAAATAAGAGGCATGACACTACCTGGATAACTTTAAATCATACTGTAATGATATTTCAAGTTAGTGCACTACAAATATCAGATACATCATAATATAGTTTGTGATGTCCATCATTGTTATACATAAAGTGTATACTTATTAAATAATTTATACATCTTATACTTCAACATTTAATCTTTTTCTTAATAAATCTTTTGAACTCAAAATATTTTCATGTACCTATAAATAAATTCTACTGATTGCTAAAAATATTAAATTGTATAGAAACTACTTTGTTTAGTTGTAAACTAAAGAAAAAACCACTTTGAGATAGTTTTGGGAGATCATTTACAATTTATAAATTTTGTTGGTGACACATTGACCTTGCTCGGGTACCAATTGAAACAGGGAAGCACTGAGTTGTTTTTTCTAGTCCGAAACACCTCAATGACAATGATCCTAAAGGCTTCACTAAGAATCGGATCTCAACAAAACTTTCAGGCCTAGAGGAAAGTGCTAAACTATTAGAACCACCTGGCTAACGTCCAGTGGTAGGACTAATACTACAATCGATTTATAATAAGTACTGCATTATTGAACTACAGACTGACTGACGTTGGAATCCTAGAATTGGACGAAGGCCAGGTGGTGTTGGTTGTTCAACGTTCCAAGTTAAACCTTAAGATCATGACTAATTTTTTTCATTAGTGGGTTCGAAGGTGCGCACAGCTGACGAATCCCACTCTGGTAAGAAATAGAAGTCATCGGTATTCTACTGATAACCAATTACGATCAGTGTGCACTGGTTACGAACAGCGCATTAAATAAATGCACTAATGGTGTATTTTTCATTACAATTTCGGTGTTTAAATCTCACTCAGTTTATTTAGTAAAGGTTATACTGCCGGTGATATATGCAATATTTAGTGTGCAATATGAACACTATAAGGTTAACTACTAATACATTTTTAGTCATCCTTGATGCTAAAGCTTTCGGATGCTTTGATGTAGTCATCGAAGTATATTCATGGAGGTTCATTAACACATTATATTTGAAAACCATATATTCTCAACAATATTCTTCAATGATTTCAAAAAGGTGCATCAGTTATGTCTCATTTCATTAGTACATATACACTCATACCTCAGTACAGTCTGTATTGTTAGTAAATCAACCTAAATTTAAACAACGTATGTTATAAAATAGTTCAAGTGGTTTTAATTTCGCCTGTTTCTTCAAAATAATATCAATAAAAATTTCAAAAAAGTTGAAATTTGAAGAATTCCATGCTTATTGGTTCGTCGATTGGTTTAAAATAAACTATGAATACAGTGAAAAAGCAAATAGTTTACTATAAGTCACTTAACATACTTTCACTATTGAGAAATAAAAACATCACTATTTTTAGTTTAAATTATCTGTATTACTTAGTACTTTTCAAAGAAATTATTATTATGCATAAAACTTTTAAGATGTTGGCTTATACTACTCTCAACACTTTCAATCTTAACTAAATTCATCGTGCCCAGCACTTTCTCTCTATTTATATTATGAAACTTGGATACTCATTTCATTGGTCATTCATTTCAAGCAGTTAGAATTATATTGAGCCACGTAACTCATTTACGCATTTATCTTCATCTTATACAATAATGCTAACAGCTACAAAGAATGTATAAAAATGTCTTCCGACTGAAGTAATCAATCCCTTATCTTATATTAATTTCGGCTGACTAGTTGTTAAAAAATAAATGAGGCAAAAGCTATTTATATTTGGAAAGTGTTAGAAACCTAATCTAGTCTACCCTACCCAAATTCAGTATAAAGTAATGTAATTCCAATTTTAAAGTCAACTTGACAAGATGATTTACACTGCAATTATAATTGATATAAATGTAGTCACATTTATTCAAATAATCACCATCTATTGATATAATAATTGGATTCACTTCACTTCTGACTACCACAAACGTGAAATGAGTATGACTTATGTAACGAATAGCCTTATGTAATAAGACAGAGTGCAAAAGATTGCCAATATGTGAATTATACTAATTTGTTATCATCAACAAGTAAATATATCAAAAACAACTGAAAATTGATTTTCATTATAATCATAATTCATTTTACCTATAAACGTTTCCACCAGACGTATTTCCTAAATTTCACATATTACCTTAGTGAAGAAGATTCTTTTCAGCATCTACGACTATTTATTGATTGAGCAATCATAGTAAGCTTCATTAGAACTTGACATTGAAAATTAATCAACCTGTGTACAATCTATCCTTCTTGATTGCATGCATAGTATCCTTCATTAATGCTTTTAGTGTTAATTTTTAATTATTGTTTGGTTTTCGATTCACCCAAGTGGCCTATATGTGTTAGTGAAAAAAAAGGAAATCCGTCATCAAGATTAATGATTTATTTCATTTTATTTATCGCCCTCTAAATGAATCTGAATGCCTACCAACTTGATATTTTAATCAAATTAACTAATGTGAATGAATCATAGTGAGATAAATAAAGATACTTGAAAAGGATAATATTTATTCGATATAATTATTCATCATAATCTCCAAATATTAGGTGGTTGAAGGAAATTAGCAGTAAACTTTGGTTGACCTAGGTTTCGTATTAGTTTGCATTTGTCAGTAAGGAATATTGTAATCTTGGTCAATAGAATCTGATTGCTGTTAGTAACTGTACAAACAGGACGTTAGTCCCTACTCAATCAACAATTTCAAAGTTCATGCTATTGAATTATTCTATAAAATTGATTTGAATTCTGTGGTAGGCAACATTAAAGTACTTGTCATGAAATAAACATTCGTAAACGTACATCTTGAGTTGTAATTAAATAACCACTATTACTAGTTCACTTTATTCTGAAGAACAAAGCCATAAAGTTAACACACAGAAATTCAAAATGAACACTAGTTACGTAGGCTGTATAGTGAGGTAGATAGAATTATAAATTAAATTTGTTAGTTTAGACTGAACAAAGTTTGATTTTAACTAATGAGTGTTGTATAGAAAAAAAGAGAATGTTTCCGTACTATCAGTAAAACAATACTTTGGAAAAAAAAATACAATTCGATAAAAAACCTTAGATACCTTGACGTTCTGTTATTTCTTACATTTGGCAGTCAGTTATGTACAGGGTAGAACTTGGCATATATGTACTCAGGTCCAAAATGCTATAAAGCATTAGCGCAACAGGATCATGATTATCACCATAATATGGTTCAATAATGAGGAATGAAACAAAGGAGTGTATGAAAGAATAATGGAACTTAAGATCCAGATGAAAACAAAGAGTGTATATGTCTGCGCCACTGTGACTGATTTTAGGTCATCACAACCTCATTCACTGATTCGTCACAGTTTTATCGTGACTGTGCCTAACCTCACATTTACATACTCCGTCCGTTCATGATACGTGAGCGACACTTAGAAAACTTCTCTGATCAAAGACCTTAAGCCTATCCATATCTTTTATTTTCATAGCCCAGGTTCCACATCTATAGGTTTGAACAGAGTGAGCTGATGCTTGGTATACTCGGCCTTTCCCATAAATGACGTAAGTTGGCAACTGTCAGAGGACTTTTCCTAATCTGTACTGAAATCTCGTCGAAAATCGACCCACGACGCTAGGTGAGACTTTCTAAATAAATTGAGGCTGTCAGAGTACGCAACTACTTCACTTTCCATGATTAGTCTACGTGATAATGCAGACCAATTCAGGTGAAACATTTGCATTTAGAGGAAGAGGTAAGTATATTAAACATGCTTACATTTTTTACTGAAGGTGATCAGGAGACACTGTATATTGTCATCGTTTTTACTGAATAGAACTATTTCATCTACATATTCTAAGTTCACAAGTAGTTATTCTAGTAAAAAGGTAAATTCCAGTGAAGTTAGATAAAAGTGTAACTTCTGGGGGGATATATATGATAAAATTAAATGAACGTAGGGATGAGGCCACTCTGATAAACACAATCTAAGGTTAACAATCCTGATAACGGTGAGCTACAAACTATGATTTGCATTAGTGGTAACCGAGTAGAAAGCCTTTATAAGGTTTTGGTACTTCTGATGGGCACCTTTCAATAACAAACACTTTCATAGAACCTCTCGATCTACACAGTCGAAAGCTGTTTGAAGTAAAGGAACACCACTATTGCTGGACACCCGTATGTTTATCGGTGTCCAAGAATCTGAAGGAAGTTGAATATCTGAACAGTGAATACTCATCCAAGTTAGTTTTCCAGAGTTTGCTATTCTATATCTTCATATAAGTGTCGAATGGTTGTAAAGGCTAACATGTTAGACATTATGTTGGTTAAACTTATTTCTTTGTGGTAATCACAAGAAAATTTTGGTCTTTCCTCATAAACTGAAATAATGATTAGGTGAGACCACGTTTAGCTCTCAGCCTTGAATTAATATATCAATTAGTTTAACTGCTGAAACTGGACTACCATCCTAAAAGAAATCTAGGATCAACCTGTCAGGTTTCATGGCTTTAAATTACTTAAATCCTCTTCAAAGGGTTGAGGGAGGGACTTTCCCGTTCAGATTGTTTGGTGATTGTCGGTAACTGATGAGTATTTCTTAAACGAGTTACAATAAGTAGACACAATATTTTAGAAGTTCTGAATGCAATCTTATGCGGTGTATTAAAAATAGCGGGAGAATTTAACCTTCTTTTTTAATAGAAGATAATTCTTCCGTAAATCCTGGCAATAATCGTATTGGTTATTTTAGGTTTATTTCTGTAGGCAAAAGATTCTCCACTTTTTTTACCATACATTCCGCATAAATAAAGATTTAGATTTGATATAATTCTAGTCATAGACTTATGTAGTCTGATCCAAAGACGTCATATTCAGTAAAAACGTTTTAGTGTTATGCATGTTGTCCTTTTTCACTTGGTACTTAAATAGGACGCTACTGAGCTAATCTTCGTTCTAAACTGGGTTGCATGCGTTGATCATGTGGACTAATATTTAATTCCTGCTGTAGTATCAGACATGGCATAATTCTGCGTTTTTGGTGTCACCTTCAACCGAACTCATTACAATGTTGTTACTCATCCCATTAAGTTAATTCTAGTGGATACCCGGATCAACGTATTCTGTGGTGGTCATTTGGAAAATCAATCATTAATCGTGAGTGTTGCTGCTAATTCAAGTAAACCATATTCTTAAAAAGGCTGGACTTATTTTAAGTAATTATATTAATTGTTAGTATAATACTTATGTCTATATGTGACTGTTTATAATCGGTTATTATCTTCGTAATTTTTCACGACCAACGCGTACTCAGATTTATCCGTTTTAATTAAGAAGCTTAGGATTAATGTACAAAGCTAAGCATATTAATTTAATCGCATTATTTAAGAACTTGCTCATCAAAATGAGTTTATTAATTAACTAATTTTACATCGATATGACAATAAGATTCAATTAGTCGTTAACCGACTTCGGTTATACTAAATTCAGTAACTTAAATATTTAAATGTAATACATTGGAAAGAAACGAAATACTATAATATTTCTTTCTGTCACTCAGTACCAAATTGAGCATATCTAGGATAATGCACATTATTATGACAATAAAATACATACTAGTCTATGAAATAATAGGTAGTATACAATTATTTTATTTTATTGGAGAAATACAGTTCGTTATTTTAAATTGTAGGGTTGGAGGTAAATAGGACCGTACCTAAGTGCGTTGCATATTAGTATTATTTTTTAGTGTTTAGTTTTTCCTGCTGTTCAAAGTCGCTGTGAAAAAGTATCGATAAACTAATAAACCTGTAGTAGCCGATGATAACCATAGATATAACATTTAACATATACTTTTTACTGCTGTATGTATGCTCAAAGTGTGATTGAACTCTGTTTGAAGGTTACACACTTCCGGCGCTTGTCTTGATATATTTTTTATTGGATTTATGTTCTGTTCAAATATAATTCTCATAAATTCATTATCACCAACTTTTAACATACACACAACCTTTTGTTTGTGGATGTATATTTGTCAATGTGATATACAATGATTAATGGACACTTTGGAATTATATTATTACCGAACTGAGTGCGACTGTAATCCAATATAAACAAGCTACAACGGTTTATATTTCGAACACGTAGTCTACATTGGACAAACATAACTTATCGATAACCAGAAAACTAACTGCAGTCTGCCCTCACTAAAAACTAGCTTCTAGTTTCTACGTTTTGACGGGTTTTACAGTCTAACAAAGCTTGCAAAGTGGATGGGTGTAGGTAACCCATTTACACTGTTCAACAGCATTACTGATTGTAATAATATTTGCCTAGTTACAGCGTAATTTTTTGAATAATAATGTTTTCTCTAAGTCAGTTACCATTTGGACCGTAATTAAAAATAATTAAGTAATTTCAAATAAGTGATGGATGATCTTTCTGACAACCTAGTAGATAAACATTGAATCTGTAGCAGCCACTGATAACTTTGGACATAATATTTCACTTAATGTATATTCTTGTCTTGGTATGCATTTTGCAATATGATTGAACAGTGGAACTTATATTACTTTGCGCTTCTCGGCATTGGCTCTTTGAAATAAATTACCTCGTATCAATTAATATGTAGAGGTCTAGATTGTCCGCTGAACATATAAACTCTTACATTGTACATTTCTTTGTGCATTCATGTTCAAAGTATGGTTAAACTTCCTCTCTTTCTTCCATGTTGTTTGTACTTTTATCGCTTATTGGATTATTTCGGATCAAAATAGATTTTTTTTAATTCTTCGCATCGACTCTTCTGTTTACATGCGCCCGACCAACCGTATATATGCGTGAAGTCCATTGATATTCAAAAATTATATGTACATAGGATTTACGTTTAGATGACCCTAACGCAAGTACAGATCAACAAATCCTTTGCTTTTATATTACGCGTAGAACTTATTAGAGCGCCTAAGCGTTGGATGAAGTTAGTTGCCGAGTCATATGAGTCTATTTTATCAAAGGAGTCAGATAGATACCGAACATCATCTAAACATCAGGCCTAATAGAAACTAAAACTAAACGTTCCACTATTCCAACATCGTAGATTCCATAAATCGTACCAAGTATCCCTAATTGTAGAACAAGACAAGAAGTACATGCAGAGCGATAGATAAAATGCTACCAAAATTACAATGGAATATACGCGAGACATTTATGAATATGAAGCAGTAACTATACAACTTCTGGACTACGTTTACAAGTTTTTTCAATTGCCTTGATAACTTATCAAATACTCACCTGCAACTACACTACGCCCAAACACTAACATTTAGATGAAGTATGGTATAAGAAATCGGTATTTAACTGTTAAGTACCTTCGACTTCCCAACATTTAATTAATTTGATACAAAAAATCTGTTGATTGTGAAATCGTAATGCAGTAGACGATTTATGGAACACATTGTAAAAATAAGTTGTTTGCTGTATATATATATATATATATATATATATATATATATATATATATATATATATATATATATTATATATATATATATATGGTTTTAAGAGAAACTAAACATTCACGAAACAATACTCGAGACAATGTACTAATTTCACTTCAAACAAATTAATCAATCTAGTCAACTCCAACTTAATAATTCTTTTCAATCATTAAGGTGACCTGGTATATATTATAGTTTAACTCAAGCCAACAGGTAATGTCATCGACACTTAGTGTAAAATTTTAACAAATATGTGAATTTTCGCCAGTTATTTTCTTTTCTTTTTACATGAGATTATAAAATAACTACATACAAAGTGAGATTTAGTCGATCAGCACATCCTACTTATATGAAATGCTAACTTTTTACGAGGCAATCGCTTTTTCTACATAAACCAACCGCAATGAAATAATTTGGTGATATGCTGAAAATCGATTATAATAATTTTCATAAGTGTATACGTGAATTATGTGTTATATTTTATTATAAACCACAACGAAGTAAGATTACAAGTATAAGTACTGAGTTCTACAAATCCAAACTAAAATCCAAGTGTTTATTAATACAACGGATAACATAGATTGTGAATAGTATAAAACACAACAAATAACCTGATTTACTTGAAGTCGTTAATGATGTGGAAGTATATGCTACTTATGAACGTGGACACTGGCATTGATCTTCTGGAGGCACATCCTTCATAACTTGTTCGACATGCTTCCCGCATCCTATATATATATATATATACAGAGAATGTTTTGAAAGGGGTGACAATTAAACAAAACAAAAACTTATAGTTAGATACTAAATATTTTACTACAAAAACAGAGGGTTCCTTTTCTGTATGTTTAGCTCAAACGACTCTTCACCTAGTCGTTCTTAAATAAAATTGTATCAGGGGTCAAATAAAAGTGAAATATTTCTATTAGCATAGAATTACTTACCTCAAACTATCTGTATAAGCATAAATCTTTATTCAAACACCCTGACATTTTTCAAGGTTAGGACTAAGCAAATAATTGCATCACTTCCATTTAACTTACCCATAATTCCCAAACAAAATATTATTTTAGTGGAGATGGTGATGAGGAAATCTAATAGGGGGAATATTCTCGAAGGCTTCACTTGTTTTCAGAAGCAAGGGTTCCATCTGCCTTTATATATAATATAATGAACCAACCGTAATGCATTTCAATTCTTTTAAAATACAGCTTCAAGTTTCATAGTCTAAAGATTAAGGAGCATATGGGCACGAAATATACTTAATATCTCAGTTTTTTATGTGTAGTTAAAAAACATTTACTAAATCACTGGCTCAGTTACTATTCGGTTGGCTTGTGATGAACCGACGGAATGGTTCAGATTATACGTGCTTGACCTGGTCAGTAGTCATCAAAAGTTCGAGCATCTGATTTATGAAGGGGTTGAAGACTTATGTTGACTCCATATACAGTTGGCAGCTAACTTTTTAAAGATAGCTTTTTCAGTGGAAACAAACAAGAAACCTGAAAGGTAAATCGGAAGATGCTATTTGTATATCTTACGTAACTTAGATGCAAGTTCTATTGCTTGTCTGTTGATTAAAAGTAGTGTCACTTGAAGTGGAAATAGTGCAAATAGTTCTCTAATTAACGTAACAATATTTCTTCAGCGAATTCCCAAATTAAACCTTATTGCCCACTAAGGGACTTAAAATAGCGCAGTACACTGACATACCATGATACTGAAGTTGTTAATGGTTTCTTTTTGTGTCTAAATCTGTAACTTTGTTCAAAAACAATTTAAAATAACTATGCGTACTTGACATTAACAAGATATCTGATGATTAACTTTAAAATGTATCTCGATGCTTTTTAGCCGAAATTTCACACACTTATTTTTACGATGAAGAAAACCTAGCAGCAGACATCCCAAAATCCTTGTAAATGACTGTAGTATAGTGTAAGGACGAGCCTTAGCAATGAACAAACTATCTGCGAAGAATATTTACAACAGTCAGTCAGCAGTGACATACGAATCAGAAACAACCCAACCTAACACTTGTGTTTGGAGTTTGTAAAATACGAAATTACGAAGAAAAGTTACTTTTTCACATTACAAAGTAAGAATTAAAGGGCTAAATTTATTAGCCATTAAGTTTATACTAAACACACAAACCAACCATAAGGCCTAACCAAAATCCTCAAATCAAACCAGCCCTAATCGTAATCTAGCTTTTTCCTTAACACTAAACTTCAACTACACCTAATTGGCGAACGTATAAAAAACTATTTATGTTCAAACAATATGTTATATAGCTGTACGGACGAGTTGAGGTATCATTACTTCTTTGTGGACAGAAAAGCTTTTAGAAAGCCTGAACACCTTGACTAAAAGTGGGGATTCTACACAATTTTCCTAATATTACCTTTTATGGCCTATACCATAAGTGCTATGAACACTATTTTCGGATCACATAAAACTGGCTACAAATTAGTGTTGATTGGCTCCTCCTAATATTTAAATTATAAAGTTTCATGTAGATCAGTTAAATTAATTATTTATGGTGGATATTAAGAATTGTCTAAGGGTGTCCCCATACTATGCTGGAGCACAAACCTTTATTGAGCCAGATTTTTGTTACTCTATTTTGACGATGTTATTGCGGTAGAAAAAATTATGACATGTAGCATCCCTAATTCAAGAAAGCAGAAGAAATAGTTTCATAAGGGTTTATTCTGTGGTAATGCAATTTTGTCCTAAATGTTACTGGTCACTAGACTAGTGTGTGATGACTGCAAGACTTTGATCAAGTATATTCTCGGATATATTTTGTAACCTGGACTTGCCGTAAAGTCTACTTGGTGCTGCAAATAAAAAATATATTTCGACTTTTTGGGTTTTATAGATCTGTCAGAAGTGAGACAATAGAATCAATAGAATCCTAAATTACCAGATGCGCGGATATTGAAGTTTTTCGTCGTCGACAATGACTGAGAAGAGTCTCGTCATACGATACGGCAACGTTGGGGTTCTTTCACGACATGAAAGAGAAACTCAACAGGCAGTATATCCGTAACATATAATTTGTAAGTTGCTATTTAAACTTTTAAGGAGTTTACGGCATTTTTTAGAAGGATAAATAAGCCTCAGTAACAGCTTCAGTATTTTTAACGTTTAGCTGTTTAGGTTACATATATATAAACCATATGCATGTTATAAATTGAAATCAGATATATTACTTGCTTATATGCATTTTATTTTCATGTATCTACAGATACTAAAAGAAAATGACGGTAACCCTCAGTCGAAATGAGGTCATTGTTGAGACTGCATTAATCAAGTATTGTGAACACTTTCTAAATAAATACCTTCCGCATGAAAACTATTTTTTTACCTAAGTTTCCTTAAGGCGGATTAACGTATTTGTGAAGTAGTATGCAGTTTGCATGATGATGTTTACCATATTTATTTTTCCTACAGGTTGTTGTGGAGTAGGGGGGTGGGGGGAAAGGACACTTATAAACCTACTTACAAATACGGACTTTAACAGTATGCGGCTGTTTTTCTAACCATGTGCACTGCAATATAACTGTTTGCCAATAAATATTATACAAATAAACATGTGCATTTTTATTTATATTTAGCGATTTGTAAATGTATATTTTCGAAATAGACGTTTACAGTAGTTGACGGGAATGAAGTGCTTGTGCGAAAAGTAGACTAGATTGTGAATGTAGACAATGAGCGGTCTAGGCTGTGCGAATGAAGGCTACAAGTAGACCATACACTGTAAATAAAGGCGAAAAAAGGACTAATTTACTGTTTATTTATCTTTTAGTATAGTGTGAATTTGTAGATGCGTCTAAACATACCAGACATATTATGCGAGATCAATGTGTAAATAAATAGACACATCTATTTATTTACATCCGACAGATAAAAAGGTGCAGCGTGTTATAGTATCGCCTTCATTCGCACTTTGTTCGTCTTCATTTAGACTTTAAAGGTTGTTTGGGACTACTTAATATAAGTTGTGCACTATTAATAGTACACAACCTCACACATAAATAACTAGTTAGTGCTAGTGCCTTCTACCCAGTAAAACAACTGACGATTTTTGTGACTTTTCATGACTGATTGCTTCGTAACTGATGGAATATCTCAGCCACTTACCTTTCCATGTAAACTTCCCACACTTCGAACAAGTAACCTTGATGCACATCACTGAGACTATATTTTTTGAATTTGTGACACAGATCATAGTAACCTATCAGATGCGTACATAAGTGAGGAGGTTCAGCCAATATACAATATCATTATGAGGAGCTGGTATAACCCCGATGGCTTCTTACCGTACGCGTCTTGATGTTACCGCTTCGGTTTCAATTAATTGGTAGTGTCTTGAGAAACTTATTTAGCTATTCGGCTGCACTATCTCTAATAAAGTAATCAGACAAATAATACAAACATACTTTTCTATTTTCCTTTTTCCGTTTTTAGTTACATGTGCCTTTATGAGGTTAACTGTTCTTCTTATTTACATATATCTTTATTTTTTAATTTAATTTTTTTCTTTTTTTGAAATGGGTGGCCGCAATTTCAAACAGCTGGGAGGTCAAAAAATGGTAGAAAGGCGGCTAGAATGTTGGAGGGTTGGAGAGATGTAGAATAAGTAATGCGCAAGGAGAGAAATAGAAAAGCTATTGTGGGTAGTGAGTATATGGAGAATGGTGATGATAATAAGGACAGTAGTAGTAATAATAATAATGACACTATCAATAATAACGATAATAAAAATGAAGTGATAGTAATTGTAATGAAGTGGCAAGAACTCAGTAGGCGGCTGGCCACTGTGACAGTAGGCCGGTTGGTAGAGGGTTGAATGATGCACAGTATGAAGGAGTATAAGTAGGTGACAGTAAGCGGTTAAGACATACACGGTAAATTAACATCATTTTAAATCTCTTCCCGTATGAGGCTTTAAAACAGCTTAAACGGCATTCCGAGCTTAGCAGACCTTGAGTGAGAGAAAAATACTATTGCACAGGTGTCACTGCCCTTTGGTGTGTGATTTTTAGGGGTTTTTTCATGAGTTGGGACATTTGGAGAGGGAAAGGATAAGCTTGTTAGGGTGTCCTGAGGTGTTGGTAATGTGTAAGGTAGTCATCAAATCACCATGAAGTCGTCTGCAATATAAAGAGTAAACATCCAGCTTTCAAAACGCTTCATTCTGCAACTTGTTTAGTAAATCGACTTCCTATCTTGTCATCCGTATTTAAGACTTTTTCTAGAAGGTCTGTGTCCATCTGTAGGGTAGATGGGTGTACAATAATGTCGAACTTTTCAAGATGGCATCGGTTGTACGTTTTTTATATATCGTCCAGAAAATTTCCGGTGTCAGCCAATCTACCTGAATGTGGACTAGATAAAAACTGCTGAGACCTTTGCAACAGCCATGGAGTGGCTTACGCTAGTGTCTAAGCTCTCGGTAAGCAGTAGACTTAGGTCACGAACAGTGAAGATACTAGTTACGGTTTGCCAGCAGACTTTGTTGGTGAGACGTTTCTCTGTGGGAGTGCAAATAAGTAATGTGACAAGTTTCTGCGTTAAGCTCAAGGCTATTGTTTGTGGTCCATTTATCTAAGATTTTGACGTCTTTTCGTAAATCCTGCACATCTGCTTCGAATCCGGTAGGTTTCTATAGTTTTGCATCATCTGCGTTGATGAGTATAGGTGGGTCTGTTTACCAGGAGATCTCTGATATAAATGAGAAACAGCAGAGAGCCAAATGTTGCTTCATAAAACACTTCTAAATATGATATTATTCATGTGGAATGAACTCTGTTCACCTTGGAACAGGATTCACTTTTCAGTAGGTGGTGACTCAGCCAGGAAAGTATGATGCCCATGAACCCTAGATGGGCCATTTGGAAGGGGAGGAAGACGATATTGTTTGATACTGTGTCGAATACCTAGGCAAAACCAAGAAATCTGGTATTCACAGGCGTGTTTTCGTCTCGACGTGCAGTCCAACTGTCCCACACCAGTGGCATGATAGTGCAGCGGAATCAGTTCTTTCGGTCCGTGATTTATCGGATCTAACCCTGATTCACGGGGATTTTCAGCTAGTGGTTTCTGAGTGACTAGAAATACTCTCTTCGCACCTTTATCTGAGCTAAATTGTACCCTGAATAGGAAAGGTATTCGTCTATAGCCTAAAGACCACGATAAAGACGGCACAATCTGACTAGGGTAGGCCTGACTCTTTATTAAGGTGCAGTAGTTTTGTAGTCAGTGCATGTTGGATACTACTCACTTCTCTAATAAAATTTCTGTAGATACTGGAATTTTAAAGAAGGTAATTAAGTGATGACGTGGTTAGTTATATTGCTTGTAGCTGGTTGTGTCGTTTATTGTTACAGGGCAGCTACCTCACACTCAGTTTCCGCTTAATGATTAAATTGTGAAACGACGGGGCGCCTCATTGTTCGCATTGCCGATTTGCTCGAAAGATACGCCGTGGGAGAAGGTTGACTGGTTTCCTTGGACGCTAACGTAGAAGTCCTAGTTTTGCTTTCATTGGTTTGATGTCATTGTTGTCACGATTTTGGTGTGTAAAGAGTAACACGTCCACCCTTCTTCACAGTTAATATGATCGGATTTATTCTAAACCAGTGAAATGTAAGCCAGAACCATGGTCAAGGGTGATCTGTTATTATTTCATGGTAATCGATGGATATCATAGTGTCTTAGGAGCAGTTCACCTACGAGCAACAAAAGTTCTTACCCGAAGGCCTGGTCGCTGTTGCCTACTGGTGCTGATCATGCTTTGAGGATGTCCTTATTAAGTTGTGGTGCAACATTGCTACACTTAATACCGCGATGTGAATGTTGTTTTTTTATCTGTAAATATTGTTATTGCTAGTTGATGGTGTAGGCAAATCTCAGGCATTGGTGTTTGAGCTATTATCGTTTAATACACTCACAGTTAATAAAGACGAACTTTGGATTAGTTCACCAGTGGGGATCGGTGTTAAAGAATTGTTGCTAATTGTTGAGGCGTTGTTACAGAAGACTGCTATCGTTATTACTAATGTATGATGTACTGTTAGCCCTTGGTAGTGAGTGGGCTGTGTATCATAGTGGTAATTTATTTAAAACGGTGCTGCTATCTGGTGAAGACGAAATCTAACATGTATCTAGGACGATGCAATTGTTTAGTGACGTACTCTTGTAAGCATCAAGCACTTGAATGAGTTAAAATGGGAATACTATAAATTTCTAACGCTGTGGATGAATAGCCTCTGAGTGGTGAACCACTATCTAAGACCGTATGTGGGTAACAGGATATAAGTTCATTGTGTAAAACGTAGATAGAGGAATGGTGGTAACGAATTGGAGTAGACCGAATTCAAGAATAAAATGTAGGAAGTAAGAGTTACTTTCAGTAATACAGATAAAAAGCAGAATAACAAGGTATGGGCGATACATAAACGATAGAATAATACTGCGTTAAGACCGGCGCCTTACTCAATTAAACCCAGTGAGACACAAACTTAGATAGAAAAATCGTCGTAACATATATTTGTAGACATACAACTGTCTTTTTAATTTGGTTTCTGTGGTATCGCTGTGATCGCTGGCTTGTAGCTACAATTTAAAAGGTGCACTACCGGTCGGTTGCCATCTGTTACATCCGATGACGGCAGGCTCCACTCTATTCGTGTCAACTGTCAGTCACGTTTTGTAGTGACTCTTTGGTCACTTTGGTGTGAGAGTGTGGACGCGCTTTCGTATGTCCTCAGTTCTGACAGAAACGTGAAAAAAATCTTAGGGGCTTCAAGGTACGTAAGTGTGTGGCTAAGTTTAACGAAGATTTTGGAATTGTTCCTCTTGTACAGACCCTTCAAGTTATACCATTTGGAATCGCTTCTGATAAAAAAGTTATAAGTGGGTTCTATAGGCTAACTCAGTAAAACAATAGTCTAAATCCTGAGTAACGGTCGACTGAATTTTCAGGAAAGTTGATAAAAATTTGTCGCCCCAGTTATCGTCATTGTGCAGTCATTAGGCCGGACCTTAAATGTCTGTGAAGTCACTCCACAAGGCCTTCAGGTACGAATTATTTTGACTCTTAACATTTTTGTTACCTGGCAAATAGTCTGCTAACAAATTGCGCTCCCTTCCTTCATATATTGTGATTACTGAAGAAACTCCACAGTTGGCAATTCAGGGCTTAACAAGCTTCACAGCTATCACTGTAGCTGCTGTATTCTTTAGGAAGTGTGCTATTGGACAATGCATAAACTGATCATTATATATCAAATTGTACGTACAATCGTTCTATATGGGTAGCAGTTCCGCTATATCCACATGTACATGATCAAATCTGGTACCTGTTAAGGGAGAAACTAGACGGTAAAATAGTCTGTTGATGCACTCTTGATCTCTAACAAAGTAAGGCAAGTTTCCACTAAGTTCTTGTTTGCCTAGAAAAACTTGTTTGAAATCAGTTTCACAGTTGCTTGAGTACCTGGATGTTTAAGGTTACAGAACCACTAAAAATTATGCGTCTCATGAATTGTAGTATTACCTCGAGAAATCACCTGCCACCTCACTGACACTTCATTTGATTTACGCATGTCTGATGTAAATTTTGAGACAGTACAAATTTTGAGTTCCTCCGGAAACCTCAATTATAGTGATTTGTGGTAAATGCTTCCGTAAGGAGTTTATGGCCAGAAAAAACGGTGAGAACCATAATTTTAAGCATCTGTCGAGAATTTTAACAGCTATATATATTTTTAAGTGCTCTCCGGAGAATGTACCTGTATCTAGTCTGCGTTGTGTTAAGCTATTTAGCAAAGAACGTTACAGAACTTAAGATACCTTTCAACAATTTAAAGGCATTATTAACGTGTTTCATCATGTTTAACGACCTGGAGCGTTCTTGTAGTAGGTTGGCCAATGGATGGACCACCTGTTCACAACACGGTATAAAGTGTTGATAGCAAATTATTAAGCTACGGAACCAGAGGCTTCATAAAAGATGGGCGTTGTCCCGAATCTCTCTGAATCCACACCTTAAGACTTAATGACTATTGCATATTCGCTTAACCTCTGGAAAAGCTGCAGCAGGCTCCGCAAGTGTTTCTTAGCAGTCAAACTGGTTGCCAAAAAACTACCAATTTATGCACATAAAAAATGTATTTCTGAAAGCGATTAGTCAATGAACAGCTAAAAGGTTTATACTGCGTTTGTTAGCCCGTAGGACATGCGAAGGAGTTTTTGTTATCCGAGGAGTTCTATGCTTGCGTATTAGTAATGTCTGCCGATTCGACCGGAATCTGATAGTATACCCAAACTAGGTCAATTTTGAAGAAGCACATGACCCCAGACATGCTGTCAAAATCCTGCAAATGAGGAACCGCATATATATTGGCAATCGTTTGCCTCTTCAGATCCCGATAGGTGCTTCAGAGTTGCATTACACTGTTCTATTTAGAACCATATATAGGTTGAAGCCCACGCGCTACACGAAGTAAGGTTGACACCTGACTTGAGCAGCTCACCCTACTTTGGCTTAACAACGGATAGGTGTTTGGAATCTAATCTTCGTGATTGAGGGTGAACGTGTCATTATTTTGCGTTCGAATAATGCACATGGCGCATTTAAATGTATATCATCATATGTAATATTTAGCAATTCTAAAAATGTTTGTGAAATAGCAATATATGAAGTTATTATGGACGTGGAGGGATAATATGTAGCTATTTCTATCATGAAGACCTGATGCTTGACACTGAGCAATTTAGTTTGTTTGGCATTCACTAATAAATTATGATTACGTAAAATGTTAATCTGAATGATTGTGAAAAAAATCTTTACTATAATAAAGTTCCTACATTTGGCACTATCGAGTGTCTTTCGTATGTTTTTACCTTGGATTTGTTGGCTATGAACAGGATTACTTCGTGGTCTACACTTTTTCTTTTCTGAGGCTGTAAATAGAATTACACTAATTTCTAAACCCACTTGTATCCACGAAGAACAGCGTACCAGGATTTCCATCCTTAAAGTAAAATGATGACTATTCCCTGTTTCTTAATTTAAGGTGTCAGCTGTCACCGGCCTCACCATTTCCTGTATAATTTTTCTCAAAGTTAAAGGCTACCGTCCACTGTATGTAATCCTCAGTGAAAGAGCAGTGGTACTATTAGGTAACAGCAGTGTTTTTTCTGGCTACTGAATGTCTCTGCCTGCTGTAAGATCCCCTATGAAAGCATGCGCAAATTGTGTTGCCCAGCTGTAATGCCATTATCTCACCCCAATGCATATTCACTCAGTTTTTCAAAGAATTCATTTTCCCGATTGTGTCTAGTTAACTTGTGTGACAGTCTGATGTTGCTGTATGGACCAAGCTACTGATAACGTTGAAGATTAACGTCGTTTTGTATAGGGTTTGTAGATATTGAGTCACGCACGAATCCGCGATAAGAAAGCCAATAACACAATTTATTGGTGCAAAACGTGGTACTATATTAAACAATAAACAAAATTTAATCTACAAACCTCAACAGTTCCCTTTCCCTATACAGCCCAAAGGATTCAATGCAATTGTACAATTAATCTATAATATAACAAATAGATAGTGAAGAGACAGTAAATTAGTTACTTGTCCAAAGAAAGTGTTCCTGACAAATAAAGGAACCAAACGTGGGGAATCAACCAACTGAGCCAATTCACTCAGACAGACAGGAAATATTAAGCCAATATGGCGTACAACAAAACCTTGAACCCCAACAAAACAAACTGAAGGTCAACGGGATGTAATATATACTACCAAAAGGACATGTAATAACCTAATTGTGGGTAAAATTCCATAACTGTTATAAAAAATAAAGAGCAAACAGATAGAAACATGAACTGTTACGGAGACAGAGCACAACAAAGAGATAAATTCAAGTTAAGGAACTGTTCAATACAAAAGAAACATGGAGGGATTTTTATACAAGCAAAAATAGATTTTACAGTTGCGTTCTTTTGTAGGTAAGATAGGCACTTTCAGCCAACCTTGTCAATATCAACATCAAAACTTATGCAGGTAGGTATTTGCTGAGACGGACGCTTCGATTATAATTGGCAAAAAGCCTAAAGTCAAACGTTCTGTCGCTCAACATGGTCTTATATGTTCTGTTGTCTTACTGTAATAAGTAACTGATCGACAGCTCATTGTTCTGACAATGATGTGGCTTTGATAACTATCTGCTTTCAGAAATCACAAGGTACCTTCATGTCTCGATTGGTCGACATGTCCCTGACTTGGTTGGTAATGTATTTTTCCATTGTGCTCACGTATAAATACCCTACATTCTATGATACTGTGTGTTGTACGAAAAAATAATTCATCACATGAGTAAACCACAATACTGGATCACGAAACTTAAACGGTACATTAAAGCCAATAGAATTCACGAACCGTGTTAAAGTATAAAAAGAGATCAACATTCGTGGACATTATAATATAATAAAAAGATCAGAAGTAGAATCCGATGACGTATAACCTGTAATAACAAATACGCGAAAAGGTAATTTACAGCTAATAAGTGTATTCAGTACCAACTGCAGAAATGCAAAGAATGTGTCTCAGAATCAGGGTAAATATATGGATACTATATGATCCTTAAAGGTTACTCATACGAAATGTTATAATACGGCAGTTTTATATATGAAAACGTTGACAATCCGTTTTAGCAAGAAGCCCTTCAAAAATATGTCTATTATCGTTTCGCAGATACTCCAGATTCGACAGTCAACTACCCTAATGAGCATATGTGTACCATGCGTAAATTATGATGCTTAAAGTCGGTTGGCAAGTTGATGAAATATGACTGGATAACTTCACAAATAATGCCATGCGATTAAATAAACAGAATAGATCTATGTTTGAATGTGCAATACGTGTGATACGGCAGTAACAGTCCAGGAACGTTTTAACAATGGCAGAGTATTGTCTGTCTATACTTATCATTGTAGAATCAAAGATGCCGGATTAGTGACTGCGTTGAGTTTTTCAATCTTCAGTAGCAGAGGTCGTAGATCTGTCAACCTGTATTAACCCTTGGAGGGTTCTTTGGAATATAGATCAAGATACTCCTTAAGAGTTTACTTGTGTAGTTAATGTAACCTGTTGCAGTCGCGCGTTTTAGTCTGTAACCACCAGGAGCACAAAACATATTTCCAGCCTGAGTTTGTTTGATCATGATCTATGAATCATTTTGAGGTAGACTCAAATATAATTAGTTATAGAGGAAGCAATACGATTAGACTATAACAAGTTGATCATTATTCAGGATACGGGATGTTAATTTAAGGTCAGTATGTGTTTTGTGATAAGGGAAAAAGATTCAACCTTTTAGAACGCTCACAGTTAGAGAGGCTTCAAAGGCCTGTTGCCAACTTAGTACTTACCCGTTAAACTTTCCTAAGTGTCTTGACATCCTTGATGGAATAGAGACTTACTGTCGTAGCGCGGTATCCAAGATAAGTTCCTAGGCACACATGATATAAAATCTGCATCATATCGTCTTCAAAGTATTTGGATGCTACATGGAGTGATTGCAATACTCAAAACCCTTTATCAACTACTTAGTTAGATTGTGTAATGGTTTTCATGCCATGAATTATAGTTGCTCCCAAATCTTTAAATTCTTTTACTTGTAGAAGAAGTGTATTAACTAGAATGTATTAATTGTCATGACTGCTGTTAGTATGCAATAGTCTCTACGCTACAACTTTTTGAATATCAGATTAATTCTTTTAAGTCAGAGTAAAAGTCAACATGGCATGCGAACCCAAGCTGCTCTGGAACCAACAAGTTTTGTGACCACGTGATCTATTATTACATCCTGAAATGTTTTCTTTAAAAATTTGACTATTAAGCTCGCTAAACTATTAGATCATGCAGTTAGATGTCAATTACCTGACGCAATTATTGAAAAGGAGCTGACTATGGCATCCCCCAATCTCCTGAAAGTATTTTTTGATGAAGGGACATCCTGATGATACACGTTACTGGTGAGAGCAGTCTAGATAGCAACCTAACAGGACCCAATGACTTATTCAGTTTGTAAGCGACTAAGCTAATAGAAAACCTTTTTCACAACAACAAGGATTGGTTTCTTTATGACTGTTTCTTCGGAATTACATTTCTACTCTATTCTTTCTTCAAAAAAGGCAAGTATATTCTCAATCAGGTATAACTATCATCAATCCTTGTCAAATTAGCCAAGCCAACTTTCTACGACTGACAGGTTACTGTAGTTTAAAAAACTATTATGATTTTTCTACTAAGCAAGTGCTTCTAATTAATCGAGTATCGACCTTGATTATTATCCCCACAACCCAATAGAATAACAACAAGTCGTCAGAAAACGATTAATCACTCTAACTTCCTATCGTAAGGATGCGCAAATACATAGCGAATAATAGTCCACGATAATACAACAAATGTGTAAAATAATTAGAAACGTATTTCCGAATAATACTGACTCCAACAGTAGTACGAAAGTCCGCCAAATCTTTCCAGAATCAATAGTTACTAATGATGAAACTTAATTGAATCAAACAGCATTCAGTGGTATCAACGTTTATTTCCTTTGTCACTCTCCGTGAAAAAGAACGTAGACATTTCGCCCTTGTTAGCTTACTTGAACTGGGATCCTGGGAAGATGACCAACAAACAGCCAGTGTTCAACTGTTGTGATAGGTGCTTATTTTGTGAGTTAAGTATCCCACCGGTTAACAAAGATATTTGGAATTCGAAAAGTTCATACTTCTCCATACCATTCTAAGGCCAACGATATGGTTTAACAACCTCGTAGGCGATGCAAAATCGCTTTGGCTGCTGTGCAGAACGGTGGAGAGTGAAGCGAACAGTTTCCCCCTTTTATCCCTAAAACGAGCTCTTCAAAAGGCTCATTTACACCTTCCCAAATAATATCTTGATCGTTCACCAAACACTTTCACTGATATAATTATATGTAGCAGTCGAAAATACAGTAAATACGCGAGCGAATCTTCTCATACGAAACAATCTACTTGTTTTCTCAAATGCCTCACTAAGTTCACTCACTCCTTTATTAAAATTGACAGTGTATACAAGTTATTGGAATATTTGTATGAATATCCGTTCAAAGTTTTGGGCAAAAGTGACAAAAATGTCACGGTACAGAAAACAGAAAATGTCAACACTAACAGAGGTGACATGGCAGATCAAGATTTCACTTAAGATAAGTGCATAGACCTAGAGGTATGACCATAGTCACAGATCAACCAGAAGATGAGCACCATGAAGCAGACTGTAAAAACACCATTTCCGGCTCTAATAATAAGAAACTGAACAGCACATTTTAGGAGAAAAGTACACTGGCAGTTGAAACTAGTTAAAACGTTTGTTTTGCTTTGAATCCCTTAACAGTTTTGTGCCAACAAGATACAAGTTATTACTCTTATTTAATACAATAATTCTATGCACTCTATATATTTCTTAATATTATTCAAGTTCAAGTTTCACTATACTGGGACGTTTATGTATATTCCTCTTTTGCGGTACTCAACAAGTATTTTTTAAGAGTTTTTCAGTGGTAACATTTTACTTGTATCACACATATTTTCTATCCGATTGCAATCTGTTATTTATCGTCTATAAAAATGACAATTTACATAAACGTACATTTGTTGTCCTACGAAAACAATTTTTTAATATAATGCTTATGCAGATATTAATTTACCTATAAACACTTACGTGTTATCAATTTTTTACAGATTTTGAGCCATTTATTCTTAACATTAGGAATTAGTTATACTTCATAGCCATACTTTTATACGTATTTCATAACAATTTGCTTTAGTGCTCACAAACCCATGAATCTGTAAACTTTGCTCCTTTATTCGCTCAGCGCTATCGTAATTAATTATTTATTGAATCGTATGAATTCTCATAGTAATCAAAACATTTTTCTTTCTCATTCTGCACGTTACTTAAGCTGACGTAATAATTAATCAAGTTATGTAGACAAATATGCTCGAATTTTATTCTTTTTGAGCTCTCTGAGATAATAGGTAGTGCTGTTTAGTTCTGCTATCACTAAGTTATATATTTTTATATCTTAATGTCACTACCAAGCATCTTATTTAAAATGTCTACGTCCTAAGAGAAGACTGATGTAGAGGCTGTAATTACCTTCCCCCACACGAGCATAACATCATTTATGTTTAACCTTTCTGTGTTAGTAGACATAAAAATCGAGATGAGCAGCATGCTGGGCTTATGATCGTTTGTAGTTTTTGATCAGCTCAAAGTGAATCTTGATCTTAATCTTTGTTATAACTTCTAATTATACCCACGTTATGTCTATTGTACATATGTCAAGAACTTCACTGTACCTGCCTACTTGAACATGGCGCGGTTTGCTAGCTCTTTTACCACTGCTTGATAACGGCCACATTATACTGTTTTTTCGATTTAGTGCTAATGAGAATGAGCACGAATCTGGTCCACCCCGTCTGAATATATGGCGAACAGATATCCCGGCAATTAGGTGTCAAACCACGTCAATGGACTGGTTTGTTACCGAAGGCCATGATGTGGGTTTAAGGAAATTCTAAGAAGTAACTACTCCACTCATTCCATGTTAAATTACACGTAGTTTGTCGCATCATCATCCATATTTGACAAAGACTCTAGGAGACTACCACGTAGTGAAAGTGACTTTGGCTGAAGATCTCCATAAATATGAGTTCCATAAAATTTAAACCCCTGTAAATTAACTATTGATAATCCTCGTTTAACCCTCTAAAGATAGCTAGCACAGTATACTTTCATTTGTCCCAACATTTTGTTTTGTTACTTTTAGGAAGGGACTAAGAGAAATGTTGGGATCAAGTCACTAGTGACACAGGATAACCCAATTGTGTTAGCTGACCTGGGTAATATCAAAACGTTGTCGAAACATTTTATCATTATCGTTACATACTGAAATTATTTATGGAATTTACTCAAGTTAAAAGTCATAGTCATGGTGACATATAGCAGTTGTATACACTAATACATACAATGAAAGAATCAAAAATACACAAATGCGGGCAAATGCACAATAAATATAATGTATGCACGATAAACGTTGCTTAAAACTTATATTTGTATAGCGTCTATTAAGAACAAGACTTTGGCACGGTTTTGTGATGCAGGAGAAGAATAACAGGGAGGATTCAAATCTCTACATACAGGAGTCCCATTATGACACATATTGATGGTCACTATTTTTGCATAGAGTGAAATATCGTCTAGGTGCTGAAAAGAAAGAAATTTACAGCGTAGACACTAGGGTATGCATCCGATAAATACAACCAAATAAATAAATAACAATATTCTGAAACTGTACAGATTTCGTGCCAGTTTATAGGCATGGTCATGACGATATATAAGGTGAAATACTTAAAATAGCTGACATACGATACAAACATACATATAATATGAACAAATAGAAAAATGTTTGCGATATATACGTTTGTGCACTAGAAGTTCGGATAGTAGCGATAGCATTTCTTTAAAAATTGTTATATGAGGCACATGTTACAAGGTATAACTTTGTATAGCCATCTTCTATACCATCTTTCAGTTATTTACCCGTGAAAAGTGAAACAAATTGACAAGTTTATTTTTATGGTAGGAGAATCGCAGTAATTAAGAGAAAAATAAAAAACTTACTTCATGAAAATATAGTTTAGTAAATGTTTACATATAAACAGAACTCGTTATTATTAGATATTAACTTCATAGAAGTCGAAAACCAAAATATCGTTGTAATGTTATAATGCAAAGTGTGTAATGATAAGGTTCAAGTGGAAAGTTATGTGAAATGATAATATCAAGCAGACGGCTATTAAAGTAATTAAACGATAGTAATGCTGTAAGTAAAAGATGGATAGCGAGCAGATGAGTGATTGATTTAAGTGAAATGAGAAGGCACTTAGTAGAGACACTAGAGGAACTAAGTATCTGAATATACAAGAACGAAGGAACTCATGTTGCATTGGAGATGTTGTTTTCCTTAGGAAGAGTTCTGTTAGGAGGATCATTTTCATATTTGCATTAAATCAATGAATATGCATGACGAGGCACTGGCTAATAATTAAGGTCTACAGGATTCGTCTATATAGAGTAGTTTTAGTCAAAGAAGACGAACATGGATAACACTGAATGCTGTTTGATTCAATTAAGTTTCCATCATTAGTAACTATTGATTCTGGAAAGATTTGGCGGACTTTCGTACTACTGTTGGAGTCAGTATTATTCGGAAATACGTTTATAATTATTTTACACATTTGTTGTATTATCGTGGACTATTATTCGCTATGTATTTGCGCATCCTTACGATAGGAAGTTAGAGTGATTAATCGTTTTCTGACGACTTGTTGTTATTCTATTGGGTTGTGGGGATAATAATCAAGGTCGATACTCGATTAATTAGAAGCACTTGCTTAGTAGAAAAATCATAATAGTTTTTTAAACTACAGTAACCTGTCAGTCGTAGAACGTTAGCTTGACTGATTAGACAGCACCTCAACCAGTGGTGATGCATGAGAGGACTCTGTTGCTTACAACTTAGTATTGCAAATCTACTTTAAATGCAGTTTTTGATATGTTTCAGATGAATAACTCTTGGACACCATTGTAAATTGGTCCATGAATGTCAATAAATAAAATCGTCAAACATCATGGTGTATATATTTAAGCAGCTCATCTCGTTTGGATAAAATACTGGGAGGATCTATTTTATGTCACGGAATTTCGGACTTTGGCATGCTAAACAGGACCATGTTTACTGTTTGACATCACTGTTGAGATTCAACCAGATAAGTTATTAACTTGTCATAATGACTGTGGCTTTTATACCATGGCAAGGAACTATATTAGTTTTAATGAAAAAGATGGCGAATTCAGCAGATTAAATAATTTTGTATTTACCGGCTGTAAAGAAAACAGTTGTTGATGATTAATATTAACGACTTGAGAATCACATTAAGCTATTTATACTTATTCGTCATCAGCACTGTTTTTTCTTTTACACGCTGTAAATTTGTTTTGAACTATGAAATAAACCCCGAATGTCAAATCTCTCGTGGGCTATACTTATTTTGACTAGAATTTAACGCCCATGTGAGCGGTTTATGATCCATAAAAATCATAGACTGTAAACCTCTAATCATATATCAGAAATATCTGATCATTAAATATGCAGCTGGAAACTCGATGCCAAAGAGGTGTAACGAGTTTGTGCAGTAATTAGCCTTTTTGCGAAAAATGCAAGTAATTGCCGTATCTCTTTTGTTTTCTGTTGCGTAACTTTTCCATGTGCATTTTCTTAAGCACTCGTTACCGTAGCAAGGGAAGCATTCTTGATTTTTGGTACTTATACACTGCCGGTGCTCAAGCTTTGCTAGTGTACTTCGAATTTTTCAATGCCTTAGAATAACGTTCGGCCTATGCAAACATTCTATTAATAAATATGCTAGTAGTTGTCCAAGCTCTGCCAAAGTGAAACATATTTACTGTAAAAATTTGATTTCGAGGATTCTCCACAGCCTAGTGAATGAGTCAAATATTAAGTATTCTCTAATAGATCTGACTTACTCTGATAGCCATGTGTCCCGAAATTTGTAACGAATGCTTACCAAGCTTGCACTTCTTATAATTTATTATCATTTCGTGCTTTGATAGTCGTTTGAATAAACATTTAGGGTGTTCCATGTATTCCAGATGGGTAGTACTGGCAAAGAAGATCTAATCCGTATAAGCATGCGGGAATAAAAGACCTCGAAGAAACTGGTCTGTAAATGATTGATATACTTAAACCACATTTCTCAACCTAAATAACTTGTGAGAGAATTCGAAAAGGCCAGATGGTGTAGTTTTAATGTCTTGGTAAGCCTCGTTCTATTTGACAGAAGAAACCAGATTATTAGGGAGTAGGTCTTTATTTTATCATCATGGGCAGAAGACAGTGGAACGAGATCCTAGTCATTCAAACACACAATGCTTCTCATCATTCATTATAAGAAAATAGGAAATATAATCCTTATGAATAATAAGGAAGCAAATGAATACTTGAACGTTGTTGTTTTGGCGTATGCTTAAGTTTTGAAGTCAACTCTTAACTAATCATTCTAAGTTGCTACACAGTAGCAAGCGTTTGTGGAATATCCTCGACAGGTAAACCGTGATACGCTTTTACTAGGTCAATTTCGGCTAATATTATGGAGCTATCTATACTATTTATGACATTATGAATATGAGAAATAGGGCATGCATTGGCGACAATTTGTTTGTTCAACTCTCAGTAGTCCCTACACGATCTCAATTCAAAAGACCTCCTATTTGGTACTGTTCGCAGACCTAAATAACTCTGACTATTTGATTAGCAAATTATATTTTGTTTTGGTAACTTATTAGATTCTACTTTGCTTTATCAGAGTGTTTGGGATTTAAGGGTCTTATCTATGCGAAGACAAGTGAACAGTACGCGTCAGCGTGACGATTTACACCATGATAAATATCTTGCTGCCCATAAGTAGTTTGGGGTAAATTTTTGGGCTTCATGTGGCAAACGTCTATGTAATCAGTCATGTCGTGGGGAGGCTGCAACCACGAGGTGTTTAGTCGAATGTGACGTCTTTTATGTACATAGTAGCTTTAGGATTGGTCAGGTTATAATAATAATATTAGTTTATTATCAGGTAGCATTTTGTTCATGAGAGCATACCAGTTTACAGGCATGATTAGAATGATATGGATTGTTTATAATAGGGTTTTTAAAGAGAGTCATTGTTATGAAAACCAAGCTATTTGAAGACATTAATTATTTCTAAAGCCAACTGTGACAAGGTGCAGAGTTTGCAGTGCTAAGGTATAAGAGATGTGTTATATATTGTAGGCACTAGATAAGCATCAGCTTAGTTTGATTTGTCGCAATATGACATTTTTGTGACCTTGAGCGGTTAGGTGCAAGCAACCCCGCGTTTTCGACTGTGGCGCTGTAATCGCGGAAAATGGCCGTGAGTAAGCAGAATGGACCATAGAGACTATCCAGAAATGGGAAAAGGCTAAGTATTTGACATTTGGTTAAAAGAACCAATTTATGTGTGTTGGTCTTGAACGGTGAGTTATTGATGCGTTTCTTACGTTCTTAGCCAGCCTTTGAAGTAAGTTGCTTAAAGGAGACCAATTCCATACGAGAGCATGTAACAAACTCGGGGAGACAGTGATACAGAAAAATATATGAAATAGAAAAAAAATTAATTCTAATTAACGGGAGTAAAGTAATCAGTTTTAAACCTACGTAGTGTTTGTAGTTTTAGAGCCCTAATAAGCCCATACTGGTTGATTCGACGTTAAATGGTAAGTCATCAACGATTTTTTGTAAGTCTATAGATTCTAGGTATGTGGCGATCAGTCGTCTGAACCTTAGGATAGAGTTAGTAGTGCGAATATTTTGTGGTAGCTTATTCCAGAGTTTGCTGTAGAGTGTGATAAAGAACTTACAGCGACGTTGTGCTTGGTATTTATTGATAAGTAATGTTGTCTCGTAGTTTCGAAGGTCATATCTAGGCGTTTGGTTCCATTGGGGAGAGAAGGCTAAGAATGATATTCCGTTGATAATTTTATAGAAAAATATTAAGCTATGTCGTAGTCGGCGATGACACAGGGGTTCTAAGGGGGGGGTGTTTTACATCTAGCCGTGTAGTTCAAGTCGCTGTTAGTTCCTGAAATTCGACGTGTGAAACTTCTTTACGTGTCCTATCTATGCTATTCATGCTCGAGAAGGTAAGCGAGCAGTACTCGAGTGTAGGTCTTATACATATCTTAAACAAAGTAAGTTTATCCTCCCTTGTGAAGAGATTTTTAAGAAGGAAGTCTAATAATTTTTTAGTTTTCGAGACTATAGGGAAGGCGTGCTTTGTGAACTTCAAGTTACCAGAATATTTTACTCCCAAGTCGCTTGTTGATTGGAATATTTTGACTTTAGACCCATTTAAATAAAACGTGAACTGGGGGTTATGGTTGCCTATGTACATGATTCCACATTTACCATGGTTAAGTGGTAGTTGCAATTTTTAGCTCCAGGCAGTTAGGCTATCAAGGTCCTTTCGAATTAAAGTTATACCTCCTGAAACATCCGGTTTAAAGCTATATACTACCTTGAGGTCATCCGCATATAAATACGGTGGGCCATGTTTTATAACGTTAATTATGTCATTTATGTAAATAATGAACAATAAATGACCCAGTACACTTCCTTGTATTATGCTACTAGTAATTGGTTTAGGTAATGAGAGGTTTTTATTTTACCTTACTGTTTTCTGTCTTCCTTCTAGGAAAGATGCAAACCACGAATGAAGTGGTCTTTTACCCCGTATGACTTTAGTTTAATGAGCAGTCGTTTATGCGGGACATTGTTAAAAGCTCTACTGAAGTCGAGAAATAAAGCTGATACTAGGAGTCTTTTGTCTTGATGCGTAGTTATGTCATTTAGATAGTCTAGCATGCATGTGTCGCAAGACCTAGTTTTTAAGAATCCATGTTGAGAGGGGGAGAGCAGTTCGTTCTTAAGTAGATATCGGAGTAATTCCACCTTTATTATTTTTTCCATTACTGTTGATACAACAGAGGTTAGGTTGATAGGGCGATAGTGCTCTATATTTCCTACAGGTCCGGATTTAAACTTAGGAATGACACGTAGTTTTCCATAGGGTAGGGTAGCATGCAGTGGAGAGTGATATTGTAAATAGTTTAGGAAGTGCCAGATAGAAGTCAGTACGACCATTTTTAAGTACACTAGACGGTATACCATCAGGGCCCAAAGTGTATGAGTGCTTTCACGTAATGATGGGCTTCGTAATATTTTTCAAAGTGAATGTTATCTACCTGATTTTGCATGGTAGTGGCGTAATAGGTTTGTTCCCATCTATGCGGTTTTCAATGATATGTGTAGTGGTAAAGTGCTCACTGAATAAATCAGCTATTCGTCAAGGGTCATTATGTATTTTATTGCCACAGTCAAAGAGGTTTCCACACTTTATCTTAGCGCTGCTGATTTTGTTCCGAAAGGTCTTGAGAAGTCTTGTAGGGTTATTTTGTATAGTAACCTGTTTTTCTAGTGCGACTTCCATTTGTAAACGATCCGCGTTGGCCTTATTATATATTTCTTTCATAGTTATAAGAGGAAAAATCTGTAAACTTGTAAAATTTAGATGCTTGTCTACGTAGGCTTCTTCGTGCAGTAGTGGTGATAAGCATGCATTTTGGAATTATGGATTTAGTATATCTTAAAGGTGCAACAATGTCAAGCGTATTGTAAGTGTTGTAGTGGAGTATATCAGTCAACTTATCAGCATCATCTTTCGTGAGATAGTTGTTTCAGTCAAGACGTCTAAAGTAAGCCATAAAGCTCGTCCAGTTTATCTTGTGGAAGGGTCTGCTAGGTATTGTAACCAGACATTTATACATTGTAGTTCCTAAGTTGCTGTTGCACATGGCAATATTGTGGTCACTACCTGGGAATTGTTTCCCTGTATGGACGGTACATGGGATGAATTCATGTGTAAAAACTAAATCCAAAGTGTTTTTGTATCTGGTAGGGCTACGGACATACTGCGACCAGCCACCAAGCTCTAGACTTTCCATTAGTAAGTCATAGCGCTTCGGTGCTATGGCAGGAAACCATGGGATATCAGGCATATTAAAGTCTCCACAAATAACCTTACCTGTAAAGGGTAGGACAGAAGCCAGTGTAAAAATGTCTGACAGTAAGGTTATATCCTCTATTGATGTGTTAGGCTGGTGGTATACACAGCCGAATAAGTAAGAATCTGAGACAGTAGGTGTTGCGACGCGTGGTTTGGATTCTTATTCGACCTCGAAATCTCTGTCGCCAATTATTAATCTCGTCTAAGTGGACCGCTTGATTCGACTCCTATGCTTTGACTCGGCCCACAGGCTAAAACTACACTTCAACGTGAACACGAGAGAGAAGACAGGGAATACGGCAAAATAACACTTTACTGTAAAGTGTCAATTATGTACAGAAACTAGGGTATTTATATTATCATAAATCTCATTCAGGCTTCTAGAGATTTCTATATCCTACTAGACACATTAGTAGTAAGATAACTGTCCAATCAGAGATATATCACGTGACTTCTCATTGGTCTAGAATTTTTTGATAAAAACTATCTGCGTGCTGATTGGACACAATTTTCTCTATTGATTTCTACGCCTTTCTGAACTCGTTTCAAGGGGTTTTTTGGCTCTACCCAACAGTAGGTCTCATAACAATCCACGCTGAGTTTTGTAATTTATTCGAGCCTGCTGTATAAAACAGAAGTGAATTTTATTCCGAGTTAACATGTATAAAACAACCCCCTCCGCGTCCATGTATCCTGTCACTACGATACAGATTATAATTATATAGAGATATACTTAGATCAAAGACATAATGGGTAGTCCATGCCTCAGTTACCATGATAATTGAGGGTTGGCAGATTGATGCAAGCAGAGCTAAGTCAATCATTTTGTTGCATACTGATCGTGCATTTAATAGGCAAAGATTAAGCGAATGGCCAATAAAGTTGAAGTAATTAAACGCATCATGGATAAATAGGTCAGGCTTAGAATTTAGGATGAGATTTTGATTTGGGATTAATTGTTGAGCTCCACATTGTTCAGATACTAATGGTTAGATAATGAGTGACTGCTTTACAAGATTAATGTTTCGGTCGTCACTGCAATCGCTGTTTTCCATGCACAAAGTGTTTGAGGTAAGGGAAGACAGGGTGCTATTAGATTGATTACTTAGTAGTGGCAGAGCTGGAGATTGGGGGTGTTTGGGCTCGTCACCAGTTGTTGACTTAGTAACGGCTGCAGGGGCAATGAGTATAGGTGAGAAGGGTTGTGAATTATCGTTCGGGGCTACTCTAAAAAATGATTTGGGTGTGCATACGTGACATAGGGATCATTGTAGTTTGGTAATGAGCTTTTGGATGCAGCCAAGTAGTTGTAGTTAAAGCCACTTATTATAGGGCAATATCTAGATCATAAGTTATCATGTCTGAGAGGAATCTTATATTGATGGAGCTAGTAATTTCCTAAATTAAAATTATTCTTCCCAGTATCTGTTTGGGATAGAAACGGTACGGGGAAGGGGACAAGGCTTTTACGCCCGGAGTCGGCCTTCAGGATTATTTGCACATGATGTTCTGGCGCATTTGAATGCGTCATCCTACCGCCTTTGAAGTATTTTTTAGGGGGAACAAACTTAGGGTGAGAGGAGAAAAAACGCTTGTTTTGTTCTTAGCATCGACCATCAGATCTAGTTGTACAGATGTATCACGCCAAGTGGTTTGGCGTTTGTCACTTTATTTCTCTGAATGTTACAGATAAGGCTATGCTGGGCCCTACTGACAGGGAGGACATTATGCGTGTTGTATTGATAGGGCATGAATTTCGTTTTCAGTTTAAAGGTAGTGTGGTGGGTTAAATTGCGTGATGGTACCCTGTTCATCTCTTAATTTTGAGAGGTAAATATACTCCCCTTGGGAGTGATGTCTAAATCTACTAGGTCGTTGCCAGTTTCGTTGGTTGTAAGAGGTATTGTTGAATGTGTGTCTATACTAGGAGGGGTTGTGGGTATAGATGGGCTGGGTGGCTTCTCAGTTTCCAGATTGGTGGATAGCGAGGTAGTCTTGCAAGTGTTATAACGAACATCTACAAGTAACTCGTTGAAACGGAGGAAATCGGTGTCAGCTATGGGGACTGATACACTGGTTTTTAGATTATCCAGGTTAACTTGTCGTTACTAAGCCTACAATGGAGCCTTCGAAAACTGTGTAAACCCCGTTCTTAGCTTAAGGTGAAACATATACCTCAATTGATAATGACCAAATCATTCATAATCAGCTAGTTGGAATAAAAAGACACCTTTAGTGTACAATTTATAATTTTGCCACTGGCAACAAGTTTATACAAAGCCTACAACAGTACAACAAATCATATGAACAATAAGCAAAGCTAAACTACTAAACGATATTGACTAACAGCAGCAACACAAACGCTTCGCTCGGTTAATTCCAGAACCAATGTTAGCCAATAATTGAATTAAATTTGACTAAACAATTTTTAGTCTTGTCAACATTCCTTATTTCTTGGCACCGGTGGTTACAAAAGCCCGAGTAAAAGTGGTATAATGCCCAAAATGTAATACAAGACGTATTTCCATAGATCATAACTGCAGGTAAGTTATCTACTTATGTAGTAATAGTATGATCATGTTTTGCTGGCTGTTCATTTTTGGATAGAACTATGCTGATCGTGACTGTCGTATCCACTAATAGATGCCCCCCTATACAGATATCCATAATGTAGAGCGATTGGATATTTCTGGTGTGTAGGTCAGGGGTAGCAAGCATCGGATACTATCAACCTTGAAGTTTCAATGATATTTCTGCTTAAAATTTCATGCTAAGACAGTACCTAGCGCTGTGCTGTGAGCAGATTCATTTGCTGCTAAAATGTGGATAATTGATTACTTGACTTTATGTGACAGAATCAGCAAGTGTGAGTTCTTAAATACAGTCCACTATACTAACTAGTTTATCCATATCCACTTCATCATCTACACATGTCAGAACATAAAGAATAGGTTGTGGCAAACGCCAAAGCCAAAGTTGTTAAAGGAGGCAAGTGTCTGATTATCGACTGCCCAAGACACTATTCATATTCCCTTCCTGTTGAGGTGGATATAGTTTACCATCTGCTAATTTGTAAGTGACCACTCTATAGCTTGACAATTCTATAATGATGTAACTCCAATAAGCCCCTATTTAAGTAATTCGGAGAAATTTTTTAGCCAGGGTGTGTTTTAGTTTTCTTTATTTTATCGTGGGTTTTGTTTAGTAATAGTGACGCTACATGTGCAAATTAGGCAATTTGGCTGAGCTAGCTGCAGAACAGAACCAACAGCAAGCGTATTGGGTTAAAAAGTTCCCAGTGCACCAGAAATTGTCAATAACTATAATTAGGTCTACTGATTCTAAATATTGGAATCTTCTGATAGATAATATTTGTATTCAACATGACACTGTCAATATATGTTAGGGTGGCAAATTTCGAGACTATCGGTTTATGGATGATGAGTACATATATAATAATATATTCCGAAATGTCCCACAAAATTCAAGCCAGTTTACAGGTATAGTCGTTTTGATATATCAACAGAGACTGATTAACATACTTCTTGAAATAACAACCGCATAAATGAAAGTAAAATTTACAATAATAAAATTCACTTGTTGATACCACTCACTGTTTCGAAAATAATGGTGTGTTCTGACATTTCTACAAACGACACGTCAGTGTTATGTTAACAAATCCTAAGTTTAATTACTGTGCATACAACAATCTGTGGGCTAGTTTAAGACGTTTAAATAAATTCAATGTATATTATTCACACGGACGAAAGTCTTAATGATTTTATTGGAATGGTAAATTCATGGTTGCAGAAAGTTACAAAGAATAAGGGTGTTGATCAAATAAATAAACGTCAGATAATATTATGGTTTCGTGATTATTACTATGAATATCGTTCAAGTGCATGGTTGTCTCTTATAATAATAATAATAATTTATTTCCTGACATCAGGAGCAAGTCAATTTTACAAACGAGATGAACAAAACATATTAGACAGTTAAAGGGTCTAATTGTTGCACAAACTTATTATACGCTGTTTCAAATCAGCATTCATGTAGCGTTCATTACGAACATGAACTTGAGATGAGCTTGTTGTTCAGGAGGATAATAGGATGATTTTATGCTACCATTTTGATGGGTTACATTGTGACAAAAGATGAAGATATTCAACATTCTGCCTTCTCTAAGTGCTAAAGAGAAAGAAGGAAAACAAACAGCAGAACGGAGAAAAAGCATTATGGCAGCTATACTTTTCTGACTATTTAAGCAATCAGAATGTATAACTGTTTCAATTGGTAAGGACTTGAATATTTAAGTTCATTTGTCAAAAGTTTATTTGTTATCCCTGATAGGTTGTCTATTATGGAAGGTTACAGTAGTGGTGCTCAGACCGGGTTTCTGTAACATGTGAGGTTAAATAGAAGGCATATTTTTATTGGTTGTATTAGTTACGCGGGGAACTTGATGATTATTAATTTAGTCTACAGTGTGTCGACAGAGGTAATAAGTGTTTTTGTATGTGGATAATCTTTATTAATCTTATTTTTATTGGTATCAGCATTAAAGTCTGTAGCGTAGAGGTCTAGTTTCTTCTTGCAGTAGGACGTCCCGATAGATAGCTAGTGCCAGTTAAACTTTATAAACTCTATAATAAATTAAGTGTATGCATTCTTAAGTTCATATTTACGGAAGTTGCATAGATATACCATGACAAATGTTTTTTCTAAACAACGTTGCGTGGAGGGGGGCAGCTTGCTTCATCTTTGAGATATCTAACGCACCAGGATGCAGAGAAGAAAAATAAATAATATTGCGCCAGTAAATATCATACTTTATACATTATCATCTATAACTAGAGAGAAGACGAAACAGAACAAAACAATAGTGCTAATATTCTTGAGTTAACAAGACAAATCGGCAGAGTAATTGTTTACACAGGTAAAGCGGTAAATAATTTCCTAAATAAACAGTTGCATAGGCTGTCATCATTGATACTGACCATGTTTGTTTCCGAGGACATGACTAATTGAAGGTGTTCAACCAAGCATCACCATCAGATCATCACACGACATAGTAAGTAACTCTATCTCTGTAGTTAGTCGGCCTAAACGTTACTTTCTTATTAGCTCTCCGCTCACGATCAATTATAACTTCTCCTCCATTCCTCACGGCCTTTCAATTCGCTCTTATTCGTACGTACAAGTTGATCGTTAGAAGTTGCTGTAGTTATACAACAAACTTAACTCGGTTATATATCGGGTGCACTTTTTGGTGACAGGACGTGATCTAGGCACGTTCGTAACCTGTGAGTTCGTTCCTATTCGCAGTTTTTGATAAAGCGATTTTGCATAATTACTTTTTGCATATTTTTTAGAATTTACTTTTGTATATGCTTATATTGGTACCTTAATGGTGACTGATCAGACACCTAAACTTAATAAAGTTGAACCCACACGCCTCCGAATTTTCAGCTTATCCCTTTTTAAGCAAACAATATAGAAACTTGGTTTTGCTACGCAGAAATAGAGTTTCCAGGCCACGGCGTGACAAATCTACGCGTTAATCACTTGCTGTTGTAAGACTATGTATGCGTGAATCGAACAGGTACGCGACTGCTTTATATTCTAGCCCGACTGTCTAGAACTTTACTACCGGCTGAAAAAGTCACATTTCAAACGTGGAGACTTGTCCAATAGATAGCGTCTTGATGAATTGTTTAACATTATAGAGTTTGGTAACGGTTCAGCGACAGAAATGTTGTCGGGCCTGAGGGAAGTTACTGGCCAACCCACTGTAAACGGTCTCTTCCGTCAACTCTTTCAATTAAAACTGCCACAACAGGTGTAAGCAATTTTGTCAACACTTCATAACAATCCAGTAGACGAACCAACTTCACCTGCTTATCGAATTCTGGAGATCCCTATAACTTGCTACAATGAAATTTATTTTGATGCAGAAAACCTCATACGAGTGAAAACGTAATGACGAAATTGTGCAATACCCTCTTGTTTCCTCGGTCTACATGAACGACACCGACCAAGCAATTCTCGTCAGTGACGTCCCTTACAAAAAAGACCTTGATTTCAACCTCGATGGACAAAAATTCTACATTGGTGTCAATAACACAACACTTATATCAAAATATTGAAGAAGTGTAGAGGTCTTTGATGTTTTCCTAACCACAAACCCACGGTTGGCACATCGCTAATAATAATGTTGCTACTCGCTCGGAGTTCATATGTGTAAACGGAGTTTATCTGAGGAGTTTTGTGGAGCTTGCAGCTTACGTACCTTCCAAAATACTTAGGGAAATGGGCATACTTGTTATCCACATCATCGTAGGGAGGTCATCACCGTTCACAATTCTTTGAAGGCGATTCATAGCGAATATTGAGGAAGGTTGAGAGAGCTGTGTAGGATTAACATTTTTCAACATGAAGTCCGTGAAGCTGTAAACCTATTATAAAGTTTGTTGTAAATGACTATTGCGTGTCTAGTACTATGCATGATTGATGAATACTCGTTAATTCGTAAAGAAAAACAAATTATGTTGTTTACGTTCGCTATTTCGGCAATGAAATAAAAGGTAAAGAGGTAATTTATTGTAATTGTAGATTTAAATCATATGGATCTAAATTTATTAGTCGTACAACTGTTTAGAGTTTTATATGAATAAAAACATGTAACACTAAAAGAAGGACGTATGAAAGCACCATTAATTGTCTGATTCGGGTGGTGGCATACTGTTCCAGTTATTAATAATAGATTACGGGATATTCATAAATGTTCGCCTGATCTAAACAATAGAGGAAAGATGATTTAATGTGAATTTTAAACAAATTAAAGTTGTCATGGGTAATGTTCGTAAATCGGAGACTTTTGCAATTTATCATCCAAAACTAGAGTATACACCTATCAAAAAAAATGCTAGTTCACAATATCTGCTTTCTGAAATATGAATAGATAGTAATATAATGTTCTATTCCATCTAGTTTAGAAAGATGAACCGCAAATTCTGATGCCCGGAACACGGTGTGTATATTTATTGGTTACTACTATGTTAACATTTATTCTTATCTTGTTTGCTTTTTTATATTGTGTATGCGCCCACCGATTTTCTATGCGTACGAGCAATTTGTAATTCGTGAATTCATCATTCATTTGTCTATGATATCTATGTTTGAACATGGTGGGGACTAGTAGTGCTGTTTATGAAAGTACAAAGTTGGGCTATGTCCTTTCGTTTAGGTGGGAGCTTTATCTACAGGTGTAATGAGGTAAACTATACCTGTTTACTATCTGTTGCTGACCTGTTAGTGGTTGCAGATCATGAGTTCTTCGATGTAGTAACAACTGAAACCGGTATCCATGCAATTATGGCACTAACGAAACGAAAGCTACGTAATGTGTTTAATGCATGCATTGCGGTATCCTAAGCATCGTCAATAATCTTTTTATATAAACTGCATATGGAGCAGACTTTTTCCATTTTTAACCGTAAGTGTTTGTAGAAATGTACAAAACGATTTTGGGATTAAAACGGTTATGAGAATAAACACATGGAGATTAGTGGCATGTCCTATTACATTAGTGAGAATTTGTTTCCGAAAGAGATTACACTTCCACTGACTTCAAACTTTAGTTCATTGATTAAACGTTGTAATATGCAGTTCAAATACATATGAGAATTCCTTTGAAAGATAATCTATAAAGATTAGTTAATTCTAGCACGAATTCTAGTGCGCCTAGCTAACTTAGTAGTCTGTTTGCAGATATATTTATTAAGAAAGTTTAAGTCAACGATGAATAGCTAGCTTCTTAAACCCACATGAGAATAACGAGGTTTAGACGAAACAGTTTATTTGCAGTCACTTCAACCACAGCAGATATTTATGAAAAGATAATCAGATAACAGTAAGGTCCACGCTGACAATAATAAGCATTGATGATCCTCTAAGGCAACCTACAAAGCAAATGAACAGCATATCAAGTGTTTACGTATGAAGCGAAACTCAAAATAGCTTTTAAGAACAAAACGCTACTTTACACTAAAAGCATTTTTTGCTAACAAGCACTGGTAACTCCTGTCGATTAATGTGGGTGCATGAAAATGAATTACACATCGCTAAAGTGTCTTACTAAATTCAGAAAACATGTCGTCGTCTTCTGGTACGTATGTTATGAAGAAGAATATAAAACAAGTTTTAGAAAGATAATTATCCTTCTGTAGAAATCATTAACATTTAAAGCTACCTAAGAAATTTAGCTGTCGGTCCCAAGCTCGGGTAAAGGAGGAGGGTTGGGCACAGGGCTAGCATCCCAATCCCGTAAAACACAAGCTTGCTAAAAACAGCTAACCAGAATAAACAAACAACTCGAATTGGACAGAAAACATTAGCTACGGGTGAGGTACTACTATATTCCGCTGCACAAAGAGGAGAATGCCCCACACACCCACATGCAATGATGCCGTCCAAGAAAGCGAGCGATTCGCTTGTAGGATCGAAATCACATGGACCCAGGATCTTCAAAGCATCTTTCAAGACAATGAAGAAGGGGATTATAATCAACATTATCGAATGTTATGCACCCACCGACGACGGCAACGAAAAGGACAAAGGTCAGTATTATGATGGGCTTCAGTCAATTATAGCGAAGTGTCCAGAAAATGATCCGACAATCCTGATGGGGGACCTAAACGCCAACGTCGGAATTGACAACACCGTATACGAAGACATCATGGGACAACGGAGACTGGGAGGAAGAAATGAGAATGGTGAAAGATGTACAAATCTATGTGCTTTCAACAAAATGGCTATAAATGGTACGACACATACACAAGGTTACATGGGTCTCATCAGATCATACTACAGAGAATCGAATTGATCATATATGCATCAATAAAAAATTCAGAAGATCAATGGAAGATGTGAGAACCAGGAGAGGAGCTGGTGTAGCTACAGATCATCACTTAGTGGTTGCCAAAATGAAACTGAAGCTAAAGGAGCGATGGATAACTGTAGTATCAGCATTACAACGGTCCAATACAGCCTCTCTTCAAGATACTGATGAACTCAAGGAATTTAAAATAACTCTCAACATCAGGTTTCAAGCCTTACAAGATCTGCTGAACAAGGAAGAAACCACTGTGGAGGACAAATTAAATGGAATCAAAGAGGAAACTAACTTTAACTTGTCAAGAGGCTCTAAGCCGCAAGAAACACTATTATAAGAAACGGATTTACACAGAGACCCGAAAGAAAATTCAACAAAGGAGGGACAAGAAGGCAGAAATCAATAACAGCTGAACTAGAGCTGCGAAATTCAAGGCATAAAATTAATTTACAGAAGCAAATAAGTAAGTAAAGAAGAGCATTAGAGCTGACAAACGGAAGTATATCGAAGGCCTTGCAATGACAGCGAAAAAAGCTGCAAGAGAAGAAAATTTGAAATAGCTATACGACACAATGAAGAAACTGGCAGGCAAATGTAGTAAACCAGAGCGACCGGTCAGGAACAAAGAATTGCAAGCCAATCACCGAGATTCAAGAACAAAGAGACAGATTGATAGAACACTTTGAGGAACTCTTGAATAGACCAGCTTCACCGAACCCACCTGACATCGGAGCAGCATCTACAGACCTCCTGATAGATGTCAATCTACCGACTATGGAAGAAATCAAGACAGCCATCAGACAGATCAAAAGTGGGAAAGCAGCAGGACCTGACAATATACCAGCCAAAGCACTCAAGTCAGACATGGACATAACGGCAAGGATGCTCCACGTTTTATTCAAGAGGATCTGGGAGGAAGGACAAGTGCCGGCAGACTGGAAAGAAGGATACCTTATCAAGATACCAAAGTAAGGAGATTTGAGCAAATGTGAAAACTACAGAGGAATCACACTGTTGTCAGAACCAGGGAAAGTCTTCACCAGAGTGTTGTTGAATAGAATGAAATACTCAATGGATGCTCAACTTCGAGATCAACAGGCTGGTTTCCGTAAGGATCGGTCATGCACAGACCAAATCGCAACACTACGCATCATCGTTCAACAATCAATTGAATGGGACTCGTCACTGTACATCAACTTCATCGACTATGAGAAGGCGTTTGACAGCGTAGACTGAAGATCGCTATGGAAACCTCTTCGACACTACGGTATACCAAAGAAACTCGTCAACTCGCCTTTTCTCTTCCTTCTAGTCGTTGATTGGATCATGAAAACCTCTACATCTGAGGGTAAGCACGGAATTCAATATACGAGTAGGACGCAACTCGATGATCTGGACTTCGTGGATGATCTAGCTCTTTTAACCCATACACACCAGCAAATGCAAGTGAAGACAACCAACGTAGCAGGAACCTCGGCATCAATAGGCCTGAACATACATAAAGGAAAGAGCAAGATCCTCAAATTCAACACAGAGAGCACCGATCCAATAGAACTTATTAGTGAAACTCTGGAAGATGTGGATACATATACATACCTGGGTAGCATCATCAATGAACAAGGAGGATCCGATGCAGATGTAAAAGCAAGGATCGGCAAAGCAAGGCAGCATTCCTACAGCTGAAAAATATATGGGACTCCAAACAACTGTCTACCAGCCTCAGAGTTAGACTCTTCAATTCGAACGTCAAGACAGTTCTTCTCTCTATGAAGTTGAAACGTGGAGAACTACTTCAAACATCCTCAGGAGGGTACAGGTATTTATAAACAACTGTCTACGCGAAGTATCGAATGTCTGTTGGCCGGAAACCATGAGCAACAGCCTACTATGGAAGAGAAAAAACCAACTTCCAGCTGAAGAGGAAATCAGGAAACGACGTTGGAAATGGATAGGACATACATTGCGAAAATCATCTGACTGTATCACGAGACAAGCACTAACTTGGAATTCCTGTTTGAAAACGGAAAAGAGGAAGGCCAAAAAACACATTGCATCGAGAGCTGGAAGCAAACATTAAAAGGATGAATGGCAACTGGAAAAAGCTGGAAAGGATTGCTCAGGAGAGAGTTAAACAGAGAATACTGGTAAGCGGCGTATGCTCCTCTGAGTAAGGCAACAGGCGTAATTAAGAAAGAAATTTAGGCTTTGCTTATAATGTGAGAAGGCCAAGTAGGACAAGCAAATTGTATATTTGGTGAAAACAGAGAATGTCATAAAATATGATATATATTACTTTTAATCATCAATATGCATATCATTCATGTTCTCTGATCCGTATCGATCATAGGCTTTCTTCCCTCGGTTGTTCACGATTTTCCTATGTATTCAAATCATGCTCTGCTTCTTGCCACCCCGCACCTCATCTCATACGCTGTTTCCCGATTCTTTCCCATTTTATACGACGTTCTGCTACCTACTACTTATGGACGACTTTATGAGTAGTATTCACCACAATAACACTTATACGACTTTTCTTACATAAATTGGAAGAATCTCTAAGTAGCGACATTGTTCGTACTGAAATAAGGTCGAAATCAGAAGGCTATACGTTTCCACTATATACATACAAGAGCAATTTTCACGACTTAATACACACAGTAACTATTCAATAGAACTCTTAGATCATAATAAGGCGACAAGTCAAATATAAAAATGATCAACCAAAGCTTGAAGAACTGTAGGAGACTAAAGTGTCGAAGTAATGTACAACGAACATTCATAGTGTCACTACTACCATGGAACTGAAGTATCCGAGTTTAGTACACTACTCAGATATATGTAGGGATTTATCTACGCACTACACTTCTCTCAGATTAATGTCACGTTCTATCATTCTATGAAACGTTCATAACTGGTGAAAATTCCGGTCCATTGATACTAGACACTGAAACCCTTTAAATCCTTTCGATTCCGTCCGCAACTATTTGAAGCTATCGCACTAATTAATACGGTGAAAAAAGGTGTTGCAATACCCTTGAAACTTGTATATAAAAATCGTATTCTACAGATTACAAACGTTCTATGGATCGAATAAGAATTAATAATACCCCTAGAAGCTTATAACACATATAAACTGGGAAAAAATTACTTCGAAAAACTGTGAATCTCATGAAGACCTGAAACAACATTCCATAAATATGCTATTCACAATACAGCTAACTCTTTAAAAAATACCTTATTTAATATTCAAACTTAGTTCAGGTTTGATTTGACCAACTATGTTCCATCCTAATCTTGCATATAAATGGTTTAATTAATTTACAGAACGACAACCTGATTATAGCTCAGTGGTGGACATGACTTTTACGGCCGAACCGATGAGAAATGAAGTAAGCGTTTCAAGGTCACGGAGGACACTTGCCAGAAGTATATAACGATGGAGCGTGTTCTAGGTCTTGCTAGTGATAAAAGTCTCGGTATTAGTTTGCAAACTATGGGATCGCTAAGAAAAGCGCTAAGTTGTCAGTGTGGCAGGGAAATTACAGTTTTTGAGTAAGCGCTCATTTTTCTAATATTTGCAGCTCTTTGGTATATGGGACAGCGCAATAAATAAAGGATACTGTGAAAGGATTCCTGATAGATCAGCCACTACGCTCCTTCGGCTGGTAGAAAAATACATCCTACCTAGGACAATAATCTATAGTGACAACTGAGTCACTTTCAAACATGGGGTACGTACACAAAGTTATAGTGCATAAGAAATATTACGTTGATCCGACCACTGGAGTTAATACCAACAGTATCGAATCAATGTGAAGTCGAGTCAGGTATCACTTGCGACCATACTTTGGATTACAAGGGAAAATGCTATGGAGTTATTTGGATCAATATTTATATAAAATGCATCGTAACATTAAGTCTGGAGTATTGGAGAATAACTTACATGAGTTTTTTGATGACATAAAAATAATATATCCTGTATAAATTTTCGATTTTAATTATAAGTAATTTATAAGAGTTTGGGGATTTCTCATTACATTTTGTGTTACGGTTAAGCCTTTATATTATCTGTATATCGTATGAAAGGAAATAATATTTCGTCGTGTACTCATGATTTCCGTGAAAGAGGCATACTACAATGAGTTCTAGTTTGGAATCCTCTAATAAATCACTAGAAGTGAGAAAAATCGGTAATAATTTAGAGAGCTGTGGTTAGTTCATTCTGAACAAGGTTGTCAAGGCCACACTCGGCGGTAAAAGTCATGTCTATCCATTTCATTTTATTATGAAATACGTGTGCATCAAATGAACAGTAAAAGGGAAAGCTCCACTTAGTTTATATGGACACGTTGAATATAACCTAAGCCCATACAAACACCAAATTATGCAATAAGTTAATTTGCTTGCACGTGATTGGCTTATTTTCTTCAAGGTCAATTTCATGTTCTCTCGCCTAGTCTCTGAATCATGATTGATGCGGCTTCGGTTTATTTCCAAAAATTCGTCTCTTAGAAAATACAGTGCTGTTAAATGATCTAGATTTAATTGGAAATTCGGCAGATATTTTGGGAATTTGATTGTCTTCTGAAATTACGTAAGTGCACATACGACCATACATGTATGGGCTACTGATATTTTCAAAAATGATACCCAGTCACCCTACACTCAAAACTTTTTGAGGAAAGATGCATTGTGAATTTTGGAAGGATATAGATAACAATCTAACAAACTGCTACCCTTTTACTCAGCGTTGGGGGAGCTTTGGAGAGAAAGTTGACATTTCCCACCCCATATAGGGAGATGCTAACTTGATCAAGTCGCCTTATTCAACTACATTTTTTGAGCAGGGTTTTCCTAATTTTTCCTTCGATTTCGTACTGAATTTTCTAGAACTAGCATCTTAATTTGGACTATGTCCTTCGAATGGATTCAATATCAACGGTCATTTGACAAGCTAACTTATTTAAGGCATCCATGAAGCTATTGATTGTTTGTCTCGGCCGTGTAAATGGATATAAACTACCTGGTTAAGTTCCATGATGTTACCCCAATCAATGGCTGGGGGTGTTATATTAAGTAGCTCATGACTATTCGCAATCTAGTAAGTTCATTTGGTCTTTGTCCTCCTCCAGATCTCGAGTTGTGGCTTTCAGTTATAGATGCCTCGTCTTTGCCACACTAAGCTGTATTTATATTTTCCATGGGTCATCATCAACGCTACTATATCTCGATTCCTTAAGTATTACTGTTAACTACACATGTATCAGGCTCTGCTATATACACGCTCGATGTATTACGTTATAAATATATTCGTGTCATGCTGTTGTGATGTGGTGACTAACGTTTAGTTTATACGGCTTGGATTAATGACTAACTGGTAGTGTTGATGCCGATAAATTTCCAATATCAAATAAAGATTTCTATACTTGGCTAGCAACCACACATTAAGTGTTAGGACTAGCGCTAATGGCATATTCTCCAAACTAGTGGACGGGGTGGGATTAGTACCTCTGACATAACAAGTAAAAATTGAAAGGTGACCACATTTTACAACAAAACTGGTAAACAGTTTTAATATAGTCATAGTGTGCGTTTGTCGGAAAGTTATCGTCACAGCTAGTCGGTTGTCATGAAATACTACCAGTTCCTCGTAATGACAGTTTGTTCTTGGTTAGAGAATTCAATTATTGGAATACATACCTGAAATGTTTTCATATTTACTTTCTGACCTACTATTCGATAATTTAAAGTAGACGAATATATACTTCTTTTGTTTACTAATTTTGGCTTGCTATATTGTACTAATTTGTTACATTAGGTGACTGGATTCGTTACTATATGCCAAAACCAGCGAAATATGAGCCGTCTAACTTATTTGATAGTTGTGGTTTTGATTGTTGCATCAATACATTAATATACAGTCTTTTGGTTATGACTTTCTTATTATATCCGCGATATATATATATATATATATATATATATATATATATATATTAACGCGTAGAGATTTTGTTTAGTAAAATGTTAATCTGGCTGATGATTTTACTGTGATCGTAGCTCTTTGAGCTTAGTACTTATCATGCATTTCCATGTAGTTCACTTATGATTACTAAGCACTACATCATATAGTGCTTAGTCCAGTTGAAAACTTGAACTTTATAAAATTTAGGCAAACTCCCAAATTCACTTTCCTTTTTCCACTCTCGTATTAGTCAATTGTTCACATTCTTGATTACTGGGGTCAATTTCAAAACACTAACACCTATTCTCTTTAAATTACTACTATGCACCCAGTGTTTTTTGAAGTATTTCAGGTGTCGTCACGTATTAGAATACTACAAAAGTTATGACTGATAACACACTACTTACTGGTTAATTTAGTTGTGTATACACATTCGCATACTCAACACTAAACCACACATTCTTCGTTTGATTGGTAGTATGATACACAGTTACAGAATTAGATGCAGCTGAGTTCAAACTTGTGACCAAGTGACTTACTGTCTTAACAGCCGGTATGATAACAGACTATCTAGACTCGCTTTCAGAGGTCGGTTAAGTGAATGTATCAGTAACATATGTGCTGTAAGTGCTTGACTTTTTATTCATACTACCATATTTTTTTCAGAAGTGTATCTATTGGCTAATATTTATTCTCACTTCAGTAACTCAGCTTGGCTTACAAACTTTTAGGAGATTGCCTGATGACATTATTTGCTTTACTGATACGTCGACAGAAGTAATAAAAATTCTACAGTCTCGTTTCGTGCAATACTGACGGATTGCTTTGTGAAAATGTCCTTCCGATCACTTGTGCCTCCACCTGACTTTCTATCGAAAGCCGAATTCAACAGACCTTGTGGTCGATCACCCAACAAAATCTCCACTTTACTGACTAATGTACAACGAAGAAACGTCCAAACACTAGCTCCAACAGAATCAAAGGACCTAACAATTTTTCAAATGGCTGCTCAAGGCGAGCTGTTGTTACTTCAGAGAGAAATAGAAAATCGGAATTACACTGTGGATGTTCCAGATAACCAGGTACGTAATGCGACTTCAATGGATATGCAGTTGTTTAACACATGCACAGAAATACATATGTATATATAGTTCCGTTATTTTGTTTCAGCTATGACGAATCATAATAAGCGTTTCTTAAAGTGTAATGTATGTTACAGTAATTTAGTGTCCTCCCGCAAACTCATTTCAATCAGAACACTGTTGCATAGGTCATATATTTTTATTATCAGTATGTGGTATAGATATGAATACGCGAACTAACCCACAACTCAAGACTGTAAGATTTTAATGTTGTTCGAATTACAATCACGAATCAACGCAGCAGGAACTGTCAGCAACACAGAAATTGTAGTGAACTAAATAACAGTAGAAATGGTGAACAAACACGCACGTTAAGACCTAAATTAACATGGTAATCATGTGGTAAGTAAACAGTGCTGACAAACCACTAAATTAACGCAGTAGATTTAGATGATAGCTCTTTGCAAATGCTGAAGTGACCACTAGTAGTGGAGTAAAAATCCTGCAATTAGATGATGTGCTTTAAAATGCATTTCAACAGAAAAGCAGTATCACGGGACCTCTGTTGAGCGAACCGAGCATTATTGCTTTACGCTAGGATAGAAAATCATTGATTTATTTAGCTAAACAATTCAAACAACATCTGGTTTGCCATGTGTCTCAAAGCTGCTTAGTACTAGGTCTTATTACTGTGATATGGAATATTAATTTTTCTTGTTACGCTTTATTCAAATGCTCACCTATCACTATCAGTTTACTCATGTAAAATGAATATAACAAATCACTTGGACATTTCGCACATTTAGTTTGCTTGATAAGCTTTTGCAAAGCAATGATAGCAAATGTTGGGCGGAGGAGACCCATTTTGTGTTTTGGATCCTCTATATGCATTATATACTAATGATAGAAATGTTTTACAGTTATTAATATCTTGGGGGATGAAATAATTCATCTTTAAAATAATTATAAATGCATTCTAAAATCACGTAAGCATTTATGGTTATTTTTGCCCATGAACTGCATTACTTCTCATTAAACCGTTTATTTTTGCCTTTTTGCACATTATTACAGAATTCCTATTTTACTTGAGTGTGTATATATCGAAACAAGTTCATGGTCAAATGATCATTCGACTTAAATGTATTCTTTCTAATTTAAATTCCAGGGATTTACTCCGTTGTTATGGGCTTGTGCTAATGGACAGAAAGCTGCAGTCGAGCTGCTAGTTTTCTATGGAGCAAATGTTCTCTTATCTGGAGATAACGGTGAAACAGGACTGCTCCTAGCTGCTAGTCGCGGTCACTTTGATGTAGTTCTCTACTTGCTCAAAGCTGGATGTCCAGTAGACCTATCCGACGAATTGTGTAATACTGCGTTAATGTTTGCAGCCTATAACAATAACGCCGCAATTGTATCTCTATTACTTGACTGGGGTGCCGATATTACTGCTGTAAATGGGGACGGGTGGACAGCATTTGATTTTGCTATACGACGGGGCTCACGCGCTAGCCAACGTATAATCGAAAAGCATATTTTATCTCTTACTGCACAATCACTGACTCTCTAAACCGAAGTAATCAGAAAAGGTTGTTTCAAAGTGTTAAGAATGCTATCATACACGTTATCATCTAAGGTCAGAAACTATTTACAGACTTACCTCCTTACTTTTATGCAATGTAACGGGATTGTCTTAACATGTATATGGAAATAAATAAAAATTACTACCTTTTACCCACCTGCATTGTGCCTATTAATTTGATATTTCTTTAACTGTATAGTAAACACATGTCGTGTCTTTGAAGTGACTTTTACTGTGCAGTCCTTCGAACCCTTATTGTCATACGGCATCTTAGGGCACTTAGGGGACTCAATTATTATCAGACGGGTTAATATTCTCAAACTAGTCCACATGGTTGGACAGCTGTAGATATTTGTTAAGCGACGAACAATCATTCCTAACATCAGTGTTAGGTTTCATTACTTGATTGATGCATCAGGTATGACTAGCCCATGTTACTGAACAAACTAACACCTAATGATTTGAAAATATACTTTTCTATGTAAATCTAATATCAATATGGGCATAAAGACTGAACGCCTCTATCAAAAGAAAAACTCAGCTAAATGTCCATTTGATGTAGTGCTCAAGTGTCGTCGTTTCGAGAACACTGTTTATCGAATAAATGTCGGAGGATCGAACCGTAAAATCACCGTCTTAATAGAGGTAAAATCCTGTTATGACAGCAAGAAATATTGGTACAACTTATGTTGTTGGGTTGGTAATTTGCCGACAGAACTGACCCCCTAATCTCTGACTTTAAGTATCTTAGGATACAATCGCCACCCAAATGGAATCTGCTCGGTAGAGGGATGCTCATGTATTGTAGGAAACTACGACGTCGTGCCATTCGCCACAGCAAAGGAGTCACCCGTTAGAATATCCGGTATACAAGAAGAGATTTATCAATTAGATATTAAAGTGCATTACATTTTGAGTATTCGCAGTATTCCTGTAAGTCTATTTTCACTCGGTGAGTTACAACTGCTTGCAAGTTGAAGACAAGATCAGACCATTAAATCTTAGATATGGTCTATTCAAGGAAGATCCTACGTGTCAAGAAAATGTATTCCATCCACATATTACTCACCGAGTATCCAGTTAGGTTCATGAATCATAAGCTGAAGTTATATAATGGTATATAATTTTACGAACTGATATTTAAAATTCCGCAAGTGTGACCAAAAAGTATTGGTTGCAAATACGTGGTGTTCACCTTCTTTGTTACTGTATCTCAGGATTTCGTCAAAAAGGGGGACCTACTCCAGTCAATTCACCAAGGAATAGCTAAGGTTCGTCATGTTTTTTTCAACTGAAATGTGCGCTAGAACAATTAATTATTCCAACTCAGCTGTTTTCAACATTCTTCGGAAGTAAGCAACAAGTTCACCAAAAATGGACAAGTTAGCTGATAGTTAGTACACTAGCAGTGAGTTCCAAGTCTGACATTTAGTCGACGAATAATCAGGTTATAACCAAAGTCACTTTCCTGATTTTCGTGAAATACTAGAAAGCATAAATGTCAGTTGTAGGACGAATCCCGTTTGCATTTTGTTTCGCTGCTACTAAGCGTTTGATGGTCTTAGAAAGCTTAGTCGACTTAATGTGCAATAATCTGAAATTGGTTGAATTCTATTTAATGTTCTCACGATTAGTTGTGTAGAGTTTCGTCAATGAATCCAACTAGGCTTCCCGTATACCTCATTTTTACTCAACTCAAATGAAAAAAATGACCTGGATGATGTTTACTGAAAGTGTCTGACATTAGTGCCATACGTTTCCAGAAACCTGACTTCACGTGAGATTTTTGAGGTGGGACTAGGTAATTAGGAACGCTAAAAAACGATAACGAAGAAGGAAATATAAATCACTATGCAGTTGAATAAAGTCCAGATTAATGTATTAATTAGGAATATTTTCGCTTGTATGAGCAACCACTTCATGGCTGTTGACCTTCAAACACGTTGCATTTTTAGGTTTGCTGAAAATATCAAATGGGTTCGTAAATTCTCGCTTTCCATAACAGAATGGCGTTTAAGAAACTCAGGTAGTTTTTAAGCATTTTTCATACCCTTAAACATTAATCGCGATACATAATAAACTACTTGAGTGACTATATAAAGATGACGACAGTCCCTCCAAGTCTTTCAGGCAAATAACAAGTACAAAAACCGTAAATTGGTGTTTACAATTTAGAAACGATTGCTTTAAAAACTAACTGACAACTTTTTATGAACTATATTCCCACTTTTGGTATCGATCCTTGTAATACACTAGGTTATGACATAACAGATTAATATATCATTTGCTGATATCCTAAACGGTATTTCTAACCCACATTGAAGGACAACATAACAAAAGGTAATTGTCATTTGTAAAATGTAGATAAAATCCTGCTACTGTTCAAAGGAGTATGTAGCAGTCGTTAGTACACTCCCTCTCCGAGTTTTATTGGTTGTACATTTACTATTTTACGGTTTGTAGCATGATTGAGCACACTGAAGTGATATAACTTACTCCCCCCCCCCATTGTTCTAATTTCGTACTTATCGAATTTACGTTCATTTAAAAAATTATTCTAATTCAATTAAGGTTGCTAACTCTTAATAAATACACTCACCCTGTGAATTGTGGATGTGTATGAGTCAACATAATACACAATGATTTATAGATAGTTTGGAATTATATCAAGGAAGAGTTACATCGTAATCCAGCAGAAACAAGAAATAACGATATCATATATTCCCCTAAAAGTGCTAAGTTGTAGAGTGACAAGCCTCTAGACGTCACACTGAACACTTCTTTATATCTTAACAAGTGGATTGTGCAGTCAATAATTAGTTGTACGAGAGGAAAACATTCGACGTTGTTTTACTAGCACTGAGTATATATAATTGTTACTAATCGAATAAGTTTTAAATGTTGACTGATATAATTTTAGTTAAGATGTGTTAAAATGAAGTACTGGAACGCTTGATTGATGGTAAATTATAGCCGTTCCTGTAAGCACACTGGAGGAATATTCTGGAATGCTGCTACCAGAAATTTATCGTACTGTATTGAGACCAGTCCCGAAGAGTCAGTAACGCACTTATCGATTAGACCAAAATTATTTTTCCAAGATTATGTTAAGGCATATAAAAGTGATGATTAATTTACCTGTAGCGTGTTGAGAAAAATTACTCAATAAGCAAGGAGTAAAGCGTTACGTTCCAACTCCTGCGTTTCTCGTATATTTGTGCTGTGAATTGACTACATACTAAGCATAGGAAGATTTTCAAACTAGACAAAGTTTGTAAGTGTTCTATTCTTGAATAAAATTCAATACAAGCACTGCACTTCTGATTTTACAAAGGATTGCAACGCTTAAACACTGTAGGACATGATAATATCAAAAAATTAAGGCAATCTTAAGAGGCATTTACAGAAGGGAAAAACCATGCAATGAAAATAATAATCCGGATTAAATAATCATACGAAGAAAGTTTACACAACCTTCAAAAATACTCAAGGTTACTAAGAAGACGAAAAGTATAAAATTATTTAGGCTATTCTGGTGTGACTACTCTTGACCATTCCAGTCAAATCCTCCTGGTCTTCCCACTTCTGGAAGAGGTTCGTAACCACGATTAATATGTCGTCTATTGAACAAATATTTCCTAGTAGGCGAATATAATTAATTCTGTGCAAATCGCTTAAGCTTACATAAATTCAGGTGTTCGGAGAATCCGGAAACCATTCACTTGGTTAGGATATACATCTTCTAAAAAATAATAAAGATGGCCAACGAAAATACCTAGGGAATCAAGGGTAACAATATTCTTACCAATTAAATCAACCATCATATTATTTCCAAGAAGAAAAGAAAACGCGAAAAACACCCACGGTAGGTACGGAGCGTTTACTTCTATTATGCCAAAAATATTAAGCCTCACTAATGGATTTCTTCTGCTCCAAACATAAACAAGCATCATTGTCAGAACATGACTAAGAAACAACATGTTGACAAAAAAAGCGATTATCTGAAAAATGACCTAATAAAAGGCAACTTACTAATGTAAGAGTTCCGCAAAACAAAAACATCATAATGAAATCGGCAGTTTTCGTACTATACCACGTTTCTTCCAGCATACGGCAATAACGATAGGCAAAAAGAATATTGAAAACAAAACTGAAATTAAACGATCCAAAAAAGCAAAATGATGTCACCAGCCTCCATAGCTACTAAAGTGTAAGTGAAGTTATATGACAATACGAACCTGAAAATTATTCGCAATCAATGACGGATTGAAATATAATTGAAACGGTGAAATTAAATTTAGTTGCTAAGCTTAATAAACAAAAACGTACACAACTTACAACTGCAACTGTCAGTATTAAACATGTTGCGATATATGCAGATGTGACAGGAGGGGTATTCGATATTTCTTGGGCTATAATATCCATTTGAAGTTATTTGACGTACTGTAACAATTAAAGTCGCCGCCATAAGTTATTTAAACACAAAAGCTATTACAGAACTTATATATTTAATCTACCTTTGAAACAGTTTTCTGAGGAACAGTTTCATACACTATAAAAAAGTTTGTTTATATGAGCGCGGGAGTTTTGTTTTCAGGGCGGCTGCTTTTTAATGACGAAGGACTTGATAGGTGCTCTTCGGGCGGTAATTTTCCTAAATGAAAGTATTATTTACAATAGGCGCAACCTGAAGATGCAAATGACTTGCCCGACACATCATTGCCGCTTGATGGGTCGCAGTATATGAATGACTTTTTCTCGCAAGTCGAGGAAATACGAAATCTGATAGAACGGGTCCAGTCACTTGTTGATGATGTAAAAAATAAACACAGTGACATACTTTCTTCTCCTAATCAAGATGAAGGTAGCTTTAAGGGTCTTTGCAATTATATGTTTTAGCAACCAAGGCTCAACTTGAGGATGCCATGGCTGAAATCAAGACAATCGCACACAAGGTGCGTGCGAAACTAAAACGTAGGTGATTTTTTAAAAATGAGATTTGCAGAGATGGAAATGAACATCGAGTACGACGAGAATTCGGATAGGACGTCAGCAGACTTACGTATAAGAAAAACGCAGGTACAATCTCTTTTTTCCCTGCTATTTTTTTCTAGTACTCTACCATTTCTCGGAACTTTATTGAAGTTATGACTGACTACAACAAAGCTCAAGTAGCATTTAGAGACGCTTGCAAAAACCGAATAAAAAGGCAAATGGAAATTGGTTAGTCCTGTATATCAATTACATTGTTGTCTTTTCGATTTCGAACAATTATTCTACTCTATATATATTTGAGACGTCAGCATTTCGTTTGTGTCCTATGGTGCACCATTCCGATTTTCTGAAGATTCTATCGTTCGCCTTGAAGTGTTAGAATCCCCAATGTCATATAGATTCATAATCAAGTGAATACCATTAATTCACTCATATATATATATATATATATATATATATATATATATATATATATATATATATATAGCTTGACTGTTTATTGGCTTGAAACCAGTTCGGTTTTCCAGCCTTCTCAATGAAAGTCCTTTGTTTAGATTTGTTCTCTTAAAAATAATTTCTTCAACTTTCAGAAACAAAATATTTCAGTTAATTTTTTTGCTTCTTGGTGTATATATACGCTTATCTTGTAACTTCATTTTTTATTAAATACTAGTGGCTTCCTAGTCAAGAGTTATTCACCAAATCTTATTTTGGCTTTATATTCATTGAGCATAACTGTCAAGTAATTTTGTAATGTTATCGTCTAAATTAGGGTTTTTCAATTTCCAAGTTATATTTTCATGTTAATAATTATGCATACAGTCGTATTGTAACATTGTTCTTCATGTTATTTATGACTGAATGCGTTCAGTGTATTTAAGTTTGTTTAATAATTTTCATTGATAACATTGATAACTACTTAGTTTAGGATTCAGTCAAAGCATTTTCTCGGATGCCCGAAATTTGTAAATTGTACCTTTAACATTTACTAATCGAAATCCTATGCTAAAATCACTTAACCTTTCTCGACAAATGGAACACCTACGCAACTCTAATTTTAACGAAGCAAGCATTGAAGAAACACAGTTTCATTATGGTTACGGTTGAGTTCACTATCTTCTTATCTACCTAGTCTCAGTACGTGTTCTATTCTGGTTTTATCGACAAAATAAACAGTTTTGGATTGGTCATTAACCCCCGCAATTGTTGTCTTGAGTTTAAATTGATACAACAGCACTTTTAACTATGAACCTGGGACATGCACACATTAGTCAAGTAGTCACAGCCGATTGGTACAGCAAGAAGATACCAAAGTAGTAGTAGTGACATCACTGGTAATAAAGTAAAGAGTAAACATAGGTAATATGATATAAGCAAATACTAATTCGTAGAAAGATATGTATAAACTAACTTGAGCTCAAAATGTAAGGGCTGATTTGTAATAAGTGCGCTTTTACGATTCTGACTAATTCTGACCCATCATTCAGACTCTCTAACGATTATTTACGACAATCGCTTGGGCACCAACTAATTAGTTTGCGTTTACCGACACTGATAAGATCAATAATCAGTGACTTCATGGACTGGTGCTACGGTTTAGGTGTTCTTAGCTTCCTTCTCCAGCGTCTGTCGGCAGTACACGTCAAGATAGGCAACGGTTGAGCTTAGGCAATGAATGTCCCTACTGCTTAAATATGTACATTTACTGCAGTTTTCACTCATTTTATCTATGTTCGCAACCCTGTAATAAGTGTTTTTTGGTCACTGTGGGTTGGCCTGACGTGAGATTTATTAATGGACGGTCTGTTTTTTAGCATTTCGTCATATACTTACCTTCGCCTTATGTTACCGTTGGGGCATATTCTGTCTATTTAGTAGCAAATACAGTCAGTGTACGGTTGTTGCAAGATTACTGAAATATTTGTCCTTATATCTTAACCACCGTTAATTTCCCCACCCAGATGGTCTATCGAGATTGTTATTTTCGACTCACTGAACCATCTCTTAAAGTCTTACTTCGAGTATGCATGGCATGCTAGCATTGCTAACTTTTTGATGTTGTATTACTTGTAATATGTGCTATGGTCTTCATAAATGAATACTTTTCATTTTAGCTGAAAGAAAGATTTCTAATGAAGAGCTGGAGGATATGTTGGAATCTGGAAATCCTGCCATTTTTACACAAGAGGTTAGTTGCTTGTTGAAATGTGATAGGTAACCGAACTATTATTGTGACATTTTATGTAGATGAAACAGTTATTAGTAGGACTACGATCCTCTAGTTACCGGACATTATGTTTTTAAGATTGGGAAGACGTTTTATTTTTAATAATTATTGTGAGAGTAATCAGTAGTGGTTTCCTAAAATTTTCATTTTCACTTGTTCTATCTTAAATGCAATATTTCACGTATTTTTATAGATAAACATGTTCGCTTCGTCTTAGACTTTGTAGCATTTCATATTTATGTAATCGCCTTTACAATTGTTTTACTCACGCTTTCATTTAGAAGAGCTTCCTATTACGAACGATTTATACGAATGTTCGAAAATGCATTCAATATCTGAGCTATTTAAAGGTTGAATTCTTTACTTTTCTGCTGCTTTATTGCATTGATTCATTAAAACGTCGCAAGTTTTTTGTACTTCTAAAACTTTACAAGTTCAGTTTCAAACTTTTCTCCCCTTGCAAACTTACAACTTCTAAATGCTTCATTGATTTTTTGCAGATTTAGCCATCAAAACGTATTTAATGATATAGGTTACTATCCAAGTAAGATTCCGAATACCCGATTGTTTAAACGGGAGTACTTATGGTGGATTCGTAATTCCTGTTCTGATACTAAATTTTGATGTTTTCGTTTTTCATTAGCGCCTATGCTTATGTAGCAGATATGATGACCTACAAAGGACACGAATAAAATGTTTCAAAGGCTAATGAGTTGAATGACCAAATACTGAAAAATCGTCCTCATATTAAAATAAGTGTCCATAAACCACCTAATGGAAAATTAGCTGTAACCAAGTTATTCATAGAAGTTAAAGTGATGTATTATGGGCTAACTGTTTGTATACATGCGGTTTCAAATCTCATCGCTATAGTCTTGCGTATAACTATTTGTTTAGCATTGTAGCTAGATTCTTTTGTGTGTCTTAGTATTCCAAACACCACTGCTTCTAATATATAGCAAATAAAAGTAATATTACAAAGTAGAACGTCTTTTCAAACATATCACTACCCCTGTTTAATAGTACACATAATTATTAGATACTATCCATTAAAGTAACTACTACTTCTACTAATCTGTTCATTTTTTTGCGCTGCTGAGGTGTAACAACTTTGATCGATGCACATGTTTACCAGGTTCTTTGTTTTACATACATGCATAATGGATACTTGTCTCATATTTGGAATGGATAGTCATCGTGAACAACTTTTTTTTAGTAAAATGGAGAGTTCTCCTAAGTATATCCTATCACTGTGGTAGTGACTCTGTCATCGCTGCAGCAGATGTGTTACTATTTCAGTATTATTTGGCTGTTTTACTTAGATTTAGGTCGTACTAAACATTGGAACTAAGATCGAGGATTTATTAATGTAATTTTAAAGTACTCCTGATCGTCGGCTGTTGATGAAAATGTTTTATTTTGACATGGTCGGCTCCGTCACCAATTGTCATATTTTCACATATTCGGGTCAGTTAGTCGTATGGCAAATACAGCATGTAACCCTGATAATTACCGATTAATGCCCGTATGCATCTGCCCTGCGACTACAAGTCCCCAAACCAGAAATGAAGAACAGAAGATGGATTAGCCAACCAGACCGAAATCATATTGTATTTCAAACACTCCTTTATATATACACAAAATCAGATCACACATCTAACGGATTAGGAATTTTGCATCAATACAAAACAAAGGAAATTGTGGCACTGATTGGGGAGTTACTTGTACACAACCAATTAACTGTAGTTCATATTAAGGGACAATGTACTCACAGCAAATAGACTAAACGGAAGGATAGAGTAAGAGAAACGTAACAGTGACAGAAATGAAATGTTTGCACAACTCACAGTTAAAATAATTGAAATAGTGTTCTGAAATACAGTTCTGAGAGTTTGGTACTCTTTAGTCTCCCGATATAGCAGAAAATTTAATAAGGTATAACTTGACTAGAACGGTTGAAGATAAACGTGGTTAAGTACGGTATGGGCAACTTGTTTGATATGCTGTCAGAAATTAAAATACAAAATAAAGAATTGTCAAATGATTTCCGAAAGCATAGCTTCACGTACAAGTGAGATTCGAAGTTATTTTTTTTTGGAAACTAATTCACTAGTTACATGAAACGCGAATTTTGTGTGACTAAGAAATGTAGTATCAAACTTGTGGGTTCCTTACTTGTTGATAAATTGTTAATTTACTGTAATAGTTTTCTCATTTCACATTGATGGGAAATAGTTTGAATAAATACCTATCTCAAAAGCCTTTTTAAACATAAATTTTATGTATTTTGCTAGATTCATGAGCGTCGTTTATTTCTTCGAGGTACTTGGCATTACAAATCAGGAGTACCACTAATAAGGATGAGGTATTAGGTTCTTCAATAGTTCCCTGTCATACTATCTACGGTTCTGTAAAAACAACTAGCAAGCTCACTAGTTACCATTCTCAAAGGAAATGCCTCGAATTTGTTAACGAAAATCGTAATCTTTTATTAGTCGATTCAGCAGTGTCGCAGCTACCCACTAATGTCATCAATAGATATCGCCCTGACCAAACAAACAAGACGGGTAATTTTTGACCAGATTTCTTCCAAAAGTCGCCCACTTGTTATCTGATTTACTATAATTGTTATGACCAATGAGGATTATTGGTGTTTTTTTATTAACCGCAGCCCAATAAAATAAAATATGAGCTGCACCAAAATATTGTGTGACTTTAAACAGTTTAACTGTACTAAATAACCAACATCCAAGTAAGTAGAGTAGACCTTATGGAAAGTCATTTATATAAAGTGTTTATGGTTTCAGCTCTGAAAATAAATATTAGTGACTCAAATTCTACTGTATTCCAGGTATCTAGACACTTCTTCATAAAAACATGCACTAACCTAATTGCAGTCACAAATGAACCTTATAGTCACCGCTTATAACTAATTGAAGACTGATAAACATCTTAAAATACTTTTAGATTTTATCATTGTCTTTGTGCGAGGGATTGCTTGTTTTCACCTCACTATACATGGTAACATTACAACAAAAAGACCTCTCTAATCTATTTCATCTCTGAAAGGAAAATGCTAAGGATATGTTTTAACAGGTAAGAATAAAAGTCAAGCAATAAGTATCCTTCAAATAAAGCTTATTTTTATTTCGTTTTGATTTAAAACCATTTATTTATGTTTTTTTCTACTATTTACTTTAGATTATGACGGATACTCAGCAAGCCAAACAGTCTCTGGCAGACATTGAAGCTCGACATCAAGACATTATGAAACTAGAAAAGAGCATTAAGGAGTTACATGATATGTTCATGGATATGGCGATGCTTGTTGAAAGTCAGGTTAGTCATAAGGTTCTTATTTCCTATTATTATATTTATCAGATTGTTCGCCGTTTCACTCATTGTACTGTAGAACACCCAAACATATTAACAAGTCGCAAATATACTACAAACAACCGTTTCACCGCATGCTATCAGCTCCTACTTATTTTTACAGGGCAGTTGAATATATTTTCGTTTCGAATCTTTGTATGTGTTAGGTCGGACCACAAAGAAACGTAACAAACTTTCAGAACTGTGTTTGCGAACATTATTTCATTCATTTGAACTGTCTGTAATGTAAACATTTTGTTTCTATTATTGTTACGCTCCGCTTGCCCTATCCTCCCGTTTAGCATAATTACTGTTATTATATTGTCTCTTGTTATGGACTACAGTCAATTAGTTGTGTACAAGTTGTTCCTATTCACTACCACTATTCCCCTCGTTCTGTATTCATGTTAATTTTCTAATTGGTTTGCTGTGTGGTCTGACTTTATGTATATATAAAAGAATGCTTGAAATATAGATCCGATTCGATTCTGTCTGGCTGACCTATTGGCTCACATTCTTCTTATTTCGGCTTGGGACTAAGTGGGCACAGGGCAGACGCGCAAATACCAACTAGGCACCAGTCATTGGTATTCGTTCACCCACACCCCCCCAATTCTCTCGTCATAACAGTATGTTAATGTATCCGTTAACTTCATTTCATATAATTCGATTTCCGAATATTTGTAATAACCGCACTTTCCCAAAGGACCAACTAACTTATTTGTTGTCAAGTCATCTGAATTTAATCTCTTATTGTTTCCACTACACTGATGTATGACTAGCCATATTATATTATATTCTGTAAACTTATGATCAATTCTTTTCACCTTTATAAAAGTGAATATCTACTAGCTGTGTGTTAAATTAATTTTCCCTCCCTAGGTTTGCTTGCTTATTTGATATAACGCGTAATGAAACGGTTTTCTTCATGGATGTTTCTTTTGATATAATTTGATGTCGTTTCATCTATCTGAGTAGTTACTCACTTTTGCAACAAAGTTCATACTTTTTATTTTTAATGGTAGTCTCAGTTTTAAGTATTTATAATGTTTTCGAGTTGACATGGTTTGTGGAATGTCTCATTTTACTCGTTACCAATGTACGTTTTTAGCATTGGTTGAATTGAAAAACGCTAGATCACTCATTTTTTCTGTCTATTTAAATCATACTGGTCTTCAGAAGTGTTATTTTATCTCTGTTTACTGTAATTATATGTTAGTGCATGCTTTAGAATAGTCTTCTCTACTTATTTTGAGCGATTCCGATTTTAGTCAAAGTTGCCTCTTACCTTGGAATGAGACTTAACCGGGTGCGTCTACGTCTTCATCAGGGATCAAACCTATTACCGTCAAACGTTACAGGGAGCGCATCCAGTGGCTTTCATTTATAAATGTAGTCGATTTTCAATATTAAGCAAACGATGCATTGTTGAATAACTTCCTTATATCCAACTCTACTAGTCTGGTTTCGTTCCCTTTATAGTTCTATTTTGGCTTTCATTCACTTCAACTAACAAACTCAACCTCTAAATTAATGCTGTAGTTTAGAAAGGAAATTAAATTCGATTGCTTGGTATTCTCATACTTTTGGTGACTCGTTTAAATTTATATCAAGTCGTTTATTTAATGTACAAATATACTTTATTTTCATTTTTTTAATGTTAAATTGCCATTTTCATCTTAATGTAAAGTGTCGGTCAATAACAAAGGTATTCAGTGTTGGGGTCATAATTATCTGGTCATAAAGTTCAATATAAGACAGAAATCTCAGTTACGAATAACGTAGAGCTTGGTGCATATGTACATTAGCACAAAAACATCAAATTAAGAAGACAAATGCCAGTGTATGGTTCAACGATAGGGAATAAAGAGATGTGTATGAAGGAATACTGGGACTTGAGATCTCGAAGGGAATAAGTAGTGAATGAACCTACGCCACTGATCCATTTTGAGCTATGCTACCCAATGTCTCCGACCACCAATCACATGGACCCCATTCAAATAGTTGGGCCTGCATCTACCTACAAGCTTAGTCCAACAGTCAACAACTTCATAGGCTGATGCCACGTTCTTGTTTAGTTGTTTTTATTTTTTTAAAATTCTACTCCATCAGCTAACATAATAGGATCGAGGTAGGCGGTAGTTGAGCACATGTAATGCATGTTCCAACCACTCCAGTAGATAAAGATTCACAACCTAGTCTACCGGTTTGCAATCTTTAGCTAATACTCTGCACTTAACCTCAGCACCGCTTACTCGGTCGTTTCAGGATACGCAAGCGGTGTTTCGACAGCACGTTTGATCAAAGTTCTGCAGTCTGTGCATTTCTATTTTCGTAGCCAATTTTTCACAACCTAGAAAGATGCAGTGCGATATACTTATCCTTTGTTTGACCGACGCATGTCTCGCTTATACTATAAATGATCCAACTCAACAAAATCTAGATGAAGTTTCTGAATTCTTGCTAAAAGATTGTCAGTCTTCGATCTATCTGGTATGATTCGTTAAATGGTCCCTATGATAAGTCTAGGCGATAATGCAGACCGATCCTGGAATAATAGTTTGCATCTAGACGGAGTGAATTACATTTGAAACACTCAAAAGTTAATCTTGTGTTTAATTGTTTATACCTAGAGTGTGTAATGCCTGGTCATAATAAATCAACTTGGTTTTTTTCCTTTCAGGGCGAAATGATTGATCGAATTGAATACAACGTAGAACAAGCAGTGGACTACATCGAAAGTGCAAAGGCCGATACAAAGAAAGCTGTTAAATATCAAAGTTCAGCCCGGAAGGTAGGCACTGTCATCCAGTGTGAATATTGTATCAGTTCCAAGTGTTTCTTCGTTGTCAATGTGCCTGTACTTTGTAGTGTTTTCTTTGTAAATGTATAACCCATTGTTTCTGGAGTTTGAGATGAAGCATATGTCAGTTTTTATAAAATACAACAGATATTCTTGCTTGGATTTTTGTGTACTTTTCTATGCTGTCACTGTTGTTTGTCTTTCAATTTTCTATGTGTAGTTCACCTATTTGTTGTTTCACGCTTTTGTTATTTATACTTTTATCAACTGACTTTTTATTTGGACTTTTTTTAACCTTTATCATTTTGAATGATTTAAAATCGCATTTTAAAAAACCTTTTATTTGGTGCATTTTTGAAATACATGGATGTTTTCTTTCATATGCTAATACATTTCCGAGTATTGTTTACAACAACTGTTTCGCAATCTGTAATGTAATGTTTCATTTTTCATTAGTATTAAGATTTAGTCGGCTAGTATTATCATCGACTATATATGTGGCGTTTGATTTTTAATATCAACCAGATCGAAACTGCTTAAAAAAGTTTTGCGTTTACTGACACTTGCCAGTGTTATAGATGAAGGCTAAGATTACAGCGAGCATTCTTAATGTAAACTGTCAGTCGATCATGTACAACGCAGAACCTGCATTTACCGCGTTACCACCAAAGTAGTTGAAGAAGTAACAATATCAATAATGGTAAAAGTAAACATAATACGAAAAAACCAATTCGTAGGAAGACAAGTATAAACTAATTTTAAGCTTGGAATTTAAGGGCTGATCGGGGTCAATGCATTTTAGCCACTGTGACTGATCCTAACTCGTTGTTCAGAATCGTTAACTATTGATTACTACGACAGTCAAATATTCTGCATCTACCAACATAGCTTCATGGACTGATGCCACGTTTTGGTTTGACTCTCCTTAGCTCTCTTCTGTACTAGTCAACATCGACTTCGTCCATTGATAGTATCATATCCACACGTTTCGGCCATTTATTCATTTAGTGTATGAGTGCTACCTATTGGAGTGTAGTTTTTATTTTAGCCTTCATTTCAAACCCTGACTTTCAATGTATGTTTTTCTAGAATGTCTACTGTACCATAGTAGCATGTTCATAGCAAACTCAGGAATTCTATAATGTTAATTACTCTAATATACAGCACTAACCTACTAAACGATCTGAAATATTGGCGAAGACAAACCTATTGGAAATGTTTTGAATAGGTTCACCTTAGGATGTTTCCCAGTTATCCTTTGTTCGTGTACTAGAGAACAAAGTGAATGATAAGTAATGTGGTGCTATCATTCTTGCTAATTGATTCTTGTCGTTTATTCAGTATGCTTATTTGACCAGTCAGTTAGTTTCAGTGTAGCGAACTTCACTTGTTCATTTTATTGGGATAATGCTTTTCTAAGAGGACTGTAGTGGAAAATGCATACTATTGATTTTGTACTATTTAGTGCAGATTTTCCTTGAACTAGTTAGTTGTTTTTATTTATATCTAGCCCACATAAGCTGTACTGTTAAGAATAGAGTTTGTTTATTCAGAATTCATGTTCGAGTTCGTAGGTTATTTAACAAGACTATGTGAACACTTTTATTGGTTCCATGTTCTGTTTCCTTACACTTATTTTAAATTTGTTTACTTCTTGGTACAGCAAATAAGATTGAAATAAAAATTATCAGCCAGTATTTTAATAGTTCCTGACTCCCCATTTTAGAAAACTCACTAAATGCTATAAGAAACTCAGCAATCTACGCTCTTAGTTGTGTACCTTTTTTCAAATGATTCCTAGTAATCTGACCCTCTGTTTAGTTATCTGTCTGGGAATGACTATGCTTTCAGATGTTTTATTGTTGAACTCAGTCTTCATTTAGTTGAATGGCTATCTCGTATTCAAATCAGATAACTTTCCATAAGTATTTGAATCAGCTGAATGTCATTAAACGATGTCTTCGAGGTTGCGTGTGATTCCATTTAATAAGGTCAGTTAACATGGCTTTAAGTCTTTTCGTGTTAGTTAAATCCTTGTTTTAGTTTCCTCGTGAACTAAGTTCCTTTTAAACATTATTTAGTATATGTACATGAAATGTCTGTAGTTTGCTTTCCGTTGAACAAATTACAAAAGTTTTTTATGTTAGGGAAAGTGATATTCCTCAATCAGAAGTTGATCCCTATCGGAGCTACGCTCGATGCATTAAACGGTTTCTCAATTTCATATTAAAAACCTACCAGTTGATCATTAGCTTATCTATTAGTCAAAGTACTTGACGATCGCAATCTAATGTTGTGGGGGCCGAGATTCATGATTATTTTTAGTATCCAGTAAAATTATTCCTACTCTGTTTTTGATTTAAATATAATCAGTGTTGTTTTTAATGACAATGACATTAGAGTACTCTAACACAGCGAAGTATTGAGTAGCTTTTTAAATACTTATCTTAATAATTGCAAGTTAGGTAGATTCTTATAAATTACTTTCATTTCCGTGAATACCAATTATCAGCAGGACATGATAGTCCCAATATATTGGCTGAAGTAATGGAAACTCCAGCTATCAATGTCTAACCTAATGCTTGAAATTCAATGCACAGCACTACCCGACACTGTGTATTATCAGTATTTTTCCTAGTAAGATGCTCCAGTTACTACGAAATATGTCCAACTTTCTCAAGCTGCATAGCTTAGGTAATGTGATTTTTGCATACATAAAAAAATGCAATCTAAAGTTATTCTCCTAGTGATTTTTACCTCCCTGGTAATTTGTATAAATTCACGTAGGTTGTATCTCGATGAAATATATTATGCAGGAATAATGTTTTCGTATAATGCATTCACAACAAGTTAAGAAACCAGTCGACTCTCTAATGTATGTTGAGTTTCGCTATTAAGTCCCTTGATTACCTTCTTCACTATAATGTAATCAATATTAGTTCAACACTTGTAGTGCTGGTACACATAGTTTGCTATGTTCGTGATATTGTCAACTCAGAGAACAGTTCTCTTGAACAATTATTTTTTTGTTTTATTTTAAATATAAGTCCAAGTCATATATAATTTTTTTGTTGATAAAGTGTCAAACAATTCTAGCATGTTGGAACAGAACTATAAGGAGGATTTCTTACACTCACTTAAACAAATTACATTCAATTTCATGGTGTCCTATTAAGCTTATTACAGTACTGTTGGCCACTTATCATTATTATTGTGTATTTTACACCTCACATTACACCTAGTTCTATGCACAACTAAGAACTTAAGTGTTTGAACCTGTACTTGAAAATAGAGATTATAGTTAAAAATAACTGTTAAAACTCTTCATGACTCATCTGTTACGTAGAGGCGTCAAATTCGGAAAGACATACGTCGCTCGTGCTCAAAAATTATGACAATGATGATCCAGCCCTTCATTCTGAGGTCCATTTATTTTTCACCAAATCTCAACTTAACTTTTAAAGTACTACTGTCACTAAGATACTTGTCAGTAAACCAGACACCGATTTTTTGATCACTAAACAGAACTCACACCACCTTGTAATATATTTTCATAATAGTTATCTTAACAAGCGATCGCATTACTTGTCACGATGACCAATAACGATTAAATATATGGGGTACTTCAGCTAGTATTAATGCTGAGTATATACTTAAATAACCCCATAACTAAATTAATACCACATTATTGAATTTGACTGAGTAGTAATACAAATGAATAGGGACTAAATTGAACTTTGAACGTACTAATAATATGATGATATCTGAACTTTAATGACTATCATTTGTTTAGTAATCACGTTACTCGTAATTGTAGTAACGCGAGTGTATTCTGAATTGATTTATCAAGAGAGAATTGAATTGAGCTAACCTCCAGTAGTATTGTAATCTAAGGCCCATGTAAATTTATTTTACAGAAGTCATATAAAAAATGCACAGACGACTACGTGAAAAATTACCATGAGGAATTCATAATAGAACAAACGTGTGAGCATAAAATAGATTTAAGCTAGTACTACCCAAAAGTGATATGGATACGACAGTATCTATAGGCTCAACATATTGACTAATACAATGGAATTAAATATATTTGATAATCTCATGACTTATTCAGGTTTCATGTATGTGTTAGTTCTCCACACTATTGTCTCTAATGCGAATCATTTTGTGCACATTTGTTGTAATGCACAGTAGGGATTCAGTTTAAACCGTACATTTTATGCTTAGATTATTAAACATTAATTTTTTTATTTAAAATGATAACTAGTATGGTATTGACCATATTTTTTCTCCTGTTCTTGCAATTGAAGTCAGTTCTTCGTAGAATATTTTCCTTCATTACCCTACTTATTTTAAATAGAACTTTTACTACTGTATTATAATTTATCGCACATTATCGTGTGTTTATTTTTGCCAAAGTGATTTTTATTTAATAGTATACATATAAAAGAATGAAAAGAGCACTTCAATAAGTAGTATGCTTAATGACTTGATTAGAAGAATTGTTGCATTTTCCGCCTGACCTCATTAACTCAATAAGGAAACAAAAGAATTATGGCTAAGTTTGGAATAGATAATAAGGAAAAATTAACCAGGATTTACCACTAAATGACCTACTTTCAATGACGCTTATTAAATTCGTTTGTCTTTCAGTTGTATTACCGATTCCCTTTATCTGGTTTAGTACTGCTTTACAAAACAGTGCTTTCTCATAGTTACGATACTTGTAATATCAAATAATTGTTATAATTTTGTAAATATTTCATAGCACAGTGATCAATATAATTACTTATTTTTGTTTGTATTCCTGTTCCTCACTAAAACTCGTCTGCCTTTCTTTGTTTCTGTTTTATTCCATGCTAACTTGTTTTGTTTCTTTTCAGCCATAACGTTATAGATTACTGTGTCAGTTTACTAATTTCTCAGTTTGATTTCAAAAATATTCTTAATCAACACGTATTTATCCTGTTGAATAGTGAACATGTGTAAGATATTCTCAAAATATCATACTGGCTTTGATTATTTTGAAGTTATCAGATATCTCAACTAGATTAAATTAAGACTATCAGTAAACAATTGAAAGAAACAGTTATATAAAGCCTTAATTGTATGAGAGTGTCATTTAGCAAAAGCTCAAAATAAGATGAAAATACCTTAGTGTACACTTCATTTAAAAATGCTTACTCAAAGCGTATCCCATTATATGATAACAACCATTACTTTTAAACAGTTATGATATGCTTTCTAAATTCAAGATTTTTACGATAGAAAAGTGTAATTACATTTATTCGTAAGTGTCTTATCAATTAGTGCACGGAAAAAAACGGATACCTTCATACATTTGAATAATGCAAGGACAATTATGCTTGCAGAATTGAAGGAATTCATCATATTTCGTGGATACTCATCAGCTCCAAACAGCCTGAGTTATTTATTTATTTATTTATTTATTTATTTATTTATTTATTATTATTATTATTATTATTATTATTATTATTATTATTATTATTATTATTATTATTATTATTATAACTACGATTATATATACCTAAATCAATCGATAACATTATTTTGAAACAGAATGAATAAAGATCAAAACAGTATATCATTTATTTGACAAAAATAGTGAATATAGTAAAATATTGAAGGGCATTCATATAAAGTTTAGTGAAGAAAGTGTGACGTAATAGTTATTAATAACGAAGGGTAATAATAAATGAATGTTTATATATAGCACAGTCAGAAATAGGACATTTAAAATGATATCGTGAATAATTATCAATGGAATGAATGAGGAAAATTATATAATCTAAACGCGTATCATGAATACAATTACGATGAGAGTGGGAGGTTAATCAAGCTTTTTTCTGTATACAGTGTTCAGGTTGAAAGCGTTTGATGGCAAAAGCCTCTCAACGCAAAGTCAAGGTTAGTTTTTTGCTTACTGATTATTCTAGAAGAATTAAAGAGACCTACTACATGCCCGCTATCAATGAGATGCTTGGTTATTGCACTCGTGAAAATTTTTCCTCCTTTTACATTTAAGTTATATGGGATATGTTCAAAAAACCTAAGAGCAGCCCTTCCTTCAGTCATTTCAATGTATTCGTTATCACAAATAGATATGAATTGATAAATATATATGAAGGTAACTTCAGAGAAGAAATGATCTACTGTCTTTAGGTTTAGAGAATATTTGGTTTTATATGCTGAAAATAATTGAGCTACATGAAAGCTACTTTTGAGGGTTACCTTAATTTTATTATCATTTCTACGCGAAATAATATCTTCAAATCTCTTAAAATTGATATGTCTGCTAACAAGATGCTAGACACGATTCTTATCTGCTTCAGATAACTCCAGACTAAATCTGCACGTCGACTTGAACACACGGAAAAGATGCGCCCTATTTCCAAGATAGAGAGCGAGCTATGTTCAGAGTAATCATATTCTGACAGTATTCATTCATCGAATTGCGAGTATAACTCACATTAATGTGATGAAAGTTTACAAATAAGGCTTACGAAAAATCAATAAAACTTCTTTCGCCCGATTTAATGAACAATTATATTGTTGGGGATTTTTAATCCCCAGCAAAAATAATCAAGAAACAAGGAATAAACCATTTCAATTCCGTTATACAGAGGCTATTGTCATCAAGCGCTTTCAACCTGAACACTGTATACAGAAAAAAGCTTGATTAACCTCCCACTCTCATCGTAATTGTATTCATGATACGCGTTTAGATTATATAATTTTCCTCATTCATTCCATTGATAATTATTCACGATATCATTTTAAATGTCCTATTTCTGACTGTGCTATATATAAACATTCATTTATTATTACCCTTCGTTATTAATAACTATTACGTCACACTTTCTTCACTAAACTTTATATGAATGCCCTTCAATATTTTACTATATTCACTATTTTTGTCAAATAAATGATATACTGTTTTGATCTTTATTCATTCTGTTTCAAAATAATGTTATCGATTGATTTAGGTATATATAATCGTAGTTATAATAATAATAATAATAATAATAATAATAATAATAATAAATAAATAAATAAATAAATAAATAAATAAATAAATAACTCAGGCTGTTTGGAGCTGATGAGTATCCACGAAATATGATGAATTTATTGAATTCTGTAAACTTTATTGTTCAAAAACGATTATGATTTTACTGCATAATGTTTACCTCTTTGTAATATTTGTCAACTATGACTACAAATAAACATTTCTTTCGATATTCAATTTTGTGATTAACTAACTCTAGGACACACATTTTTCTTCCTACAATTTGTTATCTATTAAAGAAAAATAGATAATAAATATGCATACACAAGAAAGCAGAAAAATCGATTGACCATTTTTCTTTTTTCTCATTTTACTCCTTCCTATTCATTTCATTTTATTACAATTCAATATCCCTCACTCACTTGTTGCTGCTATTGATTTTGGTTTTCATTACAATTTTGGCAAAGACTAAATAATCTCTCCTTCTCTCTCTCTCTCTCTCCTATTTCCTCCACTTATCTGTATATCTGGTTTTGGAAATTATCTTCTTTCAATCATAATAACAAAGTCTAATTAAGCAGTGTTTTCCCTTATTTGGGGCTAAATCAATTAATTATTCAACAAATTAATCACTTCAAAAATGATGTCTTAATTTATTGTAAATCATTGTATTTGTTTTATGCTGAACATTGACAGGTTAAAGTAACTGATAATAATTCATTTTGATTGTTGATTACAGATGACTCTGATAACTACTAGTAATTTTAGAAGTTGACCGATAGAAATTAGTCTGAAATGTTGTTAAACGCTCTGTATGTTGTCAAGTAACTTAGACAAAATTAGAATTCACTCGAACTAGGATTCAGGTACTCTTGACTCTTTACATTTGAATAGCTTACCAACGCACTGATTAGCCAAACTCATCTGGAATGAGCAGTGACATGGTGAAGAAGATTTAGACTACGCTATTTGAATGTATTAAGTCAAGAAAATTTTAGTTCGAGTTCCAGTAAATTCGATTTATACCTAAATTGATCAAAAGCATCCGATATCTGAAAGCGAAGATTTGTAACTAAGGGGGATGATTTTAGTGTAAAGTTGCGTGGCTGAAGTTATTCTCAACAATCTCAATGTTTCATAGATGTGTTGTGCTCAACACTTTCGTTCATTTTCCCATTTATTTAATCAGTGAATACTGTGAATGATGAATGTGAATTTTACCATCGAATTCGTATGGATTTACTGGAGTTATCCTCAGCTAACATCTATATGTATGTCACTTCTGCGCAGCTCGATATGCTGGGTGAATAACATGAACATTATCAATTTTATGGCATAAAGTATAATCATCAATCAAAATTACGTTGTAATATGCGGCATTCATCCACTCAATGAACAGAACCGAGCTTCGAATATACAACATGTTGCTATATAGTTCAAATATGATTAAGATTTATTTGGATTATTATGCAGACACCGTCAACTTGATACATTCGATTGGCTTAACAACGTACTAGATATTCAAAGCAGCTAAATTTCTCAATGCAAGATTTGTTGATAATCGAATAAGTTTCAAATAACCATAACCGGCTGCATTTTACGTGACGGGATACTGTCATGACTTCGTACGACTAGATTATACGAGGCTGGGCTATCATGCTAATTTTGTCATATAATCTTCTTTGTTTATTAATTCGTATGACTGATTATGAGATTTTATTTGAGTATTACTCCATACACATATTTTTGGTTGTGTCCCATCTGTCTATATGCCTACATTTCTTCTACCTTGGTTGTCTGAAATGTTGTCAAGTAATTTGAACATAATTACAATTCACTTGAACTAGAATTTAGACACTTGCGATTAAATCCATTTAACTACCTTATCGACATTTTTAATCATTATATCCCCTTCACTACTTCATGGTTTCATATTTATTTGGTTCGTTTTATTTACATTCTTTTTTTAATCTCAACTTGTCACATTCTGGGAGTTAAATTGTTACTATTACCAATTCGCTAAGTACATGTTTAGTACTACGGATATGGCGTTCTTATGTGTCGTTTTGATGATGACTCTTACTAAAGTCCTAGCACTTTAATTAATTCTGATTAACTGTTTTTAAGACCATCACATCATTAGTCTAGTTCATGTGTAATACGTTTATGATACATTATCTCAGTCTACGTCTCAGATGTACTAGAAGTTATTGTAATCCGCTAACTATCCGTCGACTATCTGATTTATTAATATTCTATTGTCAATACTTAGACTTTTGAATTCCGCTAATAGAATCTTTGTGTTGATGATGAATCCGTTGATCTCGAATGGATAAAATATAAGGGTTTTCACTATTAAATCCAACCATTAACTCTACTACTTTGTAAGTTTATCAGCAGGAGGAAGCTTTCCTCTCACCTTCCTCTTGTATATACACTAGATGTGTCATAAAAATTAGTTTGTTATTCTGGACTTTTTCATCAATTATCACCTCCTCAAATACATCTATTCATAGTGGCATAAATCGTTTGACAAGGACAAAATATTGTAAGTAATGGTCATTCGTTACCAAAACTTCAATAAGCGATCGGTAAATCATAACCATTAATGAACAAATTTGCTGAATTTCATTCAGAACCCTTTGATAAATATGCTGATCCTTTCAAATATATTTATTGTTATATAAGTTTATTTGAATTCAACTAAAGTCTTGTAAATATTAAGGCAGTACGCACTGGTTGTGCGAATGCCAATATAAACTGCAGATTTTATTAAATTTATATGATCGATAATGCAAGTTGACTACCTTGACAACCACTGAGAATCAAGAAACAAAGGACAGCCCAGTAGAGAACTCATCTACAGTACGTACTGACGACCTCACTGGGGCTCAAACCCAGGATTTTAAGTTTCCTTGTAAGCTTATAATCCACAGAACACTAAGTAAAGCTCCAGCTGTGAAATCTGAGGCTCCTACGTTCGAACTGAGATGTCCCATACTACAGTAAGATAGATGACCTGTGCTTATATGCATATATAACGGATGCAACATTCGTTATTAATCATGACTACTGTTATTAGCATAGATTAGTATCATTTAAGTTGGATTGTAACTGGTAAGTGGAATCCAGGACGCACGTTTCGCCATATTTGGGACTCGTAGGCTGAATGTACCTAAATGCCAATATTGATGTTCACAGTAAGAATCCACCTCAATCCGTTTCGTGTCAAACGCCACCGCGTTTACCACTAGACTACTGAGTCCAGACAGCCACACTTGTGCAAAGAGGCTCATTGGTATTAGAATGAATTTGTATATTCCTATTGATTTGTTATAGACTGAAGCTGATCAGTCTCTGTTGCTGTATATGCATCGGATTTAAATAATAATTGTGAATGATCGCTATGTCGTGGCAATCCGTTCAGGATGCACATATAGCAACAGAGACTGACCAGCTTCAGTCTATAACAAATCAATCGGAATATACAAATTCATTCTAATAGATTAGTATCGTTGTGACATGGGTTTAGTTTGATTAATTTTTGTTAAACAATAAATTTTTATAGGACAGTTCGAATTCCACTTCTTTTTAACTGCTTTTATAGTTCCCAAATGAGATCAAATAGAGTTCCCCTTTCAATTGTAATTAATTAAAAGACGGAGTTATTGAAAGAACAAACATGAAAAAATCTCTTTAATACTTATTATCTAGTTAGCCTTTTCTTTTGTACTTGAGTTCTGTTTTAAGTTTATTTTGTACTTTTATATCCCAGAAGAATCTTCTTTTCATTTGTTCTCCTTTGACATATTTACTTTTTATTAAATGTGAAAGTTAATTAACTTATAGGTATCAATGATATAAATTAAGTATTAGGAATGGCAACAAATACTTCAGTGTTTATTCCTTGCCAGCATTTTAAATGTCCAACTACACAACCAATAACTTGGTCGACCTTTTTCACATTTTTACGAAGTATATAGGTTCATATTTCATAACAGGTGTGTGATTGCATCAGATTGCACTGACTGAAATTTTAATGACGTCACCGGTTGTCAGGATGCCAGTTGTATTCATTTGGTTTCGCAGTTCAAAAATAACGTATGTGACACATATCTTTACCATACTTTTTGTCACCGAAGTGGATAATCTAAAATTTGTATTAAAAGCAAGCTTACTCAAACCACAAATCATTGTATCAGCTGATCGAAATACATTAAATATGCATAATTTTTTAGATGAATAAACTTTTACTTTTATAGTGAATATGACATTTTGGGTCTAAGATAAGTAAATTAAATTAAAATGATATAAAGACCAGTGGTAAATAATTTTTTCTATTACTTTACGTAAGTACCGCTGGTACGGAATATTATCCCATATTCAGTAGTTACTGGATCCTACTATCGAAGTATGAGTAATGCACCATAACTAGATACCACTGTACTTTTTATATTATGTTCAGCGCTTTACGGTAGTAAGAAGGAATTCTTGAACTTTACTTCAGTGGTCTATATCTTGTTAATAAATGCGAAATGTCATGATGTCAGTCTTCGGATCCTCTCTGATTACCGTTGACTATTCACCATCATATATTCATACAAATCTAGAAATGCCATTGAAATTAATTGTTTGTACACATTTTTGTGTTTATTTCACGGATAATTGTATTTTTTTGTTTAGAGTTTGTCTCAGCCACTTCGCGACTTACAAGTAATCAGCTTTCCAATTTCACTAAATTATCATGTTTCGATTACAGTTAGAGATGAAATACGAGGAAGGCGTTTTGTCATGCTTTCGGTCGCAACTGAACGTAGCTGAATTCTATTGTTAATGTTTACACTGCTACTCGAACCCAAAAATTATCAGTCCTAAGCACCACTAACCTACTGAGTCCAAATATTTGTCAATATATTCAGTGGGTATGATATTTGTGTATTAGTAGTATGTCCATGGTTAGACAATTACTGTTTAACTCTAGATTGAAAGTGATAAAAATAATTCAAGTTGAACATAGAGATCCAGAATCCCCCATACATTTAAGCATTTCCCGTAAACATGCATATAATTTTTCAAAATATATAGCTCAGTGGCAAATCTCTCAGTCTGTGTAACTGAGTGACTCGAGATTGAATCTATTAATCATTATCAGTTCCCACAAGACTATATGTGGGCCTATGTTAAAATGTAATTTACTACAGACTGCCTCTAACCACGTAACCTGACGAGCCTTTAATAGTTTCCATTATTATTTCTTAGTTTTCAATAAGTAATGAAAAATATGCAGGTGATGATGTGATCATAATATCGTGTTCCTAAAATAACTTTTTACTACACTAATGTGTATCCAGCTGCTTCAGTCTGGCTTTATTTAATTTGATCGAGTGATGGGTTATACCTTTGTGTATATGAATCGAACTTTTAATAAGTCAGTTATGTGAATTGACGAAGTATAATCTCACTAGTTGACGTGATTTGTAAAGGACAAAAAATAATTAGTTGTGGTCGGTTTGAAATAAATTTCTTATCTTTTCTTCATTAATATCAATACTGAAAGTTAAAGAAGTGTTTATAACATTATTTTAATGACAGTTCTGAATAACAACTCTTGTGTATGAAAATATCCAATTCTAGAAAATTAGACCAAACCTGTGTATACCAATAGACACTTACAAATCTTGCTTAACCTTAGCGACCTCTTTCCAAGATTTTGTTACGTTACTGTCTTTTTCTGCAACCAAATAAGCAATTCAGTATATCATTTTTGAAGTTGAATTTTATGACCAAGTAATATATTATTTTTGCACAATTAGTTCAGTATTCTGTATGGTATCGGCAGAATTTGGTGAGGTCACTATCAATTCTTGATTTTTTTTATTCGTTAATTATCTTTTCCAGAATTATGTTAGTTTATCTTGTTTGTTGAAATATATTCAGATAAACAAAACAAAATCACTGTCTTCTCTTCAATTTAGACACACCTTTATTTCGAGTGTTGAGTAATCCTTCACTAATTTAACTTTCATTGTAATACTTTGCAAAAATATTGTTACGCCCAATCTAGTGACTGTTACTTAATGTTTATCGAAATTTAGCCTCGTGTATTAGTTCATGAAGAAACATTTAATTTAGGTTGTTTTCAATATTTTCCCTAAATGTGCTATATCGCTGTATTTTCAGTAATTTTCTTCTCCCTCTTAGTAAGTAATTACTGGATAATTGACTGTCATCTATATTTGAGACAACATATCAAGTGTCTGAAGCTATCCGCAGCTGACTTCTATATACAAATCACTATAGAAAAGCCAAAATGTCGTTTAAAAAATAACAAATCAGTGAAGATCAAGGTACAAAATGTAACAATTTATAGTGCATCACTCACTGACTAAACGGATAAGAAAATGATTGAAAATATCGAGTAGCACACACTGGATGCTGTGGATAACCTCAGTTGGCATCCAGGCTTATTATAATAAATCTTTGTGATAACATATATGCTTTACAATGATGAGTGTTACTACATGTATGTAAATTGTGTTTTTGCTTCGTGTTGACGTTGTTTCTTTAAATATCACGTATTTTGAATTCCCGCATGTAGTTTTTATCGAATGTTCATTCAAATCTCATTTTCAAATAATAGAAGTGAAGTAAGTTATAAAACAGATATTTATGATTGTTATACATTCTTATTATTTTTTACCTCATAGAAAATGATTATTATTGGTATATGTGTGGCAATCCTTATCTGTATTATTATCGGTACGATAGTTGGTATGGTGCCAGGAATATAAACACCAGGTGAATGAAGAAGATATTATGTATTATTATCATTCTATTAACACAACATTCTATTTGGTCACCATTAGCCTACCTGTCCCCAATCCAGATAAATTTCCAACATGTTTTTGATTTTCACACTCTGGTTACGGTGTTATGTAGAAATTTGTGTATTTATGCCTGTGGTCTGTACGACGTACAAAACATACTACAAAGTATTTCATTTTCCTCTAACTGTCCTCATTGTATTTGTTTTTTTCTCTCCTCTGTATACACGTCTTCAGTACACTACACTAAACAACATATAATTGTGCAAATATCATGTTACTCCACAAAATTACTTGTGTTTTTCCTCACAAACACATTCCTTTTATAATCATCAAGATCAAGATCTATGTAACAGGCATATTCTTCTCCAATTTTGTTATATTATCATTTGTCTTTATTGCTGTTGTCAGTGTTAATCGCTGATATAATCACAGTAAGTGAAGGACTAACGTTTTTGTGGGATTTCTGCCTTTTCTCTTTCTTTCTGGCAGTTGTGAAACTATTGCATTTTAAATAGAAAGTAACAATTATCATTTTGTATAATTCATTTTCATTGTCCATCATTTCAACAAACTTGTGTGTGCGTATATTCTAAATCATTTTCAGCTGATGCTATATGTGATTAGAAATTCAGATACAAAAATTAAGCTGGCAGAGTACTGCACAGACAATCAGTTAGGACGTACTTTTTTTTGTATTTTTGAACTCGTTAAAAGAAATAATCGACTAGTAATAAATTGCCAAGTAACTTTTAATGGAAAATATTTGATATATAAATTTGCTCATTTAATTCAACTTCACATACACAAACAGACACATTACAAACACAAATATTTTCCTCTCATCAATTTGTATTTATTTTCTGGTGATGAAGTGTATCCGTTTCTCCTCTTTTTTTCTCATTTACTCCGGTTGTGTGTATGTGTGTGTAGTTACACTTTTTCCTCTTTCCTATTCACTTTCTTGTTTGTTATTCTTAATAAATTGATTCATGTACTTGATTATTAAATGCGTTATGCTATATCTGAATTTTATTCCTGTTAGTGACTGCATACAGGGAAAATATAACAGGAAAATTGAAAAAGTGAACACTATGATAAATAAATTTAATAATAGTTTAAAATAACATTTACATTCCTTCCTACTTATTACAGAATCCTCTTCTGTCACATACAATTCCAGTTACTATGTAAACTAATTTATTTACGTAAATATCCTATTAGTTGTCTGTGTTTCTAGGTTCTTTCTCTATCTGCCTAGGCTTTCATTTACGCCATTCCTCTATTCTCGTGTGTTTAATATTAGTTATCAGAGATACATGAAGGATTTATTGGATTTTGAATTTTCATTATCTACTACTCGGCTTTCTATGGATAAACTTAAATGAGTTTATTATTTACGCTTTACCTGACTAATCGGTCTCTCACTGTTAACTAAATAATTACTAACACTACCCTAATTCATGAATGCAAACACTCATTCATGCACTTGCTATGCATTCACATACATACGCGAAACAATTTTCTTCACAAGTTGTTTCTAACACGGTATCCACTATTCATTTAATTTTCTTTTCTCGTGTCAATTCAACATACCTCGAATGTTAACCAATAGTTACATGATGTATATCGGCTGCTCAGTATACATTAAAGCATTTAACACAATTCATACCTTATTTTATTATTCTACTTCTTCCTCCATACATTCACTGTCTATTTGCCTTGTTCTGTTTACTGAAATTACAAATTAGGAAAATTTACTCAACTTCATTCTTTGTTTATTCAATTGGCTGAGAAATGAATGTTCTGTATTTGCCTCTCTTTATCTACAAACAGGTCGTTTGTTCACTTATTATAAGAACAATTAAATAAATAGTAATTGGTTGTAGTAATTATTTATTTGATTTTAGTATTTGTCACACACATAAACACTTTAATCTCATAGTTATCTACCAGTTCTTTGGCTTAGTTTTCCTCACTGACTCTTGTTTTTCCCGTTTTTTAAAAAGAAAAATACTGTTTTTTTCTTATATTACGACTCGTTTAATTATTTATGTGAATTTACTGGCTACCAGTTCCCTTTTTTGATTATTTGAAGCTTTTGTAAATTACTATTAGTATTCTTAATACAGTTACTATCATTGTGGTGATTATTAATATCAGTTATTGCTATTATTACTATTATTATTATTATCACCAACAATAATATAATTAATAATATTCAAAAATCGACCTATAGATTGTTTTATTTTATATTCAACTCGCCAACAAGAACACGATGTAGGTTGAAATGAGACAAATTAGTGATATTTTATAACTGTCAGGTTACCTTACGATTCAGAAGCAAACAGGTATTTACGAAATAGTCATGTTTTCAGTTGTTACACTAAACCTACGTATTTTGTATAATTAGTACTAGCTTAACTAGTAGTTGTCATCATAGTATCGTGATCCACGACATTCGTATCATTGCGTTAACATACATTCTGCCCACCAAGAAATGAAAAAAATAAAATTAATGAGAAGCTTTATTGGGGAAACCGAATAGTCTATGCACGGTTTATATATATATAGACTGTATACTTGCCAAATGATGAACACTTTACATCAATAAAATTTCGAGTTTGTATTTCTCACCTAGCAGTTATATTAAAATGAATGATCTGTCTGGTTTTACTGTGTCGTCCGATTGATCACCTTGTCAAAGTGTAACCTTATATATTCCTTTTTGATATCTTAGAAAGAGAAAAACACCCCAAATGATTTTACTAACTTAATTAACTGTCGAATACTCTAAAGTTTTTTACGCAGTTTAGCTGATTCTATAGTATCAAGTGAGTTTCGTTTTGTTCGAATTCGTTCAAAACCAAGAATAGCCTATTTTCATTTCTCACAAAAGTTACAATTTCCATTTTAAGTCACTGATATATGAGTTATTTAAAAACCACTGTACAGTTGAAATACTGTTCACTTTGATGATATATGTTGGTGTAAATGCATACTATTTGCAGAATTTTGTGTGTTCTTAGAATGTAAAAATCTTTAATATCTTTGTCTTCATTGTCTTTCTAATTTAAAAAGAATATAAATTAGAGAACATAAACATATATGCATCGAGTGCTGCATTTCACTATGATACGATCACTAGTCCGATACAATTGACCCACATTTCTTACTGCTAATTTGGCCAGAATGCAAAACAGAAGACTGAAGACAAGTAGAAGGGTTTAATAACGAAAGCTGAATTACAGTATACACAAATTATGAATGTTTACATATTTGTTCCCACTAGCCCAGAAAATGACATGTAATCCAAAACCTGGCTCTATTAACATTGTTCACTTCCTTCAAACCCGTACTTTGTGGTTTCTCGTTTGCCATTTGACCTTGCAAAAGCTTCCGTATTATCACATAAGTTTACCTGTATTAATAGTATTTCAATGATTGAACACAATCTTAAAAGCTCGGTCAACATTATTTCGCACCTGTGAATTAGGGAACAGTGTAATATGTAAGGAGAAAATGACAAATTTTCAATACATTCTTTGACAAATCGAAATATGATTTTGTGTGTACCAGTTCCGAAAAGATGTATTAGATTCTTTTTAAAAAGTAATATAACTGTTATCTTAATAGAATTTAACTCACTAACTTTGCTCCCATACTGTTTGACGTACTTAATTAGTCACAGAAATGCTCACTTTACTCAGTCAGACAGACAGACAGATACAACGCAGAACTTCGTAGGTACGTACATCAGTTCAGGTTGCCATACCACATCAGCACAGAGACGCAACTGTCAGTTCAAATCCAACAGTGATAGCGATAGTAGAAGTATTAGCAGTAATGCAGAAGATTAGGGAGCGAAGATATGATTCGAAAAGTATAATTCTGTGAGATAAATTTGAAAGGAGAAAGATAGAGAATTTAGAAAGTTAGATTTTAAGAGAACACAAAGAGTGGATGCACCTGCGCCATTGCAAACGATTCTGAGCCATGTCGTTCAAGGTCTCTAACCATTGGTGACTTTCGTCTCGCGGACCCCAACCACGCAGCCTACATCTACCAATATGACTTAGTCCACTTGTCAGTGACTTCATCGATTTCTGCCATGTTTTGGTTTGGCCGCCCCTAGCTTTCTTCCAACCTATTCCTACGCCGCAAAACATAGCTCGTCGAGGCAGACGGTAGTTAGACATGCGTAACACATGTCCCAACCATCTCAACTGATGAAGTTTCAATACCTCATCTATTGATTTGCCCGACCGTAGCTGCTACCTTGTCGTGGTGGTCGGGCTTGCCTATCATGATGACCCAACCGAGCTATACTGGCTGGAACATATGTTCCAGTAGGTTCTGCCATGCTAGGTAGGTCGATTGGAGAACGATGAGACTAAAAGCAGCTACTCAAGGTCTGAGGTCGAAGTCGTACTGCTGACTGCAAAGGGGTGTGACAGCAGTAAGGTGTTTCCCTCGGACAACCAGCATCTGCAGCGATGCTGCCTTCTTACAAGGAAGGAGGGGTTAGAAAAGGTCGGCCCTAAAAGTGTCACACCTCACCCTACCTCACGGATTTCCGTCTCCGGCGGTATGGGTGCCCACTAAGGGCTTTTAAGTTCGGAGCTAATACTCAAAAAGCTTTTCATAAAAAGGCCTTGCGTGACAGGCCTCAAGCAGTTGTCCCTTGGGCTCTGCGGTCACGCTTTCAGGTCTCTAAGACCGACACTAATCTGCCTTCTTTTTCAGGTTCCTCAAGAAACACCCTTCCACGGTGTGGGCAGCCGGGAAGTGACAACCGCCCTCATACCCGCAAAAGCACGAGAGTCCAAATTGGTCAAAATCAAATCCTTTCTACTCCCCATAATATCTCTCTTATCTCTACGACTAACTCTACTTACATTCCTTCATGTCAATTTAATCAGTCACCGAAGGCCAGATGATTCATATTTAATGTGGTTACACAACTCCGATTAGAATGCCAAAGCAGAATATACAGATGTCAATATATACATAAACGTAGAATCTGTTTAAGGCAGGGCTGAATAACGAACCAACCAAGTTACAAGTTAATTGACTGTTATTTATAAATGACAATATAAGGAAAGATAATCAATTCGACTAAACAGAGTTCATAAGAACGTCATAAAGCTACGTTCGATAGATGCTACCTAAAATAAGAAACTTTGTTTATAACAGAATTTTGATAATAGGCGTTTTATGAAGACTGTTAAGTGTTTCAATTCATATTACACTTTATTTGCATCTAAACAATCATTGGTAGGCAGGAAATAACGGACCACTGTTTGTCCTGGCATAGCGGCTAACCATCGCCATTACACCTTCCTTTAGTCGTTGGCTGGATTATGTAAACCTGAAAATCTCAAGCAAAACATAGAATAGAGTGGACAACATGAATGGAACTAGACGACTTGGACTTTGCAGATGACTGACCTAGCTCGTCTATTCACACACAGAAACAAATGCAGGTGAAGACGGACAGTTTAGCAACAGCCTCTGCAGCTAGTAGTAAGTCTCAACGACAGTCACAATCCAACTTTAAAAAAAACCTTTGATATAAAACAACGAGCACTAAACCAATTACACCTGATGAAGAAGCTTTGGAAGATGTGGGAATTTTTACATACCTGGGCATCATCATCATCGATAAACAAAGAAACTCTGATGCAGATGTGAAGGCACTGATTCGCACAACAAGAACAGCATTTCTACAATTGAAAAACATCTGGAACTCAAACCAGCTGTCAGTCAACATCGAAGTAAGAATTCTCACTACAAACGTCAAGACAGCCCTATTGAATGGAGCTGAAACTTGGATGACTACGATAAGCATACATCAAAGGATACAAGTATTTATAAACGGTTGTTTGTGCAAAATACTTCGGATTCGTTGGCCAGACACCATCAACAGCAATCTCTCATGTGGCAGAGAACATACCAACTTCCTGCAGAGGAAGAAATTACAAAAGGATGACAGAGGTGAATAGGATACACATTTCAGAAATCACCAAACTGCATCATGAGTCAGGCACTGATGTGGAATCTGCAAAACCAATGGAAAAGAGGAAGACCAAAGAACACATTGTTCTAGGAATTGGTGGTAGACAAGAAAAGAATAAACAACACTTGAGAAGAACTGGAAAGGAGAGCCTAGGACAGAGTTGGTTGGATATTGTTGGTCTGTGACCTATGCTCCTTGAGGTATGACAAGCATTGATTGATTGATCGGCCGAATCTTAATTCTTGTTTATTATACTAACATCATCTACGCCAAATCAGTCCCATTTTAAATTTCTTATGTACTTAAAATTTATTTTACGCTTCCGAAATACATTATTACAGAACATATGATGAGTTTAAGACAAGTATACATATTGATTTATCAGCAATGTAATTTAGTATCTGGATTGTCTATTAGTAATCAGTAAAACAGCAATAAACGTAGTGATATTTCCCATCTACTGAAAAGCCTAAATAAATTAACATCATTTAGATTTATTTCTTTCATCAGTGAAACGCTAATTTTAAAGATTTCGTAAAAGAGTTCAAAGAATTCATTTATTTGACGGTGATACAAAGATTAGTAAGTGACTAGCGGAATTACTTTATTCATTCTGAAATCTAACTGTTTCTGTGGGTCAAGTTAAATTGGCTGCTGTTTTAGAGATTGGCATCCCTATACTCGCCAACATCTTCCGGTTTGGGTGAGCAATGATACGAGTTACAACGTGAATAGCTTTAGTATATTACATCTAATGAAATAAAAAGGAAAAAGCCATTCATTTTCAGCAGTCTCTTATCTCAAAAGTAACTTATCACAGTACTGTAATTTAGAGGCGCTGAAACCATATATGCAATAGCAATAAAGGTGTTACCATGATTAACGATAATATTGAGTGACGGTAAAATGACTATAAGGAATTTATCCCGTTATTAGCTAATCAGAATCCAGTTTACTGAGTGATAATTTATATAACTCAGGAGAAAATTTCGTCGCATCAGGGTCGGTTTTTTTGTCAGTTAGCTTATCATATCCGAGGTGTCTTTAGGAACATAACACGCTAGCCCTCATCGCATTTCAAGTTACACCAAGAACACTGAAGAGTTACTACTACGAACACAACTAATTCTATGCGCAAATGTATTTCGTTACCATAAAGTTTAAAATTTCATAGCTTTACGTTCGGACAAAGTACTCCAACCCAGTTTCGTTAGTCGGTCCATTTCAAACCCAATCAATACCTAGATTGTCATTTAATGCGTCTTACAAGCATGTTTTATGGTCTAGTTACAGTTGTCAATCTAATCAAACATGATGGACAAAATGTATATAGAAACTAAGTGCCGATATATATATATATATATATATATATATATATATATATATATATGCTATTTAAATCAGTTAATACATATTTTGGAATAAGTAGATCAACTCAGATAATGACATGCAGGTAGTGACTTTCACTTAAATGAGAAATTTACGTACAACCAACTGCTCACTTGCCCATCTCACTCAATAAACTACCTTGGGGCATAGTGTGATGTGTTTGATCCTATTGGGATGTCCTCTCCCCACCTTTTATATTATTTCATTTGCGATCAATCTGAAATAAAAAGCACTTGACCCAAACCTGCTGGGTTCGACAGGAAAGACAGAACAGATTTTCTGAATTTATGTATCACATGGTGGACCACATGATGCGATAATAAAAAAGCAAACTAAGGGATTCTTATAGAGAAAATGGCGTAGTAGGTCGCTTTAGGATGTCCTGGAGTCCTATTCGAATGAACTTATATCGCCGACCTTCTCTTACAATTGTGATCAATTTACTCATTATTTTTAGTAAACGTAAACTTTAAGCATAAAGAGACATTGTGTAGTATGGAAACCTCTAGCATCAGCATAACGATTGATACAGAAAGACCATATCGATATTAGCTATTGTTGGAGTGAGTCAGCAGAAGATTGTCTCACTTTATGGAGCGTATATATGGACCTCTATCATGTTCCAGTGAGAGCAAATATTTACAGGAATTCGACTGAACGTAGAGAGACCACAACACAAAAGCTCCTTGGATGTCAACTAGGGAATGAATAGGACAAGAATGTATTTAGAAAATTATCTAAGCATTCAATCTATCATTGGCAGAATCTTCATTTTTTCGAAGATTGGAACGATCTTCAAGCAGGTGCAAACGCTATTCAAACCCCCTAGTCAAATATCATATTCCTGTTTTTTTATCAAGAATTTCGTTTTATGCACAACTAATTCTTTCTAAGTTATTAAAAATAACCATTTGTATGAAATTTCTTTGATGCATAATAATTCAGCCCACTAAACCATCTAGTGACAATATATTGACGTATGTATAGAGAAGTGGATAAGCATAAGACTTAATATTTTAGGTTATTCTGCTTTTCTACCGATTTATTAAATTATTATGTTCTGTTCAACTCACTGTTAGTGCTATTTTCAAATCGATCAAGGGAAACGCAGTTTCCTGAAAATTTAACCAAAACTAGATATTTTCATAATCACCATTTGTAATCTCAAATCGTCAGAATATATTTCATATCAGACGCCATAAACTTGCAATTTAAGTAGCTGAGTCTCAGATATAATTGTCGGTTATAGTAAGAAGTTTTTTTCTGAATAGTTGGAGGAGAACTAGGTCGAGAGTATTAAGGAAGAGAAAATAATAGAAGCTCTGTCGATGAACAACTGAGTTCACTAGTTGTGTCAAGTATTTGACATATCTGGAAGGAGACATGTGATTAGTCAATATAGTGTGACAGACATATGAGTCAAAGGCTAGACCATATATATATATATATATATATATATATATATATATATATATATATATATTGTATATGATTGGTTTATTGTTGTTGTAATACATGAGTGTGAGTGATTAGTTGGTTTCTTGATAAATCAATAGGATTATTGTGCCTGAGCAAATAGATTAAGGCAAGGCTGGGTGCTAGATGTAAGACATAGCGCTGCGAATAACAGAATTGATAATACCGACCATTCCTGCTCAGATACAACAGTATTACGTTATTTATGCCGTGAGAGAGTGGATATTAAAGTAAAGCGTGATAGGTACCGCAGGGAATTTTCTAATAAAAGACTAAAAACATCGGTAATAATTATTGTGACATAACATTTTTTTAAAGTATCTTATGCTACGCAAATCACAAAAACTAAATGCATGTAAGGAAGCAGGCGGGCACATTAAAAAATTCGATTTAAAATCTGATAAGAGTTAGCCAGATAATCAAGTAAATAAATAAACGTTGACAAGGAAAAATAAAGATGCACTGACATAACGAAGAGCTAATTAAGATTCATCACAAGCAATCACAATATACCTAATAGCAGTTCAATTTCTTTCAACAGGAAAAGCAGTAAGTATTAGGACACAACAACAATGATGAAAGTCATCAAGAAATAAGAGATAAAGCGCAATAAGCTCTAAAATAATAGATAGTTTTTATCAAATCAATAATGCATAATATTATAAACAACCGTCTTAAATGACCCAATGCAAAGAAATCAGATATAAAATACATATTTTCAAGTTAAGATCTAGATTATCGATTCTTCAAAAAAGCATTCAAGAAGTGTCAAGTTATTGACTAATACAAAATTTTCCCTAAAATAGGAAACAACTGTAATTTAAGCAGAACATGCATGTAGTGATGTGGAACAGTTGCAAAAACAATAACAATGAAATATATAGAAAGAAGCTATAAAAATGTTAAAAAAGGATCAAACTAAACTCATATGCGTATTAAAATAAAACCAAATACGTCAAAGATTTGAAATATATAAGGAAATGACCAGATGACTTTATTGTCAACATTTAAATATAAGGAGCGTGGCCAAACATTTTCGTTGTTTAGATTGTAAGTTTAGATAAGCGCCGATCAGCCGGAGCGTAGACTAGACGAATTCGACAGATAAATATACAGCGGAAAGTTTTAGTATTATTATCAAGAAAGCAATTAATTAGCTAAAATAATGAAATAACAAAATATTATTACAACAGGTTTTGTATTCTTCCACTATTGACATTCATGATCGTAGTTGGTAAGTCTACCTACTATATGTGTATCTTGAGCGGATTGCTGTTCGGTATTAACCTTTAGTCACAGGTTATAGTATATATAGAAACTATTAGAATTCAGGATAAGCGTTTTTTTCTATTTAAAATGTATCATCTGCATGTAAACATTCAAGTGCTGAAATCCACACTGAGATATAGTGACTATTCAATAGATACTTTAATAATTTAAAAATCCCGATAGAGAAATCATAACTAAAAGATATCTGAACGAACAATCATTTACAATAAGTTCATCATCAGGACCATACAGTTATAAGTCCACGAAAATTGTATCACAATGGACAAAATAAAGCATATATAAATGGGCTGAATGAATTACATAGTTAAACAATAATACATGTTAAGATGATCAACTTTATCGCTTAAATATATCCTGAGTTTATTGATTGTGAATTTGGAAAGGAATTTAAAAGGAGGAGGGAATAGCAAAATAATTGTTATAAGATGTTGAGTTATATTCAATAATACGATAAAACAAATTGAATTATGTGAATACAAAAACATAATAGGCAAAATGGCATGTTTGATAAAGAGGTAAATAGAAAACTACAACAGGAACACTACTAGCTTCTATTTTCAACAATATCGGATGTCTCAAGGTACTGATCTGCACAATCACTAAGGTCCCAACAACAAAGTCATGATGGACAGACAAATGTTAGTTCTGAATAGGTTTTTTTTACACCACGGTGCTATCTCATAATCTATTACTTCATATTAAGATGAATTTGTATCTTCCAGTTGAATCGCCATGGTCTGAAACTGGTCAGTGTTTGTTGCTATTTGTGCATCCTGAGCAGATTGCCTCAATTTAGCTATAAATCACAAGTAATGTTTAGGTTGGTAAGCGCGGTGCCATTTAGTACGAAATAGACTGAGTTCGAATTTCAGTGTGAACATCAACATTGGGATGCAGGTATACCCAGCGGACGAGTCCCTAATGAGACAAAACGCGCGTTCTGGATTCCGCTTGCCGGTCACAATCCAACTTAAATATAACTTCATATTTCCAAACAAAATTCTGAGCGTCTAAGAATAATGCAATATATGGAAGACACTGCACTAAAGCTCACAGTCACTGAGGCTATTTCAAAATGGTAACATCAAGTCAATTATGGTCACTCTGAGCGAAAACAAATCAGCCTGGAATCCCCAAGGGTTAATGGCGGCCTCAAGCCCGCATAAATAAGGTTTCGGTATGGGGTTAGCAAACACATCCCGTAAAAAGCAACCTTGCTACAATAAACTCTAACTAAATAAAACATTTAAACCATTTTAACTCTGCTCCGGGAGTTGGAACGTCTTCGTTTTGAAAAGTTATGACGCCTCATGGTGAAAGCCAAGATTTTTCAGAAGTCACAAGGCTGATACCCTATCTGACAACAAGGGAAACAATTAAGATATGCACACAGAATGTCCACACGGTGTGTGGGACGGAGAGAACCACTCAAGTTTCCGAGGCAATAAAAAGATACGACAAGAAGATATTTGGAATAAGTAAAACCTATTGGTTACAAGTTAGACAGCAACGATCATCCTTAAGAAAGATACTGTTACACTCACAGATTCATTCGAAGTGAAAACTGGTGTAAGACAAAGCGGCTAACCATCGCCATTACACCTTCCTTTAGTCGTTGGCTGGATTATGTAAACCTGAAAATCTCAAGCAAAACATAGAATAGAGTGGACAACATGAATGGAACTAGACGACTTGGACTTTGCAGATGACTGACCTAGCTCGTCTATTCACACACAGAAACAAATGCAGGTGAAGACGGACAGTTTAGCAACAGCCTCTGCAGCTAGTAGTAAGTCTCAACACACACAAACGGAAAAGCAATATCCTTTGATATAAAACAACGAGCACTAAACCAATTACACCTGATGAAGAAGCTTTGGAAGATGTGGGAATTTTTACATACCTGGGCATCATCATCATCGATAAACAAAGAAACTCTGATGCAGATGTGAAGGCACTGATTCGCACAACAAGAACAGCATTTCTACAATTGAAAAACATCTGGAACTCAAACCAGCTGTCAGTCAACATCGAAGTAAGAATTCTCACTACAAACGTCAAGACAGCCCTATTGAATGGAGCTGAAACTTGGATGACTACGATAAGCATACATCAAAGGATACAAGTATTTATAAACGGTTGTTTGTGCAAAATACTTCGGATTCGTTGGCCAGACACCATCAACAGCAATCTCTCATGTGACAGAGAACATACCAACTTCCTGCAGAGGAAGAAATTACAAAAGGACGACAGTGGTGAATAGGATACACATTTCAGAAATCACCAAACTGCATCATGAGTCAGGCACTGATGTGGAATCTGCAAAACCAATGGAAAAGAGGAAGACCAAAGAACACATTGTTCTAGGAATTGGTGGTAGACAAGAAAAGAATAAACAACACTTGAGAAGAACTGGAAAGGAGAGCCTAGGACAGAGTTGGTTGGATATTGTTGGTCTGTGACCTATGCTCCTTGAGGTATGACAGGCATTGATTGATTTGCCAGAACACGCTTTGCGCAACTCCAAAATACTAACACAGTGTAGCCACCCGGTGTCGGCAGTCTTTCACACACAACGATGACTGAACACTGAGAGTCATCAAACATTCTCAGATCGAAGACTGGGTTTCATAAGTGGAGTAGAAATGCACTCTGAGACGCGTTGTAAATCGGAAATATGATAGATATACTCACATCACTACGAAACAAAAAACACTACAGATCGGTTTATGCTAATCTGGTTTTCATTGTGTAGACTGATTTTATCCGACACACCATCACGAATACTCAAAAGACACTTAAATAAACGAAATTTTCGATAACTTTTAGTTGCTCGCTATAGAAATTTAGTACAGACACAGACTCCTTCCAATCTTGCAGAAATATTCTCTGTTCGGAACGCGAAAAGTACATACCACACTTACAAACACTAGTTGACAATTAGTTAAGTGCGATTTAAATGCCTTAAGTATCATTGCACAGTATGATAATATCATACTCAAGGTCGAAGTCTATCCTCAGGTATGAGATCGAGAACACCATACGCTTCGTTTTTAGAATGTCATCAATGGTTTTCAGTTGTACCATTATTTATATCAAAAACTGCTACTTATAAGTATATGTAGCTATACGCGCTATACACTAATTTATCAACAATATGAAAATTATCAAGAATGTAGACACCTCGAGTTTTTCTTCAATCACTAAACGTTGATAACATGTAGCAATCTTATTCGTTTAAAATCTAGAATTACCTACAAATAAGTAAACTTAATATTCACTGGGTAGTACTTGATAAATGATTAAAAAGCAGTTTATGTATGTGTGTTGCTGTAGAGAAAAATCAGGCTAAATAGTAAAACCTTTTGGAAGATTATTACAAATATTTTGACTGAATTCATGTTTAGTGCTTTGTTTCTATTATCATATCCCCCCCTCCCTGAAAATTTTATTTAAATAATGAACTGGTATTATTAAGAATACCTGATTATTATTAAGGATTGTTGGATCATTCAGTCACCTATTTTATTTGTTTATTTAAAAACAAAAATTTGGTACGGAACGGTACCAAAATATACGCACCTTACAAGTACAAACGGAAAATTTAAGATTTAGTAAAATAACAAGAGAATTATAAGGCGGAAGATACAGTTCGAACAGAAACACAAACACGATTTCATTCCTATTAAGTGAAGTCATCACACTTTTATGGGCATTGTAACAATATTACCACTTGTTTCTAGTCTGTGTAATGTCTGGTAAAGTTTCAAACCACTGATTTGCACCATCTCCAGGAAGTTGAGATGAACCGACAGATACCAATCCTATACAGCTTCCTTCCATTTTAGGATATCATGTCATAAACTAACCATAACCAGTCCCAATACCGTTAAACAATGTACGATATAGAAATCTCTGGAATGACATTCGCAGAACTTGACCGAGTTATCGAAGCCGGTGTTTTATAATGGCGACACCAATCGAGTTGTCATCACTGCGTCTGTACATTGTTGATCCTCAGTATTACTATTACGATATTCCCTCCGGTAGTTAGCATTTCTTCGGAAACAACAATGGTCAAAAACAGAAACGATGAACACCCTCAGCTCGGAGAGAACGGGTTTCACAAACAAAGAGCAGGGTCGCTTTCACCGAAGCGCTGTGAAACTGACCTTTCACGACCAAACTAACATCGCGATGGTGCCAGAAATGCCAAAAATCGGCATAAGCAAATACACTAACATCTAGGTTACTTCGAGCGGTTCATCATAAAGAATGAGAACAGATACAGTTTTCCTCCAGCCTTCCAGAAGTGTTTTGCGTTTGGAAGGTGCAAAGTATGTGTCATACATATTTATAATAGTCTTCAACTGACTAAGTAGGACCTGGAAGGTTTATGTGTTATCACAAAGTAAGGCAATATCATCCACATACTCAGGTAGAAAACTTTTTTTAAAAGTGACAAATGTACGTCAGAGTTGTTTTTAGAATGCCATTGACAGCGGACCTGGCTATAAAGGGCAAGACAATCTGATCAAAGTTATTGGGGCAACAGTCCAGCTGGACTGACTATCGAGAAGCTTAACACATCGTCTAAGACGATCTTGGGTGCTAATGATTGGTCTACTATCAGCTTCGCAGATCGTTTTACTGACACCGGACTTCCTGATGCCAGTGGCTCGGAAGAGTTGGAAGGGACTCAGGAATGTGTAGCACATCACTAGAGTCCTAAATATGAATCTCAAATAAACAGTAGACATTCATGTAAAGACTTTTAGAATTATGGCCAACCCTATTTGTTGTCTGATCTGCATAAATGTGCGAACGTCTAAGGAGGCCAGTTCAAATGGATAATGTGGTTTCAAAAAGGCTGTACTAGTCTCCGACATTGATGGCAACAAATAAAAAAACTACCATTCAGCAACTTCATTAAATTGACGGGACAGGATTCTCGCCATTTACGAGCTGCTGAGTGAAAAGCATAAGCAGTTAAGCAAGTGAAAAAACAAAAACGGAAAGGAAGGGAATATAAAATAAAAGGCAGAAGTTTTCATTAAAATGACAGTACATATCGCATAAGTATAAATATCGTTCAAGTGAGAGGTAATACGACCATTTGTTTGAACTAAAGTTGGTTCATACGCCACTTGTTTCTCCAGAATCATGGAGCCCATGTGCATTATTAGTTTAGAATCAAGGACCACCGACCTGGTTTAGGCGCCTGATGTTTGCTCTCGTCCTTTACTTTGGTAAATGACACCACCACCTCCCTCTGCCAAGAAAAGACAGTAGATAGGACTTCCCTGGAATAGGTTAGATAAGTAGTCATTTGAGAGCATTTCCCGAACGTAGCTGCTACCTTGACGTGGTGGTCGGGCTGGCCTATCGTGATGACCTAACCGAGCTATATTGGCTGGAACGCATGTTCCCCTAGGTCCTACCATGCCAAGCAGGTCTGCTGGAGAGCGATAAGACTAAAGGTAGCAACCTAAGATCTGAGGGCAAAAACGTACTCCTAACTGCAGTGGGATATGACAGCATTAAGGTGTTTTCCTCAGTTAACCAGCATATGCAGAGATGCAAAAGAAGGGTGGGGTTAGAAAAGGTTGACCCTGAAAATGTCACACCTCATATTACGCTACAGATTTCCGTCTTCAACAGTAAGGCCTTTTTGAAAAACAGAGCTAATACTTCAAAAACTTCCCATAACAAGGTCATGAGTGATCGGTCTCAAGCAGTTGTCCCTTGGACTCTACGATCGTGCTCCTAGGTCACTATGACCAATACCAACCCAGTTTTCTTATTAGATACCTCAAGAAGTAATACCCTTCCATGGTGTGGGTAGCTAGGAAGTAACAACTGCCTTCATACCTTTAATAGCACACAAGATCAACTTGTTCGAGGTCAAATCTCACCCTCAAACCTTGATAACTCTCTTGTCCCTGCAACTAACACTTCTTGTATAACTTTATCACCTCATGCCTCTAATGCTAATGATTCGAGTTCACGAAACGCTGTCCCTGGTCTCCTGGAACCTTGCACCTAACTATATATCGGAGCTTTTAACGTTTGAACCTTATGACAAATAAGACAACAACCCTCCTTAGCTAAGACTCTAGATTCCCGATCCACTGATGTCTGCTGCATCTCTAAAACGCGAATACAGGATCCGAGTACAGTCAATCGCTTGACCACACCTTGTGAAAATAAGGAACCGGCTCGGTTCACTCTTCGTGTTTCCGGAGACCCCACCGCTACCACTTGAAGCCATGCTGGTGTAGTTATAGCACTAAGTTCAAAAGGTGAACATGCTTTCCTTGACTGGATTCCAATAGACAGTCGCTTGTGCGCTGTCCGTCTAAACGGGACGGTAAGAACTCGGAAAGATAGGAACATACGCCGTTGCTTCTTTGTTGTCTCTTCCTACGCTCACACTGACTGCAGCTCAGATGAATTAAAGAATGAATTTTACAGAAAGCCTTCCGACCTCCTACATAAAGTTAAGCGCACTGATGTAGTAATAGTGGCTGGTGATTTCAATACCCAAGTAGGTAGACTAAACGAAACCAAAAGGTACCTAGGTGGATTCTATAGTGTCGAGACTCAACGAACAGATAGTGGTAACTGTTTGCTGTAACTATGTTTAGATAACCGTCTATTTCTCGCAAATACTAAATTTAAGCATAAGGAAAGACATAGCGACCTCCACAATCAACTCAACGCTGAACTTAAATAGACCACATTGCCACCAGTCACCGTTGAAGAGGCTCGATAGAAGACAGCCGCTCGTTTTGGAGCACATGTTTAGACTCAGATCATGCCTTAGCACGGGCGCGTATTAGACTGCGTCTCACTGGACGTAAAAGATCAACGACAAGGATTCCCTTCAGAGTTAAACTTAATGATCAAAAAGTCGAGAATACATTTCAGGAACAATTAGAAAACCAATTAATCAACTGCCTAAACTGTAACCAACCTGAGTTAGCTTGGAATGATATCCAAAAATCTGTTGAATCAGCAGTAATATCTACTAATAAACTAAATCAAAAGGTTAAGAAAACGTAGTGGATTTCAACTGCACCTATTGAACTGATAGATGCTCGACAACGCATCCCGTCTGGTTCTGAACACGATGAGGAGCGAAGGTGACTTAAGCATAAGATGGCCGAAAGCTTACGCAATGATCATGGGCAGTGATGGGTGACGAAAGCTAAAGAGATGGAAAAGGCAGTGGCAATAGGTAACAGTAGACAACTATTTAGACTTATCAAGGAAACGGGTATAAGAAATCCGACTGTAAGTGAAACTATCTACGAAAAAGATAAGACCATTATTCACTGTCAATCCAGAAGATGAGACAGAACACTTTAGGAAACAGTTCAACTGGACTTCGGCCTTATCTCAGTTGCCCGCCATCCCCAAGCAATCTGAATAGTAAATTAATATTGGTTTCCCAAGTCTTAGTGCGGTTGAGAAGGCTATGGGGAACTTAAAGCAAGGGAGAGCAGCAAGACCTGGTGGACTAACCCCTGAGATATTTAAGGACGGTAGTCTAGCTTTAGCAGCGTGATTAACTAAGATTTTGGCTAGAATCTGGGATCTGGACGTAATCTATTCTGACTGGTCTCGAACACTAGTCGCCCCAATCCATAAAAAAGGACTAAGGTCTTCTTGTGACAATTACCGAGGGATCAACTTCACAAATATAGCGTCAAAAATATTGGCTTCAATAATAGTTCGACGTCTAACTAAAGCTCGTGAAGAGCAAACTCGAGTAAACCAAAGTGGTTTCAGACCTGCACGTGGTTATATAGACCAAATATTTACACTAAGGCAGGTTCTGGAACATAGACACACTTGTAGACGCCCAACAATAGCTGTATTGACGTTAGGGCGGCGTTTGACTCTATTGATCGTAAAGTTATGTGGCAATGTCTGTCATTGAAAGGTGTACCAAAGAAATTTATTAACCTTATACAAGCTCTCTACTCGAACACCACATGTCGAGTTAGAGCTTATGGCGGATTGTCGTCGGAACTGATTACCTCAAGTGTTGTTCGTCAAGGTTGTCCGCTTCCCCATTTTTATTTAATTTTATCATTAACATGCTTTTAGAATTGACATATTTATCGTCTGATTTCTCCGGGGTTGACCTACTTTCAGGAGATAAACTTGTTGACTTAGAATATGCAGATGATATAGTTTTATTGGATGAAGTTGCCGATAAAATGCAAAATCTTTTGACTACTTTAAACATGAATGCAACAATGTTTGTGATGTGAGTCTCCCTATCCAAATGCAAAATGTTGTTTCAGGATCGGCTTGATTCGGCACCGAAGTTAGTGATAGGGAGCGAAACTATTGAATGTGTTAACCGCTTCACTTATCTTGAGAGCCTCATCAGCCTTGACGGTCTGATGTCCGCTGAAATCTCGGGTCGTATACATAAATCCCGATAGGCCTTTGCCAATTTGCGTCACTTGTGGCGTAGGTGAGACATACGTGTTCCGACTAAAAGACGCGTTTACTGAGCAGCAGTTAAATCCGTTTTACTTTATGGATGTGAAACATGGCAATTAAGGATAGAGGATATTCGTAGGTTTCTACTATTTGATCATAGATGTCTCCGAAACATTGCTCGTGTTTGCTGGGACCACCGAATAAGCAATGCGTGGGTCAGGAATAGAGTACTAGGTATATACGGTAAGTCTATTGATGAAGTAGTAAATCTTCATCAAATGAGGTGGTTATGACATGTGTTACGTATGCCTGACCATCCTTTACCTCGACGAGCAATGCTGTTTGGTGTGGAAGTAGGCGGGAAGAAAGCCAGGGGCGGACATTTATTGTTTTCCTCCAAATTTTAAGTTTCTCAATTCATCATAATTTTCTGTTCACTGAATCATATTTTGTTGAGTCTTGTCTTCAATCTCCATTCCTTTCCTTTAATACCAACTCTGTTACTACCTTCCCTACTCAGGGATTTGATCGGACAATTTAATATTTATCTGCTAATTGGAGCATGGCAACTTGAACTGATGTACGCATGTACCAAGTTCTACGTTGTAACTGACTGACTGATGAAGGCATTTCAAGAGGGAGAGCGAACTCTTCCCACCCTTGGAAGTACTAGGGTATAGTACGCTGATAATAGCCAGCCAAAATTCATTATCAGTTAGCGTCCAAACCAAGGATATAATATCTATATGTAGCGATTATAAAGTTGGCATTCAACTTGAGTCAAACGATTACTAGTGTATTTACGTAAACAGCAAAGATTTAAGAAGTTTGGTTGTTTCAATTTGAACAGAATATTTTATTTAACAACTTTGAAACAATATAAAAGTATCACGGGATTACGCATATTGGTTGATTGCTTTATCTACCATTGAACAAATCGTAGTTAACCAAAGTGGTGAAACTGCTAGAAATTCATCTTATCTTGCAGTATTGATGAAATCAGTTATAAGCTATTATTTCATAGTAAAAACTAAACAGAGAAAAGGATACGCTAAAATTGTACTTTGCTGCGAAATCAAAGTAAGTCTAATGAGTAAGCCATAGTACATGGTTACTGGAATGAAAACCATAAGACATAACAGTTTAGGTTACTTTTTGTAGGTACAACGAAATAACTTTTAATTTAATGAGCAAAAAAAAAAGCTTTGTATATCTACAAAGATTATTAGAAAAATAGACACCTAAAGGTCATATATTACGTCAGGGCACTAAAAACGACCATAAATAAGGTAGGTAAGAAATGTAACTCACCATTTAGAATGTAGTCAGTGAGCATAGGTGTCAAATTCGGATTGTTCGTTAGGATAGCTAAAAGCATATCGTTGAACAATTCCAGCTGGTTAACACTAGGTCCTTCGTTTCGGGGAGATCGATGGTAAGGAACCGAAGTAGTCAGGTACTAATAATGAAGAAAAACGACAGAAACAGATGATTGTATTCAAAGGATAGTTAAACTCCTAAATATAAATATTATTCAGACGAAACGGACCCATTAACTTGATGTCCAAAATAATCAGGCGCATGAAATGTAAAAACCAAGAGAATATGAATAGTAACTGTAAATCTAGCAACGATTTTAAAATTTTGAATTCCCGGATTACTTTTCGAAATTTCATTTCTTTTGGTGAGCATTGATTGCGTTGAATACATACAAAAAGTTTTTTCATAAAGATTGTAAGAAATATGATTGAATCAAATTACTCAATATACTGCAAGTAGAACCGTAGTTCTTTATTTAGTTAAAAGCGACTATGATCATTTGAACATACGATTCTTGAGAACACTAAATACGTTTTTCAGAAACGTATATTTGAAAGATATTTAGAGTTGATCAGATAAAAACAAAATACGAATCATACACAATTATATGTTACAATAATTAGATATGATCAATACGTATTCATGCAGGAATGAAACTTGCTTGGTGTTACTAGATTTACCACTTGTTAAGAAGTAGTTAGGAATTTACCAACTAGACTTTAGGAATAAAAAATCTACGCTAATTTAATTCCAGATGCTTAGTAGCATTTAATATCATCAATTTTAAGTGTGAGAATATTTCAATTGACTCATACATATTACTGTTTTCGTCTCCAAGCCACAACAAATAATGACTTTTATGCTGTGTTGTAACGGAGTAAAGAATCAAAATCACAATCTGTAGTTTATTCCTCGTGGTATTGGGACCCCTAATGATACAATGCTTTTGTTGAACATTTGGTAACTATGCTGTGTGTATTGGTTAAATTGTAAGCTTTTCATAAACTCGTTAACTATCATCATATCTGTCTTCCTTCTCTAGTTATTGTAATCTTGTTATGACCTCATTATTCCGATTTCTGTACACAACTCCCCTAGTCTAATCCTTAATGTGATTTGCATTTTGTTACTGGCTGGTCCAGCACATTGTTTTCACTCAATAAGCGACTTGGTCTTAATGATATGTCTTTGCCACCTACGTTATACACGGAACTACCGCAACTCTCTAACTCGTGAATTGATCTACACAAACAGGACAGATACTTGCAACCAGTGACCAACAACTGAATTGCTCGCCCAAAGCTAAATCAAGAAGACACGAACGCAGTATTTACAACATTCAATTCTATTTCGTTTCAACTCTGTGTATATCGTCGCAATAACGACCTTGGATTGATTAGAACAATTAGCACACTAAAAACTACAACGACCAGTCAGAAATAGTAAGTTAAGTGCGGAAAGAATGAACAGTGGTACTAGTTACCGTCAACTTTACAATTAATAAAAAGTAGCAAAAACAAAAATATTTACAAGAAAAATAACTAGTTCCGCCTATCCTTAGAACTCAGCTCTCATTCCTCGGTGTTCGGCCTCTCTATCCATACTTCTAAGATAGGCTTCGGTCATTCGGGCGTAGTACCAAACAATCGCCAAATCCCAAATCTATCAGGTCACTGTCGTAACGCTAGTCTCATTGACTAGTTTCCTCCAAGCAATCACTAATAAAGCTATTACACCAAGGGTAATTAATCAATTAGCGTACGTGTAACCCCTTACTTTCAAACTGAGAAAAGCATATCATAAAGTTATTACATGTCTCAGATGAATTCTTACCTAACTACATAGCTTGTATTCTAACGAGTAATTTAAAAGACTCAACTACAATAGTGGAAAGCACCAAACTTCAACATATATATTTAAAATGGAGAAATTGTTTTATTTTTTGTAGCGGAACAAGAACATATTTGATACAATTAATCACTAAACGAGAATTTTACTACTAATTTAAACATTATTGTCAATAATTATTATTCCATGATCGAATTTCTAATTTAAGACAATATAGAAACGAAGTATAACACATTTGTTGATCATAAAATATTAGTCTCGTAGTGCCAACTAAATAAAATATTATTTTACTCATTTTGTGATTGGTCTACATTTGTTGTTTTTAATCGTCATAGAACAATCTCGGTTGAGTATCACTGAAAATTAGAGAGCGAAGGAGAGTTGTTTCGTTTTAATATGAAACTCCCCAGTATTGTGCGCCCACAACTCATACTAGGATGAGATATATTTTCAATGCCCCCTGATATTCAATGGTACCCAACAGATCCATGTTTACATTATATATTCAGTTTCATGATATTTCCAAGTCAGGGAATAACCGAGTGATCTAATAAAATACACGAATATTCGTTTGTATGGAACTCTTAGTGAACAGAAAAGGTAGAAGTTAAATCAAAAGTACTCAGTATCTGACAGCATAAGGCACAGATACAAGAATTCCAACATCCGGATGATTGAAACCAATAAGACGAATGCAACTGTGGATAACCTTAGATTTACTACTCAGGAAAAAATCAGGAGAATTCCTCCACATGAATTTAGAATTACTATGATAATTACTGATGCAAATAATATATAGCAAATTAGTTTGAATTGCTAAATGCGGTTTTCAATCCAGCAGGGATGATCACAAGATAAGTAAAGTGATTAGCGCGCTCAACCACTTAACTTCCTATCTTTAGTTCAGGTGTTGACATAGACCAGTCCTGAAGCAACAAATTGCACTTAGAAGTGGGCAAATGTATCTTGAACATATTTGTTTATTGCTATCAAGACTCTGTTTTTTATCAGTGTCTGTACCAAACAGGACTATACTAACCGTGTATTCTAAGTCAATTAGTGGACCGCCTGGTAGAACACCGATTTTCGAAATTACAGGCAAGAGAGTTAATTCTACCAGTACGTCTACGATGCAATTAGATAAAAGTGGGGAAAGTGAGTAGCCTCGACAAACATCACGTGAGGTTACAAGTTCAGATGAATTTGCCATATGCTCAGACTAAACTAACAGAATTCGAGTAAAGACCATTCACAAGATTTGGGTACTTCTGAGGTATGCAATTCAATAACAGACACTACCATAGTTCTACATAGTTAAGTTCTGCCTTCGATTCGTGAAGAACTGTTATTATTGAACGTCGAAATGTATGTCTGTGTTCTAAAACTTGACGAACGGTGAATACTTGGTCGATACAACTTTGACCAGGTCTGAAAATAGCATGGTTTTTCGCAATCGCGATTCGCGAGTCATAATTAAGTGTAGGTTATGTAAACTACAAATAACATCGAAACTCATATGCATATATGAACTGCGCAGGAACGTTAAAATATTGAATTTGTAGTGTAACACTGTACTGAGTTACTAAAAACAATCCTTTTGTTAAATTTTGATCAACATGAATATGAGAGCTTAAAAATATCTAAAGAAAAAAATTGAAACGACATTGACTACCTTGTATTCCAGATCATCCAAACTTAGTTCAGGTCGTCCAATTAAATGACCAGAAGCTGAATGAGTTAAAGTGGTAGGTATTGAAGGGAATTCGAAATGCGATGATGTAGGACTAGTCACTGCTGAACGAGCTTCTCGACTGCGGACAAACAAGTTTATTGGTGCTTTTATTTGATGGCGTCCACGACGAAGGAAAGCTCTGAATGTGTTAGTGTGCTCAGTTACTGAAGGTCCTTTAGATTTTCTTCCAGCCCATTTTCTGAGACGAGCTATTGCAATTGCTCGGGTTGACATTGTTGGAGAGTGAGACATATGATCATCTCTTTCTGACGAGATGTTTATATCACATTTACTACTTGGAAAAGTGCACGCTGTGTTGACAGGAATACACATGTCCGACTGGTGTGCTGTTATTGCTGAAATATCCTTTGAAAATGTACTTAGCTTTCGCAAATGCTTTTTGATTGCAATAGTGGCAGAAGATGTTGCAGCAACTGCTGCTTGAGCCGCTGACTGTGCACCTTGAAATACAGAAATATTGTAAAGAAACCTGTAGACATTATAATTGCAAGGTCTATATATCCAAAATCAAAAACGTTATATGAAACTAAAATCTATTGTAATTTACACCTCACTGGAAATGGGATCACTTCAAAGAAAATGGATTTTAGTTTTTAGACACTGGCATTTCATCTATGTAGTAACCAAAAATTATTTAAATAGCTTTAAATAAAGATTGTGGAAAAAGAGAGTAAATAGTTATGCTGTTAAGCAATATACAGTTCAAGAGATTAATTTCAAAAATCCTCTGAAAACTATTCTCCAGCTAAATTTGATATCAAGCTTGTGTACATTCATGGTTAATGAAGTGTAAAAATATGAATTTGTTAATGAAGTATTTAGTGTCTACCATAGATTCTGTAGGTAAATGTTATAATGTGCCATGAATATTTAGTAGCTGATATCAATGAAATCTTCAGTTTTAAGCGCTTGAATACAAAACTACACAACAAATAAATTCGCATTACGTTAAATAATCTATCCCTACGAGCTTAGATTATCTTAAAAACGTGTACACAGATAAATCAAGGTAAAGAGACTGTAACCCGAACATAGAGGAATTACGTCACGCGTCCTATTAAACTTGTTGACGTCGGAAAATAAGAATGTGCAGTGAAGAATGAGTATGGAGTGGTTTATGCAGGTGGATAAGAAAATTATACACAAAACTTCAAAAATATTTTCATGACATACGTAGAATAAATTGTGTGGTTTCTCTATGAACGGAATCCGGTGGTAGTCCCACATTGTCGATTTGTGCGTTTCGCTCAGACGTGAATATTTCATCATTATCAATTGCTAACACAGAATTTGACAGTAATTGGATATGACCATCAGATGGCATACTTAATCGTCTTCGGCGCTCAAGACGGCGATGTAATTCATTCAAACGTGCAATAAAAATGTCTTTCTGCTCTTGTTCAAAATCTAGTTCTTCCCGATATGCTAATTCTTGAACAAGGATAGAAGAGTACTCTCGAACACAAGATTCCAATTCTTCTAATAATGCATTTAATTCATTTAGAGAAAGATCCTGCATAGCTTTAAAAAGGGTGAATAAATTAAGTTATTTCAAAGCTTTACAATAACTAACAGAAAAACGCTGTTGGACTCAAAATATAATTAAATGAAATAATTACATTCATCGGGTAAGAGGATGAAACAACTAATAAATAAAAAATACGCCAGTGATTATTAGCACAAATAATTATCTGGACATATTTTAGGTATAAAAGTAATTTTATCTCTAATAAATATTGGAAAATTAATAGTGAAAAAATTCTAATTCGAAAAAACTTAGTAACCTTTGTATGTAATCAACCTAAATGTATTAATGCACTAAGTCGAAACAATGTTCACTAAAAAAGCTAGTGTTAGTTAACGTTAATATGTTGAAAACCTCATGACACCCACATTTTATTCAAAGGCCCATATTGGCTTACAATTGTAAGCGGCTGTAAATCAGCAAGACTGTAGACAACGCGATGATAGTACATTTGCAACTAAGTTGGGTTTTAAACAAAAGTATACTGTATCTGTCTTTCATCATGCGATGACAACTTTACTCAGACTATTTGCTTACAAATTTGCTAGTTATTTATTTCCTTTATGTATGATTGAATCTCAAATACAAACATCTACGACTTGTTCACTGTTTTCAAAATAAACTCACAAAAAACTCATGCTTACAACATTAATAACAAAAGTTTTCGTGTTGGAACATGTCAGCACTTAATTTTGATTTGAAATCACCACTCGTGATTCCATTTCTATTAGTCAAAATAGGACTTCTTAGTTGATAGCAGACATAAAATTCAAGTAAAAGTTTGGGCAACTCACAATGTAGTTTTATGTAGTTGAAGGCAGTGTTCAAAATTATGTCCAAATAAATGATAAACACCTTAGTAATTGTACTTATTAAAAATTACTACGTATCTTGTTACTCAGTATAAGACAGTCGAGCAAAGTTATATTGAGTAACATCCGCCTTTGATAAAAAGCAATAGATAAACACTGGGGAAAAGTTATAGTGTAGCAGTTGGACAAGTAAATGAACAATTTGTATTTCATGCTAAAATGCATTTTAAAATCATAGTGCTTGAAAACCAAAAGTTATCAATAATAATATTGATTTTAAAAATGTAAACCTTTTTCAGGCAGCCAGCCACTTCCGATGTTTCCTGACACAAGCGGATGTTCATATTCCGACTGAACCATATTGTATAGTGACAAAGGAATATCTTCATTATCATTCTGAAGTAGTTTAGGAAACCAAAATGAACCCACCATGAGAATATCAATCTCCTTAATGATTTCATCGGCAGTCTGGACGATATCATCATACGAATCAGGTAATTGAGATGTTACTAATGAATGGTGATCAAATGCATAAATTATGGTTTCATCTTCGGATATATCTAGATTGCAATCTTCAACAGGCTGCATACACTATACAGATTAATATAAAGTAAAACAAACTTTCTGTTCTTTAATATCCAAAGCTTCAAGGAAAGCACCATAAAGACACGTCCCAAACCAATGTGATAGTGGGAATGTGTAGTGATTAAGTAGAGAGCTCAGACATTCTTTGCTGCGAACATTCAGATAATTATCAAAAAACTTACAAATCAGAGATTTGGCACCTATCTTCTAGTTTAACCTGATCATTTGAGGCTTTCGAGACTTTATCAAAAGTAAAACACCTGACAATTTCTTCATCAAAAGCTCTAGTTAAGCTGTTAGTCATGTTGCGTTTTAAAACGAGTAAATACTACGGATTTTCTCTCAGACTTGACTATTATATTTAGTTTGTCACAGTACCAAGAATGCAAGCAGTTGGAAAACGCCAGCCTTTCAATATGCAGTAGTTAATCCTTGAATAAACATAGAATTGTAGGTATTCATTTAGTCGTAACATATTGCGTTTAAAAGGCTAAATCTAGTAAGAAACAGCCAGAAATTGTGACAGTACAGAAGACGGAGTATCGGTCATAAAAAACATTATTGTATTATATGACCTCAGTGAGAATATACTACTTTAATCAGCAGAGGATTGGTTAACCATACACAAAATTGGGATATGGATTGATGACACTACTAGATTGCTTACAACAAAAAAGAAAGAGCAGGAACTGGACAAATAGCCTGATCGCAGTGGAATAAATATTTTAGCTACCATAGCACTGTCTAATGCACGTCATTACAAACAAATATACCATCAACTCTTTCTATTACTAAGTAAACTCGATACCAAATAAATATTAGTTAGATCGTGACATAATGCTAAACTTAAATTAACAGTCACATATTTCAAAGCACAAGTTAGTTCCTTGCATCGAAGTTACATTGTGAGAGCTGTAAGTGACTATAAACACTAGAAATTATTTCATGGATTACATACAGTATGCCCAACGAGTAATTTCTATTTCAAACAAAATCTACACTGAGAGCACACCTTAAAGTCGCATCGTTTCGATTAACCCGAAATCATAGCACATAAATATTAACAAATTATGCGGTTGATGGAACTACACTTAGCTACAACGAGCTAATTTGTACAACTAATAAGTGGTGAACTATGATTTAAATGGTTATACATTGCTGAGAAAATGTCGCTGACGGCTAGTTCGGCTTAGCCAGGAACGCAGTCTAGTAAATGCCATTCGACATAAAATATATCCTAATACGACCAAAAAAGCTGATGTTATTATATTCAAGCAACAAACTTTGATATATTGAGGAAATGATACACTCTAATCCTTTTCCAGCAATCCTAAGAAAAAAGCAGTTTTCCCAAAAATCACCTCATTCTACATCTACACCTGTTACCAAAACATATGCATTTGTCCATCCCAAATTACTTTCAAAACAGTCAGATTTTCTCATTGTAATTTCAACCTCATAGTAAATTAATTTACCTATCTAAACTTAAGCTACACTGATGGCAATGGATTGACGAATTAATGTGCACATATGGCAAACAGTAGAAGAAAAGTTTAATGACTTATTTTTAAGAAAAACGGCCCTCATGCATCATAGATAATTTGAGTGATTTACATATGTTACAAAAACAAAATGTATGGACACATACATTGCATATGCGTCGTAATTATCAATAACAAGCGCAATCACATGTAGCTATAATATGCATTCTTCTGTAGTTAAGACATATGTAAACACTAAAGGGAATCGTCCTGTGAAGCAAACACAGCCGTTGAAAATTACGCCAAATGCTCTTTTCGGATTCTTATTGGCTGAATCGTAATTGAATGCAAATTGACTCACTGTAATAGGTCATAATGTAATCGTTGTTCGGTAAACTATGTTGCAATGTAAAAAATGACAAAAAGCAGCAATTATGCAAAAACATCTAATATTCAACATATTTGCGACTACTTAGTATAAATAAATTGACTTCTTTGTATTCACAACTTCGTCCAAACTGCTTGGCAGAAGTAGCCCAATGTCGTTCCAGGAGATTCGGTTTGAGATGATAGAAGTGTTCTCGGTTATGAAGGGTATAGTATTTGTTATATTCCTACTGAAACTGAGGAGTAAAGGACTGAATTTAGAGTTCAGTTTAAGAGTAACTATGGTGATGTTCCTGTGATAATGCCCTCAATACCTGCAGGAATCAAACAATCATCGAGCCTTTTTTTGAAGGGTGCCAACACTAGATTTTTAAGCGTGGAGTCCCAGAAATTTTAATCTCTGCCACAAAATGTGAGCAACAGTTATTTCGTGAACCCTATCCCCCCCACTTCATTGTATTCTGTCCTATAAAAGCGTCATATTTGGCTTGATTTGGGACTGCATCGTATAACTGATTTTTAAGAACATAGTGCACTGAATGCAAGTGTGATACTCCTAGTTGGGCTGTGTGAGGTTCGATTTCAGTCTGATTGCACTTTAGATGATCTACTTTGAACACGTTTTAAGATGAAATTATTTTTTTCAAGATATGGGGGGGGTATTTAATAAAGGATTGTTTTAAGATATGGTCCTAGCCGTGTGCAGTAATTAATTATAAGTAGCTTAAAAGTCAAACTTTCCAGAGTTTAAAGTGAGCCCCAAGACAAAGTAGGCTTTATTTCCTGTAAAATGCCAATGGAAACAGACACCTAAAGTATAGCAGAGGTGGAAACAGTGATGTTAAACCCACCGAGTGCATACTTTGAGAATGTACCCTAATTTGTCGCAAATAGCATTTTGTATTTATTAGTATTAGTAGATAGTGTGTTAATGAAGGCCTACCCACGACTCGTCTGGTGTTTAAAATACTGTAGTTCTGGCTTTCATTTTACCCTAACATCTCTGTATCATTATCGTGGCATTTTGTCACATATCTACTCCCTTCCTCACTGTTTAAGATCATGAAAGTTGCTATGGCTGATAGCAGTTTGATGTAAGGTAGTAAACTGCTTGGATCCTAGGTGCATTTCGATGAATTGGGGAGTGACTATAATATATAAATATATATACAATATCTACAAAAAAATGGTGGAGAAAAACAGACAAAATGACCTTAATTAATAATACCTATTAGAAATGTGAGCTATGATACAAAGTTGTGGTTATCTAGAATATGCCAGGTACGAAATATCTCCCAACACATTATCCAATATCATCGCGACTGCTAATAAAATCCAGTTGATTTCCTCGCACTCGTGTTTTCTTGCTGAAATGTGATTCCACTGCTATTCTCTGGTATAGAAAGCCTATTCACCCCTCTCCACATTACCACAAAGCTTACGTGTAACCTTTCTTACTCCAAACAGTTGCACCAATCTGTTCGTAATGTGTCTACTTTTCAGTTCTACGGACCGGTGTAAACACCCCGTGTTTCTGTAAATATTTTCAATTAGTTTGGGATAGGGCGCTCTTCTACTGTTACCTATCTTTGAGTTAAGTCTGTTTTAAAGTGTCAAGATACAGCCTCAGATTCCGTGAAAAAAAATTTACAGATGTCCTAAGTTAATCTATCTTCCTACAGGGGTTGTACAGTGTTTGCACTAGCCAGGAGACTTTCATTTCGGTTATTCCATTGCTAAAGAAACGTTATAGGCTATATGGCTTGGGATAGTTTTGCTTGTGATCTTCCAGTGACCATTCTTTGGCAAGTAACATCATTAATGTGAAAGCACAGCAAGCTTCATCACGATCGAAATATTTGCGGTATCCTTATATAAGCTTGGGTGTGTTTTTTGAATAGTGGGTAATGGAGAGATCAATCAGACTCTTGAACCACGACAATTTTCGCCTTCTGGTATTATGAAAGATGTGTAGAGCACTCAGCATTGGATCGTTGGTTAAAAAATACAAATGCATCTTCCCCGGTCATATTATATACTTCTTTTTAACTTGTTTTTCTAACATTGTACGTGACTGTTCACGTTATGTCACATCTTTTACACGTCCAAAACTGTATTCAAACCTTACTGGCTTCACAATAGCGAAATTCATTATCCGAGATGAGTAAATGACTTAGTGGTGTGACATGATGACCACTATTTGTGTTTATCTGACGAGCTCAGTGCTACCATATAAGAGGATAGCGCTATTTTTCGAGGAGACCTCGCTACTAACCTACCACAGTGAACTTCTTGCTTACGAGTGCTTTCTTTGGAGTTAGTGTTGTAATGCGACTTAAGGATAGAAGAGATCTCAATTCAACTTTAGATGACTGCTATCAGATACATTTTGGCTTGAGAAAATCAGTAGTCTACTAACACTTTATATAGTCGACTGTATAAATAGGATCTTAGTAAACCTAAAACCAGCGGTTTCATACCTATTTGTTTTTGTTTACAGATAAGATGGTGATAAAATTTCACTAAATGATATACAAGATTGGTATACATAGTAACAGTAATTAATTCCTGAAAATAGGTGTACAATAATTCTACAGGTGTTAATAATTTCATACAGAAATCACAGTATGACATTTAAATAATTTCATCAGATAAAATTTTGAGAAGCCCAAAGAAAATGTGCTAGGTTCGTGATTACAGTATCAGTTATGTATAACAAAACAATTTCATGCAGGAATACACATTACAAATCAAGAACGGATACCGTGGAAAAATAAGCACATTACCCTTTCATTAATTGACATGCAAATCGTCAGCACAATACTCGCACCACAAGAATTGAATTAAATATAGTCGAAAAAGCATTAGTGCATATACATATATGTAAAAAATATAAGGAAGGGTAAAAAGAAACAGCCTCTGTGGAAAATATAACTAACCTATACTCTAATGAAACCTGGTATCTGTAGTAAGTGACTAACGTTGGTTGCAATTGGACATAAATTAAGAAAGCTCTCTAATACACTTAGAAGTTTCCTTGGTTTAATAAACTTTTATCGCAGATTCATACCCGGTTGTGCACAACTAATGCAACCATTGACGGATTCGCTTAAAGGAAAACCGAAGGAATTCAAGCTAACCTCTGAGGCTGTCGAAGCTATTAACCAATTAAAGGATAAACTTGCTCGAGCAGTTACATTAACTTATCCAAATTCTCATTACCCATTTGCTTTGATAGTAGATGCTTCGGACAGAACCGTAGGCGGTACTCTTTACCAACTAGTTGAAAACGCCTGGAAACCGACTGCATTCTTCTCAAAGAAACTTGCTCCAGCAGAGACGAGATATTCTACCTTCGGTAGAGAACTCCTCGCAATCTACCTAACCATCATGCATTTCCGACACATGCTCGAAGGCAAGGAATTCACAGTTTATACGGATCATAAACCGCTAACAAATGCATTAAAAGCGAAAGCCGATAAATACTCACCTCGAGAAGTCAGATACCTTGACTACATTTCGCAGTTCACTAGCGATATGCGTCACGTATAACGTCAAGACAATCAGGCGGCAGACGCATTATTTCGATTGGTAATGAATATAATACAACAGTCAACAATAAGTTTTGAGACTTTGAGAAACGGCCATGAAAATGACCAAGAATTACAAAACCTACAGTAAACTATAAGCTCTAATCTTAAACTAAAACAGCTTCTATCACCTATGGAAGATGTTTTGATTTAGTGTGACATAACGAATGCAGTGCCCCAACCTTTCGTTCCTAAAATTATCCGAAAATCAATATTTAATAATTTTCATCCGATATCTCATCATGGAGTGAAATCTTCGACTAAACTAATTGATGCCATATACATATAGCCAAACCTTCAGAAGGATGTACATAAATAGGTTAGAGTGTTTGGCGCGTCAACAATCAAAAGTTAACGGACACACTAATTCACCCTTTGGAAGTTTTCCCCAACCGGATGCACGTTTCGCACATGTTCATATCTACTTAGTAGGCCCTTTACCACGTTCAAATTGTTTTACGTATCTATTTACATGCATAGATAGGCTCACAATGTTTACTATGGCCTTTCTAATCACGGACATCACAGACGAAACAGTGGTCAAAGTCTACATAAATAACTGGGTGACCACTTTTGGTACACCGACAACAATAACGACGGACGGAAGAGCGCAGTTTGAATCTGAGCTATTCAACAAGTTAACGAAACTTCTAAGCTCCAACAGAATACGCTGCACTGCATATCACCCTCAAGCAAATGGGATGGTAGAACGGTTCCATCGTTAACTAAAGGCCGCTCTTATATCTCATTCAAACCCCATTCAGTGGACAGAATTCCTGTCATTAGTTATGTTGGGAATACGAACAGCTGTCAAAACTAACTCACAATGTTCAGCAGCAGAATTGATCTTTAGGACCACTCTTAGACTACCAGGTGCGTTTATTAACCCTCACACTGACAGTCTAACACTTGATTTAAGAACTTATGCAGACCAACTACGGGACAAGATGTCTAAACTTAAGCCAATTAACACTCGTGAACCATCACGAGCGACATTTTTTACCTAAGGATATAAGAAACTGTATGCAAGTCTGAATAAGATGTGACAAAATATAAGCACCACTTAGACCTCCTTTTGAAGGTCCATTTAAGGTTATTTCAAGTAAACCCAAATATTTTGTGATTCAGAAACAAGGAAATATCGACTCAGTATGTGTCGATAGGCTAAAACTGGCTTATCTAGATAATAAACCCCCATACGTGTTGTTAGGTCGCTTGCCCGACCAAACAACCACAGAATTAAGAAGTGAAAAAGTAAAGGCTGTAAAAGTGGCTAAAAGCGTTAGATGGGCACAACCGATTATCCAGGCAGGGATGCCCACGGTTTTAGTTCAGTCTAAAATGTAATCACGTGATTTCTGACATCTCAGGTTTGTAAATATTTAAATTCAAAAAAACTCAGATAAAAAAACAATATTTTTCTCGTTGCCCTATATCGACAGAACGTTATCAAAATAGTGTTAATGATAAGTAGTAGTAGTCCTGAGTATTATTCTACACACTCCCACGCTGACTTTATCTCTTGATATATGAACAATATAGTCAATTTTTTTGTATGTACAAAATAAATTATACTTAAGTAATATATTCTTATACAATCCGTTGAGTACTATAAGCCGCAAACCTATCAACAGAGGTAAGGCCTTAAAAAACAGAGAATCTTTAATTCAGGTGTGTTGTGAGCAAGCTTCGCCTGCGGAACCAATCATTTTTTAGGTTTCCCCACTATCAGTAGATGATAATTACCGTAAATAACACAATGAACCCTGACAATAACGATGAATTCCGAAAACAACCCAGGCGAGTTCCACTGTTTTACCAGTTGATTTACTAAACACACCTAACTACTAATTAACATGTATGTATTTTTACTGAAACTAATACTAAAACAGTTTTCTACTTGAGATGTATATTCTTAATAACTTGATACGACAACGTACTACTACGAAAAAGTGTGTTGTTTTCAGGAAACATATCACATTTCATAGTGATTCGACTGTCTTTAGTTCTAATTTTTTTTATCACAAGATATAAATAGCACTAAGCTAAATACAGTAAATTATTAAACGTCTATAGCATCTCTAGCATCTTTTCAACTGTAGTAGCATAAGTCCTTGCTAAAATTTTGAATTTTGTTGGTATGTTTGCCAATATCTTATAATTTATATGAACTAACACGACAAATGAACTTAATCATGTGTTGTATTTTCTCTATGCTATTTGAATTTACACATATTTTTGACAAAACCTTGAATTTGTCACGTAATCTATCTTAATAGTTAACGCTGGGCATATATACTCTTAGTAATTGGGCGATCATAGCAGTTGCCTTAAAAGATACTTAACGTAGTCCACATTATAAAGTCAGCAACATTTAGGTACCGAAGTACTTCACTGATATAATGAGTAAGCTATCATACATTCATTAGTCAAATAAACTCCAGAACCTAACATTAAAAATTATTCCAAATAAACAATTACTTCGAGACCGAAAAATAGTAATATAACCAAGCAGCGTTGATTCGTTAACGGCTGAATGCATCTACTATCCGTGAATCACCAATATATATATATACATATATATATATACAATATATATGTATAATCCAACTCTTTTTTAAACTAGCTTGTCGTAAATCAACACTACGACTAGTTACTCATAATAGTTTCTGAATATCATCATAATGCATTGTAATTACTTGGCAAGCACGTAATATGATTGATAAAATTAATTAAACTATTAACAAACCGGGTCAATTAACTGACTTGAAATTATCATTAAATAGTGTGATTTCCCCACAGTTAGCTTCATAGAAACAATTATTATAAATCCATGCTATTACCATAGACATGGGTAAGGAGTAATACTTCCCTTGGCTAAAACCTATGATCACTCAGATAATCGAATGGTTTACGTTCTTCTTATCAACAGTCGAACCTCTGCACCGTAACTTACGTTGGTTAATTGTTACTGACACTCATTACTAATAGAACTTACACACTTGTAAGATTAGAATCTACTCATTTCTTAGTTGACTTAAGAAGATACAACTTCACTATGGCTTGCATACCTACCACTTATTGAGTGAGTTATCTGTAAAAACGTAGATTAAATCCTTAACCTAATAAGCTTAATCACTTTTATGTTCTAGGTAATTCATTTCCTATTCTAAGTATTTACTATAATTTTTCATCCTAGCGGTTACTATTAGTACCCACTGTTACGCATCTAATCAAAAAAGGCGGTCGTCACATGTTCAAGATCGCCTATTCGGTCTGACTCCTAGCAAGTTCAAGCACTTATATATATATTAGTTAAATTGATATACGTTTTTTGTTAGTGCATTTACATGCACAGATATCTACACTATGTCTATTTTCTTCCAGGTTCCAAACCGTTCTGGAAACCGATCACTTACGTAGAAACACTTGTCAATTATTATCGTACATCTTATTTTTTTACTTTAACTTTTTGTACAGACAGTGGGGCAATTCTTTAGTTGTGATGGAGTTTCAAAAAATATTTTCTGAAGTAGGTTTTCCTTTCATTTCAACTTGAGGGCGACTCAAGAGGCAGGTGAGTAGATGCCTGATAACCGGACAGAGCATGGGGAAATCGTACCTCACCGACATGGTGTTAGGTAGCCAGCTCGCGGTGCTTCCCCAGATATTCTTGCTTCATTTTCTTACCCTCTGCTATTTTTCAAGCTCTGGTCACCAATAGGAGGTTAGATTTAAGTCTCCAATTATCACTTGTAGGAGAAAGTAGACGCTACAAGATTAGATAACAAGTTCTAAAAGTAAATGTAATCCACGTTGTATTGTCGAATACTAACAGACTGTCTACCAATGATCTGATGCCAGGTGCTAGACATGCTATTAATTATCTATTGAGCAACAGTGGCATAACTACGATAATTTTATTAGTTAAGTTGACCGAACTGATGTTCCGACGAAGGTCGATTCTAGGAGGAAGCTAATGTAGCATCTTAGGTTGACTAGTTAAGAAGTGACTTCATAACTTATATTAACACTAAAACAATAAAGCTTAAGTATTTATTTACTTCCTTATTCTTTATAGGGTATATATTTCCTATTATCTTATAGTGAATGTTGAAAGGCATAGTGTGTTTGGATGACTAGCATCCTACTTCACTGTCTCCTGCTCACGATCCAAAATAAAGACCTATTACCTAAGATTATTGTTTTTTTCTGTCAGATAGAACGGAACGTACCTAAACATTAAAAAGCCACCAAAAATCAGAGATGTTGAGACAATTTAGTAAAGAATGGAAGGGATTTAAAGTCATAATATCCATTCGTAGATTGCTTCGTATATTAGAAAATTAAACTGAGAACATCCTAGCTCCAAGGGTAGTTTTCAAAATGCTAGTTATGATGTAAAATATCTAGGTGCACAGGTTAAAATGCGAAATAGTTTGAATTGTATTTCATAACAGCTGAAAAATACAAACTTGTAAAGGATGACAGGGATAATTTTTGAAATCTGAAGTCAAGTGAGAGGAAACGTAAGTATCTGGTAAAACATCAAATATTTCTGATCTTTAAAGTTTCCGAAAATATAGGAGGCAAGTACCTCTGGAATGACTGGTTTGTGTTTGTTCCCTACGTATAGACATGTGAACACAAACGGATAATATTGAGGCATGGATCTGTGCATATTTCACATTATACTGACTTTTTTGTATAAATCGAGAAGAATGCAACCTTAAAGTATCTTGTACCTGCTAGTCAGTGTTGTTAAATGCTTGAATAAAGGAAGATAATCTAAATATATGAACAGCGGACCAGTAACACTATATAATCCTGGTAAACTGTCGATCGAATGCTAGCATGTGATGGGCCAGAGCAAAACCAGCTACATTTGCCGACGTTCTAATGCAGCTTCTAAGTGGCGCATCAATCATTTGCTAGCGACAGGTCGTGAAGAATTATGTTTAAAGATCCGACAAGTTTATTGGGCAGAGAAGATAATGAGACTTCGGAATAATCAGCAAATGTGAATGACTTGGAATTAGAAATCTAATTACATATATCACTGTTATAGAGATTGAAGAGGAATGAACTAAGGACGACGCCTTGAATAACTTTAGAAAATATAGGCTTTAAATGGGATAGCACAGAGTCAGGCTTAAACATTTGTGGGTAATCGCCTAGAAAGGATTTAATTCGACCTTATAGCGAGCAATCAATATTGAATATCTAAAGTTTTAATTAGGTAATCAATGCAGTCAAAAGGTTTGGAGATATCAAAGTACAAAAAGACAACTTAATGAGCTTCGTCGCATGATAAGTCATACACGATTGAGATTGGAGGGTACCATATTGACTGTTGCTTAATTAGGGTTTCGGGATAGTAAGTGCCAAATCATATTTTTATTGATTATTTCTTACATAGCCTTTAAGACTACGAGATTAATGTTAATTGGTCGATAGTTGCTAACATCCGATGTAAAGCTTGACTTATACATGCGAATAATAAAATAGATCTTCTAAACCTCGACGTAAGTAGATGATTTTAGTAAGATAGAAAAAGTTTCAAGTAGAACAGATAAAATATCATGTTGGCTATACCTCAGTATATAAGAATTTATGGTATCTGCACCAGAACTATAGGAGTATTTCAGTGTGTCGATGGCTCTGGTAATATCCTTTCGATCGAATTCAATAGTGCAGATATGGCGAAATGTTGTTGAGTATTAATTGACTGTGTAGCGATAATTTTGATTATCGTACGAAGACATTTGACAGAGAGTCTGTCATGAAGTAATTGTGAAGTGGCTTCAGGACATGTAGAGATATAATGTGGTTATTGTCTTTCAGTATTCTGTCAGACAACGGGGTCATGGCATGCTGCTTGAAAAGGCCGAACGTTTGTCTAGATAAAATGCTTGCTACTTTAGCGCTAGGTAAGTTGCTTTGAAGGAGTCCATATGTCAAGACAATTGCCAAGGTTTGTGTGGAAGACTCTCATAGCAAATTGGAGATCATCAGTTTCAAGGAACAGAGTTTATTCTGACAGGTAAATTAAGAAGGATAAGAGACCCAAGTCGGTAGCAATATAATTTCGTTAAACCACCAGTGGATTATGGCCATAATTTGTTGCGTACTTGTGGCAACGAGTAAAGCACTTCTTTGTTGTTGAACTCAGCTAGTTCATGAACTACATAAACTTTAGAAGAATTTATATTGTTGTGTAATATTATGTCTAGTATATTACCACCCATGTGGGATCGATGACGCATCGACAGTCAATAATATCAGTGGTGCACACATTATTATTGTGTCTAGGCCGGTCAAAGTATGCATTCCAACCAATGCTTGGAAGATTAAAGTCACAACAGATGACTTTATGATCATATGGAAAAGAGAAAGCTGCTTCAATGATATGTGCAACTGAGGATATTTTCTAAGACTTCAGGGGATTTGTATATACAGCTAACCGGTAGTGTGGCATTTGGTAAACAAATAACGGTCCATATATAATCCGTCACAGTACTAAGAGTTAAGTTTCGAAGTCTTCAGGGACAAAAACAGCCAAGATATACTAAGGGAATTACTTCCTCTTCTATTCTTGGAGTTACAACGGTAATGAATGTATGAGTAGTTGTTCAATACATCATTCAATATACCAGAATGGAACCAAGATTATGTGACTGTCAGGATGAATTTGTTTAACAACGGAGCAATTGTTTAAAGAAGAGACATCTAACCTATTATAGGTCTGGCATTGGTAAGGAGGAGATATAGATAGGAATCGTAAGATTGGTAAAAGTATGTAGGGTCATCAAAAAGACTGGATGCAATTTCAGTGCTTAGTATATTGTGGATAGATGATGGGTGATAACGAGGAAGTAGTAAATTAGTCCTAAAAGTGGAGGCCACGTAAACCGCGGTTATACTGCAGAGCATTTCCAGATAATTTAACTGGTTATGACGTTGGTATGTATGTAAGCAATTGGCAGTTGTCTGAAAGAATCTCAAAAGATGCAAAGTTAGTGTGCCTTTTGTTGCTTATAATGTTGACGTTTATGGATTCCTGATGACAGGTTCATTTAGTGTCAAGTTCTTTCAGATGCAGTGTTATAAATATTACGTTTATTTTTGATATTTTTAGTGTTCATAGGTTTCATTTGGTAGTGCCCATAGTAGATCAGGTTACTTTAGGGTTCGTTGCATACAGCAGAGTGTGGTATTTGTTCACTTCAGATAGTAGGGTCTTTGGAAATGTAACGAATACCTTGCAGTTATTTACTCTGTACGCTAAAGTTTTGGCCTCTATGGGCGTACTAGACCGCAGTGTTACTCTAAGATTTTATAAAATGAAATATGCGTGATCTTAAACGTGCTATACCTTGCGTCAATGAGGAATAATTTCAATATAATTAAGTTCCGTCACTTTTTTGTCACTTGGTTTATCTAACATAGTTCTTTTGGAATTAGGACAGTATAAATTATTAAGAGTGGTATCCTTACATTTAGCTGTATCAGTGAGATTTTGAGTTTTTGGTTGGCATTCACTCCGCTGATATATCTAGATCGATAAGTTCTGCTTAACTGTGAATTCATTTTTGTAATTAGAAAGCTAACAAGTGATGAGTTTATATTATCTTGTTACGTCATATTGTTTGATTTATCTCAGGATGGACATAACTATAAACTACAGTTACTACATGACTCTTTAAACAACTTCAGTAGGTTGTTGAACCAGACGTTATTTCTACGTCTTTATATGAAGTGAGTGAACTGGCGTTTTTGCTTGACATGCTCTTTTAGCGTCATAAAAACTATAAAATTTAAACAGTGGCAGGCAAGCTTTCTTATTTGATATTCTACTAAGACGAATGGCCATGGTATTAACAATTCTCATGTCATGTGCATGAAAAATTTATCTATTACCTGATAAAAGTGTGTACTGTCTGGTACCTTACACACTGTAACACTGTATGAAGGTACCACTCATTTTGACATCCTTTCAACTACAAATTCAAATAGATGTTCAGTTCTCGTAATGTTACCGACAGTGATATCGATTTTTCTATTTCATTTCCTCAGGTGTTGTGGTACCAACACCAATTTGGGTTTTCTTTATGTCGTGGTTGAGATGATGCTCTTTCGTAATAATCTTTATTGTCGTAAAGTATTTGTTCTGTGTTATTTCTTTAGGTAGAGAAAATGAGAGCACTGCATAATTTTCTAATTTCATTCTATGATGAGTGAGGATTTTTTGAAGGAATAAACCTCATTATGGCAGGTTATTGTAATTTCAAGAATCCGATCAGCAGAGAAAACTAGTTCGTCTTCTGGATTACTGTAAAGTGCTGCTAAAACTGTCTGTACCAATGGGATATTCGATAGAAGAAACTAATGGAAAAAACCTTAGTCAAAGTGCGTTGGCCGATTACTTGTCACATGTGTTATAAGATTCATGTTACCAAAATGACATCAAGCCCAATGTTATGGGACATTTTTCCTAGGATTTGCCTTTAGTACAAGTCTACGGGCTTGAGCTGATCATATGTCTTTAGGCTATAAAAAAGGAATGACTTACCTGTTCGCTCTTCATGGAAGTGATTTTACAACGGCAAGGAGTCAGAGGCGTAAATCTGTCAAGCCGGAGTCCCAAAACTCGATTTCTGCGTAGCGAAACCAGGCTTCTATGTTATCTGACTGAAAATGGACGAATTGAAAATTCAGAGGAATGAGTAATTTCAATTTCAATAGGCTTGATAGATTATCATAAAAATAAAAATACATGCTGGTGCGAAAGCACAGTACGAAAACGTGGGAAAATATATTCATACACAAAACAATCTATAAAAATTATTTAATGGGACGAACACATCAGTTTGATTGTGCTTCGATCATGTCGTGGTCATATAGAAAGTATATCATGTATACAGTTAAGTTACGTTTGTCGCATAATCGGAGTAGCTTTTTATGGTTAAACACAAATGTACTTATAAGAATAAATCAGAAGGTATTGATGGATGAAGATGAAGGCATATTTCATCATGAATAGAGCGCAAACGCGACAGCAACATGTATGCCACCTGACTAGTAAGCGATTTGTTCCCAATGTGGCCTCCTGTCAAGATTTGGTGGTGATGCTTGGCCAAGCGCCTTTAGCTAGTCGTACTCATTAAAACAAATATAGTCAGTATCACTAACGACATCCTGCAAAAGTATTTATTAAGGGAACTGATTGCCACTACAAACTGACTAAATTCACATGTTTACATTCTAAGTTGACGATTATCCCTTCAAAAACAACTAGCTAGCTGTCCTGAAATGTGAAGACTAGCGGTTTGATAAACCTACTTCTCTGAGATATACGCACTCGTTTATCCTGAAGTCACACCAATCTATAAAATAACTGCAGTTCCAAGTAGATTGTATGGCAAGGAGTGGCTAAACTTACTAACCTAGAGGCTACTAGTGACTATGTACTGTACTTCAACACGGAAACACAGCGTACAAAATCAACTATTTTCTTATTAGCTCTTAAGCAAGTGAAGATATATTGGCGCACCACCTGATACTTCGCGTTACGTGTGTTCGTTTGTATGTTGTGGGTTTCCCAATCTGCTTGTTAATTCTGTGAGGTAATTGTGGCGTATGAAAGTTTCATAACCATCTCGCGTGTTAGTTTGTTGTTTTAAAGTCCATAGTACACCCCTAATTTTCCTTTATTTGTAGATAGATTAAATCTTGTTTGCTATCAAATTTGTTGTCTGTACAGACAGTCCTTACAGTGACAATTTTAGTAGCCATTTATATGCAATATGCCTCTAAAATTTTTTATACTGCTGTTAACACATTGAGTGCGCTCTGTTTTTAAACCTGTTTTGTAATCACAGAACATTCAAACTGCCTAAGATTATCATTCTTGCCATATTAAATTGGATATACACGCAATAATTAATATTTGATAGTAGTTCATTTTACCGTTTCTATACATTCCAAATGATACAGAAACTACTTTTTGTTTTAGTAGTTATGCTTGACTAGTGATTAGTTAGCCTCATTTAATACAACTGTATTCCAGCATATATCTGAAATGTTCATATTATGGTGAGTCCTCTATAAACTGGAGTGACAAACGCCCTCAATAGACATCGAGTTTTATTTTTTTGATGGTTTCAATGCTATTATTTTCATATTACTGTCAAGTTGGAGGTCATTATTTCATTTATAATTGTTTATACCTCAAATTACTACTAAGTGTTCATGCACTTATTATTTGGATGCCGTACGTCACTTAATGTTGTTTGTTTTCTTTTCGCTTTGATTTGTACGGTGTAGGATGGCAGTGGTGTTCCAAGACAGTTTACATAGGTTACATTGAGACATTCTAAGCTTTACAAAGTGTCTGATTATATGCCTTTCTATAACTCAAACCTCCAAAATTCTGAATTTATTCCTCTTTGCTTGTAGCGCTTTTGAAAGATGCCTGTAAATACTCAATTATTTAATACTGGCGATCTTTATTTGCTAATCTGACCATTGTTTTAAGCGTAGGCTCTTGTAAAATGATTATTCGCTAGACAGTTATGCGTATTTTCTGTTTTGTATGTCTTTGTGCGCAAACGTTAAATATCTAGTGATATGTCTTGATATTAATATGTTGCTCTGTTTTATTTAATACGTTCCTTTTCTGCAATTAATACCAGTTCTTTTTTTGTCCAGGTGGTGCTAATATAGGTATTGTGATACACAGTCTAATTTCACTCACGTGCACTCTTGCGTACATTGTTTTTGCAAGTGCCTTTATATTTATCTACATAAAAATAATTAGTGTCACTAAATGAAACTTTGCGTTTGATTGTGATCTGTTTTTACAACTGTCACCATCCTTGTGTAAGTAGTCCAAATGAAACTATTTTACTTCTCGTTTAGTCGACGAAAAGTTGTTTAAGAAAATTTCCAAGATGTTAATGCAATTATCACTACATACAGCAGATGTTACCTTGCTTTTTTTGGTTAAAATTTCCATAATAACTTACCAATAAACGACAATTATCTTTAATAGTTAAGTTTCTGATTAACTTCAGACCCATGTCTTCCACCAAGGATTTGAAGTCTGGCTTTGTGTCGTTGCAGCTTAACCAAGTAGAATGGTGTGTCCCATCAAGATACAGTGATCTTTCAATGATTGGCTACGGAGCCTATGGAACTGTTTGGTATGCATTTTACTATTTTTTTTTGTTTTTACGAAACAATTCTATTCTGAGTTTGTTATTCTCAACAGTTCATTGGTAAAAGGTCTAATTTTAGTTAGATAGCAATTCAATTGAATGGGCGCGATATCACATATCACTCCTTTAGTTTTATTGTTCTTGTGGTTAATCAGTAGGATGGTTTAATGCTCACACTATTTAAAGCTAAAAACCTCATTGGGGCTATCAGTCACTGAATAAATTCCCAAACGGTGACCTAGGTATGTTATTTAGAAATATTCACATGACGTTTTCAAGGAATTCCATGATAAATCATTCCTTAAACCTTATTGTTAATATTTAGAACCACTTGAACTTGTATACAGCTGATGAGAAGGCACAAAATAGATTCTGTTTGGAAATCATCTTCGGTTATGTACTATACACTTTTTGCCTGCTTACATAGATATATACTCTTTAATAAATGAGATACAGTTGATGGAAGCTTGCATAAAATGTTCACTTCCCACATTCGCCTTAGATAAATTTTATGCGCTACTAATTTATAAATATTCTATGGTAATTGACGCGGGTAATTTTGTTCCTTAAAGAAAAGTATTCATATAATGCTTCCCTGATTTAATATTAAATTTAGAAAGTAATAACTTTTAGTTATATCTATTTAGTTTTTAATTGTGTCGAGAAATCGAATTTTGTCCCAGTTACCGGATTCCGGGCAACAAGTTGGTGTTATTATTCCTCACATGCACGGCTTGATGTGAAATGTAATTCACGAATTCGCTAGCGTTTACGGAGTTTCCTATTTTCTTAGTTAATCTATTTTTCATTCTAAAAGTTAGATAATTAAGATTCCAACAACGAATATAAAATCTTAGTGACCTTAGCATTGCTTATTTCAACAGTGTTGTTATATTTGCAAAACCGCATCATGAGAGTAAAAATAGTTGTGGCATCTGATTATATTATTCATTTGAGCTGGAACTATTCGCTATAATTTGCTCATGGTGTGTTTACACTTTTGTAATAGTTTGAATCTCTTAGTTTATTAGTAAGAAATTTATCACATGAAGATATGTAGATACAACCGATGGATTTATTAATTTTTGTGTGTGGTTAAAATACTTCGTACTACCCAGATTCATTGTCGTAGTTTTATATAACTAGACTAGTAAGATCGTATAATAAAAAGGACGTAATATATTAGATTCGTATACTTTTAATGTGAAGATCATTTGACATTGATGAGGAATCTTGTGTGTAGTTAAAATTATTTGTTGAACTACTGTACTAGTTAAGACAGTTAATAAAACCTGTTTCCATCCCCATTCTTATGAAGTGCTTCATTCACTAAAGGCTAAATGTCATTATTTAGTATTTTTCACTGGGAAAATGGGTCTTTCATCAATCACTCTTAAGCAGAATAGTACCTGGCATATATATGCATTGATCCAAGCTGCCGCTCCACGTCATTACAATACACCGAACACCCCAAACCTTTGATTGTAGCTGTTGCATATACCCTAACCGGGTAGGCCTACAAATAATGGCTTCATGAACTGATTTCACCTTTTGATTTAACGGTTTCTGGCACTGCACGTCGAAGTAAGCCATGGTTGGGTATATGTAATACATGTTCATACCACCTCAATTAATGAAGATTTATAGTTCTTTACGGTCTTCTGATACCATACGACTTATCTCAGCATCGCTCATTCGGTAGTATCGACATTCACGAGTAATGCTTCAAATTGGCTGTCTAACCTTTCTGTCAGGTATTTCTTCAATATTATGTTTTTCATTATGTATTAAAGGTAAATTATACCATGTACTTTTTTTCAGTTTGACTTACCTCTAAGCTTTATATTCATCGCGTTCTACCCCTGCCTAGTATTCTGCGACACGATAATTGTATTGGTTTGCTCCTAACTCATAACAAGACTAAAGTAAGCAGGAAAATATATCCAAAAATAAGAACAGCAGAGTGCAAAGCAAATAAACACAAAGTTTATGTGGAATCCATTTGAAAAGGTTCTAATCCCTTCTCGATTGTTTATTGCTCTGATCAACTGAAGATGAACCAATCACTTCACAAACATGTTTTAAACATGCTTTAATCATTGGCTGTGTCGTACTAAGAACATTTCCTTTTTATTGATGTGACCACTTTGTTACAATGCTTGATAATTGGGAACGTTTCGATAGACGTCCAGTATCTTGTTTATTTGTAATGTTAAATAAGTCACTTTTCTGTTATTCATCGTTGTGGTTCATTTGTTTTCTTCGAAATATTCAGCTCTGCACACGATGACAGATTAAATCGTCGTGTAGCTATAAAAAAGTTGAGCAGACCTTTTGAAAATATTGAATATACAAAACGTACATATAGAGAAATCAATATATTGTCTCAGATGGATCATGAAAATGTAAGTCAACAAAGTATATTTCTGTTCATCATAGTTAAGTTAATATGTCTTTAATTTGTGACAAAAGTAATCATGTGACTAATTATTTGATAATTTCGGGTCGGTCCGGTACATGATGTTATTGTATTCTAAAACACTTGTACTGCTTTAATTCATACTAATGTATTAATATATGGGGAAAACAATCTTGTGTTTAAGTAGTTGTAGGAAATAGACAAATAATCCCTTATATGAATTTCTTATTACTTACCAGCAAGACGTTGCAGTTAAACATAATGCTGTCATGTTAATATGCTCATTATTAACCTATTTTAGATCTAGGTCACTGAGGTTGATCTATCGTATCATACTGTGCTCCTCAGTACTGTTGGGAACTTATCGTCCAAATTGTGTGGTATCATTAATTTTAGTGACTTCATTATTATACCACAATGACTTTAAAAAGACTGCTAATTAACGGTATGGTTTATTGCGTTACTGAAATTAAGATCTCTTAAAAGGGATATATTTTTCAGTTATAAATAAGTGTAAAGTGAGCTTACATATGCGTATTACTAAGAGTTATATAACATATTTTAAACAGGATTGAGCTTGGCTGTGTAGTATTTGTGCATATACGAGTTATTCTGTTTGGGATAGTATTCTCATTTCATGCTGTTAGTTGATCATTGGACTTATACTAACCTCAAACTAGCAGTTATATACACATTTTTACTAATTTTTATACGGATTCTCACTAGACGTTACACTAACTTTTTTCTTTTATTTGACCTTCAGAAAATGTTTAAACGTCTGGATGTTGGTTGTTGTTTCATCAATATTTAAGCATTCTATTCGAATTAAACTAAAATTAATTGAAAATATAAAGTTTCTATACTTTTATTAGTAGTGAATGGTGAAATTAAACATATATCTTGAATCTACTAATACTCTGCTCTACTTATTTTTGTTTCAAATATCTTAACACTATATGATTGAGTAATAAGTTGTTGTAGTCACTTGTATCAACGTTTGTTTTACTGTGTCATACGATTATCAACATTATTTGTTTAATCCATTCTTCTTCCTCTCATAGATCGTTTGCTTGATTGATGCCTTTTCACCACAAGCGTCATTGAAAGAATTTACAGATATGTATGTTGAGAATAAAAATTTGCAATTTTGTAGATGAGTTTCTTTTTATGGAAATAAAAATAATTTGCGATGTATAAGATAAAATGACATTTTAGGTCTGTAACGTGACGGTATTTTGATATGGTCGATAACAAAACTTAGTACATGCCAACTCGTTATAATTTAGCTGAATTGTTTATACACTCGTCATGAAATAAAATCACCAACTGATTTATATCAAGTTTTGATGGAACTTGTAAAGTTTTCAAGAAAGTCATGAAGTACTGAGGTCTCCTTATAAGGATAATGTAAAGAAGGGAACTATTTTTTAAGTGAATCAAACACACTCTGTGAAAACTGAGGGTGATACAAAGACAGGAAAACCATCTTCCTCATTTGTTAGCAGAAACATCGAACACGTACGATCTGTTGAGCTTTCCGACTGATAACTTTTTGTCTGGGTAATCGCTGATGATCTTAATTTGAGAAAATCATCTGCGAACGTGAAGATAACTAATCATGGATTTGAAAAATCGTGTAAAACGGCATAGGAATAAACAAACCTAAATCCGGAGAACTTCCAGAAATGCTTCAAACAATGAAATTATGATGGATCAAATGTATTACCACAAGTGGAAATATTTTACAGGATATATGATTGTCTTCACTTCTGTTATAATAGGTTTTTATTTCATTGCTTAGGTGGATTATTTCCACTTTTTAAGAATATTTGGTGAATCTTTTTTTGATGAAGTTTAGAACCTTAGGTAAGTACAATGCATTACTAATAGTTGTGATGGATAGACGACACATTTTCTCAGTTTTTAAAGATAGTAAGAGTTTATGTAATGATTCCATGTAGATGTTTTTGATGCAACACAGATGAATATATTCGTTGTACAGTCTTAAATGTATGATTTCTCAGTTACTACCCCTAGTCAAATATATATTTATATATATTCAGTAAATTCATACGTTTTGTAATATTTGTGACTTCAATTTCATAGTTAATCTCTTATCAGTTATCTAGTAACACCGTTGATGGGAGCCGATCTTGGGGCTATCATTGAAACTCAGTCGTTATCCGATGAACAGATACGATTTCTTGTTTATCAAATATTAAGAGGTTTAAAAGTAAGTTGAAGTGACGTAACTGGGTACATTTTGCTGTCATTTGGAAAACTACCTGTGTTACTGAACTAATTTGATTGCACTAATGGTTTCTAAAAATCATATGATGCCTTGAAAATGAGCTATTTTAAACTATAATAAATGTCATAGATAACATAACATTACCATACGATGATATACAAGCTGTCTGAATCGTACTTAATCAACTGGCAGTTAGTGTCTGTAAATATGGCATACACGTCACACTTCCTAACTACAAAATGCTTCTACAAAAGTGACAGGAGTCCGTGCCTGCTCTAACATTTTATAGTGAACCGCTAGAAGTAGTCGAAAGTGAATAGTTGTCTTAGTACTTGTGGTGGCTTGACAGATGAGATCAACCTACACATAATGGAAACCAGATCGTTTGGTGGCAATTTGGGGTATTTTCGGTGTCGTCGTGATATAAGCTTGGTTGCGGACGTCTGGGCTTACAATGCGACACAGAGAGTAGTTCCACTCTCCATTTATGAAATCTAATCATCGAGTTGAGGATACTAGCCTACTTCCAGCGTCCAATCATCGTTGTCTGTAAAGGGCAACTGATATCCAGTGATAACACTGAGTTAACAAGTTGGATATCGGTAAAGTGTTTTCAGGTGAAACGATGACAATTCAGTCAGTGTCATCATCTACTTTGGTGGATTAGTGTCATTTCAGCGACTTGCACATCCCGCATTATTTTCCGGCGTTGGAAACGAGTTTTAGGATAATAGAGTAGTCAGTCTAGTATATGTCTCCGTGGTTGAGATCCCGGAGATGATGTAAGTCACTACCCATATAGCTGAAAACAGGAGCCACTATCGTTCCTTGTTCAGCTGTTTATTTAATTTTCATAAAAGCGAGAAGGTCTCTATTCACTGTAATAAATTCGTCTTGGTTGCATTCTAAACTACGTTGTATCTCCCGTTACATAATATTCTCATCTACTCAATTTTTTGATTGTATCTCTCTCATCTCCTTAGTATGTTCGCAATATTATATGTGGTGCCTACGTTTTTAGTGCCCAGTGTTATGAAAATTTATGTAAAATAATTAAATAATATCACTGATTGTCTATTTAAAGTTAATTAGGAAGTTGTCATGACATTTGACTATCATGTTTCGTGTAAAATATAGTTGTTATTTTCGAAGTTATATGATTTTAGGGCGTTCTTTTCACAAGGATCGCTGTTAGTATCTCATACTACTTCATGCAAAGTCGAAATGTCGTCCGATTTGTCATAGCATTTGATGACCGAATCGTATATATAATATTATTAGAAAGAATGGTAGCATCATAATGTATGTGTTTTACCATATTCACTTTTCTGCGATTAGTATTCCATAAGTTATTAATTCGTTCTATATTGGTTGTCTTTGTAATGATATTTTTATACTATGCCTATGTTAAAAGGTAGACAAAGAAATTAAACGAGAATGCATATTGTAATAATAGTTTATCTACTAACTTCTCATTTTTCTCGATAAAAACATTATTTTCTTATATTCGACCTAGGTTATGTGCTTTTCGGTGTTCACTAGATTCATTGTGCACAGCATTTTCAGTCATTTTGTCGTTCATATAGTGAGATAATGCCGCATATTATAATGTAAATTGCGTTATGGATTTCATTTCGTGTAGTAATATTTATTGTATCTGTGTTATTCATCCTTCTCAGGCTGCATTACATCAGATATATCCATAACGGACAATTATAGATAGCTGCATTTTTTGATGTAACTACGCTAATATGCAGCATTCACTTACAGGATAAATAGTAAATTAACTGAAAGTCATGGATACATTTCTTAATGAATACTAAAAACGTTATAGATAACCTCAGCTCTTATATCCTAAAGAATTCAAGATTTGAATTTGCTGTAGATTAATTAACATGAATGTATTAAATATTATCTACAGTTCATTGATTTGGAATTATGTAAACTTTCTTGAGTCCTTTATGCTCTGAATGATGAAAGCCAGAGTTTTATGTTAAAGAAAACTTATTTTACTATTTATATTTCAGTATATGCACAGTATTGGCCTTATTCATCGAGATTTAAAACCAGCAAATATCGCAGTCAATGAAGATTGTGAATTGAAAATCCTTGACTTTGGCTTAGCTCGTCAGAAGCAAGAAGAAATGACTGGTTATGTTGCAACGCGTTGGTATCGAGCGCCTGAAGTTATGTTGAATTGGATGCATTATAATGAATCTGGTAAGAAAATGACTTTTGTACTTATTTTTATTCTATTTTATAAATATCAAGTTCGCACTAGACGATTCTGTACATATACCTATAGTTTTTTTTTGACTGGATCATAATTTATAATTATAAAAAATAAGCTCAGTATTTATTCGCAGCCATCAGTATGTGATTAGTCAGTTAAAATCAAAGAAAACCTGGCACATATATATGCTAACATATGTTCCCATGCCACATCAGCACAATGTGATTAAATCAAGAAGATGAATGGCAAATGTACCGACATAACGTAGTAGCATTGAGAATGGTTAACATATTGAGGACAGGATAAAAAGGTATACGTCAAGAAATACTGAAACTCAAAATCTAGGGGAAGATATATAGTAAACGCATCTACCCCACTGTAATCGATTCTGAGTCATTTAATCTAATGGCCCCCAACTACTAACCGCAGATGTTGCTCCAAGCCTAACCAAGTGGCTTGCGCCTTCAGTGGCTTCATGGACTGAATCCATATCTTAGTTTGGCCGGTCTTAGCACTTTTACAACCTACTCACTACTCGTCTAGGGAGGTGGTAGATATTTTTATGTAATGTATATCCCAACCATCACAGTTGATTAGTATTTGCGGCCTCATCAACTAAATTGCCATCTTTGACTGGTGCTGTATGTTTAAATTTATCATTACTCAGGCGGTCGCCCCGCAATTCATGACTAATACTTCGAATGCGCCTTTGATCGAGTGTTTGTAACCTACACGTATGTTCTGATTTCATTGCACATGTTTCACCTTCATACACTAATGCAATGTGGACTACTGTGCAATATATTTATCTTTTCGTTAGCTGAGCGACATTTTGCCTATCTGTGGTAGCAAGCGACCTTTCTGAAACCGTGTCGATATTTTAACAGTTACTTGAACATAAAAGAACTAATAATCCAGGTGTGATTTAATAATTAATGTATTTGTCGAGCCGTAGATTTCTAGTTGTTATTCCACTATTTAATTGTCAACAAGTTATGCCGTGTATTAGGCTAAACAGATATTCTAAAACATTGAAGAGAAAATAATTTGAGTAAGACTTCCACTTCAGCTACATACTAGCATTATTCGCCGTAAATATGTAGTGACATACAATTTCACTTTTGAAGGGAAATCTACCTTAATTTTATGATTTTGTGTCAAGATTCGAAATTATGCCTGACATAGCTGTACCCCTACTTTACTATCGAAATGCTGAAAGTCATGTTGTTCTACGTTGTTAATCCTTTGAAGTAATCGTCTTTGCCTCATATTCCTTTGCATGTATGCCCTCACTGCTATCTGTTGCTTGTGGATTTTATTTTACTATAATTATCCGGCTAATATTTAATCTTATTGCACTAGTCATGACAGCATTTAATGACCATATCTATTCAGTGTTTAAAATGATTTACATTGTGAGCTATATACCTTTTATCACACTTTCACTCAGTGAGCCTGAATCACTCACAAGTTCTTGATTGGTCAATTGTATGAATTCAACTTAAACATTGCTTGTAATTTATAGCTGTATCGAGGCATTCCGCTCAGGATACACAAATAGCAACATAGGCTGACCAGTTTCAGTCTATGATGAATCAACGGAAAGATACAAATTCATCCTAATTTCATCATTACTATTATTAAAAACTCATGATATCATTTGAAATTTAGTTTGATAAACAATTTTTTCCATTTCATTTAGTTGATGTTTGGTCTGTTGCATGTATTATGGCTGAATTACGAAATCGTACACCTTTATTCAAAGGTGGCAATCATATTCATCAAATTCAGTTGATTCTCAATTTATTAGGAAAACCTGATGAAGAGTTTATGGGAAAAATCAACAGTCCTGAAGTAAGCATTTCGTTTTTATTTTTGTCTATAAATTGTATTCTCTTCTCTTATGATTGTGCTGAGCGACAAAGAATTAATCCATTGTATATGTCGTCTTTCGTGAAATATTGGTAAACATTCTAGGGACTGCTATTTGATTTGACTGAAATATTTTTAATCATAGATAAAACGTATATGCCCTGCGATCCGACATCTTATCGATGAGCATTCTTCTCCCTAACAATATATTATTAAATTCTTACAAAAAATTATCTAAAAACAAACTACATAAGTAACCTGGGAATCAAGAACGTAGCAATTAAGATTTAGTAACTAAAGTGCAAGTCTTTTCGATACAAAACTTTTCTTTTAAAAACTTTTCGAAGATGTAGTTTCAGTTGACACTTCATCGCCTTTTTATCAACAGTAAATAACTTTTTTGGGTTCGCAATATATTCTGGCTTGATTATAGTCATTCCTTTTTAACTTAATCGTATTTTATACATGAACACTTTTGTTAAACCAAGATCGCGGTAATTTTCTCGTTATATCTTTTCATTCTATTAATTTCTTTCCTGTGTAAATTTGACTGAAAATATACCAAGTACTCTTAAACATATAGTTTCTGCATACCTTCTCATTTTTATTAACTTGGTCACACAAATGTTCAGTACTCCAGGGTACTTCTTTTTATTCACTCAAGTCTTAATAGATATTTAATTGATTCGAAAAATTTCCACCTTCCATTCTTATGATTTACTCTGAAACTATATCTGTGTCCTATTTTCATCAAGGACATTTTCACGTATTATTGCTTTTGTGGTAGGTTACTGTTACAACTTCAGTCATTTAGTATGCATTGTGTTATTTATTTCTCCATCCTACCCTCTCTAGTTGTCCACTAATACTATTGGTCATTATGAACACATACATTCAACTTTCCTTTATATCATCGTTTGGTTTATGTATTTGAAAACGTATTTACACCATTAAGTTGCAGGTTTAAATCATATTCCATACACTTCGGATGATCTTAAGTGCTGTTAAGGGTGGTTACCACTTTCCAACTGCTCATACCGTAGAAGGGTTCCCCTTCAGGTTCCTCAAAGGAAATCGGGTTAGGGACGGTTATGGACTACCTGGGAGTTCGTGACAGCAGAACCCAAGAAATAATTATTTTAGGCCTTTTACATAAAGCGTTTTTACAAGTAGTTTTAGGTATTCTAGTTTTATTATTTGTAAAAAGGCCTTACCTCTCAAGACGGAATTCGGCTATAGTGAGGTGTGCATCTTTATGGCCTACATTTTTGAACCCTGCCCTTCTATTATGTGAACCATCATCGCTGCCATGCTGATTGTCTGAGAGAAATATCGTACTGTACAGTCGGCAGTACGACTTCGCTCCCGGATTTTGAGTTTGGTGCTTTCAGTCTTACCGCTCTTCAACCAATTTGTTTAGCAGTGTAGGATCTAAAGAAGCATTTTTACACCTACTATAACCCAGATTACTTTGTCACTGGCTACCACGTTGATAGTAGCCACAGGCGATTAACTTTGGTATTGGGAGTGAAGCTTTGAACCCACACCTACAGAGTAGACTATAAGCTGTTAGTTCTCACGACTAAGTACTTAACTATCAGATACAACAACATGCTAAATACGAAAACTCATTAAAGAACTGTGAAGTGTTTTGGCTTGTTCTAACTAGTCCGATCATATTTTAAACCATATAACCACTAATGTATCGGTGAAAAGGAACTGATCACCTAGCTATGGGATGATGATAATTAAGGCTAATTTAGAGGTCTTTCAATATATGTGTTACTATTCGAGCATTAATTGTCGCTTTCCGCAAATTTCATTGATAATGCTAAATTAAGCAATCTAATAACGCACGATAATTTTCAAAGATATTACATAACGCATTTGGTTTTTCTCTTCGACATATATTTGAACCTAAATAGTCAGTAATTAGTAATTGCATTATTTTTTCTACGTATTTAGCAAAATGGTTGACCTAGTTTTACATTAAATATAGGTGCATTGCAGTCTATTACCTGTTTCTTTTATCTTTGCATGTTTTCGTAACTTATGTTTTTTCATACAAATATTACGTGTTTGTGAAAATTGTTCAGTTTAGAAGTGCTTCCCATCATGGATTGACGTTTATAGTTGAATCATTGAAAACCATAAGGAGATATTGAGCGAACGTTTCTTCCTAGGCTAGGACTTCTCATAAGTGTGCATCAGTAATGATTCACGAGATTATACTCGAAACCATCAGGCCCCATGGGGAGCTGCGTCTTTGGCGAGGTCGAATGTACACATCTCATAGTTCACTGAAGCGTATTTCTGACACCGCATTGTTTTCAGTAGCTCTCCAACTAAGGTCAATTCATAATGATATAGAAAAGTTGAATTATTGAATTCATATAGCTCTCAAGTGAATTAGATACGTTAATAAGCTCTTACTAAAACCATTCTTTGGTATTTTTATCACTAATAATAAATATATCAATCAATTAGTACTGTTTAAGTTTCATGTTATTGTATTGTTGTTTATTTATACTTCTATGTATAACAAGTGTTGTGACTTTATTTATCGTTTCAAATTTACATTTACTTCACTGTAGAAATACAACTGGTAGCTGTATTTCTCGTGATATACTTAAAATTAAAAATCCGTTAATAGTGTTGAGCATTTCTGCTTTTATTTACCAGCAACATTTCCCTTCTTCAGTACTATGGAAAATGTTGATATTCAGTAGAAATACTGCAAATTAATTATTAATATAATATTGAGTAGCTTGAAAATTAATAGTCGAAGTGGTATGTCTTAATGAAATTATAACTAGAATTTTGTCATAGTAATATTTCTATATAAACCGTTAGTTAGCTTCCTAATTATCGTCATATATGATCATTGTATTAAGTGAACAATTGTTTTTGATTTTTCGAATGGTATAATACATAGTGTGGAGAAGTAGCATAGTGACTAAATCACTAGGTTTTCCACTAGTGGATCTCAGGTTCACTCCATTTTTCAGCATCATTAGTCCTCACGTAAGTATCACTTAAAGCTTTGTACGTAAATCTGTCCTTGGTACGCGATATATGTTATATCTTCAAATATAATTCTTATTGTCTGTTATTTGTCATCAAATCAACTTAGTCTTTGTGAGTTGGTAAATGCAAATTATTAGTTATTACTATCGTTATTTCGGAAATTTGTTATACCGCATATATATATATATATATATATATATATATATATATATATATATATATATAATTATTATCCTTGCTTCCATAGTCGTTTTTCCTGAGAAATATTTCTTGTATATATCATATTTTACTAGTAAAATGAAGTATCTACATAATGTATTTTTTTCAATTGACCAATCTTCTGTTAACAATTATTCTCTAATTTATCCGATTACAATTATACACTGTTAGGTTGAGATGGTTTTATGGAGGTTCGTTTTAATTTGTTTTTCGGTTCGGTCACGGATTCTCAGTTGAGTACCTTCAGAACCTCCAGGTTCAGCGACAAAGGCTAAACCCTCAACACTACTGAGCCAACTTCCAGTGGTAAGACATCGTTATTCTTGGAGTTCAGATAATCCAGAAGTGAAGTAGTTGTCGCCAGTGACACTGAATGAACTTCAGGCTATATTGCAAATTTATTGAAGCAGGAATTCTACCATTGAACACTGGTTCTGATGGTTAAGTATTCGCAGCTAGACTAGAATGTCCCTGGCTCTAGTGAATTAATGGATGTGCCCTAAACGAGGACAAAATAGCTCTTTAGTACCCCTTGGTTTTCAATGATACCCAACTGAGATCAACCTGTAACGAATACAAATAATAAATTATAGAAATTCTTCTATTTTTGAAGTATTTCTACTTAGTGCTACATATGCTACTTACTTACTTACGCCTGTTACCCCTCTCGGAGGAGCATAGGCCGCTCACCAGTATTCTGCATTCAACTCTGTCCTGAGCAACCCTTTCCAGCTGTCTTCAGTTACTGTTCATCCTTTTAATGTCTGCTTTAAGCTCTCGATGCAGTTTGTTCTTTGGCCTTCCTCTTTTCCGTTTTCCAACAGGATTCCAAGTTAGTGCTTGTCTCGTGATACAGTCAGATGATTTTCGCAATGTATGTCCTATCCATTTCCAACGTCGTTTCCTGATTTCCTCTTCAGCTGGAAGTTGGTTTTTTCTCTTCCATAGTAGGCTGTTGCTCATGGTTTCCGGCCAACAGACATTCGATACTTCGCGTAGACAGTTGTTTATAAATACCTGTACCCTCCTGAGGATGTTTGAAGTAGTTCTCCACGTTTCAACTTCATAGAGAGAAGAACTGTCTTGACGTTCGAATTGAAGAGTCTAACTCTGAGGCTGGTAGACAGTTGTTTGGAGTCCCATATATTTTTCAGCTGTAGGAATGCTGCCTTGCTTTGCCGATCCTTGCCCTTACATCTCCATCGGATCCTCCTTGTTCATCGGTGATGCTCCCCAGGTATGTATATGTATCCACATCTTCCAGAGTTTCACTAATAAGTTCTATTGGATCGGTGCTCTCTGTGTTGAATTTGAGGATCTTGCTCTTTCCTTATGTATGTTCAGGCCTATTGATGCCGAGGTTCCTGCTACGTTGGTTGTCTTCACTTGCATTTGCTGGTGTGTATGGGATAGAAGTGCTAGATCATCCGCGAAGTCCAGATCATCGAGTTGCATCCTACTTGTCCATTGAATCCCGTGCTTCTCCCCAGATGTAGAGGTTTTCATGATCCAATCAACCACGAGAAGGAAGAGGAAAGGCGAGAGCAGACAGCCTTGTCTGACACCGGTTATTACTGGGAATGCATTTGTCAGCTGTCCTCCACGGACGATTTTGCACTGTAGTCTGTCGTAAGAATTCCGGATGATTTTGACGAGTTTCTCTGGTACACCGTAGTGTCAAAGAAGTTTCCATAGCGATCTCCTGTCTACGCTGTCAAACGCCTTCTCATAGTCAATGAAGTTGATATACAGTGACGAGTTCCATTCAATTGATTGTTGAACGATGATCCGTGGTGTTTCTATTTGGTCTGTGCACGACCGATCCTTACAAAAACCAGCCTGTTGATCTCGAAGTTGAGCATCCATTGAGTATTTCATTCTATTCAACAACACTCTGGTGAAGACTTTCCCTGGTTCTGACAACAGTGTGATTCCTCTGTAGTTTTCACATTTGCTCAAATCTCCTTACTTTGGTATCTTGATAAGGTATCCTTCTTTCCAGTCTGCCGGCACTTGTCCTTCCTCCCAGATCCTCTTGAATAAAACGTGGAGCATCCTTGCCGTTATGTCTATGTCTGACTTGAGTGCTTTGGCTGGTATATTGTCAGGTCCTGCTGCTTTCCCACTTTTGATCTGTCTGATGGCTGTCTTGATTTCTTCCATAGTTGGTGGATTGACATCTATCAGGGAGGTTCGTAGATGCTGCTTCGATGTCTGATAGGTTCGGTGAAGCTGGTCTATTCAAGAGTTCCTCAAAGTGTTCTATCCATCTGTTTCTTTGTTCTTGAATCTCGGTGATTGGCTTGCCTTCTTTGTTCCTGACCGGTCGCTCTGGTTTACTATATTTACCTGCCAGTTTCTTCATTGTGTCGTATAGCTGTTTCATATTTTCTTCTCTTGCAGCTTTTTTCGCTGTCGTTGCAAGGCCTTCGATATACTTCCGTTTGTCGGCTCTAATGCTCTTCTTTACTTGTTTATTTGCTTCTGTAAATCCACTTTGTTCATTGTAATCCCCTTCTTTATTGTCTTGAAAGATGCTTTGATGATCCTGGGTCCATGTGGTTCTTATCCTACAAGTGCAGTGCGCGCTTTCTTGGACAGCGTCAGAGCGACTCCTTGGGTGTGTGGGGCATTTTCGTCTTCGTGCCCGGAGTATAGTAGCACCTCTACCGTAGCTAATGTTTTCTGTCCAGTTTGAGTGCAATGCGTTTCGCTGATCCCGAGCACAGTCAAGTTGTATCTCTTCATTTCTGCTACTATCTGGTTGATCTTCCCAGTCTCCCTCATTGTCCTAGCATTCCATGTACCAATAAAAATTTTTGCTCTGGTTGTTAGAAGGGGGGGGCATCGGCCTCATGACTTCCGAAGAATCTCGGCTTTCATCATGAAGCGTCATATAGAGATTCCTTCCACTCCCAGAGCAGAGTTTAAATGGTTAAGTTTGTTTAATCTGGTTAGCGTTTTTTTTTAGCAAGTTTGTGTTTTACGGGATAGGGATGTTAGCCCTATGCCCAACCCTCCTCCTTTACCCGGGCTTGGGACTGGCAGCAACCCTAGAAGAGCTGCGGGCGGAGTTTGCTACACATGTACTTGGAATAAAATATTTTTTTCCTAGAGTATTTAAGTTTCTGTGTTGTAATATGCAGGACTGATTTAGACTCTTCCCGTTATTCGTTTTAACCTGTTGTCGGTATAATTTTTAAGTAGTTTGTAAACGTTGGTTTTATTGCAGTAAAAAACTAACTAAACGTCGAGTCTTAGTGGCTTTATTATTTCTCCTTTGAATGAAGTGATGTTGGAATAATTTTTGTCTACTTTTTATTTTAGCTGTGATAGACTCAAGTCTTGGGCGTAAGATAGTAAAATAGTTAGATAGTAAGCATGATAACTATTCAATAGATTCTTTATTAAAACAAAAACATTTGGTCATCAGGTTCTACAACTATGGGTTCAAAATTAATGGTCACAATAATAGCCAGTTCTGAGGCAAATACATCATTTAGATATCAAGAATAATTGTATGCAAATTTTCCGAGTTATTTGTAAAGTACGAATGTTAATGTTGAAATGGTCATCATCATGTAGCTTGTTAAACTTAAACGACAATTGAAATAATAAATCGTTAATCATATAAATGTTTATGGGTGAGATAGCAGGTGGGGTGGTAATAAAAATACAATTGGATTAAGTGTTTGTAGTTAAAATCTGAATTCTGCTTAGAATGAAATCATCTAGGTAAAAGTTTGTAAAATGGAGTGGAGGATAATTAAAACTCGTCACATAATAACAGTTGAAAGAATAATAATCAATTCAATCTTTCGGTTTTAAAAATGTTACGAAGTAAGTAGAAATTAAAAGAGAAGGCTGTGATAATTAAATTCATTCTGTGTATCTTAATTAATTAATTAATTAATTAATTAATTAATTAATTAATTAATTAATTAATTAATTAATAATAATAATAATAATAATAATAATATGGAGATTTGTGAATAAAAAGAGTAGTATTTGGATAGGATAAACATATGCTATTGAAATGCTCATAATGCGGGAAAAAGCTACGTATACATTGCTGCAATTAAATCATTGTATGAGAGATTAGCTCAATGAATCTTGGGTCAGCCATCGCAGGAGAAGGGGTTGGACGTACTTCTTTTGTATGCAGAGTTCTGACCTCTTGACCCGTATAGCTATCGCCTCTGCCGTTTTAAGGACTTTTAGTCTAAGTGATCTTGGCAGATAACTGTTTAAACAATATTTTATTGTAAATGATTGATTTATACTTGCCACATGACCTGTTTGAATTAGTTCAGCTGATAGTGAATTGTTGGTACTTTTGATGACACACTGAATGGTGCTCACGAATACGGAAAAGTCAGCCTTGCACGTAAAACATTGCACTAATCCACCGAAGTAGATGATGACACTGACTGAATTGTCATCGTTTCACCTGAAAACACTTTACCGATATCCAACTTGTTAACTCAGTGTTATCACTGGATATCAGTTGCCCTTTACAGACAACGATGATTGGACGCTGGAAGTAGGCTAGTATCCTCAACTCGATGATTAGATTTCATAAATGGAGAGTGGAACTACTCTCTGTGTCGCATTGTAAGCCCAGACGTCCGCAACCAAGCTTATATCACGACGACACCGAAAATACCCCAAATTGCCACCAAACGATCTGGTTTCCATTATGTGTAGGTTGATCTCATCTGTCAAGCCACCACAAGTACTAAGACAACTATTCACGTTTCGACTACTTCTAGCGGTTCACTATAAAATGTTAGAGCAGGCACGGACTCCTGTCACTTTTGTAGAAGCATTTTGTAGTTAGGAAGTGTGACGTGTATGCCATATTTACAGACACTAACTGCCAGTTGATTAAGTACGATTCAGATGGCTTGTACATCATCTGACAGTAAGACAATATTATTTGCGTGTTGAAGATCTAAAGGTCTTTCACTAAATGTCCTATTCACATTACTAAGTACTTATTACATCTTAAATAATCCTACTTAGTCTGACTGCTGGTTTGAAGTATCCAAGATTTTTTTTCCTTCACTGTACCTTAGTTCTTTGTGTACAGGGCCGTTTAATATATCAGTAAACACATCGTTTTTCAATAGTCAATTTCATAGCACACTTATCCAACGAATCTAATACAACCGTACTGTTAAGAATTGATAGGTTCTTAAACTCCGACTGTGGGAAATGTTTAGTGTTTGTAAATTATTGTAGGTATCCATTCGTACAAGTGGTAAGATACTTATGACGATTTCGTGACACTGCAGTTAGTATTGATGTCGAAACCATATGTCGTAGTCGGCGAATAACCGTCATTGCTATTTTGTTGGCATTGCATCTTTTTAATAAGTTCCTAAATACTTGTCTACATAAAGTGATATTATGTTTGTAAACATATTAATTATGCCGTCAGGAAAAATGATAAAATTTCCCAGGTTCCACTTTATCACACATAATTATATTCTTTTTCAATATATAGACTTGTCGAACATCCGAATTACATCTCTCCATATAATACTAATTATCTTGGTAAAGGACTTGCTTTCACATCTTATTTAAAATTGCCGTTAATTAAATGCTAACATTTTTATTCAATTTTTCTTCTTTAACAATAAATTCAAGAATGTCAAAAACCCAATGTTTGATGTAAGTTTTGGTATAGATTTGTGTGATAATATAACCAGTGGCGTGAATGAGCATTTTCCTTAATAAATTAGTAATTCTTTATATGTGCTTGTCACAATTTAGCGTTGGTTGGATATCATTTAAATCCGAGAGCTCTTGGTAACTGTTTCATCATCGTGTTGGACTCATCACTGTTAGTACACATCATGAACCCTCCAGGTATCAATCATGATCAAATTATCGAGTCATTTTTAATCCGCTCATACATATGTCTGGTTCATATGTGAGGCTTCTCATATTTTTGAAGCTTTATCATCTAGAGAGTGATAGTTTTTACTTCAGTATCCACTTTCTGGAATATAAGATGTTATATAGTGTGACATGTTTGATTGTTTACCTTCCATCTGTTTGTCTGATGGTCGCTTCATTTCTCCTAGCAAATTGCTAGCTATTCTTACTTGCTTATCTCTGTTTTGCTAATTCTCATGGCAGTAAGTTGATTGCGAACTAATAACATGTTTCAACCTTTGCAGTTACTTATCAATAAAATTTTTTTCTTTTGCTGTCTTCATATAAAAATTCAATTTGATCACTATCACCTATATATATATAAACAAATTGAAACTGTTCTACGCAATCCGATCTCAGCTTAAATGTTTACTATGCTCAAAATCTGTAGGAATATCGCTTTTCCATTTTTATGGCTTTAAGTATTACGTTGACATAAATATAGTTTTCATTATATCAACATTTTCAATTGAAGATTGTGTTGTGTCAGATTGAATGTTTTTGTAGATTGACAGCATATACTGTTTACAACTGATCAGTTTGCATGAGGTTGTAGTGTGAAAGTTTTGTGTTCATTTCGAAGTCTACAAATTACTGATGTAGCTTACTGTATAATAATTTACATAATGTTGAAAGTGTCAATAGAGTGGTTTGATTTTGTTGGTTTGAATACTTGTATTTAATACTGCTTTTGGATAGTCGTTTTTACTTCGCAATTATTATAAATATGTTTTTGTAGTGAATTTACTCATGATCCTTTGCCTACTTTTCTAGATTTTCAATTATTATGTTTTCTTAGTAGACATCATTACTTAACTCATTTTTCAGCTTTAGATTCGTATACTTCACGCCACATTCTTAATGTGTGAGTCAGTGGTAACATCTAGTTGTCCTGACTGATGTAGGCGGGGCGTGGTTTAATCCTTCGACAGTGAGGGGCTGGAAATCGAACCCCTTAACTACAGAGTCCATTATTTGGTAGCGTATTTCGATGTTTTTTTTATTGCAGGACTTGGTATAACTAACTTGATATGTTGTGCAACTTTAAAGCATGTTAACATCTCCAACTTTAATGAAAACAAAATCAAATGCTTTTATGAAATTAGTAACTATTAGTGCTGTTCGAGAGGTTCTTATTGGTACATATTGTCTGATTGTCCCCTTGATTAATACTAAAAATTGAGATAGCCCTCGATGAGTAAGCTGCTTTATTTTTTTGTTTATACAACTCGTCAAATACTGATTCATATAATCTGCTTTGAACTATATTGTATGTGTAGGAACTATTAATACTATCACGCCGTGTGATTCGGTGGCTAATTAATAAAGATATGAGACTTTCAGCCAATATATCATAGATTTGAACCACCCTCTACCTGTTTCTTGTTGTCTGCCGTATATTATCACAGTTGATGGGACTCAAAGCAAAGCACACAAATGCGTACCTTGTAAGTGTAGTCAAAATAAGTGATTTTCTAGCTTTTCAGTTCAAAGTAACATTGAAGACCTGGTAAATAAAGCTGATTCTAACCTTTCTTTGGTCTGAGTAGCTGAGTTTTATCACTAACCATCACACAGAGTATAAACCAAGACAGTATAATGACAAATTGATTTATTGTAGCCCCGTAAACATGTAATATATACATAAAACAATGAAGCTGCTAACGGAATACAATCTTCATTTTGAAACGCATAAACTTGTGCAATATATAATCAAATCGAAAAAATGAATACATTATTATCACTAAATTGAGGTTATAGAGATTATCGAATCAGCTGTATTGGATAGCTGTTTTGTCCTTGTGTGGGACTGCTCAGCACTGCTCACTCACTGCCCCGCATGGAGTCAAACATAGGACCTTTAGGCCTCATTGGGCGCGCTTACCTCTCTGACCGGTTCTAATGAAATAATGTTGACTAACGTAGTTTAGTAATGTCGGATATAATGCAGTTACCGGTGGAATTGATTAGTGGTCGTGTGAAATTATAAATTAACAAAATTTAGATATGTAAACGATAGATGCCAACTCGGTAGGATGAAGGTTAGAAGTTTGCACCGAGGCCTGAAAGACTTGAGCTCGACTCCTGACGTGACCATGAGCTTGTACTATTGAAACTATATTTTTACGAATGCCTGCTCGTTTATAATGATTGTATAGCTGCAGTCTGCTGGTGAAGTTACTTACGAAATACGTTGTTATTGGATTCATTCTAGTGGTGTATTTTTTTCTTTCTGTAAGCTCACTTTATTATAAACAACTTCCTGATTGACTCTTTTTTTATTGGATTATATAATAGGTCCAAATGTTTTGTTATTTCGGGTCATGGAAAAGCACGAACTTTATTCCATTAGTAACTATATCTGTTCTAAATACTTTTCTACCATAATATGTGTTTGAACTTTTTTTATTCAGAATTTCAGCACTTGCATTGTCGTCTATGTAAATCGATTATTTCTAATTAATATGTAGCCATGCTCAACCTATAGAAATAATACTACACTATAAGTTGCTTAATTTGCAATAACCACTAGTTATTTGTAATAAATTATCGAACGTCGATAGTTCTCAAATACGAACTGATTTATTTGCAAATACACTTTAAATAATACTTCATTCTATCATCATATATTGGGTTATTTGAATGTTTCTTTCTTTGCGAATCCCGTATGTTTGACATAGTGATTGTCATATTTAAGTTAGTTATTGATTGATCCATTGTTCATGCAGTGTATTTTTATATTTGTTTCGTAGTCACAAGTAGGCAACAATAACAAACACCAGTTTTTTTAAAATCTAGGTTCTATATTCTACAAATGGCTTTTAGGAATGTTGTGCTTCTCATGTAGACATTTGTTCATGTGCAGTTTTTTTTAATGAAGTAACATGAAATCAATGAAAGTCATTCAGATTGTCTTATTTTGATACATGTGTCGCATACTTTTCACAAAATTCGGAATCTAATAGAAAGTATTCTAATGTGACCTTGCTAGTGCGAAAGGTGAGGATGACCGTATAATTGAAATTAGTATGATCTTACTCTGCTGAGAAATAAGTAAAATTAACGCCTACGAGGTGTGATAAAATAAAAAACGTTGATGGTCTGGTGCAGAAAATAACTGGTAATTTTAGTTATCTAGAATGTTGCTAAACTATTCAAATTTATTGTACCGCGAGTGTGTTAATTCTAGTTCAGGTGAATTCTAATTATGTTGAAATTACTTAATAGCATATCGGGCTATCAATGCTATGTTTGACCAAGTCCTCGGGGTTAGGACGGAAGGATGTTCTATACACTTTGAGTCCTTTAATAGGTAAGAATGATTACTTACATTTTATCACGTAACGGTTCACTTAGTAAGGAAAAGTACAAAACACGATAAAGACAAAAATCTGAGGTTTTTATATACAAAACAAGGTATCAGGTCTAAAGTATGATTACAATTACTTATTTCAGGGGTTAAGGATTTTACCTAGCTATCTGTTTTGCCTTTTAATCTAACTCTAGTTTTCGCAGTCAAATAGTATCGTTGTTTCATACGTTTTGGACGTTACATAATAAGTAGAACACTTTTTAGAAAAATTCATTATAAATATTAAAACGGGTAATGTCGGATTGTCAGTTTATTTCAGTAAAGAAACTAATATGTTTTCAATGACGATAAGTACATTTTTATGTTTGACCCAAAATATACTGTTTAATTGTATTACCATGAGTTATTTTCTGGTTATTGTTAAACTTTCATCTATCTTGAAAGTAAGAATTTTGAGCTGCACTTGCAAGCTTAGAAATACTAGACGGATGTTTAACCTAAGTCTACGACTTAATTGAAATTTGACCTAATTATGATTTTATGTACATTCTCTGTTGGGGTTAGTTAATAATATTAATCAATTGCAAATTGTTTTAATATTTAAAGATTTCTTGGAAAAATAGTTATTTGTTGTGTATTTAATATATTTCCGTTGTATCATTGAATATTTTTATTTTTTGAACTGTGAAACAATGTGAAATATTAGCTTTTAGCTTTTTATTTTGCACACATTACAGTATACTATGTTGCTTTGATTCAATCAAGTTCAAATTATACTAACATTGATCTCAGTGATTTATATTACACTTTTAAATGTTAGACATTTAGTTCTCTTTATGAACTTGTTGCTACTGCGAAATGTAGTTCTTTATTTCGTACTTTCCTCTTAAAATCAAATACTAAGACATGACCATTAACTTTTGTAGAGATAACTGTTGTTAGTTTAGTGTTTATTATATTATTAGTTTTGTCGTTTGGCTTCAAAATTTAGCTAATCACTTTAATTATTATTGATATCTTCTTCAGACTACATCCGATTACAGATTGACTGCTAAACAACCTCCATTTAACATCACATTCAGCGGCGGGCTTTTTCCTTTGCCATATTTCTTTATATATATATATATATATATATATATATATATATATATATATATATATACTTATTCTATTTCATGTTTGTTTATTTTCTTATTTAATTATATTTTGGTAGGCATGTGGATTTATTCGCGATATTAGTAAATGTGAACCACAAAATCTGTACACTTATTTTTCTTCTTTTTCAAGTGATGGTAAGTCCAATCATTTCTTATATTATACAATATATGCGTTTTTAAATTTTATGCTGCTTTATAGCTAAATAGTACCAAGCACTCAGTAAAGTCCTAGTCACTATTAGATATGTACTTCAATAGACTGTCTAATAATGTTTAGCTAGATGCCTGTTACTTGAACGCTGTCTCACTTTAGTGTGGATCGTCTTTATTAAGGGCTTACCACTCAATTCCCCATTACTAATTACTACAATCATTCGTTTTGACACACTTTCCACCAGTGTTTGGTATGTTTTTTGCCCCATTTTTAACTGACTATATTGATTATGTGTTTAGGCGCTACTTATATCGATTCATATTTGAGAAACAGATTTTATGTGAAATCCTTACTGTTTCGGCTATACTTAAGTCCAGACTCTTAATCAACAGTTCTGATTAATACTTACTCAAAACATGCTTTTATCGACATACAATGATCAGTCCACTTCCACCCAGTCAGCACTAACGAACAATTGCAAAGTGCTCGGTTCCCACGTATAATTACATAAACTATGTTTTTATTGACAATATTCTGCTGTTCTTGTTTTTGAAATATATTTTACTCAAGTAATGTTTGAATTGGGAATCAAGTCTGTAAAGTTATATTGTTGTAGGATACTGGACAGGAAAGAACTTGATAATTTTTGTTCAAAATTCCATAACAAGCTATACGATTTCGTGTTGATTTCCTGTTGTTATTGTCCATCAAATGAACTGTGGAAAATTTGAACTACTTATGCTATTTCACCTTTTATTAATAGTTGTTTGTAGTTTTACATATTTGTAACTATCTGTTATACAAGGTGGTTTAGGATAACCCGCAGGAAACTCAACCTAGGTTTTGTACTGCTTAGCACTCGTCAACAATTTATGCCTGTAATTTTGACGGAACTGACTCTCCTTTACAGATTCGATACCATTACATTCAGTTTCACTCTGCGACCGTTACCTCTAAGCTTCATGGTCTGTGATCCCCAAACCACCTGCTGTCACAAAATGCCAACCAACTACTAGTTGGTTAGAGACTCCGGGTGACGACTCAGAATCAGTCGAAGCGGCAAGTGTATTCATTCTTTGTTCTCCCTTAAATAGTGGTCTTAAAATTGTTTCATAGCTTTCTTTCTACGAACTAATTCTTACTCTTTAGACCATATTCTATGTGTTCACACTTTTTTCTATTATCATTGAAATATGTACAACTTCTACTAATATAGTGTTAATCTTGCTGTGTTGATGTGTGACAATTTGGACCGATACACATATATGGCAGGTTCTGTATTGTTCTTACATACAGTAAATTCTCTTCAGCTTCTGTTGTTACCAAATATCATTCTGAAGATTACTGAAAGCTCTTTCAAGTCACTGACAGCATGAAACAATCTGTGAAGACGATGGTACGCCAGTCATCACGAACCAAGATCGTCTTACACAATGGGAGGGAGGATGGATAAGTCTACTCTCGATCTCTTCCAAACTATTGGCTTCTGTCATGCCTTGGAAATTGTCCGAAACGTGTGAAGGATTGACCCATAGAAAACAGGCTGGTGTTTGATCACGTGAATGCAACGGCCACAATTGTACCCCGTACCAATTTCTGGAACACCTTAACACGTATTCCAGGACAAGAATCGCTGTGTTAGTTGACATCGGGAGCACTTTTTATTCACTAAATAGAACTGTACTCTATAATTGCATGTCGATGGACAGTTTGTCTGAGAGGTTCATTATCATCTTAAAGAGTTTGTGTGCAGATACTTCTGTCCCAATCCAGCAGTGGAATTGGGCAGTTTTCCCCAATCTCATTTTTTCTTTAATTTTCACATCGATGGTATTTTAAAAGCAATTCTGAAGGAAGTGTGTGTTGGTGGCGTAGTTTTGTTACCTAGAGAAGACCGTTTTCACCTCGAGTACACGGATATTGTTGCCTTACTGTACGACTACACACAAGCCATCAAAATCGCACCTGATCAGTTACCAATAAGTATCCATAGGTATGGCATACACTTTGTGCCTTTTAAGCCCGAAGTTCTGCATAACTGGAAGAAGTCTTTACCTGCTCTCACTCTTTGTGATGAACCACTAGAAGTAATTGAAAAGTCCGTGTATTTGATCGTTGTATGAGTGCTTGTTGTGGTATGCCAGATGGGGTTAGCCTACGCATAATGAAAGCCAGATCGACTTATACCAAATTGGTTCATCGTTGACACTGTTGTAATGGCCGTTAACGGTCAGTTTTCTAATGTCCCGGTAAGAATAGTCCTACTCTTTATTTGCGAAAACCTGGTCTCTCCGAGCTAAGAATGCTCTGTGTTTGACCACCGTTGTCTCTGAAGGACTGCTGATATCCAGTGGGAATATCATGTTAGTAATGGTGAAGTTCGGCATCGTGTGTTCGAGAGGCATTAATGACAACTCACTTGGCGTCATCATTTCGAAACACCGGCTTCGGTGGTTTGGTCATATTTTACGAATGTTATCCCAGCGGCTTCCATATAGTGCATTATCTACCGACATTGTGACTGGCTAAAAAATGTACAGAGGTGGTCAGTTTTTAGCATGGCTCTGTGGAATGAAAACTATACGGGATAGGCATCTGTCGGTTTATTCGAACCTCATGGCTAGGGTCTCTGAGACGGTACACATCAATGTGTTGAAACCTTATCAGATATGGCACAGAATAGAAGCCAGTAGCGATCGTGTTGTAACTTCGTATTTAAACCTTCTTGAAATGTGATTTCTCTTAGTGATAATGAAACCTTTGTATTTCCATCCGAACTGTATTACCTGCCTCATAATTCTCTTGTTTTATTAAACATACCCTTTTTCCACTCGATTGCGCTGTTTCTATGTTTTCTTCACAATTTTACTTCTGTACTTGTATAGTGCATACATTTTTGACGCCGATTTGTACCAAAATTTTTGTCCAAATAATTGAATAATAATGGAAAAGGATTAGGAAAAGATCCACCGGGCGATACTTACTGATCGATCATTGTTACACTTACTTTTATTACTAATTCTTTATTGATTTGCCTCCTATAACTAATTAAGTCTTCATTATTTTACATCCACATAGTAAACGCGCACTCAGAAAAATCACTACTTTAGACCTGGATAAATTTTTGATATTTTGAAGAAGTGAAATTAATAATGTAAGGCTTGGCATAATGCTTTTTTTCCTTTCCTAATTTGTTGTAAAGCTGTTGACTTATTACAACAGATGCTTCACCTTGATCCAGATCGACGTTTAACAGCTGCTCAAGCATTAGCCCATCGTTATTTCGCGACATATCATGATGAATCCGATGAACCAGTTGCAGAAAAATTTGATGATCCTTTTCAAGACGATAGTAATGCATCGTTGGATCAATTAAAAGGTATTTGAAAAATATATAAGCTTTTTATTATTCATCTGTTTTTTTTTATAAAAAAAAAACAATTCACTTTTACTTTATTTGTGTTCCGTTCTATTTAGGGTTTGTCATTTGGATATACTGTAAGACTCTGGCTCAATACCTATCTCTTCTAGCTCAATTTATTATCTACAAAGCTAGCAACTGTTTTTTTATAGAATAGCGATTCACTTTACCTGTCCCTTGATGTTCATCATTTTTCTGTAATGTTTCATATTTCATTTTCTAGTACACGCTATATTTAACAAGGAACTTGATACTCGTATTATTAGTATAGATGCCTGCGTATTACGTATATTCAGCAATCTTCCTGGACGTGGAATCTTGGCTGGAGTAGGGGTAATTTGTAAGAAAGCTATACATAGCCAAACCAAAACATGAAACCAGTCCGCACAGTCATTTACTAAACCATATCGGTAGGTGCGAACTATCTTATCTGGGTCCATGTTGTAATCATAGTAGTTGGAGATGTGTTTAGGGATTTAGCTGAGAATTGATTACAGTGATTCAGATGTATTCACTGGTTATCTTCTTCTGGATATTGAATTCTAGTATATATTCATATACATACCTTTCCACTCCTTTCTCTGAAAACGTATTCTTAACATTAGGCCACTCTTATTATAAATATTACTATCTTATCGTGGCTCCCTTGTTGTTCTTGTTAATTTCATCTTGTCTCACTGTGGTACAACTTGAGATAACGCGTATTTGTATCAGGCTTTGTGCTATTTACGATTGAACTATAATTAGTATAATTTTTGATGAACCGTTTTATATAATTACTATATTTAGTGTTCTATTTAATTGATTTCTTTGAATTGAACAGTCTTAGTGTTAAGTATTGTTTCTCACTATAGTAACTACTTAATACGTGTATGTAATATTTCCATTACTAGGGTTAGTTCAAAGTAACCATACTACTTGTACTTTCGTGACAATTACAGTAGAAATAATTCAGTAAGAACATTTTTTCCGTAATATGAAAATTGTATCCAATAATTGAAGGGGGGGTACTGATAATAATAATAATAACTCAAATAATTTCAAAGATATACTCAGATTGTAATGAAATGAGACAAAGACAGAAATGAATGCCTACAAAAATGACTAGAGATTGCATTAGGCATAGAAACCCTGAACTGTAATTGTAACAGAACTGTAATACATGAATTTATCACAGTATTTTTTTATTATTTATAACAGAAGCTGTATGGAATACATTAGAAAATTTTGTACCGAATCTAAACTCTCTACATTTATGTGCTTCAGAAGTGGCCAATGCAACATGATTGTACATGAATATATATATATATATATATATATATATATATATATATATATATATATATATATATATATATATATATATATAATTTACCGTCACAACTGTGTAAGCCACATATATGGAAGATGATAGAAAATATCATAACAGATGAGTTACCTCTAAATCAACTATCGTTTCCTATCTAATCCGGTTGATGTGTTTGCTTATTTTATGTATATTTAGAAGCCTTAACTTCCTTTAATTCTTCCTTTTATGAAAAATTAATATTCAGTATTCTTTTTATAAGCATTACATTTTCATGAATATTTTTTCACACAAGCACATTTATATGTATTCTAATATAATATGATCAACGCCTTGTTCCTGCTTTTAATTTAATGGCACCTTTTGATGCATATAGATCTCACCTGTGATTAATAAAAATACCCAAAAAATAGTAGGAATTAAGTCTTAAAAAAATCTACAGCTTCTATGATGAATTTACACATTGTTCAATGCAACTGAATATTATACCAATTAGGAAAAATTTTCCTTCAAAGATAATAGCGATACATATTTTTAGACTTTTTCTTTGTACCTGTGTCATCTGTCTTAAAGATGATTTGTAAATGAAAATCAAAGTGAAGCTAATTTGTTTGTTTTTTTCTCTCTATTCCAGTAAACAACTAGTTCGTTTTCTCTTTCATAATTGGGTCTGTTCTCGTATTTTTAAGGTATTTATTGGTTTCTTCACAGTAACATCATTTGTTTGTTGCATTTTGAATATGTAAAGAAGCCTAGTATGTGAAAATATAATTCACCCAGTCAATATTGAAAATATGTAGTAATCGATTGTACATTTGACTGCTTGCTCATGTGATGCAGCAAGTTAACAGCTAATTCCAACTTTGCCTCACTAGTCATACTCAGATAAACATAAATCCGGTTTACCAACTAAAAATAGGTCAGTAATACTCGATGCATTTATTACGATGAATTATATTGTATGAAATATATGCACTGGGTGTTGTGTTACTTTTTTTCGCTGTTAGTTAGTCACATACTCTCTAGACAAGTCAGTCATACCTGCGGAACGTTATAACGTAGCACGAGTGTGTATCAGCGAGATGGTACTCTTAAGATGAACATCAACATAGTTGTGTGATCAAAGTGGCTCAGACATAAGAGATATATTTCGAGGCAAAGAACAAATTTTTAGGATAGGGATTATAAAGTAGTTTTGAATCCTATAGTTTGAAGAAAGTCAGTGAGTATCAGGGGCTGGCGTCTAGTTATCATCTTAACTTTCTAAGCATCAAATTTACTCTTGGTTGGTTACATGCCATTCTAAATCTCAGGAACTGAAAAGGTAGTTTACTCTATGTTTTGCTCTAACCTATATCGTATATGCTAACCCTGACAAGAATTAAATCAAGTCTATTATATCTAGGTGTAACATAATATCCTCTTTTGCACTGAAGATAAGTTTCGCCAACCTACACGATACAATGTGACTAACGTTCCAAAATATGATTTGCCAATTTTTAAAATCCAAATTAATGAGAAAACTACAATCAACGATGTACAAGATAGACTTTCAGCAGTTAAATAAATCAAGATTTCTGGAGTATGCTATTTTAAATGGGATCAAAAATGTAAATATGTAGTGATGAAAAGATGAGTGATTCTCACTGAAGCACGTTGCATTCAATACAAATCTACATTTTTGCCTTATCAGCAGGTCGGACACTAGACGATGGACAGAAGCTAGTATTCTAGTGATTATGTGTAGGATTCCCTCTGGTTCAAAAATTTTTAAATATTTTCTAATGTCAGAATTCGTAATAGCATAAGTCTCAAATAATATGCTTTTAACACTAGTTAGGTATGAGACTAGTCAAAGCAATTGTTGTATAATGAGTCTTAGGCACTTTGAAGCACACTGTCTGTAACACCTAGATAACTTAGTGTATCAACAACCTATTATATGGAAGGGATGGCAAATAGAAAAGTTACATGAGGATTGCTCTGTTAGACAATCAGTAAAATACTAAGACTTACCAATATTTTGTCGTCGTTGCAGCAACATGCATTTATACCATGACTAGATTATTTTCACTGTAATAAGGTTTGGTTTTAACAAAACAAGCTTTATTGTTTTTGTCATTTTATCCATAGCGTTAGTATTGTATGATAGCTGGTCGTGAAACAGTATTCACTAACATTTGTCCAAATCAAATAATACTTGTGAACTGTCGCTATATTGTGGCAATCCGCTCAGAATGCACATATGGCAACAGAAACTGATCACTTTCAGTCTTTGGCAGATTATCGGGAAAGTCCAAATACACTTTAATTATATATATACCCGTTACAAAAAGTGGTTGTCTGAACTCAGTAACCTAATAGTGAACGCTGTAGCGTTTAGCACAAGACAGATTGAGTTCGAGTCCTGATGTAAACATCAACACGTATGCAGTTACATCCAGCTGACGAGTTCCGAATAGGACGAAACGCGAGTCCTGGATTCCACTTGCCAGCCACAATCCAACTCAAACAATGCTTGTCACTTTATCCCAAACAGCAACGTCGATATTTCACATCAAACATATTGTCGAGTAGCGACTTAAGTTCGTTCTTTTTCCGACCAACAGGAAAGCCCTTAAATCATAAAGTAGAAGTGTGGAGATCCCAAAAGTTTTAAATATCAACAGACTTTTAGAACGCAGAGCGTTGTTCAGAATAATAGACATCGCATTCATTTTCGTTGTTGTACACCGACTCTAGCTTACGCCATGAGGTTTGATTGCTCAAGCCCACGATAAGCGTTAAGCTAAGCCTTATTTTGAACATATCTTGAAGAAGGATGTGCTGAAGTAAATACACAAAGCGTTTGATTCACTATGAATCATGAACTAATATATGAACTGACGTCATTGAACTGTATAAAGGGTATTTTTCTGTTAGTTTACATCAAGATTCAGTTGCATAGTAATTAATACATAACTCACACACTCTCTGAACGTGATGTAATATCTTGACATGAACTGAATTTCTCAAACTTATTTTGAATTTCCACCCAATAGTAGTACCATTTTAAAAAAACTGCAGAACTTACTGGTCCCAAAAAATTAGTTTGCTGCTCTGTAAAACTGTCAAACACCACAAGGTGCACAGGTAGAGCCACTACTCGAAAGTTTGCCGCCGACATTCCGGTGTTGAAAGAGCATTCATACATACAAATCATATGAAATACCGTTTCCTAAAAAGCAACTTTCCTAGCCACATATTTAGTAGAAAAGTTAACTTGACTGGAGTTTGCTTCATGTTCATTAAAGATTTAAGGCTTTGTGGACACGCTAAGTCACAAAGGTAATGTGGCCTCATCTAGATACCACCAAGATTGAACTGCATCTTCACCGAAGAAAGGTATTCGGCAATCAATTCAATCCAAATCCATGCAAGAAGAAGTGACTAGGCAGTCTTCTGTCGCAATTACACCTGCTAAACAGAACTAAGACCCTCTGTTGGCAACACAATTGAAACACTATAATTTTAACTTGGCTACATTAACATATAAGTTGGAAATTCCATCTTAGCTCCAACACCAGTGCACACTGAAAAATTCTACTGGACTTTTTCCTCAAATCGACTGAACGATGTGCTCTGCCTAAAATTTTAAAGCGGCCTAAGGTTATAAGAAATCACATACTCAAACTGCTGAAGCTGAAAAGATAAGTGGAAGGAATACACAGTCAAACAGTGGCAGCTCTTACAAGACCGTCTAAGCACACTAAAAATGTCCCCCACAAAGGCTCTGAAAGAAGACAAGTATCAGTATCAAAATACTAACTAGTCTGCTTTCAATTCGAAGAGCTTGGTTCATCTTTTAGCGTCTTTCCGATATTCTAGGGTTGGAGTTTTCCAACACGCTTTATATACCTAGATTCCTACCTGGAGGTATTGATGATCCATTAATAATAGACTCAAAAGCTCGTTAAGTGGAGGCATTTTGTATTCCATTCACGGGCATTTTAAGAGCAACCAAAATGGTAGTAGAACTAAAACTTGAATCCTACACGGCTACTCTAAAGGTGTTGTACTTGTAACGATTGTAGTATAAAGGATTAGGAAGGATATAATTTTGATATATCATAAAGCGCATACCACTCTTCACCTTGACAGATTACTTATGAGATCTGGTGCCCAATTAAGTCTAAAGCCCTTGCTAACTTTTCTGTGATGTGAATAATCAAACGTTTCAACTCGTAGATACTGTAATTACCTGTAAGCATTGTACGTTTTTCTATATTTATATATTCTCAACTTACGATTGAACTTGAAGGTCGTCTGGTATATACTAGGCCGTGGGTTGGTTGATTAGATGGATGCTTCAGTGTAGCCAGTATGCCAGCTTTTGATCGGCTTCAATTACCAAACTAATCTACTTATCGACTGATTCACATTCTGTTTAGTTACCTCTAACTTATGAGAAAAATTTGGATCATTACCTTCATTTTCTATCGACACACTTAATTTCACTAATTTTCTTTGTAGTCTGGTCGATAAACTACTAGATATCGTTTTGATTACTGACACTGAATTCAATTCATAACATATACTCTGAGAAATCAAAGTCTCTGTACATTTAAAAGTTGTCCAGAAAGGTGATGACTTCTTTTATGTCATCTTGTATCTGCCGACCGTTACTCTTCCCAGTTTCAGACACTTGAATAGCTATCACGGAGGGCTTTTCAAATCCCTTTATGAAAATTTGCTTGGCTTCCCCATAACCTACTGGAACTAGGAAATTATAGCATCTAGCTCCTTCATAAAGCTTGGATATTCATCTGGGTTTCCGTCATATTATTTAGGTGCGTGCTCCGATAATTTCAGTAGTAATATGTCATTATAAACTGCATGCTTCTGTGACGTACTTTCATCAAACTTATCAGTACATACATTATCATCAAAGTTATTAACATTTTTTTAACTTACTGTGACAACATTCGTTCGCCCACGTACTCTTACAAACTCAGGCATAGTAGTCGTTTTTCAAACCAAATTACGACATCCATCTATCAACCAAAACTGATCATTTCTAAACCCAAAATGAACAGTAATTATGTGGCAGCCAGTAATAATTCTGGGCATAATATTTCACTTATTGTACATTTTTAATTTGTTATGTATGTTACACTATGATTTAACAGTGGTTCATACCGTATTCGCAATTTCTGGTATTGATTTGCTTGGTTTTGGTCGTTGAAATAAATTATCTCGTATCAACTAGACTTTGGCTTTTTTATAACTCTTAGAACTTCATAGAGTGGTCAAGCATTGGTCGAAGATAGTTACTGAGTTATATGTGTGTATTTTATTTAAGGAGTCAGACAGATACCAAGCATTTGGGACTGCAACCAAACATCAAGGCAATCAGATAGGCTCGACTGGTAGAAAAAGTAAGCCTTCAGAAAACTAGATATTCTTATCCCATCAGCCACAACAACAGCAACAACACTAGTGATGGTAAGCGCATATTATCTAATCAACTAAAGCACATTCTAATACAACTTTTACAACAGCAACGCAAGTTCGTTGACTTTGACAAGATGTTGACAGGTTACTGGGAAAATGTTAGCTATCACTTCGTCGCACGAACGTCAAAACAAATCTGCGAGGAAATTATGGAAGTCCAGTAATGGATAACATCGATCAAACAGTATTTAGTGTCGTCGGCATGCTAGTTACCTTGAGGAACAATAGTGTAGGAATGAGTCCTTGGTCAATCATTTTATTTTCAGTTTCAGAAGGAATACTAGGAGTAGCGTTTTCTATCAATCAATTTCTCTGTCTGTTTGTTTATCTGTGTATTACTTCATCAACATATGCCTTACCTATCTTTCTACCTACCTATGACTAGTTAGGATTTCGTTTTAATCATTGCGCGTATTACGTTGTAAGTGGTAGCGCCATAACGAGCCCACTCTGTAATTGCTGTTTTAGTATTAATCTGACTCGTATATTAAATCTTGTGTGCTTCTGTACAATCTTCGGTAAACACCGGAATACTCGAATTACGACACATGTGTAATACGAAAGTGGAAAGTCAGTTAATACAAGTTAGTTTATTTTGAAGATTCGTAACCAGACTAGCCAATCAAACTTAACCCGACAAATAGGTTATATCCTCTTTGTGTTCCTATATGCTACAACGTTTGCAATCAATAAAACTCGATAGTACGTTCAGGTGAGAGTATTTCCTATACACTTGACAATATCACTATAATCTACATCCTTGTAGAGAGTAAATTTAAGAAATTTTATAATCTCAACTTTCTAAATGAGTTACACTAACACATTCAACTCAATCACAGATATTTCGAATCACTGTTGAGATGGAAGTTTGTGATTTGACTTTCACAGTGATCACGCGTTACGTTTTGATAAGAGGATTTCTTTTCGCAGATACCACACCGTCTAACGAGAATGACAATCGAAATCCTTTCAGTGGAAAAACTGTCATTGTAGATTTGAATGAACGGTTTACTCATGTTTAACATATGAATTTTCATCAAAATAACATCACCATACTTAACTCCTACGTATCCACATTCATCAATAACTTTCTCATCTATTACATCATTCCTTGCTGTCTCGTCTTCATAATCACAATTAGCTACAACAGGTTTGTTTGCCAGATATTTTAAAACACCTTCGACCTTCTCAAAACATTCTTCATTCACAAACTAGCATTTAGTTACATGGATACATGTTGTATCTAGACAGTGATGGCCGATATTATCAATTCTCTTATTCGCAGCGCTATGTCCTACAGCTAGCACCCAGCCTTGCCTTAATCTATTGCTCAGGCACAATAATCCGACTGACTTATCAAGAAGCCAACTAGTCACTCACACGCATGTATTACAACAACAATAATGTACAATATATATATATATATATATATATATATATATATATATATATATATATATATAGCCTAGCCTTTGACTCATATGTCTGTCACACTATATTAACCAATCACATGTCTTCTTCCAGATATGTCACCTCCCTTCTTTAATGTAGAACTTGGCGTTTGGACCAATTTGCAATAGTTCTTTCTGTCTACGCAGCCTACGCGGTCTACACTTCACTTCATTCTGACCTTCATTTCTTTCCATATGTTGACGCATAGATGATGACGTAGGTAGTGGTATATCAAATATATCATACACGATTTCCATGGGAATTCTACTTGTCGACGGTTTCCCATCCTGATCTATTCTATTTCTCAGTTGATTAATATGTCGTATTATTACCATGTCACCCACCCTTACTTCATATACCACTTTACCTATCCTAGCAACAATTGTCCTATTGATCCATTTCGGCCCACTACGCCTGTAATCACGTGCATGGACATAGTCACCGACGTTAAAATCACGAGTTCTTTTATAGTCATTCCCACCATTATTTGATGTCATTTTGACTTTGTCTCTAGGGTGCACAATATCAAAAAACGTCCTCATAGGTCGGCCAAACATAATCTCAGCTGGAGACTTCCCATCTTTTCTATTAAGGCTTGGCGTCGCTCTATATAAAATAAGAAATTGTTGCAAGGCTTCCTCATCATTGACAGCCTCTCCTCCCCCTTTTAACTGGTTTCCATAATCATGGAATTCTTTTTGCAACTGTTTATGCAATCTAAGCTGTACTCATTTCCGATGGCTTTCTGTGCGAATATATATTTTTAATGTTAAAACAGACAGAGTTAAGTGGCACATCCCAAAATCCGAGTTTCTCGATCCAGTCTATGCCCAGTAAATCGAATTTACAGTTTTTTGAAACAGCATTTACCAAATTCAGACTTACCACAAAGAGTAAGATTCAATAGAACTTCACCTAGAAGAATTATATCTTCTCCAGTAGCACTTTTGGCTTTGTGCGATGTAGGATGCAACTCCAGTTTTCTAATCTTTAACAATATTGCTTCTGAAATCATGGTAATATCCGACCCTGTATCGACTTGTAACTTGATAGGATAACTCCCATAATAAAGTGACATAAATTTTCTCTTTGCGGAAGAATTTACTCCTCGTGTCTGCAGAGTAACATTAGAATTTCGTGAGATGTCCTGACATTTATTCACGTTATTAAACGTATGGCATTTACCGGAACGAACAATTTTCTTCACTGTAAACTTGCAACACTTTTGGATATGACCCCTTTTACCACATTCAAAGCAATTGTTTTTCTTAAAACGACAAACTCTGGAAAAGTGATACCCACCATATCGCCAGCATCGTAACCTCCGATCCGTTCGATGCTTCTCTTGATCATTCGTAACAATTCTTTTCTGCAATGTTGTTAGTGGGATATAGACTGAACTAAAGCATGTTCTGTGCATGATTGTAATGACGCACGCTGATTGTCTATCTCCAAACCAATCAGCTCTAGCGGATTATTGGAGAAGACTCTAGAAGATTCTTATGTAAATATTATAAATATATTAACGTTTCTCTATTTGTGAATTCCTACTTCTGTCTGTCCTTGTTATTTCGGAATACAATTCGTTCCTGTTCAAACGTGTTCTGATTTAGGGTCTTGTCGAGTGTCCAGTGTCTAAGAATACTAAGTAATAGGAGAAGCTGGTTGTTATTAGCGAGTAACGCAACAGTGGCGACGGGTGAAAAAAGAAAAATACATTTAAAATGCCGATATCAGATTACCAGCTCAATCGAATAATACAGCAAGCACAACTTGATGCACAAATGCGGTTGTTAGAAACTCTGACGCAACAGCTGAACATCCACTGCTCGAGTTCATATGCTATTTCAAGCACTTCTTGTGATGCAGTTGCAGCAGCATACCAGAATTCTATTATGACCCCGAGAATGGAAATACCTTCCCCATGTGGTTCAAGCGTTGGGAAGATACATTTAGAATAGAATTCTGTAAACAACATGACGCATGGAAGACTCGATTGTTGATACGTAAGCTGGAAAGTAATGAATATGCACGCTTTACTGACCATATATTGCCAAAGTTACCTCGAGAGCTCAGTTTCGAGGAGACGGTAGCTCAATTATCATAGATATTCGGCGAATCATCCTCATTGTTTAGTTTTCATTATCAGTGTCTTAATTTGGTCAAACGCGAAGCCCATGAATATGCTGCTGTAGCAGACGTCGTCAACAGAGAGTGTGAACAGTTCAAGTTACGCTCATTGACAGGAGACCAATTTAAATGCCTTATATTCATCAAAGCCCTTCAGTCACCACAAGATGCTGAGATTAGAACTAGACTCTTAACTCGACTGGATCAAGATCCTAACATCATACTCAGAACATTGACAGATGAGTGTAAGCGGCTACAAAACATCAAACACGACAATCAGTTAATTGAACAGGTAAATCCTAATTTAACCTACAGTAGTGTCAATGCTATTACTAGGTCAAAAGCTCAAAAACCGAGAACAAATTATAGTTAATCAACGACTGCATGTTGGTTATGTGGTGATTGACACTATGTACGATTCTGCCCGTTCAAGAAACATAAATGTCAGATGTGCAAGAAACGTGGACATAAAGAAAATCACTGTTCACCGAATCGTACGTCTCAACCCAAAAAGAAGCATAAACGTCCTCGACACATGTTAAAGTCAGTCGAATCTCAATCACTTTCTCTGGCAGCAGACTTTCAAACAGATTATAATATTCGGAGAAAGTATGTTACTATCCAGATTAACGGCATATCAGCTCGTCTGCAAATCGATACAGCATTCGATATTACTCTAGTGTCTAGAGAAACATATAACCTGCTTGGGAAGCCGCCAATAAAGCCATCTAAAAAAACTGCTAAAAACACATCAGGAGGAGTTCTGAAACTGGTTGGCGAATTACATTGTAAATTTTCCTTCAATGGAAATAGCTGTAAAGGAATATGCTACCTAACAGAACGACCATACCTTGATCTTCTTGGTCTAGATATGCTAGAAAAGCTTGGAATGATGGATATGCCCATCAACAGTGTTTGTAACGTGTCATGTCCATCATTAGACACTTCTATACCTGCAAAAAAGACAGGTGAAAAGTTACTGGAAAAGCTGAAGAGAAAATTTGCTTCTGTTTTTGGGAGGAGTCTTGGTCACTGCACCAGAATGAAAGCTCATTTACTCGTGAAACCAGATGCTAAACCTATTTTTCGTTCAAGACGTCCTGTACCATATGCTGCTCTGGAACTATTCGGTCAGGAACTTAATGGTTTGCAGCAAGCTGGTGTAATCCAACCAGTCAACTACTCTGCATGGGTCGCGCCAATCGTAGTGATTAGGAAGCCAAATGGAACTATACTCATTTGTGCTGATTTCTCAGCTGGTTTAAACGATGTATTGGATGTATACCAATATCCGTTACCAGTTCTTGAGGACGTGTTTACTAAACTAAATGGTTGAACATGTTTCGCGAAAATATACTTCTCCGATGCCTATCTGCAAGTGGAAGTAGATGAAGATAATAGAGAGCTTCTGACTATCAACATTTACCGAGGGTTATTCCAATACACCCGCCTACCGTTTGGCATCAAGACTGCACCTGCCATCTTTCAGCAAATAATGGATACGATGCTAACAGGTATACCTGGTACAGCAGCTTATCTAGATGACATCATAGTTATGGGTTCCACTAATAGTGAACTTTCTGATAGACTACATCAAGTCCTTAAACGAGTGTTGGAGTACGGTTTCCAACTACGTGAAGAAAAGTGTATCTTCTTCATGCATTCGATCATATACATTGGTTTCATTCTAGATAAGAACGGTCACAGACCAGACCCTGCCAATATAGAAGCCATTCAGTAAATGCCTGTACCAACTGATGTCTCTTAATTAAGATCCTTCTTGGGATTAGTTAGTCATTACAGCACATTTTTGCCTGAAATGCTTTAAGTGAGAGGTCCTGTGAATGAATTACTATCGAAAGATAAACCTTGGCAGTGGTCAGCAGAATCTCAAGCATCGTTCGACAAAGTCAAGTCAATGCTCAGCCCGAAGCCTCTATTAACACACTTCGCTCCCAGCTTGGGAATCGTTGTTGCGTCTGATGCCTCTGGCCGTGGAGTTGATGCAGTGATATCTCACGTGTTTCCAGACAAATCAGAAAAGACAATTGCCCATGCTGCTAGGTCACTCACCTCAGTCGAGCAGAACTACAGTCAAATTGAAAAGGAAGCACTTGTAATCATTTTTGCTGTTGAAAGATTTCATAAAATGCTATATGGCCGAGGGTTTACTCTGCTGCCTGATTACAAAACATTGATTGCAATTGTCGGTTCTAGAAAAGGAATCTGTTAGCACGAAACGAGCCTGATTAAAGCATGCTCAAAACATGCTTACGAAGCTGTGCTGTGATTGGTACATTCTTAGCCAACTAGAGCTAACGACCAATCAGGAAGTTTCTAGAATATTCTATACCATTGTTTATATAAACCCTATTGTAATTATTTGCTTTGCTTTGGCCTTTTGCCTACTGCTGTTATTTTCTCAATACATCTTGCTACCTGCTCTTCTCTTGTTCTGATTTGGGACCAAGTCGCTGTCGTTGTCGAACCGTAGAATACTAAGCGGGATTAGCAATAATATTACTGGGACTAATAGAGATAACAGTAGGCCAACTTAACAGTGGCGACGGAGAAAACAGAACGAATTCACGATGCCTATGTCAGATGATCAACTTCATCGCATCCTTCAACAACAGCAGACGCAACTGGACTCTCAAATGCGATTAATTGAGACTCTGACCCAGCAACTCCAAATGCAAATCCCTGTATCATCCACCACATCATCTATGTCTGTGGATACAATTGCCAACAGTATTCCAGAATTTAATTATGACCCTGAATGTGGAATTATTTTCACCACGTGGTTCAAACGATGGGAAGATACATTCAGAATAGAATTTTCGAATCAGGATGATGCATGGAAAACAGGTCTGTTGGTGCGCAAACTAGGTCCCAGCGAATATGCACGTTTTTCTGACCATATACTGCCGAAGTTGCCTCGGGAGCTCAGTTTCGAGGAGGTAGTAAAACAACTGTCAGAGATATTTGGTGAATCTACATCACTGTTTAGTATTCGTTATAAGTGCCTCAGACTGGTGGAAAGCGAAACCGATGACTACGGAATGTTAGCTGATGTCGTCAACCGAGAGTGTGAGCGCTTCAGATTACACTCCTTGACAGATGACCAATTTAAATGTTTAGTCTTCATTGGAGCTCTCCAGTCACCTGAAGATGCCGAAGTTCGGACACGTCTTTTATCTCGACTTGACCAAGATCCCAACATACAACTCAGAACACTGGTGGATGAATGCAGAAGACTACAAAGCATCAAACACGACAACGCATTAGTTGAGCAGGTAAATCCAAATTTAACTAGTGGTACTGTATATGCAATTAATAGGTTTCAGTCTCAGAAGCCGAATAGAAAAGAGTCAACATCCAACAAACCTAATACTGCTTGCTGGTTATGCGGTGGTTGGCATTATGTACGCTTCTGCAAATTTAAAAAGCACAGATGTCAGATGTGTCACAAACGCGGACACAAAGAAGGCTACTGCCTACCGAATGATATGTCCCAGTCCAAGAAGAAATATAAACGCTCTCGACGTACGGTGAAATCAGTCGATTCTCAATCACTTTCTGTAGTAGCAGCTTTCAGAACAGACTACAACACTCACAGAAAGTATGTTACTATTCTAATCAACGGCATCCCCGCACGTCTTCAAATTGACACAGCATCTGATATCACTTTAGTGTCTCGAAAAACCTATGACTTGCTTGGCAGACCATCAATGACACCATCTACGAAGACAGCTACAAATGCATCTGGTGGTGTATTGAAACTTGTCGGCGAGTTAGATTGCGAATTTTCCTTCAATGGAATCAACTCTAATGGGACATGCTATCTAACAAATCGACCAAACCTTGACATCCTTGGTTTAGATATGTTGACGAAGCTCGGACTAATGGACATTCCTATCAATAGCATTTGCAACAAAATATGCTCTTCAGCAGGTAACCAAATGTTGTCAGAGAAGACAAATGAAAATCTGGTTGAGAAGCTACAGCATAAGTTTGCACCAGTTTTCCATAATAGTTTGAATTGCTGCTCGATGATAAAAGCTAATCTACCCACCAAAGCAGATGCTGCACCAAGCAAGACAGAGCTTCACTCATGGCCAATAACAAGATCGCCGTGGCAGCGCGTACATCTGGATTTTGCTGGTCCGTTTCATGGTCAGATGTATCTTCTGTTAATTGATGCTCATACGAAGTGGCCAGAAATCTTTCGGATGGAGCGTTCAACTACAGTGTCTACAGTACGAAAGTTACGACAAGTATTCAGTCGTTTTGGGCTCCATAAAACAATTGTTACAGATAATGGAACACAATTCGTTTCTGCTTTGTTCACCGAATTTTGTCGACGTAACGGTATCAATCATGTCCGAACACCGCCCTTCCATCCCCAATCTAACGGTCAAGTCGAACGCTTCGTTAGTACCTTCAAAAACGCCATGCGGAAATCTAACGGGGAGGGGACAACGAAAGAGATCCTAGAGAGGTTTCTATTCATTTATCGGACTACTCCAAACCCACAAACAGCAAATGGTATCTCTCCAGCAGAAGCACTACTCGGTAGAAAGGTGCGTACAGCTTTCGACGTTATTCATCCAGTAACAGTTAAAGAGTCTCAACGAAATATACCTATGTAGATGCAGTTTAACCGACATCATGGGGCGCAGAAACGATATTTCACTGTCGGTCAAAAAGTGCTCGCAAGGGACTACCATGCCAATTATCCTAGATGGGTGGCTGGTCGAGTCCTGCGAAGGAGAGGTAGTGTTATTTATGAGGTATCAGTCGGTTCGTCAATTTGGGTAAGACATGCAAACCAGTTGAGATCAACTTCTGGTTGTTTCGAGAAAACCCATCATAGAATACCACTGGATATTCTACTTGATACCTTTGAGATTCGACGACCTGAAGTAGCCCGGGAGGACAAAAAGGAAAAAACTACTTCCCTACTCCCAAGAAGGTGGACAGATAGAAAGCGTAAACCAGTGAGTTTGATGCAAGTGGATCCTAATAGCAAATCCTACGAATCTTTACAAAGGGGAGGTGTTAGCACGAAACGAGCCTGATTAAAGCATGCTCAAAACATGCTTACGAAGCTGTGCTGTGATTGGTACATTCTTAGCCAACTAGAGCTAACGACCAATCAGGAAGTTTCTAGAATATTCTATACCATTGTTTATATAAACCCTATTGTAATTATTTGCTTTGCTTTGGCCTTTTGCCTACTGCTGTTATTTTCTCAATACATCTTGCTACCTGCTCTTCTCTTGTTCTGATTTGGGACCAAGTCGCTGTCGTTGTCGAACCGTAGAATACTAAGCGGGATTAGCAATAATATTACTGGGACTAATAGAGATAACAGTAGGCCAACTTAACAGTGGCGACGGAGAAAACAGAACGAATTCACGATGCCTATGTCAGATGATCAACTTCATCGCATCCTTCAACAACAGCAGACGCAACTGGACTCTCAAATGCGATTAATTGAGACTCTGACCCAGCAACTCCAAATGCAAATCCCTGTATCATCCACCACATCATCTATGTCTGTGGATACAATTGCCAACAGTATTCCAGAATTTAATTATGACCCTGAATGTGGAATTATTTTCACCACGTGGTTCAAACGATGGGAAGATACATTCAGAATAGAATTTTCGAATCAGGATGATGCATGGAAAACAGGTCTGTTGGTGCGCAAACTAGGTCCCAGCGAATATGCACGTTTTTCTGACCATATACTGCCGAAGTTGCCTCGGGAGCTCAGTTTCGAGGAGGTAGTAAAACAACTGTCAGAGATATTTGGTGAATCTACATCACTGTTTAGTATTCGTTATAAGTGCCTCAGACTGGTGGAAAGCGAAACCGATGACTACGGAATGTTAGCTGATGTCGTCAACCGAGAGTGTGAGCGCTTCAGATTACACTCCTTGACAGATGACCAATTTAAATGTTTAGTCTTCATTGGAGCTCTCCAGTCACCTGAAGATGCCGAAGTTCGGACACGTCTTTTATCTCGACTTGACCAAGATCCCAACATACAACTCAGAACACTGGTGGATGAATGCAGAAGACTACAAAGCATCAAACACGACAACGCATTAGTTGAGCAGGTAAATCCAAATTTAACTAGTGGTACTGTATATGCAATTAATAGGTTTCAGTCTCAGAAGCCGAATAGAAAAGAGTCAACATCCAACAAACCTAATACTGCTTGCTGGTTATGCGGTGGTTGGCATTATGTACGCTTCTGCAAATTTAAAAAGCACAGATGTCAGATGTGTCACAAACGCGGACACAAAGAAGGCTACTGCCTACCGAATGATATGTCCCAGTCCAAGAAGAAATATAAACGCTCTCGACGTACGGTGAAATCAGTCGATTCTCAATCACTTTCTGTAGTAGCAGCTTTCAGAACAGACTACAACACTCACAGAAAGTATGTTACTATTCTAATCAACGGCATCCCCGCACGTCTTCAAATTGACACAGCATCTGATATCACTTTAGTGTCTCGAAAAACCTATGACTTGCTTGGCAGACCATCAATGACACCATCTACGAAGACAGCTACAAATGCATCTGGTGGTGTATTGAAACTTGTCGGCGAGTTAGATTGCGAATTTTCCTTCAATGGAATCAACTCTAATGGGACATGCTATCTAACAAATCGACCAAACCTTGACATCCTTGGTTTAGATATGTTGACGAAGCTCGGACTAATGGACATTCCTATCAATAGCATTTGCAACAAAATATGCTCTTCAGCAGGTAACCAAATGTTGTCAGAGAAGACAAATGAAAATCTGGTTGAGAAGCTACAGCATAAGTTTGCACCAGTTTTCCATAATAGTTTGAATTGCTGCTCGATGATAAAAGCTAATCTACCCACCAAAGCAGATGCTGCACCAAGCAAGACAGAGCTTCACTCATGGCCAATAACAAGATCGCCGTGGCAGCGCGTACATCTGGATTTTGCTGGTCCGTTTCATGGTCAGATGTATCTTCTGTTAATTGATGCTCATACGAAGTGGCCAGAAATCTTTCGGATGGAGCGTTCAACTACAGTGTCTACAGTACGAAAGTTACGACAAGTATTCAGTCGTTTTGGGCTCCATAAAACAATTGTTACAGATAATGGAACACAATTCGTTTCTGCTTTGTTCACCGAATTTTGTCGACGTAACGGTATCAATCATGTCCGAACACCGCCCTTCCATCCCCAATCTAACGGTCAAGTCGAACGCTTCGTTAGTACCTTCAAAAACGCCATGCGGAAATCTAACGGGGAGGGGACAACGAAAGAGATCCTAGAGAGGTTTCTATTCATTTATCGGACTACTCCAAACCCACAAACAGCAAATGGTATCTCTCCAGCAGAAGCACTACTCGGTAGAAAGGTGCGTACAGCTTTCGACGTTATTCATCCAGTAACAGTTAAAGAGTCTCAACGAAATATACCTATGTAGATGCAGTTTAACCGACATCATGGGGCGCAGAAACGATATTTCACTGTCGGTCAAAAAGTGCTCGCAAGGGACTACCATGCCAATTATCCTAGATGGGTGGCTGGTCGAGTCCTGCGAAGGAGAGGTAGTGTTATTTATGAGGTATCAGTCGGTTCGTCAATTTGGGTAAGACATGCAAACCAGTTGAGATCAACTTCTGGTTGTTTCGAGAAAACCCATCATAGAATACCACTGGATATTCTACTTGATACCTTTGAGATTCGACGACCTGAAGTAGCCCGGGAGGACAAAAAGGAAAAAACTACTTCCCTACTCCCAAGAAGGTGGACAGATAGAAAGCGTAAACCAGTGAGTTTGATGCAAGTGGATCCTAATAGCAAATCCTACGAATCTTTACAAAGGGGAGGTGTTAGCACGAAACGAGCCTGATTAAAGCATGCTCAAAACATGCTTACGAAGCTGTGCTGTGATTGGTACATTCTTAGCCAACTAGAGCTAACGACCAATCAGGAAGTTTCTAGAATATTCTATACCATTGTTTATATAAACCCTATTGTAATTATTTGCTTTGCTTTGGCCTTTTGCCTACTGCTGTTATTTTCTCAATACATCTTGCTACCTGCTCTTCTCTTGTTCTGATTTGGGACCAAGTCGCTGTCGTTGTCGAACCGTAGAATACTAAGCGGGATTAGCAATAATATTACTGGGACTAATAGAGATAACAGTAGGCCAACTTAACAGTGGCGACGGAGAAAACAGAACGAATTCACGATGCCTATGTCAGATGATCAACTTCATCGCATCCTTCAACAACAGCAGACGCAACTGGACTCTCAAATGCGATTAATTGAGACTCTGACCCAGCAACTCCAAATGCAAATCCCTGTATCATCCACCACATCATCTATGTCTGTGGATACAATTGCCAACAGTATTCCAGAATTTAATTATGACCCTGAATGTGGAATTATTTTCACCACGTGGTTCAAACGATGGGAAGATACATTCAGAATAGAATTTTCGAATCAGGATGATGCATGGAAAACAGGTCTGTTGGTGCGCAAACTAGGTCCCAGCGAATATGCACGTTTTTCTGACCATATACTGCCGAAGTTGCCTCGGGAGCTCAGTTTCGAGGAGGTAGTAAAACAACTGTCAGAGATATTTGGTGAATCTACATCACTGTTTAGTATTCGTTATAAGTGCCTCAGACTGGTGGAAAGCGAAACCGATGACTACGGAATGTTAGCTGATGTCGTCAACCGAGAGTGTGAGCGCTTCAGATTACACTCCTTGACAGATGACCAATTTAAATGTTTAGTCTTCATTGGAGCTCTCCAGTCACCTGAAGATGCCGAAGTTCGGACACGTCTTTTATCTCGACTTGACCAAGATCCCAACATACAACTCAGAACACTGGTGGATGAATGCAGAAGACTACAAAGCATCAAACACGACAACGCATTAGTTGAGCAGGTAAATCCAAATTTAACTAGTGGTACTGTATATGCAATTAATAGGTTTCAGTCTCAGAAGCCGAATAGAAAAGAGTCAACATCCAACAAACCTAATACTGCTTGCTGGTTATGCGGTGGTTGGCATTATGTACGCTTCTGCAAATTTAAAAAGCACAGATGTCAGATGTGTCACAAACGCGGACACAAAGAAGGCTACTGCCTACCGAATGATATGTCCCAGTCCAAGAAGAAATATAAACGCTCTCGACGTACGGTGAAATCAGTCGATTCTCAATCACTTTCTGTAGTAGCAGCTTTCAGAACAGACTACAACACTCACAGAAAGTATGTTACTATTCTAATCAACGGCATCCCCGCACGTCTTCAAATTGACACAGCATCTGATATCACTTTAGTGTCTCGAAAAACCTATGACTTGCTTGGCAGACCATCAATGACACCATCTACGAAGACAGCTACAAATGCATCTGGTGGTGTATTGAAACTTGTCGGCGAGTTAGATTGCGAATTTTCCTTCAATGGAATCAACTCTAATGGGACATGCTATCTAACAAATCGACCAAACCTTGACATCCTTGGTTTAGATATGTTGACGAAGCTCGGACTAATGGACATTCCTATCAATAGCATTTGCAACAAAATATGCTCTTCAGCAGGTAACCAAATGTTGTCAGAGAAGACAAATGAAAATCTGGTTGAGAAGCTACAGCATAAGTTTGCACCAGTTTTCCATAATAGTTTGAATTGCTGCTCGATGATAAAAGCTAATCTACCCACCAAAGCAGATGCTGCACCAAGCAAGACAGAGCTTCACTCATGGCCAATAACAAGATCGCCGTGGCAGCGCGTACATCTGGATTTTGCTGGTCCGTTTCATGGTCAGATGTATCTTCTGTTAATTGATGCTCATACGAGGTGGCCAGAAATCTTTCGGATGGAGCGTTCAACTACAGTGTCTACAGTACGAAAGTTACGACAAGTATTCAGTCGTTTTGGGCTCCATAAAACAATTGTTACAGATAATGGAACACAATTCGTTTCTGCTTTGTTCACCGAATTTTGTCGACGTAACGGTATCAATCATGTCCGAACACCGCCCTTCCATCCCCAATCTAACGGTCAAGTCGAACGCTTCGTTAGTACCTTCAAAAACGCCATGCGGAAATCTAACGGGGAGGGGACAACGAAAGAGATCCTAGAGAGGTTTCTATTCATTTATCGGACTACTCCAAACCCACAAACAGCAAATGGTATCTCTCCAGCAGAAGCACTACTCGGTAGAAAGGTGCGTACAGCTTTCGACGTTATTCATCCAGTAACAGTTAAAGAGTCTCAACGAAATATACCTATGTAGATGCAGTTTAACCGACATCATGGGGCGCAGAAACGATATTTCACTGTCGGTCAAAAAGTGCTCGCAAGGGACTACCATGCCAATTATCCTAGATGGGTGGCTGGTCGAGTCCTGCGAAGGAGAGGTAGTGTTATTTATGAGGTATCAGTCGGTTCGTCAATTTGGGTAAGACATGCAAACCAGTTGAGATCAACTTCTGGTTGTTTCGAGAAAACCCATCATAGAATACCACTGGATATTCTACTTGATACCTTTGAGATTCGACGACCTGAAGTAGCCCGGGAGGACAAAAAGGAAAAAACTACTTCCCTACTCCCAAGAAGGTGGACAGATAGAAAGCGTAAACCAGTGAGTTTGATGCAAGTGGATCCTAATAGCAAATCCTACGAATCTTTACAAAGGGGAGGTGTTAGCACGAAACGAGCCTGATTAAAGCATGCTCAAAACATGCTTACGAAGCTGTGCTGTGATTGGTACATTCTTAGCCAACTAGAGCTAACGACCAATCAGGAAGTTTCTAGAATATTCTATACCATTGTTTATATAAACCCTATTGTAATTATTTGCTTTGCTTTGGCCTTTTGCCTACTGCTGTTATTTTCTCAATACATCTTGCTACCTGCTCTTCTCTTGTTCTGATTTGGGACCAAGTCGCTGTCGTTGTCGAACCGTAGAATACTAAGCGGGATTAGCAATAATATTACTGGGACTAATAGAGATAACAGTAGGCCAACTTAACAGTGGCGACGGAGAAAACAGAACGAATTCACGATGCCTATGTCAGATGATCAACTTCATCGCATCCTTCAACAACAGCAGACGCAACTGGACTCTCAAATGCGATTAATTGAGACTCTGACCCAGCAACTCCAAATGCAAATCCCTGTATCATCCACCACATCATCTATGTCTGTGGATACAATTGCCAACAGTATTCCAGAATTTAATTATGACCCTGAATGTGGAATTATTTTCACCACGTGGTTCAAACGATGGGAAGATACATTCAGAATAGAATTTTCGAATCAGGATGATGCATGGAAAACAGGTCTGTTGGTGCGCAAACTAGGTCCCAGCGAATATGCACGTTTTTCTGACCATATACTGCCGAAGTTGCCTCGGGAGCTCAGTTTCGAGGAGGTAGTAAAACAACTGTCAGAGATATTTGGTGAATCTACATCACTGTTTAGTATTCGTTATAAGTGCCTCAGACTGGTGGAAAGCGAAACCGATGACTACGGAATGTTAGCTGATGTCGTCAACCGAGAGTGTGAGCGCTTCAGATTACACTCCTTGACAGATGACCAATTTAAATGTTTAGTCTTCATTGGAGCTCTCCAGTCACCTGAAGATGCCGAAGTTCGGACACGTCTTTTATCTCGACTTGACCAAGATCCCAACATACAACTCAGAACACTGGTGGATGAATGCAGAAGACTACAAAGCATCAAACACGACAACGCATTAGTTGAGCAGGTAAATCCAAATTTAACTAGTGGTACTGTATATGCAATTAATAGGTTTCAGTCTCAGAAGCCGAATAGAAAAGAGTCAACATCCAACAAACCTAATACTGCTTGCTGGTTATGCGGTGGTTGGCATTATGTACGCTTCTGCAAATTTAAAAAGCACAGATGTCAGATGTGTCACAAACGCGGACACAAAGAAGGCTACTGCCTACCGAATGATATGTCCCAGTCCAAGAAGAAATATAAACGCTCTCGACGTACGGTGAAATCAGTCGATTCTCAATCACTTTCTGTAGTAGCAGCTTTCAGAACAGACTACAACACTCACAGAAAGTATGTTACTATTCTAATCAACGGCATCCCCGCACGTCTTCAAATTGACACAGCATCTGATATCACTTTAGTGTCTCGAAAAACCTATGACTTGCTTGGCAGACCATCAATGACACCATCTACGAAGACAGCTACAAATGCATCTGGTGGTGTATTGAAACTTGTCGGCGAGTTAGATTGCGAATTTTCCTTCAATGGAATCAACTCTAATGGGACATGCTATCTAACAAATCGACCAAACCTTGACATCCTTGGTTTAGATATGTTGACGAAGCTCGGACTAATGGACATTCCTATCAATAGCATTTGCAACAAAATATGCTCTTCAGCAGGTAACCAAATGTTGTCAGAGAAGACAAATGAAAATCTGGTTGAGAAGCTACAGCATAAGTTTGCACCAGTTTTCCATAATAGTTTGAATTGCTGCTCGATGATAAAAGCTAATCTACCCACCAAAGCAGATGCTGCACCAAGCAAGACAGAGCTTCACTCATGGCCAATAACAAGATCGCCGTGGCAGCGCGTACATCTGGATTTTGCTGGTCCGTTTCATGGTCAGATGTATCTTCTGTTAATTGATGCTCATACGAAGTGGCCAGAAATCTTTCGGATGGAGCGTTCAACTACAGTGTCTACAGTACGAAAGTTACGACAAGTATTCAGTCGTTTTGGGCTCCATAAAACAATTGTTACAGATAATGGAACACAATTCGTTTCTGCTTTGTTCACCGAATTTTGTCGACGTAACGGTATCAATCATGTCCGAACACCGCCCTTCCATCCCCAATCTAACGGTCAAGTCGAACGCTTCGTTAGTACCTTCAAAAACGCCATGCGGAAATCTAACGGGGAGGGGACAACGAAAGAGATCCTAGAGAGGTTTCTATTCATTTATCGGACTACTCCAAACCCACAAACAGCAAATGGTATCTCTCCAGCAGAAGCACTACTCGGTAGAAAGGTGCGTACAGCTTTCGACGTTATTCATCCAGTAACAGTTAAAGAGTCTCAACGAAATATACCTATGTAGATGCAGTTTAACCGACATCATGGGGCGCAGAAACGATATTTCACTGTCGGTCAAAAAGTGCTCGCAAGGGACTACCATGCCAATTATCCTAGATGGGTGGCTGGTCGAGTCCTGCGAAGGAGAGGTAGTGTTATTTATGAGGTATCAGTCGGTTCGTCAATTTGGGTAAGACATGCAAACCAGTTGAGATCAACTTCTGGTTGTTTCGAGAAGACCCATCATAGAATACCACTGGATATTCTACTTGATACCTTTGAGATTCGACGACCTGAAGTAGCCCGGGAGGACAAAAAGGAAAAAACTACTTCCCTACTCCCAAGAAGGTGGACAGATAGAAAGCGTAAACCAGTGAGTTTGATGCAAGTGGATCCTAATAGCAAATCCTACGAATCTTTACAAAGGGGAGGTGTTAGCACGAAACGAGCCTGATTAAAGCATGCTCAAAACATGCTTACGAAGCTGTGCTGTGATTGGTACATTCTTAGCCAACTAGAGCTAACGACCAATCAGGAAGTTTCTAGAATATTCTATACCATTGTTTATATAAACCCTATTGTAATTATTTGCTTTGCTTTGGCCTTTTGCCTACTGCTGTTATTTTCTCAATACATCTTGCTACCTGCTCTTCTCTTGTTCTGATTTGGGACCAAGTCGCTGTCGTTGTCGAACCGTAGAATACTAAGCGGGATTAGCAATAATATTACTGGGACTAATAGAGATAACAGTAGGCCTATTTAACAGAATCCCTGTCCATACGGGTAATAGACTACAACGCTGGGCAAAAATGCTTCTGAGCTATGACTTCAACATCAAGTATCAGTCAACAAATATTATCGGTCAAGCCGATGCCCTTTCACGACTAACTGAAGTCCAACACCCTGGACCGGACGATATGATCATTGCCTTCATATCAGTTGATATATATATATATATATATATATATATATATATATATATGGCCTAGCCTTTGACTCATCTGTCTGTCACACCATATTAACCAATCACATATCTTCTTCTAGATATGTCAATATAATCTATCCCAAATTTTTTAAATTTCCAAACCCTACACTCATTAATGACATCATTGTCGCTAGTCTCATCACCAACAGCGTCATAAATAGTGACGACATCGAAATCAAAATATTCAACATTCGCAAGTTCATCATGGACTACATTAACTAAATTAACTGCACTTTCTTCAGTTCCTTTATTTCTAGGATCATTCATCGTCGAATTGGTTAATTACAAAATGTAAACAAACTTCAATTAGTACGCAACCATATTCTGAGTGATTTGATGTAACTACCACAGTACGAATAAAGAGTCTTTTACAATGTATCTTGAAAGAATTAACATTGTGACAATCTTTAGCACAAAACGTGTGCGTAGCTAGGAATTACTTGCATCTGGCAATACACATGATATGTTTGTCTTACAATTTTACAAAAATTTCTAACAGCATTCCCAATTAAATAATTCAACAAAATCGAAGCTATAAATATATTCCCATTTCAACAATAGTAAGTTATTAGAATTACCATAGTATAAAGTGAACCCAAGACTATGTGAAAATGGAATCGTGATATGTGTCTTTGTAACAATGCACAATTAGAAATGATAAATACTGAGTCATCAATCCTATACGAACAACACCTAAGTGGATTGAGTAGATCAGGTAACTGGCTAATTCAGCAAGAACTACAGCAATTCTAATATGAATAAATAATAACGATAATAATATTGAAAATAGCAATACCAATGAACATACTAACGTCTACTTTGCAAGAGGTGTGAATTCCAAGAGATAAAAACGCCAAATATTTAAATTCCTGTCGATATATTGACGCGGATGCTAACTATGATGATACTATTTGCGAGGAAGATTTTCATGTTTAAGATGTATATGTTGTTAATGAAATCATACGTAGCGATATGGCGGTATTGCGTTGTTGAATTGTGAATATTTTAAAGGTTAAGTTATAATAATTCCTGATGAAAATAGCGATTTGAATGTGGCTAATGATGTGCTTGACGAGAGAATGTCAGTGTTGTGACGTGGATGTTGACTGTTACAAAGTTACTTGTGACAAATTTTCACATTTATAACACCTGTATATTGTTAAGGAAATAATCTTTATAGTTTATGATGTTGAATTTTGTGTCTGAGGATGGTTTTATTGATGACGTGGTAGTGAAATTTCATGATGAAAATGACCATGAGATTGTTGCTAATAATGTGATTAATGGGAAAATATCAATTCAGTGCGTCGATGTGGACATTGACTGTTAAAAAAGCTTTACAGTGAAGGTTCTTATATCTAATATGCTTATATTTTTAATGAATTCATATATGATTGTTTTGGTAGTACATATTTTAAGTATGAAGGTTTTGATGAATGCGTTGTAATAAATCATGATGAAAGTTGTGATGTTATTGTTAATGAATTTATTGATGAGAGAATGTCAGATCAACGTGTAAATATGAAAGTTGACTTTGATGATGCTATTTGTAATGAAGAATCACATGTTGATCTTTTATATAATTTTGTGAAGTTATTTATGACGATGATTATGGTATTATTGATTTTTCGGAGGCTGATGGTTGTGATGATGAAGTAATCATGTTTTGATGAAATTGGAGATGGGATTGTTGCTAATGAGATGGTCGTTGAGAGTAGATCGAATCAATGTGTTAACGTGAACGCTGAACTCGATGGTGCTAATTTCGATGAAGATTCTTATATTAAAAATCTATATATTCTGAATGAAATAATTTCACAGTTGATGATGCTTATTATGCTATATCATAGGATGATTTTATTGATGATTTCTCTATAATGTTTCCTGATTTAAATGACGATTGTCTCCTATAACGTATTCGAATAATCAATGTAATAACCTGACAGTTGTCTGCTAAGAATTTCTACAAGACTTTTATTAACTTTCTGAATATATGCAGTGTTAATGAAATCATTTTTTGCAGTTTCTTTTAGCTACCGTAATGATGTTGTAGATGCACTTCATGATGAAAATAATAATGGGATTGTTCTTCACAATGAGCTAACATTTTGACCATGAGTTTATTTTTGATGAAATTAATGTGATAACAATTTTACTTTGTTTTGTAGAATGATGGTAATAATGACGACGAAATCGTACTTCATTCTAAAAGTATCTGTGAGATTTTTGCTAATGGTGCGCTAGATGATTGTCTGATAGATGTAGTAACGCCTAAGTTGCCTGCGTTGTCTTTGTTGGTGATATAATTCATCAAGTTGATTATGGTAACGATTTTCTTCCCATTTTATTGCACCTCTTTCATATTACGTTTATCATTCTTTATTATAAATAATTTTTTCATTAGACTCGATTTTATGTCTTAATATTTGATATGATTTTTTGATCACTGGAATTGTCAATGTTTCACACTTTGGTCGCTTTCCATTAATACACTTTGAAAGTTTACTTTTAATTTGAATTTTTAGAAATTAGTCTTCGATCTGACGAATACCTTGTCATTTGGAAGCATGCGGATGATTTAATTATATTCAGTAAAGACAGTGAATACTCTTAATGATTATGTAAGATGCTTACGATAGTGCTTTCTCCTTAAATACGAAGGGTTGCTTCACCAATAGTCTTCTTCAGCATGTAATTCAGACATACGGAGCGAGGTAGATGAACGTATTGAATATATGTCCCGTTTCGATATTCCTATCATTTCCAGGGCTTTGAAGACCGATGAAAATTTTGTAGCAGCTACAAGAATTTTCTATGAGCTTCGAAAATTCACGCCAGTGTCAGGGTAGGTGAAAAAGGCGTGTACATCTCACATCAGTTCGCGCTACACTGATATGTAGCTAGCTAAAATAGTCTATGAAAGTAGACATAATAAAATAATAAATATGTTGTTGTATGCAAAAAGGTTACAGACTGATATATTTTTGATACACGTTAAGTACGCTTATTCACCGTCTAACGCGATGTCATGTAAAGGTTAGCAGAAAAGATAAGCTTTAAAATTGATTAACGTTAGGGGGACTACGTTTTAAAATAATAATGATGTTATGCCTAGACAGTCAGTCAGTTACAACGTAGAACTTGGTACATGCGTACATCAGTTCAAGTTGCCATGCCTCAATAAGCTGATAGAGATTAGATTGTCGGACCAAATCCTAGAGTAGGGGAGGTAGTAACAGAGTAAGTACTAATGGAATGGCATAGAGATCAGAGATGAGATTTGAGATAAAAAGTGATTCAGTAAAGAGAAAATTATAATAAGCTCATAAACTAGAATTTGGAGGAAGACAAGAAGTGGATGCACCTGCGCCATTGCAATCGATTTTGAGCCATGTCACCTAAAATCTCTAACCATTTGTTACGATCATCGTGTGGGCCCCAACCAGGTAGTCTGCATCTATTAACATGGCTCAGTCCAATTGTCAATGACTTCATGGATTGGTGCCATTGTTATGCCTAGTAATGCAGTTGATTACATGAATTGCTTAATATCAATCATTTCGTAATTTATCGATAATTTATAAATTAACGATAGCAACATCAAGAGTATGTCTTACAGTATTATTATATATAATTGATATGTAATATTTTGAATGATATTGAAAAAATGTAATGAAAGCTATAACAGAGCATTACTACATAATAAACGCTAGTATGTAATGGATCTTCATTTTTTTAAACTTACTTTTCTGACAATAACGCATAAATGAGAAATATGGAATGGATTTTTTTATATGTAGTTATTTTATCGTACTTTTATTAAAAATAAGCGATATATCAAATCGGTATAATATTAACACTTATATGTACAACCATTTGAATTACAATCTATTTGTCGTATTTCATTGATAAGATATGCAACTCAACAAACAGGTGGTAATATATATTCTTGAATAAACTTATGTTTGGACTAGAATTTTAGTTAGATAAAAATATGCCAATCGTGGATCAAATAAATAAATACTAAATGTTACTCTGGTGGTGATTTTTTGTCACAGATTGACTCAGCGAGCTTTGGATTGTTGTTCTATATTCTTATATCAGCCTCAACTGATGCATGTGACTATGATCCTGCCAGGAAACAAGTCCCAAATAATCAAGCCTCACAGTGAACCACTGAGTTAGAATTCAACTGTCCAAACCACCAACTTTAGTCAGCTAGTGATAATGGCACAGCAGTCACAGTGTTGGCCGTGACGACTGTTTAACTCCTAGGATGAACGATTCCTACCCTTTAATCAATTCGTAATTATTACGTTAATGTGTCCACTTATTAACTAATTTATCACCGACACTGTATTCCAGGCCTCCAAAACACCGATCGAGAGCGTTGTGCTTTACAACTATGTGATGTTTTAGTAGACTGTTTACACTGTAGTGAAAATGCATTAGTAATTCACTAATTACCCAAATATCTCACTGGGGGCTTAAGAAGTGTCACGAGCTGATCCCTATTAGTATCCTCCAGGGACTATCAATTCTATGAATACTACAGGTATATTTTAATAACTACTTCAAAATAGAACAGCCTGGGTCAAACAAGGTATCTTACCAGCTACTTACAACCTCATATAACTAAATACCGTGTTTTTTTATTAACACGTTAAGGTTGCTGACAGAAAATTCTGACTTAGAAGACAAGTACAGATAAACAACAATAATAATACTTTATTGTTGGATCACCATTATAGTCGAGACAATAGTTTGACCGGCAAGCAGTGAAGGAAATTTAGCACTCCATTTAATGAATTGTTTTAATGTGGTTTAGTATTTACGCACACTATAGTAATAAATGCTCACCCTCTACCCCCCTCCCCGCATCCTAAGCGAAATAACGTTACACTGAATAAGTAGAGGAGTGAGAGGCTGTACATTAAAAAAAATCTACAAGCAAACAAAAATAGTGATGTAATACAGTTTGAAGGTAGTCTGTAAGAAACTATGAGTTGACATAGGTTTCATGCCAGTTGACAATAACCAACAAGGCGTATCTGCGATTTGAGAGAAATGCAACACCATATAGGGTTCAAACTCGCATCACATAGCTTTATAACCTGAGAGCATCATAACCGTTTGTGCTTTAATTAAGGTTTTAAACAGTTAACAAGGTTGAACTTTTCTATTCAATCGCGACTTGATCGACATCCTATGAACAAATGCAATTGTCTTCGGTTTTATAAAGGCTGCTTTCATCTGTATTTTATTTCATAAAAGCCAAACTTCAGTGTGCAAAACATTTTGGTAAAGCATTGAAAGGCAAATATCAAATTCTTAAACAGGATTGGCGGCAGCGAACCGTGAAAATATCAATAATTCGTTAATCGCGGTTACCCACGGTGTTTTTAATGCTCACTAGGCATGCTGTAACCAGAGCTCTGTGTAACTTCCTTCTCATTTAGTGGGTGCCCTATATATCATACAGCAATTTTAACTAACCAATAGGTTAAAGTCCACGCTTTTGTATATGTATGTCTGAGTACGTCGCAGTGGACATGTCTATAACAGATAGTTGTATGCAACTCCTAGTTATTGAAGTGAAAAATACACTTTAATATAAGGAACTCACTTTCTAAATAGACAGAAAGTCAACCGGAAGTACTGGATGCAAAATACATAGGAATCGTGAAAATTTTCCTGATAACCGTAGACCATTATACTAGATTTATCGTGAAAGTGAAAAAGGTTATTACACTCATCGACTGTTCTAACTGTGGGTTTTTATTTACATTCATCTTTTGGCACAAAACTACTAAGGATAGAAAATGATGACACTTAAAAGTATTCGTAGCTAGTCTTACTAAAAATAATTACAGATTAGAACTACGACGCATTAGCTCGTACCAAAAACTATGCTTAAATCCGTTTGGAGTACGGCTATGGCTAAAACCCTTATAATATTAACGAAATGTTCGCATAGTAACAGACTTCTGTATTTTAGCAAGGACCCCATTAAAGTACAACTAGAACAAGGAGTCAATATATACCCCTCTTAGCCAAGATAGGACAGTAGGATATCACTATCGGATATACGTATAAGTTAAACTGTGAAATATTGTACACACGTGTCATTCATGTGAAAGCGACTTTTGCCTAGATTATTCAGTAAAGCTTTTTTTAATGTGTCAACAATGCGTACTTCATTGGACATACTAATACATTTGAGAAACTACCTTCTTTATAGTGAATACTGGTCGCTAGCAGAATTTGTAAACAATAGGATCACATAAAGCTCCATGTAGAATAATGTTCTTGAGCATACTTGAATTTCTTAAACGTTTAACACTAATATACAGGCTGCAAGCACAGTACCGTTTGATATCTACATTGAAATCCATGAAGGGCTTTTTACTCACTAAGTTGTATTACCAATGTTCTTTGTGGTAAGGTTAGAGAGCACGTTGCTAAATTATTTAACTGAATTAAGATAACAGCTTCTAAATCCTAGTCCAAGTAGATTCTAATTGTATTTCAATGACTTGACAACACATACTGTAATCACATACAGTTTTCTGTCGAGCAGTTTTGGAAAATGTATCTATTAACCTTCTTCACAATATTTCGTCCGGACAAAACGAAATCAAAAATCTTCAACTAACAACTACTCTGACTCGTTTACGAAGTACGAATTTATTTACTTGATTTCGAGTAACACTTTAAGTTTGAGGATTAGTAATACAACCTAGTTGTTCAGACAAGAGTACGTGGAGTGGGGTTTGAACTTGAAACTTGGTGGTTGAAAGTTGAGTACCTAAACCAATGACTCGCTGTTCTTGATCAGAGATATTTGAAGACAACTGAATTTTCAGAATCAAATCACAACACAAAACTAATATTTATAATAATTTTAGTAATATAGATAATTTATAAGTAGTTTATCGCTTGATCTTAGAGGTGCATTAACTGATTTAAAATTTCATTTATCATTATACTGATTAGGTTACTGTCGAGTTGATATATATTATGATTAGGCACACCGTATATCATTTAGGGACAAAAGTAACTTTCAAAAACACGTATTTACCATCAGGTATAAAATAAAGTAATACAGGGAAGAACAACAAGTGTAAAGAAAAAGCTCTTGTAATCTGTGACAGACAAAATTAAAAATAAAGTCATTACTATCACTGATATGATGGATAGAATAGGTGGATAAATAAACGCGAATTTTCACAACTATGTGTTTTCATAAAATAGATCATTAATGATATAATCTGGTATTTCATTTCGATGAGAATGATTAGTTTTAACAACCTTAACTCTAGATCTATCTAAATTTGGCCATAAATCACAGTAGGACAAGAAAGCACGTAGTTTAGGGGAAATAGGTAACTTGAGTAATAAGATTGGCATAATTACAATATTTCACTACATGAGATTGTTCATGGGCCTGTCTATGAATATCTAAAATGACAAAAGAAATTATAGTTAAAGTAAATTAAAATTTATGAAAATACTAATCATATGAAATAAAGACGGTTTAGTAATAAACACTGGTTCATCAGAACGTAAATTTAGTGTAGCATTTGGAACTGAAAAACCAACGTTAAAACGAGATAACTGGTGAGAATATACGACTGATTTCCTAAAGTAGGTGCACTCTATCTGATTATGTTTTATGTGACAACTAGTTGGAGTCGCTGTATGACAAGAATAAGAATAAATCACAGTAGCGCGGATGTATTCTTCTGTCATTATCTTGTGCTTCGACATTCCTTTAAATACATACACATCATACTCTTTCTTAAACCAAATTCTCAATGTTTAACAATTTTGTTTTAGAAAATACTTATAAATATCATAGAAATTATTAAACTAATTGGATGAAACCAACCACACCACTGTAGAAGGAATTAACATGGATTGTTTATTTTGTTTATACCTGGTGTAATTTTTAATGATTTTTTTATTCTGTTGCATCAATAGACACTGATATCAGAAAAATTGGACGGTACCATTTTATTGCTATTTATTACATATTCGCTAAGGATTATACTCATACCAAATGAAATAATGCCTTTCATGATTAAATGCTCGTCATACATCTACCCTATAGATACGTAAGTACTTTAGTTACTTGTACTTTCAACCCATCAATGTGAGGGATATGCTCTGTGAATAAAACAAAGTTCGAATTAAACATTAGACAACGGTTTAGATGCACATTGAAGTTAACAGTAAAGTAAAATAGCTTTAGCAAACTTCCTATTTTATCTAACGATTAATCCATGAATTAAAACCTACAAGAACTTTAAAAATGTAAGAGCAATCGTAAAGTCTTACTTTTAATACCCCATATGATAATGAGCATCTAATTAGAAATTCTTGTCCATTTATATTAATCTGATTTAGTGGAAATTAGTTTGAATTATTCAGAGATTGATCTTAAGTGAGTACCACTGGGAACAAAGGAGCATTGGGCAGCTGTTTCGTTTTAGTATGAGACTCATTAGAGGTTTGGCGGCAACCCCACCAGGAATCAAACGGGGGACACTCGGGTTCCGTTGTGAAACCTTTACTATTAGTAATACGAGTAGGATTCCTACTTCAATTAATTTGTGATCTAGCCTAGTGATCAACCAGCACCACTGAAGATAACTGTTTTACTCCAAGCAAGTTTGAACTCCACCTCTCATGATTCATTATTTGAGCCTCTATATTTACGTTACTAGTACTTTCATTCCCACATATTTACAATACAAACTTTCCTAAATGAGGATTTTATGGAAGTGACCTTCTAGTAACAGGCTTTATACTTAATAAAATATTATTATTATTTATTCAGAAACATACATTTATTCCAGCTTAGGGAAACAACTGCTTTGAAAATCACCTTAATAAGAATTCGTTAGTGTTTTAGAAATCATTTTGGTAAAGAAATGTATGAGATAATAACATTAAGATCAAAATGTAATTTCTTCTTACTTAGTGACTCAGTAAACTAAGAGCTTTATGTGTCGACTAACTTTTCACTCACTTTATTTACGATTTTTGTTAAGTTCTGAATAATATTTTAATAATTAGCTTAATACTAAATCTAGAACAATGATATAATGCTTTGTTTACATCGATGACAACCTACATAGAACCAGAGCACAATTTCATCCTTTAAACATTTTAGAGATTCATTAATCTGGCTTACCTATGAGATTTAAAACGTGTCTTCTGATAGTGATTCGACAGAAATCCATAAGACTCAATGGGCCGAAAAAATTAACACGTTGATTACATACTTTAGACTGGATGGTTACGTCTGATCGATGTAATGCCCAGGCAGTCACTAAATCATTCCACGTTGTATTCCGAATATAACTGTTGTTCTTAAACAAGCAGGTTGGATAAGATGTACAAGAAATGTCGTGATTATTCACTGAGGAAACTTGTTCAAGAGCTGACCAAAGAGCAAAATTAAGAGGGCAAATAGGTCCTGATAGAAGTAGCTCAAATAATAAAACAATATTTTCAGCCGTATACTGAATGTTGTTTTCATCATACGTGCATGCATTAAGCAACCACGTTAAGTCAGAAGGTTCATGAAAATCATAATTCTAAAATTTAGAAAATGGATAGAAGTTTTTGTAAACATTAAAGCAAAACAGAAAACAATGCCAGTCATCAGCGCCTTCGGTATTTTAAGACGAGACAGTTCAACTAAAAGTGATTAAAGATTTGTAGTCACTACTACAAAAGTTTTCTCGTCGCTGAGTTGTTTGAATTTAATGTTGCCAACTTCTTTCTATAATGGCCAGAAACCCATCACTAAGATTATTTTTTTGTTATATATTATCAGTCACAAATTCCTTTGATAGTCTTATAGTTAAATAAATTAATGGGTACTATAGAAAAGCATTACTTGCGATTAATTAGAAATAGTCTATTCAAATAACAGCTTACTGGATTTTTACTTCAGGCATTCCGAAAAACTGCGGTAAAAGTACCGACTAAGATGGCATGCAAACTAGCTGTTTATATTAAGTATAAAGTTCTTCAATCAGTGCCAAAAGACATCTTTATATCCCGGAGACATCTATTGCAATTTGGGTGATCGAATAATACGCTCTAATCTCAACATAACCTAAATGTTTCTTGAGAAATTTTAGTTTCTCCCCATTATGAGTTTTAGTAAGACATCTTATTCCGCGGTTTCTCATCAGCTGAATATAACCTAGAATTAACTAAGATTCGGTTACGCAACACTTCTAACCCTAGTTTTTAATTTCTTTTACCTGGGCTTTACTCAGTTAGTCACTATTTTGGCTTATATTTATTACTACATAACTTTCGTTATTTATCTTCAATGCTCGCCTTAGTTTTATTCTCTAATTTTTTTTATAGCTGGCCTATTAATGAACAACCGTGTTAATGATGTTCTAATGCTTACGTAATTGAGTTGTGTTCTTCTAAGTGATCCATATTTACATGTTAGCTTAATATTTTTTAAAGTTTTTATTATGTAAAGCATGCACAACTGTTTCGTTATTAATGTGTATAAATAATTGTATGCAGCTGATGGGGAACTGCAAAATAAAATGAATTCCTATTAATCTGCTACAATTGTTGTTTTTGACCTGCTATGACCAATATGCTTTGAAGAGTAGTAAATATACATGATAATTGATGCCAGCGAATAAAACACAGAAGAGGTAAATGATTAACATCGATTGATAGGAAATGTTGTAAAGAAACAGACAGTATATACACGAACCCTTGGGAGACTAATTATGGTACTTCAAGCTGCTATAATGACGTAGGTTACAGTAAATTAAAATTCCTTAGGACGATAACAGGCTCAGTTATGTTGTCTATATGAGTATTCAAGAGTCCTTTAGCTATTCATTATTTGAAGGATTAGAAACCCTAATTTTAGTTCCTTGGTAACTACATTACGGAATAACTGAAATGACGATCATTTTAGAAGTAAACAGATACGTATAACAGATAGAGTGACTTATAAAACTAATATACAAGTTAGAATTACAACAATTAAAGTATTTTGTGTTACAAAGTTACGTATACTAATCACACATCGAAAAATGTAAGTATTATATTTTCACTTTCAAATACACACACGGAAGAATATAGGCCCCTCACATTGAATCTAAGATTACTCACAAATGCCCTTCCCTGCATTACAAATACAGTCAGTCAGTCAATTACAACGTAGAACTTGGTACATGCGTACATCAGTTCAAGTTGCCATGCCTCAATTAGCAGATAAAGATTAAATTGTCGGACCAAATCCTAGAGTAGGGGAGGTAGTAACAGAGTAAGTACTAATGAAAAGGCATAGAGATCAGAGATGAGATTTGAGATAAAAAGTGATTCAGTAAAGAGAAAATTATAATAAGCTCATAAACTAGAATTTGGAGGAAGACAAGAAGTGGATGCACCTGCGCCATTGCAATCGATTTTGAGCCATATCACCTCAAGTCTCTAACCATTTGTTACGATCATCACGTGGGCCCCAACCAGGTAGTCTGCATCTATTAACATGGCTCAGCCCAATTGTCAATGACTTCATGGATTGGTGCCATGTTTTTGTTTGGCCACCCCTAGCTTTCTCCCAGCCTACTCCCACACCAGACAATATTGCTCGTCGAGGTAGACGGTGGATTACAAATACAAAAGTTTGTTTTCTTTTTGTATTACGTAAACTAAACGCAGAGAGCATACTTCATGACCCAAATACCCTATATAATCACCCTTCAACAACTAGTAAATTTATTACACTATGTATAAGTGGGACCATGTCCACATCTCTATGTCAGATGTTACAACCTCATAATAATAATAAGTTAGCAGTGGTTTGAGTTAGTGACCCACTGGTTAGTGTGACTCCTTTTATTAACCAGTTTATACAACTTTACTAAATAACTAAGGAAAATATGCCAAGAATTGTCATAGTTTACATAGCATCATTAGGTAAAGAAGCTAGTTGATAGGAAGTGCTACAAACAAAATTAATGATTACACGTTATCGAAAACGTAGGTACACAGAATCAACAGACTAGGTGTCAACTGAGTAACGAATAAAAGTCAAGCAACGACCTTATAGTAAGTATTACAGTTAAATGTGTGAAAGTCCGTTATAACCAACTTAGGACTTGGTACAAGTGTGGATCATCCCAGATTGCAATTTCACATGACGAGAAATTGACAAGATTTAAGAGGATAGTAGGGTCAATGAAGGAGCGGAAGTTTAAATAATGAGGAATGCAGCACGAATTTGTGAATAAAAAGTACGTGGTGGAGAATTATAAGACCTAACAAGATATAAAGAATGGATTTACGCCGCTATGATTTTGAGGTCCCGCATAATTTTACCACGCGCTAATTGCGGTCACTGTGGAGACCCTGACAAATAAAATCTTCACCTATCAACACGGTTCTACTTAACAGTCAGTAACAAAATGATCCGCTGCCATGTCTTTATATGGCCATTTTCAGATCCCATCTAATCTGTTCCTAACATAGCTAACATTGTATGTTAAGGTGGGAAGTGGTTGAACATACGTATTGTATGCTTCAGACAAATCAGTCCGAGAGAGATTCGCAACTTAACCGGCAATGTTTTGAAGACACCTATGATTGAAAAGCTCCAGCCCATCTGTGTTTATAGGCTGTTTTACAGCCATAAAGTAATATAGAGTGAATCGGTCTGCAGTACGCGATTTTTAGGATAAGTGAAGTGGTAAATGTGCGAAGAACAATTTACCATACGATAGATATGATCAAGAATAAACAGACAGATGAAAATAACAACTTATAAAATTAAAGGTATTAAGACCATGGTGGAATAAGCGATGGATATGTCATTTATGAAAATGGAAATCGGGCTTGAATCGTTGAATCGCAAAACAGTAAGATGTTCTAAGCGAGGCAATTTTCACACGAAAGGTTTTTTGTCTTGCTATTATAAATGCTATCTCTACCAAATTTTAAAAAAATGAAGTTTCTGATAATAATCATATTGCATGTTATATAACTGGATAGTGAATTAACCTGTTTAGTATATACATAATGTAAAAGTAAACAGGACCGTAAATTATGCAACCAATTTTCTATCGGTTAAAATAAATATCTTACGGAGTTTAACGCTTCTGAGATCAGTCCAGCAGAAGAGGGCTCAATCAATAAAAGGTTAACAGAAAAAGAGTGTTTCTTGTAAAGATAAGGGGGACGTGAATGTGATGCAAGGAGATAAACAACAGGCAAGTAATGTCGTCTCATAGCCAGATCCAATGGAGTATGACCAAGTGCGTTAGGGTATTCGGAATTCCAACAGAAAGGTGGATTTAAAAGAAGATTAATGCACCGATTGGCTGATTGATGAACAGCAAACTAAAATGAACATTTCCATAATAAACGATATACCATTCACGTAAAAGAATAAAAATGATCAGTAATCGTAAATATCTCATTAATTAAATGACAGCTACCTGATGAATTAATCACTGTGATATTTAAAGAGATCATTTCTAGCGACTTCTTGGTCTAATTTGATGCATATTTTCTCTTTTTTACCTAACATAAGTAAGGGACCACACATCTATCGAGAAAATAATGATTTTAAGCTCGTTCTAATGGTTCTTCAATATCCATGAAAAACTGAATCCCGAGTAAATTCATATTAAGTGGCTCACGACATTTAGTTACTAAATTACCTATCTGTCTACATTCGAGTCAAATAAATGAACCCGTATATGCTGTAATTATTCGTGGTCTTACGTAGAACTATGGTAGTACTACTTGCGAAAAATTCACCCGTTTAAGCATCACAGTTTAAGTAATAAACAAAAAGCAACACTCGATACATCACCTCTCTTCGAGGTAAGTAGAATATGAGATAATTATGATAAGTTATTATGAAATAAAATTTTGAATCGCATTAGAATGTAGTCCGAAAACCAAAACCTACTTCATTAAACATTTCTATGTTACTGACTACTCAAGTTTTGAAAGTTTTTCATCTGATAACTTGGTCATGAGTACAAAGGCTGATAGACATAACTGATACCAGTAACGTCAATAAACAAACGTTAGTCAACCATAGTAATGCACTGAAATAGGACAATAACGAGAATTCATGATGTATAAAATATCATTAGGGTGAAGAAATGAACGGACACATCATTATTCAAAAAAATATTTCGAAACCTAACAAATTAAAGTGAATCCATGTATGTAGCTTCAACAGAGACCAGTATAGGAAATCATCAGATTGTCATAAAATTTGGAAAAGTTGCATTGATATTACATTCGTTACAACACTGGGTTTTTCACCCAAGTTCGCATAACACATCAAAATAGGTGATACTATATACCTCGCATGATATATCATCTTAAGGCGAAGATATACTAATGCATAATAATGGGATACTTATTGTTCAAAATAGTGCAATGAACGAGTACGTCATCAAATAATTTTCAGTCACGTGAGTTAGTAGTATTTAACAAAGGTTGTTAAAAGTCTACCGTTTTTTACGTTCATGTAACAAACCAGTTATATGTCATTGTTCGACCACCTAGATAATTTAGTACTAATCCATGTACAGCTACTAAGTGGACTCGTTGTCAACTCCTTATGGAGTCAGAAATATTTACTTCACCTCCGGAACAGGTTTAAAATAAGCATGTGAAGTGTATGTGACAGTTATGCCCACGAATAGAATTTGATGTAGCTAAATGGAATTAAGTTTTGTTAATAATACATATAGATTAAAAACAAAATATTCAATTTAATAAAATGGTCAGGCCTGTGCATATATATCAGTAAGAACAAATAAAAGCAAGTGGTAGACACTTTGTTTTCATACATGTAGTAGGTTCTCTCGTATTTGAGGGTTAATAAAGCTTTGTTCTGTAATTTGATTATTTGTAAAGTAGTCCTTTCATTTTGTAATAAATAACGAAGTTTTTCAGGGCAGTCGTCCCTAATCGCTTGTTCTGCTTTACTCAATGAATCGGTAAGTATATTCAGAAGCTCAGTCATATTGTGAGTTTCAAGAACTGGAATTTTAGGGAAGCCGGAATCAATTTAAAATACTAAGTGTCACTGGTATTCAAATATCCAATATAAAATATCTCTCCGATGTGCTAGTTTAAACAAGGTGGTTTCTTTTCGCTTGCAACATGATTCTAAGGTGCAGTTCAGGTTATTTAGTAGTATCCAGTGCAAAAGTTCTGGCTACTCGACAATGCAATATCCTACGGCTGTTTCAGTCGGTTTGCCGGTTGATGTCTTCTGAATGTTGATGAGCGCTGAGATTGCAAAAATCCGGTAGTTGTCACGTTGTTTGGCGGTTAGTTAGGAAACAGAAAAATGAAAAATGAAAACATGTCAAAGAATAAGAAACAAATAGGGAGGAAGAAAGACAGGAAAAAGGAGAGTTAGAAACAGGGACGTAAATGGGAACAAAAAGATGGGTAGAGTGGTTGGGAGGACTGACGGTAGTGTTACATGAGACAGTGATGAATAATAGTTGCTCAACTTGAGGAGCTGATAAAACATAGTAAGCTTCTGAGGCCGAAAATGGGTAGAATTCTGCGTATGTATACGTATTCGTTCAACTGCTTCTTAAAAGTGTTTAGTGGGTTGGCTGAGGTCATTGTAGTTGCGAAAGCGTTCTAGATTAAGCAAGCCCCAAGATAGAAGTGTGGCGTGATCCTAGCGTTTGCTCCTTGGAGTGTAATCACTTGAAGATTTTTTAATTGTTAACTACGAGGGCTTTGAAACAGTATCGAATTTCATGGGTGAATTGGGTTTTTTAGGATGTAGAGAAAGTGATTCAGTTCCCTCTCGTTCTTCTGTAGCTAAGCAAGAATAGATCGAGAAAATGCAACCAATCTTTATACGACTTTAGGCTAAGTCTAGCAGTCCACATTGTGGCCTGTAGTTGCACCAGTTCCTCCAGGTTCACGTATCGTTTAAAGGAGTGGGGAGGCAGAAATTATAGTGCGGATCTCGCGACATGGCCGGATGTCGGCTATTTAGAGGATGAAAAAGAGTTCAGAAAGAGAATGGTTTCCAATCGCCTTCGGACAAAGCGGAGTGTGTTAGTGTCTTTAGAAACGTCTCAATTATGGCTATCGTTTGTATCAGGTTGGTTGATCAAGGTCACAACTAGATCTTATTAGTTTAGTTGGATGAAAGATGACCTCATCATAGGTAATAGTTACGCTTACAGACATATTGCATTGCTTTGTGACAAATATAAGATTATTGACGTGTGACCGAAGTTCGAGCTGAAAGAACTTTTGTGGTTGTTCTTGTATGTCGTCCTCTCACAGTGAAGAAAATATCTAAAGTAAGAATACAGAAGGGTTTATAAACAACTCTAAGATACACCAAACATAATTCGCATAAATGATTGTTATACAAAAAATTTATTGCTATTACATAAAGTTCAATACATAGTCGGATCTAAGCTCAATAAAGCTTCTCACAAATTAAAATCACATTGTTACTTAGCTGTACATTGTAACAACAACAATAAACGTCACAGTAATATGTAGAACTAACATCCCAATGATTTCAAGATGTTGTCCGCCTAGTTATGCAAATATGAGTGTTTCTGATGTTGATCTACCAAACTTTATACAATTAAGTCCTAAAATATATGGCAGAGTAACTTACGAGATATTTCATTTCTTTCCAGAAGGACATATTTTGTAGGTTCGGTATTCTTAGCACTATCCTTAACATACGTCATCTGGAAATCAACAAACGCATAACCATTGCACAGTTTTAGAGATGTCAAATGATCAACATAGCGGGTTGCACACAGCTTTACGTCCGAATCATCAAAAGAGCCGCTGGCAATAACTTGGATTTCTGGATAAGATTCTTTTACTTGTGAAGCAATGTCTACAATTTCCTACAAACATCATAAGTCATAAGGAACGCGTACCTTCGCACTTAAACCAGTGAGTAATATATCTGCCCCTGCTCCAGCAGCTAAACAGGCTTCATCCAACCTACAACAGGCAACATGGACAGGAATGGAGCCAACTCTAGACCGAACTTCGTCGATAGCCTAAGAAAACTAAGATTACTTAAAATACATACAGATTTTAGGCTTCCAGCATCCATATCTTTGCAACGAACGCTAACAGATGACTTCCGCTCAGAAATTCCAGATATCATCATAGCATATTCCTCAACAAGACCGAATCCTGGTGTCCTTCTGTCAGGCATATACATTGTTCCCTTCCATGAAACTTCCTGCAAAATTGATTGGATCCTAAATGGTTAAGTAGGTTTCCATCCAAAATTACCTGCTAGCTAGGGATGCGATACCGCTGGCTCTTGAAAGTACTGAAAGAACCAGGTTTTCACAGAAGAATATGTCTTCGTTAGCCCCAGTGATTGTAGCGACTCTAACAGGACATGATTTAACTGGTTGACCCTCGCAAATGTGCCATTCAATCTCGCAACTACTTTCCTTTAGAATGGCTTCAACAAACGGCATCCCAACGATAATCCCTGACTTGTTAGTTGAAGTGCTTACTACTTACCCGGACTATGCATGTCAATGTACACTTTCCCACGCCCGCTTTTTGGCGTTAGCCCCACGTAATTAAGAGATGACTCATTGGAGAGCCACCATGCTGCCAAAGTTTTAACTGAATTCTTATTGATCACTAAAGGACAAGCCATCTTAGAACTACCGCAAAACAACGTTAATGGCGTTAGGATTCAATGACTGAAACAAATTCAGACCAACAAACGTCATTTGTAGAAATAAGCATATTATTATTAAGTCTTATGCCTTAATTGTATACTTATGTGAGTCACTATACTAGTTTAGGTTTACATTTTTGAAGCACTAATAAGGAGCCAAATTCAAGAGTAGTGGAAGCATTATGATCCTCAAGTGAGGGGGGGGGACTTGGGATATGTCAAACGTCTTTATAAAAACTAAGTGTGGCTTCCACACTGCCTTCACATTTTCCGTTCGTTTGATGCACAAGTTTTGCATATTTAATGCTTAATATCTTTTCGTATTTAATACGTTTACTGATATTTGTGTTTTTCCCTAAGTATGTCCGATTGAGGCAGGATTCGCACATCACTCTGAGATTATAGTTGTGAATCATCTCACGTAAGCGTAGTATGGATCGTGGTTGGTTACGACCAAACCTTAAGCAATTTTTAATCGTTTGAAAAGTTATTAATTAGTTAGTCTGCAGCAAATTTGTATCCAAAAGAAAAAATTTCTTATTTACATATTTCTTAAAGTGTGTTGTTCATGTTTTGAATAGAAATCAAGATTTTTCGCAACCAGAGAGAAACCGATTTGTCTAATTTTCAACAGAAAACATAATTATACTGCTTCGACAACTGAAGTCACTTTCCTTTTGTGATATATGCATGAAAAGAAATTTTATTGCTGAAGGACTTCCCTCTCCTTCTGGATTCCATACGGAGCTGAGTTACGCAAAGTTCTAGTTGCTTTAGAGCATGACAACAGTACTCAAGTGACAACTGCTCAATGGTGGTCATACGCCGACTTCGTGTGAGTAATTATTGATGTACTAGCTCTGTTATATTTCAAGCTGGGATGCTAGGAACAGGAATCTGTGGAACAATTTGAAATGTGCTGTTTCCATAGGTACCCGTTAGATCAGTTCAGAAAGGAATGATGAATTTAGAGGAGGGTATATTTCGTCGAAAGTACAGCGTAAACAGGATAGCGACGTGTATGCCACCTGACTAGAGGACGAGTTGCTTCCAACGAAGTGTCGTGATCTGGTGGTGATACTTGACCGAGCGCCTTTAGCCAGTCGTGTCCACTAAGAAAAATATAATCAGCATCTATGACGATAGTCTATACAGCTACAGCTTACCCCCGCCTCCCTAACTGGTTCATGTACACCCTAATACGAGTTAGCAAAAGATAAAACCTTATGTTTTACGCATTGGCAAGCATTCGTCTGATAGTTTGGGATATTTTATAGTTTCCTGACGTTTGTGTTTACGCTATTATGTCGTCGCAAAAAGATTTGTATAGAATGCATTCCTTTTGTCTCATGTTCTTCTTTTCGCTTCTAGACGTCCTAGAAAACGAAGTAAACAACATTTTTCAGCATGTATACCTTTTATAAAAAGTGGACTTGATAGTCCCATGTAGCTAGAAGCAAAAACGCAAAATGCTGACAGTTCCTACATAAATAAAACGTCTTTTACATTTTTTTAACACAGGTGTGTAAAATCCATACAGTAAGTAAAAAGGACTTGTAATCGACTTTTTAAACAAAAACTCTACAACACATTGAAAGTGGAAGAATGAGGAAAAGTTAATTGTAATGTGTGTAACAAATAAATAAATGAAAATGAGTAAATATATCCTCAAGCGTATAGATTTCATGTTAATTTGTAGACATGGTCTTGATGATATATATTTGCAATAATAAATATACAATATGACTAGCTGCACAACTGTGTCTCTTTTGAAACTGTTGGATGATTGACTTCATGGATATAAAAAGTGGTCAAAATGGATGCAGCGACATAGAAGTCTGTCATTGCAACAAATTAAGCGACTGCCAATATGACTATGATGGCACACCGCAATACTGCAACTCCCATAATCATTGTTGTTGATGCATCTGAAGTGCACCCTGGTATATGCCCAAGTAACGTTTGTCGTATAACCAGAGTAACTTCTAACGACTGAACCCACTCTTACGAATATGAATAAATCAGTAGGTGATGAAGGACGGAATAGAAGTTATATTTGATCTTAAATAGAGCGTCAGCGGAATAGCGACGTCTAGGCTGACAAGCTAGAAAGAGAGACGCTTCCCACAGTGCGTCGTGTCGTAATCTGGTGGTGATGCATGACCGAGCGCCCTCAACTAGTCGTGTCCGCTAAAACAAACATGGTCAGTACCAATGTTGAGAGCCTATACAACTACTTATTTTGGGATTATTTACCGCTACACATCTGACTCATCAAGTGGTGCAGATTTTCAACAGTCTATTAACTACGCTTGCAACCCTTGACATTCTTCTCAAAACTTTAAATATACCGAATCCAGATATGGTGTTTTCGGATGAGAATTATTAGTCATGTACTGTGCTGTATGTCATTTTTAATACTCAATCGGTAGTCCAGAGTTCACAGTCTTCACCGACCATAAACCACCGACGTTTACTGTGAAATCGTTCTTCCCCGAAATTCTCGCCATTTCAACATTATTTGTTCCCTAGAGATACACAATGTATACCTGAATCTAACAATATAGTTGCCGATACCCTACCTAGAATACATTCCTTGAATCGTATTTAGAAAATACTTATTTGGTAGAACTTTGTAACCACCAAAACACTTGAACAAGCTACACTTACGTGTGAACTTAGAAGGCAGTAGCGTTTTCATTGTGATTTTTGTATTTTATCTTTGGCTATATCTCATACGTCTCTCAATCTATGACGCCTTTAGTAATACTTTAGCAGTTTCAACGAACCATACTCACAACCTTATAGCGTCCTGTAATAACAGAATCGCACGGATTAAAGCTGAGCGCTGAAAATCTAACGTTAGTTTCCCTAAAACATTCGACGTCCCCTACACCAGTTCTCCTCTTCTCTACATATCAGTAACACGATGGAATTGTGGCGAATTTCGAGCTACCAATACTTGATAGTTCTCACCCATTTCACACACTCTCAAACTTACCCCTCCCCCTCCCAATGAGCAGTAATTGAATGACAATTGTACACAACTTGTCAAGGTCGTCGATATTGCCGATCAAAACAGTCCTATCGCCAGTTAGAAAATGAATGTTACGACATTAAATAGACGCCTACCGAGATGCAATATATTTCTTGCATTTACTAGCCCCGATATCATAACTGTTTGGCAAACATGATAAAATGAACACAAAACAGTTAAAACAAGCTAAAATTCTCCTTGATTTCATTTCAACTAAAGCTGTAAAGCGCATTGATTTGCTCTACAAAGCAATGGTCTACAATACTCCCGAAAATTGTCCTCTAAATAAGGTGAAGGTGACTCTTTTAAAGGCTTGCAGTGTGTGCCAAGTGATTTATGAATGCAAAAGATTGAGAAAAAGAGGCTGGCATACTAGCTTCTTTATACTTTTACATCTTAAGTCTGCACATGTTTCTGTGGAATTTATCTAACCAATAAATAATATAAGAACCAGCAATAAGTTCAAGAATATACCAATTGTGGCTAGCGAAATTCTACTACAACACAATGCTTATAATGAGTATAGCGTCACGGCTCCTAACTTAAAGAAACCTAAACATAAACCAATAAATCGTGATAGCTTACATTAAGCAAGTCCCATAGTGAGCCTTGGGGATCGTGACATACCAGTAAAACCAACTCCCCGACCAAGTGTGACCACTTGATTTAAATGGGCTGATTATTTCACTCGATTAAGACAAACAGATTGTGGCACTGGCAAGATAAGTTGCTGCTGACCTTATAGATCTAGACATTACATCTCCAAGGAGTACGTCTGATTCGCAAACTGACGAGATGCATGAGGAATATTCCCACACTGCAAACCATCTGAACACTGTAACACTGGTAGTGAAACTCAAACTCCAGTCCAACGATAGTTATTAGTACTTCCCTACCGGGAATAGATTCTCTTCCTTAGCATCAGGCAACGAAACTCAAATTATTAGCACCAACAAGACCGAAAATAGTGGGAACCTTGATTAGTTAGACAATAAGTTAACGACAAACCCCAAAAAGCCAGGCAAGCTAAATGTCTGCCATTTAAACTAAAAGTTAATACTCAGTGTGGTAATAAACGATTTCTCTCTTCCCATCCTTACGTTAGTCCACATAAATACCCTAAAAAACAGAGTGACATACTCGGCTATACCAGAGTACCAAATACTATTGACCCAGAAAGATAATCCCGAACATAGAAGCTCTACCACTTATACCACCTCTGGCTAGACCGAACAGTAGCACAAATCACTATAACCTAGGGGATTATTCGCACCATCGATACAGAAGGCTATCTAGGCATTAAGACGTGTCACCAAAACAACTTCCTATATAAAATGTTTCAGCCCATGACTACATGTCTAGAACTCATAGCATATTATCCGAGTATTGTAATCCTAATGTCACATACGCTAACTAATGCATTTTCTAGAGTATCCCAGTTTGACGCCCCACAACTCTTTTCCCTCCCATTCACTGCACTCACTACTTTTCTTAAACCGGCGATTCGTGCCAATGGTATATACTCGCCCCCCCCCAATTCAAGTTATATTGCCACTAAAGAAAATAGTCAGAACTATCCCGACCTTAGCGTCCTAGGCAAGTGCCATCGTGATAACAGTGACGTCCAGAACGTAGATCTCGCAAAACAATCACTCAGTATATGCTTAATAATATCTCAGCTAAGTAATTAACAGCAACCGCTGATATTCGGTTTGAGTTATATTCATAACTATAATCTCATTTCCTTCAGCAACGACACTTCAGACTGCTCAAACACTGAATTGTTAGAGAATTTGTTTATTGATGCCCGTTAGTTACGTAAAAAGTGTCAGATCTAAGAACAACAGTCCTAATCACCAGTCCATCAGTTATATCAGTAAAAGGAATATGGTGCTCGACTGCAGCACCAGATGCCAACATGAGCACTGATGAATATCGCCTAAATCGCACTAACCGAGATAAAGAGGTGAAGGATGTATGATATACATTCATAGTCACGCCATTGTGATGGAAGTAAAAGACAGCGCTAAATGCAATCCCTGACTCAGTGTGCCTTATGGTATGTGAGACTGATTACAAGATGCGTGCAGGTTGTGTGTACAGAGCACCCTGCTGAAGATTGGAATAGGTGCAGCACTTTGTAGTCTGTTTGCTAGAGCCTCAACCTTAAATGCTAATTATAAGGTAATCGCGAGTGATTTCGGCTGACCAGACATTAATTAGGAAACAAATAGTGGTCCACAACAGCATGACGTCATAATTGCTACCATAGATTGATGTAGATGGAAGCAGTACATCACACATCCAACACGTCGTAACAATATTATGGATCTTATATTTTACAGTAGTATGATACCCACCACGACGCAAATCGGTAAAGGACGATTTACTAGCTATCACAAAATAATGTTTTATTTTCTGCCTATGCTCCTTCCCCACTAAAAACGGCATACATGACTGAGTACTGAAGATTAGAAACGAAAAGATATTAAGCATTAAATATGCAAAACTTGTGCATCAAACGAACGGAAAATGTGAAGGCAGTGTGGAAGCCACACTTAGTTTTTATAAAGACGTTTGACATATCCCAAGTCCCCCCCCTCACTTGAGGATCATAATGCTTCCACTACTCTTGAATTTGGCTCCTTATTAGTGCTTCAAAAATGTAAACCTAAACTAGTATAGTGACTCACATAAGTATACAATTAAGGCATAAGACTTAATAATAATATGCTTATTTCTACAAATGACGTTTGTTGGTCTGAATTTGTTTCAGTCATTGAATCCTAACGCCATTAACGTCGTTTTGCGGTAGTTCTAAGATGGCTTGTCCTTTAGTGATCAATAAGAATTCAGTTAAAACTTTGGCAGCATGGTGGCTCTCCAATGAGTCATCTCTTAATTACGTGGGGCTAACGCCAAAAAGCGGGCGTGGGAAAGTGTACATTGACATGCATAGTCCGGGTAAGTAGTAAGCACTTCAACTAACAAGTCAGGGATTATCGTTGGGATGCCGTTTGTTGAAGCCATTCTAAAGGAAAGTAGTTGCGAGATTGAATGGCACATTTGCGAGGGTCAACCAGTTAAATCATGTCCTGTTAGAGTCGCTACAATCACTGGGGCTAACGAAGACATATTCTTCTGTGAAAACCTGGTTCTTTCAGTACTTTCAAGAGCCAGCGGTATCGCATCCCTAGCTAGCAGGTAATTTTGGATGGAAACCTACTTAACCATTTAGGATCCAATCAATTTTGCAGGAAGTTTCATGGAAGGGAACAATGTATATGCCTGACAGAAGGACACCAGGATTCGGTCTTGTTGAGGAATATGCTATGATGATATCTGGAATTTCTGAGCGGAAGTCATCTGTTAGCGTTCGTTGCAAAGATATGGATGCTGGAAGCCTAAAATCTGTATGTATTTTAAGTAATCTTAGTTTTCTTAGGCTATCGACGAAGTTCGGTCTAGAGTTGGCTCCATTCCTGTCCATGTTGCCTGTTGTAGGTTGGATGAAGCCTGTTTAGCTGCTGGAGCAGGGGCAGATATATTACTCACTGGTTTAAGTGCGAAGGTACGTGTTCCTTATGACTTATGATGTTTGTAGGAAATTGTAGACATTGCTTCACAAGTAAAAGAATCTTATCCAGAAATCCAAGTTATTGCCAGCGGCTCTTTTGATGATTCGGACGTAAAGCTGTGTGCAACCCGCTATGTTGATCATTTGACATCTCTAAAACTGTGCAATGGTTATGCGTTTGTTGATTTCCAGATGACGTATGTTAAGGATAGTGCTAAGAATACCGAACCTACAAAATATGTCCTTCTGGAAAGAAATGAAATATCTCGTAAGTTACTCTGCCATATATTTTAGGACTTAATTGTATAAAGTTTGGTAGATCAACATCAGAAACACTCATATTTGCATAACTAGGCGGACAACATCTTGAAATCATTGGGATGTTAGTTCTACATATTACTGTGACGTTTATTGTTGTTGTTACAATGTACAGCTAAGTAACAATGTGATTTTAATTTGTGAGAAGCTTTATTGAGCTTAGATCCGACTATGTATTGAACTTTATGTAATAGCAATAAATTTTTTGTATAATAATCATTTATGCAAGTAAGGGTTGGTGTATCTAGGTCTTGATATACGCGTTAGTATTTTTTTAATGTTTTTATAGTTGCACACGTGCGTTCAAAAATTCTGGTTTTTAGTATTGTATTATTTCTGATTGCTGATGACTTGTTTGTTGTTTAGCACTCTATCCACTTACGGTTCAAACTGTTTGTTGTAATGTGTTATTATTTCGATTCTTCATATCTTTTACTAAGTACTTTACGCATGTCATTTTAATGTCGCTTATTTAATATAAGTAGGAGGTTAAAGTACCTATTTCCCGTGTTCACCTTTTTTATATTAGACAACCTATTGGTCTTGTTAACAATTAGGACTTCCTCATGATGTATCAGTTAGTTACTAGTCTTCTCCCAGTTTGTTTGTAGACTTTACCTAAAGACCTTCGATATTGTACGTCAATCTAGATTTTTCGTTTTTTATATAGTCATTCCGTTTGAATATATGGGTTAACCCTAAACTAGAAAAACTTTTTATATAATACTTCGTTATCGGTAATGAGTTGCTTACTTTACTCTTATACAGACAGAAAATAATTTTACGTCAATTATAAATATCCATATTTGGTTTTATTGCAGTGTACAGAGTTGTGGCATTAAAATCCTAGGGTGAATCACAGTAATAATTATTTTGTTCACGACTAAGTCTCTTTCTTAGCCATAATTAGTTGTGCTGTATGGTATTTATATTTGCTATAGTCTATTCATATTTTTATTGGTTTTCGGAATAAAGCCGACTGCATCAAATGGTTGTAAAATTAGTCGTTTCTATTTGCTAAGTCTTATTCAACCTTATCCAACATTTCGAATTTCATGGATTTTAGGCTTTGGGTTGATAAATGACTATATTAATCCGGGGTTTATGAAATTTTTGGTGATATATAAAATTCTTTACCATATTATATAACGACTTTTCTGTTTTTTAGGTATCATGTGTCAATAATTCAAAATAAGAGTTCGCTTGGTTACATTTAATATTATCTGGTCATTGTGGTTGATAGGAACTGAGGACAAGCTATTTCTGTTATTTTAAAAAATTTCTTACGGTTTCTCTTTGTGTAGTAACTATCTGCATTTTACCATAGGCAACTGCAATTCACATATTTTCCTAAGATATGCTTTTTGATTCTGTCTTTCTAAACATTTTTACACTTATCCTGCTTAATCAGGCTTAAAAGCCCTAATTTTTTTAAATGGGTTCCTAGGTTCTTAAAATATTTTTGTCTAACTCTTGCCATAGCTATATATCATGCTTCTTCCGTGACATTGTTATTCCTAGACCAAAACTTAGTTTCAAAATATAGATTTAATGTATTGTGCAGTGTAAGATAACTTTTCATTCTAGGGTAATTTATTGCTTAAGCTTTCAGTGTCTTAAGGGTTTTTAATGACTTGTGAACAACTTGCTTACGTAAATTAAACATTTTAACATGCCCTTCAAGCAGTTGAATGTTTCCTTATCGCTTATAGCTCCTCCAAAATCAAAATCACCAGGCCCTCCACCCACTGAAGAAGTGGCTAGGTAAGAAGGGTTTCATTGTTAGATTTTTATACCTGTTTCAAATTTTCTTTTAAACGCATTTCCATTACTGAGTATTCGATAAGTGTTTAGGCTTCAGCTTGTAAATTTTGTATCAATTGTAGTAACATGACGAAAGCCTAGTATTGGTATTGGCTTTAAGCAAGCTAGTAGGGAAATATGCTGTTATTTAAGTTGTAGGTTAGATAATGTTCTGCTCTTGTTGCTTTACTTACTAGAGATTTTGTTTTTATATCTTTATGTCACTGTAAGTTACAGGTTTTTAAAAAAAATGCTTAGTACATAATTAATTGTGTAGGGTTTTGCTACAGATGATTTCCAGCAGTAACAATGTTATTTAAAATATTTAGTGTAAAAATAGCAATTTAGCATCCATTTAATTCTACAGCATAGTTCTGTTGGTTTTATTGTTGTAATAATTTTATTATATAACTAAACTAATAAACTAAATAGTCAGTGATCTTTTGGGTTTTTGGAAATTTAACTTTCATATAAACATACTGCACCGTTCCTCAGCTCAATATCTGCTCCATTAAAGAAGCCTCGCTTAGTCGATGATGAGGGTGACACCCCTAAATCAACTAAGCTCAATGGTACCCCAACTCGCAATACCAACCCAACGGCCCCAGATCCGAATTGGTCCACTTTTTCCAATGCAGCTAATGCACAGAATCAGAAGCGTGCTCAGCGAATTCTTCGACATCCTCAGTACACACCAGTAAGATTGAAATGATTTAGAAATTGTTGTAAGCATGTCAGTCTTAAAGTGTTTAGGACATTAGTTCACAATGCATTACAATTTAAATTTTGAGCAATGCTTAAAAGTATGTAAGAAAATTTTTGTCGTCTACTATATTTGTTTAGCAATAATAAGTTTGTGTATTTTAGCGCATATGTATTTACACTACAGATTTTTGTTAAGCAATACTGTGCAGTTCCCATATCATTACTTGCATTTGAGTAGTTCGAAATCATTTTAGTTATCTAGCTGGAATTTTAACTTTCTTTTAGGCGTTTTGCAATAACAAAGTTGTTTTATCTGATCTGTTGGAATGCATTTGGGTAAAATTACGATGTGCTTTGCATCAGGTATTTATTCAATTTAAAACAATTTTTATAAGAAACTACCATCAGAACGGTATGTATAATTCACTAATAAACACCATGTAGACTATTCTTCATCCTTAAAATATCCTGCAACGAATTTTCTTTTAATTTCAACCTTAACCAGAGTAATCAAATTTGATAAGTAAGGTGTAATTTTAGGTTTCTCTTGAAATGTTTTTGAGTTGGTCTGTTGCGTAACCTGTAAATCTTGACATTATCATTTCTTTAGCAAAATGATATACATTTAAGCAGTTAATTGAAATATGATGGTTTTAAATTTAAATACCTTTATTTCTTGAGAATTATAACTTATGAATTTGCACTGTAAAAAACTTATTTTAAATCCATCACGTAGGAATTTGACATGGTTTATCATTGGAATATCTAAGTAGTGTGTAAATAACTAGCCACATCAATTCACTTTTCTGTAGCTTAAAGGTTTGTTAAGTCAGTAACTTAAATCCATTACATTATGTTCTAAGGTTAATATGTGGTCTAATAAGTTGTTTAGGATGATTGTTTTTATCTGAATATTCTAGTGTAAAATATGTTTGCAGCTTACTAGTAATCTGTAGGTAAAGTGTCTTTAATTTTTCTGTTCTTTTGACTTGATGTCTAACACAATACTCTCTAGGCTTATGCAAGGTCATTGCTTAACTGTGAGTTAATAAGTAGCCTAAGTCTCATTTTCAATTTACATAATTAAGTGTTAATATTCACCTGTCTTAGTAATGTACATGTATGATCTGCCGAAAGTGCGATTAAGACCGTTTGAGAAAACTTTTGGTCTCATGATTTTATTTCCAGCCACAAAGATCAAATCCTCCTCGATCGCAAGCACCTAGTGGTCCACCTTTCTTCAACATGTCTAATCCGCGACTTATGCCACCAACATCCACATCTACGAGAGCCCCAACTATGCTCTTACAACCAGGTTTAAATATCAATAATCAAGTGTCAGGTGTGCTGATTCCACCAAATAATCAACAGAATGTCAATATGCGTTTACCTATGATACCTGCTCAATTACAGCAGCCACCACAACAAATGCCACAACGTATGCCATCAAACTCTCCGACAGTACTAGGTACGAATCAGCCAATGGGTGGTGGATTTTTAAATAGCATTCATCCTCCTCATAATCAGCCTCCAAATTGGCAAGTGATCCCAAGCGGTCCCAGTGGACATCCAATGGGCGGGATTGGTTTAGGGATGCGTGTTAGTGGTCCTGGAGGGCCAAATATGAATAACTGCCGGTAAGAACTCTCTATATATGCATGTATTTATACACATATCGTAATCATCCCTGTCATATTGTCCTATAGATCCAAAGATATAAACAAAGGCCAGATTTTAAAGACACTTGGGAACATAAAGTATCAGGCACCAGTATTTGAGGTTTTATCACGTCTTACCTTTCTACTGGAATTCACTTTAATATCACAAGTTAACCGTACCATATACTATGGGGAAGTTTTTGTGAGATCACTTAACCACAATCTAATGAGACTAAGATTCACAACAACAACTAATCTGTATTCGCAGTTAATTTTAAGGCAATAAATCCAGTTTTTTTCCATTGCTCGTTTTTTTGTTCACTTGAGTCTTCCAAGTTTGACTGAGAATTGTGGTAAATTAAGCCAACTTATTTAGTTAATCATTTCCTGCGATAATTACAAGGAATCCGCATGTGTGAAGTACTGTTACAGCCCCCGAATACCTTGGTATGGTCGATGGTAGAGAAGTCCGTGCGTCACCTCCAAATGCTTTCATGTAGCCACTCGTCTGGCTTTTGCCAGAGGAGTCCTATCCACTTCCTCATGACGGGGGGGGGTAGGGGTGTTTACCAACGTGGAAGGACGGAAGCAAACGTCTGTCGCATAAATCAAGTAAGCAAAGATACGAAGAGGTCTACTTAAGTGAGTTGAAGTCCCAAATCAATAATGCACACAAGCTCCATAATCCTAAAAGGAAAGAATAGGGAATATATCAATTTCTGTCACCGGCTACACATGGAACTGCATTTCCGAGCAATGTTCTGTTATCTGGATTGGTCTGTAAGTCAAGGGCTCGAGGTGTGGTCGCCAGAAAAATCCACTTAGGTGATACTGGCATCAATCTGAGTTAAGTCCTAGACTAAATGCTAGTTTACTGAATGGCGTAGATTAACGATGGCTGCATTCGCATGATGCCATGAAGATGGTGGACCACGCTTCTCGAGACATCCACTTACAAACACTAAGCTTCTGCATGTTTCTCACAACTCTTTAAAGTACATTGTCTCACTCCGATGACTCATGAGTCCAATAATAAACGTTAGTTCTTACATCAAGTAGTCTTAAAGTGCTTGTGTGACGTTCAGAAGCTGAGGATGTTTGACATCTCTCTGTATTGAATCATCGTTGTCTCTGAAGGATTGCGGATATTTGGTAGGAACGACATGTTGGCAACGACAAGGTTCATGATCATGTGTTCATGCACAGTGATGCCAACCCTATTAGGGCCACTGGCTTTGGCGGCTTGGTCATGTTTTTCGAATATCATCCTGGCGGCTTCAATATCATGTATTATTTACCGACACGGACTGGTTGAGAAAAGCAGGGAATTAGTTAGTTTATGACATTGCACCGCGAAACGGATGAAGGTTGCATTGGTCCGTCGGCCCGTATCGACTTCCTGGTTGGAGTTCTGAAGAGGATACAAATCAGTGGCTTGAAATTTAATCAAATATGGGACAGAACACAAGCTTATGGCGGTCTTACTGCAGTTCCTTACTACAATAAAGCTCTTAATATAGAAAAATTCCCCTTGTTTGCATCTCAACTCAAACTGCATTTCCTGTCTTGTAATTCTAAAACTGTCCGACTAAGTTTTACATTTGCCTCTTGAGTGCCTCCTCCCTCCATTTTCTCTAAACTACTGCCTTTGTACTTGCGTGATGCACATACTTTTGGTGTCTTTTTGTACCGAATTTTGTTTGTTTGAGTAAGAATTACGGATCGGCGACTGTGTCGAAAGCATTCATTCAAAACGAAATGCTCTCACGAACTATCCTAGTGTACAGAGTTGTCACGTACGCAGTCACTCTCCACTTATATCTCAACTATTTTTTTTTAAACTGTAAATTGCCCTGATTTTTCCTTGCTCAGCATTACGCACTACCAAATTTAAATACTCAAAGTACTTAACAGCACACACTTAACACAACTACCTTTAATTTTATATTTGCAGATTATGTGGTTTTCCGAATCCTTCATCAATGCCTTTTTGTCGAAATTGTCGTTCTGGCCTTCGTTAGGTCTAAAGGTTCTTTGTATGCTTTGTGCTTAATTTATTATAATTTATGTTCACTTAAAAATCTTTTCCTAACTCAATCGGGGTTTTGTACACTAGATGATGACACCTTCTTTGGAACGATTACTGATGATAGTCCATAATCTCATATCCTTAACATGTAGTAAAACGAAGCAAGTAAAGTCAATCTTTAAAAACTAACGGCTGTTTGGTGCTAGCTTTCTTAAGTTCGTTTTTCTCCGTTTTGAACTTACAAATTTCACATTACATGATCATTTCTTAGTAAACAAACATTTACTTAAGGTACAATTTATTATGAAAGCTGGATCATAAAGTAACTAACAAAAAAGCATTTTAGCGCTCACTATTGGCAATTAATTTGAGGTGATATATAAATAAGGTTACAGAACTTCACTAGGACAAAAGTACAACGGTGGGAAAAACTGAAACCGCTGTGGCTTTAGTTGGCAGATACAGCTGAGCTCGAGAGCTTATATAATACACATTTAGTGCTACTTAGTGGTCAGCTGTACGGGGTTCTCAGTGCGTCGATATCGTATACTGACAGACTATCCGCAAACCCCTAAGTAATGTGCAGGTATTCGCTAGCAGGTTTGGGCAAAACAGGGGCACTAGGGTGACCGGGTTCCGATTGTCAATGTAATGCTTAAAATGGATACATATGGTTTGGCCCTGTGTAGCTTGAACTGGGTACCAGGCGACAGATGCTTAAGGACTACTGGGACTATGGACTTGTATGCAGTCGGCTGATAAAGATCGTAGCTACCATGGAATATCTCCAGAATTGCAGTCCTAATTGAGCAGGCGTCATATACTTACTTGATCTTCGGGATTCTGTTGGAGAGTCCAGTCGCTAGAGGAGTTAGTCACACCGTCCGAACTCGGCTTAATCGACTTAAGTTTGGACAGCGAACTCGCGTCACTGGCTGGCGCGAAGTCTCAAGATTCAAGTATGCGAGCGCGGACTTCGTGACACAACGTAATGTTTATTTTCCGATGGTTACTTTTCTGAATGTGAAACTTCTGGAAATCACTACAGTATGTGGATGATTAGTGCATATAGGAGTTTTGAGAATTTCGTCTCGTTCAGGGCGCTCCATGTTGAGTGATATTAAGTCATGTCATCGGATGAGGTCTTTTCGGTCACCAGTGGTACTCTCCTCAACTATGCCAAGATGAGACTTACAAGACGACAACCAACGTACAAGTGTACTTTAATTACCTAGCATTGTATGCTTGGTCGGGCGAGTTCTCATCACGTCAACTGCATATTAGTGAAAATCACAGCATTGCTATTCGTTAAAAGGCCACTGTGTTAACTGGACATACCTTGAGTGCACTGAGCACTAGGAATCATTTAAAATGGCGAGTTCCTTGAGATGGGTAAAAATATCCAGAGGCAGAAAGAAGCATTGGTTTGGTTTAGCCTTGTTTATTAATATAGTCCAACAGAGTTCAAGAGGTGAGGTGTTCTTGCTAGTTTTTTACGCCACCACAAGGAGGTGCGCAGTACCCTACCAGGTCGGGATAGAATTGAGTACAGCGATAATCGAGGTTTCTTGATAAACTTGGCAAATTTATGTCCTTCGTCTGTTGTTGCCAAGTGACGGGCCATTTGATCATAGACTATAGTACGGAAACCACAGTTACACTCAATGTATCCTCTAACAAAAAGGCCAGGAGGAGTGTGTTTGTTTCTGCATCGCTTCATATATGTGGTTGATGCACTACACGGACCATAGAAAGATGCATAAAGAGGGCTAGGAAAAGTTGTTTCATGATAACTGACAGTGCTGATATACCTTTGCCAAGATTTTGTCTCATTAAGGTCAGAAGAATGTTGTATGGGTGGTGCACAATGAAATTTGCTCCAATGCCAATTAGCCGCAACAGTACATGAAGTAGTATATTTGCAACTTGCACAATCCAAAGTCAAGTTGAAATGTTTATGCAAAGGGTGACGCACATGTTCTCCACATTCTAAACACTTTAAAGTTACTCGTGGTGCGTGCGCGAATAGTTGGCTTGAGTATGAAAGGGACAGTTGGTTTTTGGGTAAAGAAGGTGATAAATCAGTAGGACTATTTTCATCAATAGGTTTTGTTAAGGGATGGGCGGAGTGATGTAGATACTCATGCCATTTAAGATCCCTTTTATATATAAAATCTAGGCGACAGGAGTTACATCGATAAGTCGTCTGCTCCCAGTGTTGCTGAACGTGGATATAAAATCTCTGTGCATCAAATATATGTAGACCTAAATAATTACTCCAAAGAACAGGCAATTCAAAGTGTTTTAGGCAATATGGACAGAATATGTGGTTTGTTTTGTGATGGTTATCTCTGAAGTGGGATATTAATTCACAATAGTAGGATGATCTGAATCCGTAACATATTGTGCATACGTACGGTGAATCTAAATACACATGTCTCTCATATAGGTGTATAGCGAACTTTACAATTGATGTGAAATGGTTTTCACAAATAGGACATACGAAACAGCCATCCATAAGTGCCAGTGGCGTGTGCTGTTCTACATGACGGTGAATTCTGTTGTGAAAACCCATGGTGGTTTCGTTTGGGACAGAAAGACACTCTGTGCAGAATTCAAAAGACATTAGTGAGCCAAGGTCGAGTTCATTCACGAATAGATGTGATAATATATGTTTCAGAAACTGAACGTTATCTAAGTGGCTTCCACATGTTGGGCAGTACACATATCCATCTAGCGCGATAAAGTATGATATGGACTGAATTTCTTTGAGCGTACAATAATATGTCGACCAAGGTATTCTGAGTTGAATATCTAACAGATTGGACAAGTCTGTCATCTCTGATAATGAAGGTTAATTATAACTGCACATACATACCTTACCTTATGCATCAAATTAAACGATGCTTTGAACCATTTCGGTAGGTTACTTATAATTAATGTTACTGAATATTTGTAACTGAAACTATCTGAAAAGCAAAATATATTCTAAGATTTGGGCAAATGAAGGACGGGGTTGATTCAAGTAGAATGCAGCGTAGAAAATATGCCTTAGCAATTCCAAAAGAATCTCAGACTTTCCTAACACCTAATGAAACCTATTTTACCGTTTCGCACTCCTTCATTAGTATACATAAAGCAACTCAAGTGGCGCATTAAAATGAACTCTAAGTGTAAATGTTACTACTTTCAAAAATAAAGGTCATGTCCCGGAAATCTAACAAGACTACTAGGAAAAACTTATAGTTCAGTGTCCCACTGTTACGAAGAGAGATTCTTGTTTTACTTATTTTTTATAACAGACCAATGTTGTGTGATAATACAAATAAAAGCCTACCACCAGCTGCGACAAATGCGTTATCCACTAGAGAAACATTATATCTCAGGATACTAACACCTCTTTGATGAATTAGACAGGATTGTGCTGAGAGTGGTAGGTCAAATTAAATCTTGAAATACTTTTACTACATATTCCACATAGATTAGGCGTTCAACTATCCAAAACCACTGAGCTAAGTCACAGTTTAATTTAAGTACTGACAAAATAGAATTGATCAACGATGGCAATTGTGATTGTTTAATATACCATCTTATATTATTACAACCGATGGATAGTTTTGAATCAAAGAAAATTCACAACTTAGTACGAATAAATACGCACCATACTTTGGATATCTACGTAATCCATGAGGCTGTTCTACTTATGCTCATTTCATTACATAAGTCTCACGTATTTACACAACATGAACCACTTATAAAACTATTTTGAACCCCGCAGTATAAAATATCAGTTACTTGTACTAATAAAATTAATCAGTAGTTTTCATGCAAAAAGCCTCTACTAGATTGAGATTCTGTAAAATTACAGAGAAATACGACGCGACCTTGAGGGCAGATGTTTGCGCCTAGTATCCTTGTAACAAGCTTATACAAACCAATTAATTTGCTTGGTTCTTTGGTAGAGGTTCATGATTATTTTGGTGAGGCATAGTAAAATATTTCTGCAGTATATTTAAAATCCAATATATTTCTAAGGAGATGGTTTAGATTAATCCGTATGATTGCAACTTGGTGCTTCGACGTAGATTACATTTTTTATCCCTAACTAAAAATGACCATCTGTCTCTACCTTGAACACCCCACCTGTTTCAAACTTACTTTTTAAATTATAGCAGCCTCAGTACATCGCTTTAACCAGCATATGTTATGATGGATATCTGATAAAACCAGTACATTCTGATTTTGTGACATGGATTATAGCAGCCAATCGCATCTGCTTATTGGTGGCAGAATTTATCAGATTCACCATTTCTGTCAGTAGTTTTTACAGGATTTATCTCGTTATTTGATCACTTTCCGTAAAATTTCGACTTTACTATAGTTTATGTCGACTCGTTGTCATATAGCCTTATTATCTACTTGATGATCTCTGTGTTGACAGTGTTTATTCGTCAAACTATTTTCTACTGCCTACATTCAGAAAGCCTCTGTGGTACCCAACGGTGTAACAAATTGTTGCTTTTGTACCTGATAATATATATTCTGTTCACTACTTTGGAGATTACTGTTAACGGTTCGATATTTTGTAACGTTCAACTACTTTCAGAATCATAGCATTCGGGCTATCCAACAACGTATCGACGAGATGTGATTTTATCATTCTTGTCCAGCCATCAGATTTGTAGCGGTAAATAATCCCCGAAATAAATAGTTGCATAGGCTCTCGACATTGATGCTGACCATGTTTGTTTTAGCGGACACTACTAGCCGAAGGCGCGCGATCACGCATCACCACCAGATCATGACTCGAACCACCGTGGGTAGCATCTCTCTCTAGTTTGTCAGCCTAGACGTTGCTATCCCATTGAAGCTCTGTATACGATCAAATATGATTTCTCTTCCAGCCTTCAGTGCCTTCTGATTTCTTCTCATTCGTGAGAGTGGGTCCGTTTGATAGAAGTGTGCTTTGGTTGTACGACAAGCGTAACTTGGTCATATATCCAAACACACTTTAGATAAATACTCGTTTGCCTATAGCGTAGTTTTAAAGTGAAAAAGAGAATTAGGTCTGTCTGTGAATGTTACCTACAATTACACATGCAACAATGCTCCTCAGTTTCCACAAATAAATTTTCTAAATAGTAAACATAATTACACAACAAATCTGTTGGTGTAAATAGAGCGATATCCCGAAAATCGTGCACACTAACCTTGAATTTAGCCGATACTCTTTATGTAATATCGATATTTTGGGCACTCTTTTTACTTGTATTAATTGTTTAAGTCGATGTTTCATGCTCGTTCTCTGATGCTATCAGCATACTGCGACAAAGAATCTAAAGCATTCTGGTAAATTTTGACCGTTGAAACGCATTGCAGAACTAACAATTATACGAAGTCTATATGAAATCTGGTCAGTGTGCTACACATTTTAGTCCGTGTGATTAGAAATAAATTAATATCCTGAGAAAACGTTTTTATCTTAAAACACCCTTTCTATCTAAGCCAAAATATTTTTTCATTTTTTTTTAAATCGAAACAAAATATCTGTACAATAAAACATTTTTGATGACGTAGGGAAGTCGATGTTAAGAAAACGAATTGTGCTAGATGAGGTACACTTTGAAATATAGGTTATATATATATTTAGGCATGATACATTGAAAAATTGACCCTGACCCCTGGCCTGTTTAAGAGAACGGTGAATTTCTCTTGTGTTTTATTGTGGCTATGTTTTTATGCCATCTGATAAATAATCAAATAACACATAAATTGCCTCTTTATCTAAATAGTGTGGTTTTATTCGATCTATACTAATGTTGCCCGTGCTATTATTTCTTTGTGTGGTACAGTGGTTTACATTACGTAAATTTACTTTGAACAGCTCTTTTAAGAGCGACTAAACCGAGGTCTTACGTGATTCCTCTTTATCTAAACATGAGTGGTGGTATCCAGATCTTAGGTTTTATGTACGCTTAATGATTGGGAATAGGCTTAAGTTCACTCATTTAGTTTCACATCCGATAAACATATATGACCTGGTCGAGTTAGAACTGTCGGTGCCAGTATTTAATGCCGTTATGCAGCTGAACACTGAGAATAAACTTTGATTACTGTTCTTATGCCTAAATAATTAAGAGTAGAAATTCAGTCCGTTAGGTGGGTTTGAAGTGTGACATTAAGGCACCTTTCAACTAATAGCGGCCCCTTTTTCACCAAGCCGTTTAGCTGCGAGTGATACACTGTGCATCAAATCCTGTTAACACCGAGCGATTTATACAAGGCTTTTATTAACTAAAACTGAAACTGAATTCCTCTATTCAGTTATAACAACCTCTGCGCCAAATATTACTACCTAACATTTAGTGAAATCTCTTGCTGTTGCTTTGGCTTTAATATCAGCTATTGAAACTGCCACCGAGAGTCTTGTAAATCAATCTATGGATGCAATTAATTAATTGAAATTGTTTGCGTGTAGTTAAGATCCTGCAAAATCTACATGTGCGTGTGCAAAACGCGTTCATGGTTGCGGGAAAAACGAGTAGGCAAACTTTTATGTCGTTGACTTAAGCTCGCTGACCTATTACGGACTCTCTAGCCCATTTGGTACATCTGATTGTAAGACTAACCATATATATCTGACACTTGCCAGATGCCAGAGGTGCACAGTCCCTTCGCCTAGAGGGTAATTATCAGTCTTGGTAGCTTATTGGCACCATTGATCATTTATTCTGTTTGGCTTGGTTCATTTACGTTCATGACAGTAACCATACTGGGTGTTGTTGGCGTTTACGTGTGATAGATCTAGGAGAAATATCACTAGAAGTACTGTGTAATTTTCTGATAATTGTATTTTATAAAACTTTGTTGGCATCTAGTAGGCTGTTGGTATTTAAAATTGTTGTACAAACATATTTTACGACGACATTGTTATTTCCACTAGCAACAGGGTTGCATGGAGAATTGAGTTGTAATGGTTCTACATAATCAGATAATACGTAACTGTACAAGCGCTAGGTGATAACATATTATTCCAACCCAATGATCTGGTCAACGGATGAAAGTCTATTTTACTTTGACAATTGCTTCCATCTCCACTAATGTCGAATTCCGGGGAGACTGTGAAAACATTTGGAGGAGATGTAAAGCAGATGGATGTGTAGTTTTCACTACCCACCTAGGGGATACTATGATTTCATGATTTACAACATTTGCTAGTGGTTCTGGTATATGTATCCCGTGTGCAGTCTTAACTATCCCTGACTTGAGTGGGAGGAGAACTAGCTTGATAACTGAGATCATTAACACCTCGAAGTCTCTGGGTGATGACACATGGGAGAGAGGCGATCCACATGTTAGGTCGGACCACAAAGAAGCGTAAGAAACCTTCGGAACCGTGTTTGCGAACATTATTTCATTCATTCGAACTGTTTGTAATGTAAACATTTTGTTTCTATTATTGTTACGCTCCGCTTGCCCTATCCTCCCGTTAGTATAATTATTTTTATTATATTGTCTCTTGTTATGGACTACAGTCAATTAGTTGTGTACAAGTTGTTCCTATTCACTACCACTATTTCCCTCGTTCTGTATTCATGTTAATTTTCTAATTGGTTTGTTGTGTGGTCTGATTTTATGTTTATGTAAAAGAATGCTTGAAATATAGATTCAATTCTGTCTGGCTGACCTATTGGCTCGCATTCTTCTTATTTCGGCTTGGGACTAAGTGGGCAGAGGGCAGACGCGCAATAATCAACTAGGCACAAGTAAATTGGCACTCGGCAATCCAATCACCCAAATTTCTTACGACATAACACCACATAACTCGGGTAATATACACCGTCTGATAGCTGAGCTTCTTGGCAAGACAACTAAAACCGTATGTCCGACCGCACAGTTAGTGAAGATCAGGAAGTAAGACACCCAATAGTGCTTAGTGAAAGTATAAGGGAACACAAATTTCCATTTGAGAACCCTTCGGTAACAACATGTCCTTCGTTTAAGCAGCCATCCAGTTAGGATATCAGCGTCGATCCAATCAGCGGTGTGTGAGGGAAGCCAAGGAGTAGTAAAACTTTCCATCAAAGCACCAACTGCATTCAAGGATGATGAAATCTACAGGCTTAGTTAATTAAAAATTTTAAATCTCTCAGCGCCTACTAATAGCCTGACAAAAAACCGTGATCACTTCAACAAATAACGATGGCTGGAATACTGTCGATTTCTAAGGCTAGAAACTATTCCAGTGAGACTTCAAGCCGTACAAATGGAAAGACACCCTATCGACCAACTCCTCTCTGCTGAAAGTTTCTTTCAACATACCTAAGGGCGTGGAGACGACATTATTTATCTCTCAAAGCCATCCATCCTCAGAAATACTACGATTAGGGCTAAAATAGACAAAAGTTAGGAGGAGGGGGAGGCAAAAAAGAAACTGCCGCCAGACTCGGAAGCGAACACTTCAATAGCAATGCACGAAGTCCCAAAACTTCCCGACAGATGCCCAAATGAGCACTGTTTGCACTATTTACGGCAATCAAAGTGAGCCTCAATCTATTTTAGACCTGCAGAGGTCAAGTTAGTGAGCTTCAGTAGAATACCTCACACTTGGATTTTAGGATACTAAACTCACCTCGTTTGATGTGTATAAAATTTAGAAACCATGGGTATTTAACTGTAGCCCTTAAGTCTTGGAATGCAGTCAAGTGTGTCCCACATAAAGATATCCGATGTTGTGAAAATGACTGATACTGTAAAGATCAGCCGCAAGTAAGGCTCTCCCATCTATCTTGGTGACCTTGGGAAGATAACCCTTGTTGCAAAGTTCCGTTCCCAAGGAAGCACGAACTATTGTTACTACTTCACCAGGAAAATTTCCCCACGGCCAGTCTCCTTAAAACCGGCCATAAATTCCAAATAAACCATGTATAAAAACACAGGAGGTCGGGTAAAAAGATAACCAAAGTAGATTACGGTCACTAAATAACTGGTAACCAATTCAGCAATCATATCTCCGAAGACAGAAATCGGATGCACCTAAATTAAACCCAAGTTAGTCTTGAGAAAAGTAAAAGTTACAGCTCAGCGAATTGCCGGACTGCTATTATATGATGCCGAAAGAATTAGGCATCGCGCCAAGGCAATGGGCCATCAAATCATCAACTTTTACTAACACTCATTGAGATTAAAGCAATTGATATTAGAATGAAAGCAAGCAATCTTATCACCGACCTATGAAACTGGGTAGAGGGGCAGGGAAGATCCAGATTGCTATAAGCCAGTGGCAGCGCCCTCATCCCCCAAAACCATCAAGAGGCAGCACCAGTGGGTCTTACAGAACCACTTCTATCCTGTCCATAAAACTACATGGTGAGGCGGGAATTCGATACTAAATTGAATAGGGCATATTCAAAATGGAGGCCACCTACATCCGCAGTAGCACAAGGCTGAATCCTAGGGCCATTAATGTTTCTGATTTCCATCTTCCACTAGACATTCGCTCGTCAATTTTTACGCATGCGTACAATTTTAAGTTGAAGAAAGCTATGAGAGATGATGGGAACACAAAACTCTTACAACAGGACCTACTTCACATAAAGAAGTGTAAAGGTGCCTGATCCTCAACAGACAGAAATGCCACATGATGTACTATTTCATTTCAGTCGGTATTCAACTAAACTACTACCTGTATGGTAACAAATAACAAGTAAGTCTACGAAACAAGACATTTCGATTTTCCCAAGCGGACTGGGGTTAGGGAAACCATTAACTGAATGTCAAGAAAGCACCCAAAACGTTACATTGAGTTCGTCGACATCTGAGCATGCAGATATTAGACTCGTCCTGAGCAATATCTGGAACGAATTTAGGAACGCACTTGGAAAACCACAGCATCGCACTCTCCTCAACTCTCGAAACGAATAATAATCTTCTGGAGAGGGCGTTGAAGCAAGCAACGAAATGCGTAACAGGACTCAAGAACAAACAACACACTAACCAGCTACGTTAGCTAGGGCCGTTTACCCTGACTTTCCGATTGTTGAGAGGAAACCTAATGATGGTTTACAATATATGTGTTTGACTAGGTACTCAAGTAAAGACACATCAGCCACCGTACATGCTCATGCATCCCGGAGAAATTTATTAACTAATGCTCATTAGGGGCACCAACACAGGTAATAGCTAATTTCTTGTCACGAAAAACATTCTTCATCTGAAACACACTGTCTGATGTAGTGACTGCAGCCTCAATTTGGCATAATCCAAAGATAAGCTTGATGACTATTTGTACCAATACGACATACCTAAAGCCCCCTTGAATACTGTCATGGCCTATATATTAACCTTTCCATTTCTGATCATCATTCACACACTTGAATGTCTCAATAAATTACTATACAGTTGAACTCTGGATGCTTATTTGTCAAAGTTGACATGTTGACACTTTTTTGTTCATTCTGCCCATAAAAGTGGCTTGCTCTTGATATCAGAAAATAAATTATCATTATCGTTTGAATAAGGGCTGAAACTTGCCCAATGGTTATACTGACATGGTCATCCTTTAAACTCTGGTTCTATATCACCGCACCATTCCTAACCCTGAACTTTAGCTCACCCTACCCTTACCCACACTACAGTGATCTTTCAATCCATGCTTGTGGACCCGGATGTGTGAACATGACGAAGTGGCAGGTACTAATACAAGCATACGTTTAAAAAATAAGTATGAAAGATGATTATAATATCGAAATAAAAACAAAATAATAATAAATAGTTACAAAAAATTATAAAAAAGATAAATAATAATAAAACAATGAAAAATATTACTACGAAAGCATTAGATAAAATATTCTTAGGAAAGTAACAGGACTAGAGCTGTGCTGTGACCAGGCTACTGTCGAGAGAACCGAAGACTGTGAGTTATGTGCAATCATACCCTGTAACTACTGAAGCCGAAAAATTACCGTTGGGCGTAATACAAAAGGCTGAACAATAACAGCTTCTACAAATTGTCGACGGATAATTGTCGCAAAAAGATCTTCCGAAACAGCCTTTTTCTTCTAACTATTAAGGGCAGTTTTGGAAATTTTGTTAGTGGAATCTTCTGTGATTTTCAATAGTTTTATTCGCTTTTATTAAGAGTACAGAAGTACTTGTTCCTCCTTACTTCAAATAGACAGTAATACCCTAAAACAAATCCAAAGATGTTCTACGTAGTTTGTCTGTGGACTAGAGTTCAGAATATAAGAGGAACACCTGTTAATGCTACACTTGTATTTCTCAGAACACAGGCGGCCTTATAATTACATAAAATCCTAAACACTCCTAGGTTCAAATAAGGATGCTTATTTAAAATGAATCCAAATACACATATCAGAGGGAACACCCAAAATCCAGAGGTGAACTGTATGCACAACTTCGAACAAAGTACGGTCATCTCCTAGAACTCCCACAGGTCGGAATGGTTTATGTATATTTTACCTAAGCCTTTAAATAAAAATTCAGTGCATTCTTCAGAACTCATACCAAATTATTCTGTAAGCCCGCCAACACTTCTTTGATCTATATACGTTTATATACTGAGATCTGTACATGGTGCAACGATTGACCCATTGTTACTAGACACGAAAGCCCGTTGGCGGAAAACTTTTCTGACTTTGTTCATAGCTATTTGGATTATTTGAGTTTCAATGGAAACCAAGATACTCAAGAAGTAAGCGCGTGAAATTAAGAGGTCGATAATTGAATATTGGATACCGTATTTTGGTTTTGGTGCTTCAATGCAGGTCAAGCAAAACGAGTACTATTTCGGATTTGTTTTATGTTTTCGATACATCAATGTAAATGGATTGAAGGAATGAATTTAAGCAAAGAAACTAATGAACACAGCGATGGATTTTCTCAAAAAAGCGTAAACAGGGAGGTGGTTTTTGCAACCGATGCTCCTTCAGATCATTCGAAGCGTAAACGTTATTTAACTGCGAAGTATGATAGAAGAACACGTCAAAAAATCAGCGAAAAAATAAAAATCGAAAATTTTGTTTTCGACCAGCTTCGCGCTCTCTATTCCACAGAGGTTTGTATAATATTTTTCAAAATGTACTGTCTTGAAGATTGATGATTATGATTGTGATATTGATGTAGATGAAATAAGTGATCTTGAGACCAACGAGGAAAAAATACGAGTCCTGAAAGTGATTTGCTACTATTTGCATAATGTCTTTTTACCCAGGAAAAGCTTAAGTCTTGTCCAGCTAGACCAGAGGAGATTGAAGTGAGTTTGTTTATGTTTATTTTTCTTCGCTTTTCTCTTTATTTTTAATTGCCATACTATATGCGCTGCCTTTATTTGTCTTAAAAAATAAGGAATTTAATTTAATCTAACGATTTTAACAGAAACCGTGTTAATTTTAAAATTTAGGATAAAATTTTATTGTGGATTCCATTATGACGTTAGAGCTTATTATCTATTCAACGCCTCTGTTTCTGTGTCACTTAACTTATTTTGTTGAGTGCTTGCCAATAAATAAACAGCTTGTATAAATCAGTACGAGTAACGTAAATTATTTCTTTCCGAACATCTGTGTTGAGTGTGAGTTTCAGGAAGAGATAATCTGTCAATATTTTAAACAAGATATTTAGGTTTATTCTACATCGTCTGATTGTTTCATAACAATACATTTACTATAAAGGTGCTTGAATATTTATTACTGTGGAATGTAAGCAAATGTCACTTGTTCTAGTGAGGAATTGTATCCGTCGACGAGGCAACACGGTAAGCGAAGTTTTAATACAGGTTCACTAGATCGTAGTTTTGAGTATTTTGTACTAACCTAGGTGTTAGTTGGCTGCAAAAAGACAAAATCTATATAATCATTCAATATTTGGCACGCTATTATAGGATCACCTTTATTTTACAATAATGGAAGCAAATTTACTCGCTTCAGTCGGTTTCATAGAAAAGGTTTGAAAGTCACATCCCAAACTTTATATATACTTTTTAGTCGCATTCAAGAATATTTGCGTGTTTGATGTCGCACCAGCTGTCTACCTAAAACGGTGCTTTATCTTAAAACTTAGCTATGCTTAGCGTAAACTATGAAGCATTCGTTCATCAACAAATTCAATACCTATATGAAAAGACAATCTATTTAGTGGTTATTGAAATGAATTATGTAGATAGGGTCAGGTAACAACTTGTAACTGTGCCTAAAACTTCTAACTTCAAAATTGGTGGAGATAGTACTCTACTGACTATGTTGATTTCTACTAACCTGTCTCAGGTTTGTTGATGGGTCTTCATCGTCGTTTGATTTTAAGCACCATTTATTGAACCGTCTAAACAATTGATTTTAATCAACTTACAACTCTAGACTATCAAATTCACTACATATTATCTTTCAGAAGTCGGCATTATTTACAAGTAGAAGTAGTGACAACCTAAATAATTATAGCGATTGATTCGCTTAGTGTAAAGTTAGTCCTTGATCTAGAATAGTTCTTTTTGGAAATGTCCTACAAGTTTCTGTTTCAAAAGCTAATTCCTTACTCATTCTTTATTGCTGATAGCATAAAAAATTCATAATTGAGACCTGTGTTTTACTCACTATTTGGAAGTCGAAAAATCAAAACTGCTTATTTCTGATAGTTTTTCACAAAATTTCTATGTAGCTGATTAGATTAAAATGGTCAGTAGTTAAACATAAATGTTTATTACACATCGTAATTATGAGACTTAGAATGATATCCCAATCTCTCGAGATACGCACTCAAATAAGAGAAGTATTCAATAAGTCTGTGGTTGATTCTTAAATAATATTCAGTAAGACCAGTAAAAGTTTGTGAATTTTTACAAATAACTATTATTCTGCAAACAAAACTAGATAATACAACTCATCATCGCCTTGAGATTTATCAAATTTTAGGCTGTAAGTAAATAAAATTCAGTTTCTTAAGTCAGTAAAATGGTACCATTCAATCTTTTACTTATAATACTAGTAGTAATAATAATATCTACTGCTTTTCGATAAAGGCAGATTTTTCAGAGTTAAAAAAACATTTCTGTGCATACCAGTTCTACATCCAAATGACGTTGTAATTACACTGGCTGTTTTTTATATTGCACTGCTCATTTTAGTTCCCTTTATTTGAAAATTAGTTTTATTTCCTAATGCACTATTAAAAATGGATGGTTAAATATATAAAGATATGGACCACAGAGTGTGTATTTATGCGTATTAATGATACTTTACACTACAATAGCGCTAAACATGCGCTATAATTACAAATTTTGATGGCCAACCGATTTAAAACTGTTTTGATAAAACATTAAAAGGATACATTCTGTGTTCTAAAGGTTATAAGATGTTCTTCCAGGTAGCAGAAATGAAGTGGTATCTGGATTTACCTTTAAATCTACCATAAATATTTTAGTAACTGCAATGCTTATTACCTAATTATTTTTAAATACTCTTGGTAAATCAGTCAAAGAAGTCATTAACTGTCATCGACTGATATGGCCTGGACATGTGTTGCGCACACCAGACTACCTCCTGCCTCGCCGCGCGATGTTGGCTAGAATTGAAGTAGGATGGAAGAAGGGTAGGGGCAGCCTAACGAAAACATGGCATCAGTTCATGAAGCCTTTGACTGTTGGTCTAAGCCATGTTGGTAGATACAGTTTACCTGGTTAGGGTCCGCGTGATAGTTGCAATAAATGGCTGGAGACACTTGGAGACATTGCTCAGAATCAGTCACATTGGCGCGAGCGTATTCATTTTTTAACTCCATCTCAATCTTGAATCCTATTATTAGTTTCTACACACCTTTACTTCACACCTTTCTCTTGTATTCTGTTATTATTTGACCTCTTATATCGTAGTCATAATGTGGTATGGCAACTTAAACCTATGGGCCCATTTGCTCAGTTTTATGTTGTTGATGATGATGAAGGTTAAACTTGATAATTTCAAATAAATTGAGCATTCGTTAGGTCTTTTATAAAAATGAGTGATATCTATTTGTAAAATTCCAATCAGTAAGAATTAAAATTTTTGACGTTTCGCAGCTTAGTGCAAGTCGTTTCTTTAGAAAAACGTCAGAAATCTGATTTTACAAATATATATCATTCATTTTTATTTTCGTATAGAGTTTAATTGGTAGTTGAGAGATGCTTTGATAATCCTAAGTCCATGGGGTTCCCATCCTATAAGTTCCTTTCGTGCCTCCCTAAACGACATCAGTGCAACTTCCTGTTTGTGTTGGGCATTTTCTTTTCTGTGACCAGAGTAAAACGTCATTTCTCTCGAGGTTAATCTTTGCTTTCCGTCTAGTAACAGATGGGTTTTACCTATTCTAGGTATCTTCAATATGTATCTTTTTGTTGCCTCAATACCTTTAATAGTCACCTTGGTCGCCTACATCGTGCGGAAATTCCGTGTACCTATACTGATTATTGCTATAGTTGTAAAGAGGGGCATCAGCCTCGTGACTTCTAAAGAAACTCGACTTGGCCTATGAAGCATCATAACCCTTCGAAATGAAGACTTTCCAACTCCCAGAGCAAAGTTGAAATGGTTTACATGACATTTTTTGGTTAGCGTGTTTTAGCAAGTTTGTTTTTAATGAGATGAGACTTATAGCCCCATGCCAAACCCTCTTCGTTTGTCCGGGCTTGGAACTGGCAGTAACCCTCAGGTGGATTCCAATCAAAGTTATTTCGAAAAACCATTAGATGTATTATTGAATAATATTATAAAAAGGTTGTTTGATAAGCATGTAAAAGTGGAACACTTTTTATCATCGTGTTCTTTGAGCTAGATGGCTTGATTACAGGGCTTTCATCGTCATTCTAGACAATATTCCAAAAGATCATTTTGTGGGGAATTATGCTGATGTTGTCGTCTTTGATAATAATGAAAACCATAAATTAAAACACTTATTTCAGAGAACACAGCATCACCTGATCAGTAAATCTGTGACACCATTTTAAAATTAGAATGACTTATTAAGTAAAATCATAAGAAACCCTTATGTCACAACTAAACTGTTGTTATAAAATCTTACGCCAAATAAACGTAGCTACTTATTTTCAACTAGCGGTTCGCCGAATTAAACACTATGACCTGAGGCACAATGCGAATATAAAACACTGGTATTCATTGGCCTCTAAATTGCACTCCTTCTGCGCATAAATAATTTTCAAATAGAAAACTTGGATTTGTATTTGATGACAAATGCTTTTCTTTCAGACTACAATATTATCTTGACTTCCTTGGGAGGGGGGAAGGCTTTTCACTAATTTAGCTTAAAAGTGGCTTATTTTTAGTACTCTAGGTATCTGATATATTTTAATTTGTGGCTAGCTCACAGGTCGTTTTAAATAATAAACACGCCACTTAAACTAATTAGTGGGTATCTGGACTCAGTAGCTCAGTAAATGACGATCTTCTTATTAAGAGACAAATGGTGGTGTACAAGGGCATCTGGTTTAGCTTTAGATTTTGCTAGTGGCTACAATTAAATATATGAAAACCTATATGTACACGGTAATTTCGAGGTATCTACTCAAGAAGTAATTGTTCCAACAAAGACTGATCTCATACATGAAACACAGAACACAAACTATTACAATTAATAACAATTTGAACTATGTTTCGAGTATTGTGTAATGGGTCTTTTAAAAGTGCATTTTAGTCGACTTTGTAATTGATACATAAATTAAACTTGTGAAGTGATTCCAACTACCAAGTAATCATTTAAGAGGAAAATGATTTAATAGTTTCTAGCAATTAAAAGTATTTGTATCCTTCCAGATATATTTTCAATGTTTTATAGAACATCTGAGTACAGAAGTTAATATTCATTGGAGCCAAATATGTTTTATTTTGACCTGAAATACGGCTTTATCTCTGTTTTTGTTTGATTCGAAAGTTTAGATTACTATCAAAAATTCAAATGGTGACCTTAATTAAAGACTAAAATTAGATATAATAATACTACTAATAAGAGATTAGTAATTTTGTCCTAAAAGTTTCACAGCATCAGACGTTAACTATTGTTATAACCGACTAATCTAGATAGAGATCAAGAAAGAATACAAAATATTTGGAGGCATATTACAACATAGTGTAATTTATCTCAGATGACAAACTCTTAAAGATCATTTACCTTTTCAAATATGATAAGTCATTTTTAAATGCCTTGTATACTGAAATATGAAACGAGTACTTGGTAGCAATAAATATCTAGGATTGCAAGTTATATATTAGAAAATTTCATGCCTTAATCACAATCAATTTTCCTAGATTTGCTTTTAACAATTTTGTTTCAAAATAAAGGTGAGAAGGACTACACATGCTATAATTCTCTCAAAGGGTGTTTGCATTCATAAAATGTGAGAAAAGTGTTTCTGTATAAATAAAGAAAATTAAGCTATCCCGTTCCCTTTATGTGAAAACACAATTAAGATACATTGCACTCACGTAAATTTAAATATAGGTTAGTCAGCTCCAGATTAGAAGAGAGATATACATTAATTGTATTTTGTCATAAAACGTTGCAAGTTGTGTAATATGAAAGATTTTGATTCAAAGGAGAAAGTTCTGTTTTTTAATGATATGTTGTCTACCTCATTTTATTTTTTCTTCTCCTTGAAAATCTATATTAATTAAAAAAACAGCTCTTACTCATGGATATCTGTCTCACCTAAATGTGTCTCAGAGTCACCTAAAACTTATTCACACGTTGGCTTGAATATTTAATGATATCGTACTCACCATAAGATATAAAGTCCTAAAGTTAAATCCTCGGTGCGTTCACTTTTACAATCTATTGGAGGCTTTTAAATAAGGATGAAATATATTTCCAGTGCTCCCTAGTTCTCTGTTTTACGAACTAAGATTTTATAAATAAGGGTCTTTTGGATTATTAAGTGAAGAATAGGATACTGATCAATAAATAAACTTAACAACATGGTTTAGCTATGTGTCAACTGCTTATGAATCTGGATTACTAAAGAGTGCTCATTGAAATATGACCACTATCTCGAATAACTTTTGTTTAACCAGGAAAATAACTCTGTTATGTACAAAATATGTAGCATGATCAAATACAGTTAATGCCTTTAAAGTATGGAATCTGTAGGCCATTCAAGCGGCAATGAAGCTACTACCTGATTACTGAACTTAATTCATGCTTGAAATTTCACTATCGTTCAATCTGTAAAATAAGCAATCTACAGAAACCTATTATATTGATCCGTTTTCTTTGTTAAAAAACTATGAATTTTTCAACCACAGTGCGGAAATACACATGGGACCTATAAAAATACCATAGATCCTGAAAGCAATATTAATTATCGTAATTAGGTGTTGTGAAGACTTTTTTTATTTGAATTAGATATTACGAATTAATCTGAACTGAACAAACACCAAGAACCAGGGAGTAGTGGATAGATGCTTAATCTTAGTGTGGGGCTGCTAAATAAATTCTTAGGGGAATCAAATGCAGAAACTTAAGGTTTCGAGGTAGATGCTTAATCGTTAGACAGCCGAGCTGATGTCTAACTGTTGATATTTCTAACTTGAGTCTGTTTGTGATGCATTTACGTAACTTCATCTATTCATGTCCAATTGTAATCAACATCACTTCGCTAGTGATTGACTTCAGGAGATAATTTTCGGAGTCCTAGTGAAAAGATGTGATTAGTGGAGTAATATCACGTCGAGTGCTAGGCAGTTACCGATTGAGGGTTATAAACAAGTACGCGCAAAATTATCACGAACTGACTCAAGTTAAGAATATCAACTATTAGATACCTTCTCGAGTGTCTAAGGTTTAGGTGTTTGCCTTAAAACCATAAGATTGTGGATCCGATTTTCCAGTGGAGTCGGGAATATACACTGCTATAGGGCCCCATACTAAGCTGAAATATCTTTCTAATACTTCTAATTGTTCTCCAACCTAGGTCAAGTTCGTACGTTGATCAGATTATGAATACTAACGGAGTCTCCTACCACAATGGTGTGGATTTTACGCATTCTCAAAAATAATTTATTAATTCAGTTATAAAAAGCAACTACTGTCATCAATAAATGTTTAAATGTTTATAACTTCCGTTGTAGATTGCTTCTGATGATAATTAATTTTTACCACTTTCATAGCTATTAATAAGCGACCAGCTGATATAGGCTTTTGTTTTTTATTTGAAAATTAAGTTGCAGAGAGTTTTAGTATGAAGTTTATGAAAATACATGTCTTTATTTACTACGTATTCCGTTAATGTAATTGTAAATAACTAATTGTTTGAATAGGAAAATAAATAGTAAAGTTAGTGAAAAATTACGAAAAGTATAGTATTCTTGATGTTTTAATATAAATAACTTCGTCAGTGTTTTTTTTGTTGATTTACATCATGAAGGTAAGACAAAATCTCAAACATTAGGGTGAAAAAATTCAGCTACTAGATTCCATTATTATAATGACCATGATAAAGCAAAACATATCAATGTTATAATAATGTATAGAATTCCATGAAAGTTCCACACATTATCCTTGATAGTAAATTAGTTATTCAACTATAAATACACATTTGTTCAACCTGTCTTGTTATTTCTAAGCGTAAACGTTAGCTGATTTTAAGATGATGCGTGAGCCTCCTTGTTATTTTGCATTAAAAGTATTACAATAGAATATGTTTTTTTCAGTGAATATGGCATGCGTTAACTAGGATTACCTAGAAAGTGGTCTGTTATAAGAAAATATGATGTTTCTTTATGATTCAATACTCACTTACTGTCTACTTTACATGAAGAAGTTACCTACACCTTTTATATAAATCGATACGAACAAATTTCGTTTAATTGTAGTGAGATGTTTGTGAAATTCGTTCAGTTTAAAGAGATTGTACTAAAGACTGACTTTAACGAAGACGATACAGCGCAAGGCTCAATTTGTAAATGTGGATCATTCGAGATCATATAAGTGATTTGTATTCAATAGACTGACAACGGAATTCTCCATATAGGGTCACTATGAGAAGTCTCCCATTAAGATGAAACATCTTTCTAAAGGTTTTAAGTTTATAACGGTTGTCTCCCTAGGGTCATTCTGCGATTTTAGATATCTATAAATTCCACTATAGAAATAATAGTTCATGTTGAAGAAAATATAATTAATTAGGAAGTAGTACCACTAATTACATTACTGTCTAAATCTGAATTTTTCTAGTTTTTTAAATATTTTATAGTTGTACACCTGCAAAATAGTCTACTGAATTTACTTTAACCAATAGAAACTTTAGTTGGAATTATCAAATGGTTTTATCTGCGAATAAAAGTAAATACATAAGGAGTAATACCAGAGTGATATTTTCTATAAAAAACTTTAACTAATGTTATTCTTATTCGTCTCTAATATTTAAGTGGAAAAATTAATTAATTAAAATATTACTGAGTGCTGTTTTTAGGAAAATACTATTTAAACGGCGTCAAATGTTGTTGAGTGTTATTAAGTTATATGAATGATCTTTTGAATAGGTATTTACTCCTTCATTTGTGTCAAATACCACATTCGTATATACTTCCGTTCAACTTTAAAAGTCTTATTACGTATAAATATATCGTTTTAAATCTTAGATATTACTGATAATTACAAGCATAAGTATTTTCATGAACTAATTTTCCAACTTTTTTATTCTCCTGAATATTACCATGTGTTTTAATTTTTTGAAACGGAGAAAATGTAAACAGCAATAGTTTCCACTAAAGTTGCAAGTTTTTGATTTTACTTCAAATGAATTTCACGGTGAAATTTTCCAACCTTCTTAGACTTACGGTTTCAGCAACCCATTTGAATTTAGAGTTTATTTTACTGGGATAGAGAAAAAGCAATCGACTAGAGATATTTGTATACACTCTTCTCATCGCGATCCGCCTTCAGAAATAATTTTCATTCGTCACAATTTACTTTTAATAAAACCCCTGAAGAATTAAATGAATACCATTTATTCACAAGGCATTTATTAGTGACAATTTAACTTTACTTATGACAATATTTCATGAAAACGATATTTAAAAAGTCAAATAGAATCACTTATCTCAGTATTTTCTTTATAATTGTCTGTAGAAATTTATTAAACAAAACAAAGCTTACATGATCAGGCTCTGTGATCAATTTAGTCTGACTCAATAAATATATTTATTTATAAAATAATACTAATCTAACTGTTTGACTACCCTACTCTAATCCATTTGTTGTTTCGCACATTCTGTAACTACATATATATTGTATTTCATAAAGCTTCATCACGTTATCCAATAAGCTGCTGAGTTCGAACTGCCACATTTGTGCAGTAAGAACGTATATATATATATATATATATATATATATATATATATATATAAACGTGTTAATTTATTTATAGATTGAATTTAATAACTCTGTTGTGCCACATTCCAGCTTTAATTATAATTGTGATTTAATACTGTATCGAGGTAATCCACTCAAGATGCACATTTGTCAAATCCACTCCTTGTCGACAACAATGGGATGACACAAACACATCTAAGGTTTTGTTTATTTTTGCTTTGAACTGTTGTTCATAAATAAGGTTTTTATAGAAGGCTTTTGAATGTGATTTGTAAGAAAATCACTTAAGTCATTAAGCTCAACCTATCATTTCTACACTTGTATTGCCTACTTTCCAATGACTGGATTCAACGGATAAATATGTTAATTACCACCTAACTAAAGACTTTCCTTAAATTAGATTATCATGTTGTCACTTTAATTTATTTTTCTCAATTGCCTTTCTAATACTGTGAAAATGAGAAAAGGACATTTTTTCTTGTAAAAATACGGTCAACAGAGTACACATATTTTTATAAATAATACACAATACTATGGTTACGAAACAAATTAAATCATTTATTAGTATGACGATCAATACTTTTTCTACGTTTCGTTTTATCAGTTATTTATGTATTGAAGATAATTATGTGTTAATTCTAAGTCCTTTTTGACTTATAAGAAACACAAATAGTTTAATGTAATTCCCGTTGATTCTAAAAAGACAATAGGTTCGGACCAAGGATAGTGCACACTGCTGGGGAATTCTATGTTAAGACAAAACAATTGCCCAATGCCTACTGAATTTCAGCGGTACCGATCTGAGATGAATCTGTGACAAATAGAAAGAACAACTCAGTTGTTGCGTGAAACTGTCTAAAATGCATATTATAAAATATCAAGGGCATTTTTTAAAGATAACTCAATAAAAGTAGTTGAGATATATGAAATCAGTTTTAATTATGAAATGGATTTATCAAGGCGAATAGTCTATCTGATTTCACTTTGATGATTAAAGAATCAGGCAGTAGTTATCGTGATATGTCTGTGAATGAAACAAATGTGTGGGTTCTTATTAATTTAGTAAGGTTCGTGATACGATACAGCTAATAGATCTAGAGTAGCCGGATGATATATATAATTCCATCATTAGACATTAGGAATACTGCGAAACTTTGTTTTGAATAATTGTACTTCAATCGGATACCATGAATTTTTCTTTCCCAACCCACAGCTACTCCAAGAGACTAGACTTGTAAAATGATTGTATTGTGGAAAAAAAACTGAGACGAGACTAGCGAAAAAAAATTTATATGAATGCATTGATTTTTATCTCAATTAAAGTAAAATCATTAACATTTTTATTAATATAATAAACTGTTGTAGAATGTATTCTGGAGTATGGCTCACATTAAATTAAATTAAAGTGATGAAAGTTTAAATATCAATAAAATGAGTAATATATATTTGTAAAGTTCCAGTGAGTAGAAATTAAAATTTCTGACGTTTCGTGGCTTAGTGTAAGTTGCTTCTTCAGAGAAATGAATAACCGAATTGAATTAGCACAAGGTCAAATAATACAATGGAACGAATCAGAATCAAAATACGTTCATACAATCAAAATTGCGAATTTTAATCATGCCATGTCAAGTCATTTGGGTCAAGGTGGTTTGATGTGAGGCATGTGTGCATGCATATGTTAGTGTGATGTGAAATGAGATTATGTGAAAATAAATTGTATGTATGTTCATGTGAATGTAATTTAATTGTGATCAGTTGGATAGAAAGTCCATGTTGGGTGGATAGAAAGGCCTTCACTGATATCTGTTTAGATGTAACTTTGAGTAAACTAACACTCATTAGGGAATAAAGTGAATACGAATAATGTTTACAATCTAAATTGATAAAATCGATAAAGTTACAAATGAACACTAAATACTAAAGTAAATCTGAGATTGGTTACTGATCAGTAATCATGTACAGTCAGTCTCTAGACTGTGTTTTTATGAATGCTTACAAATTATCAGCCTCTTTATCAGTCTCTTTAATAAAACTATCCTAACGTGCTGAGTTATACTGATAAAATCAATTGCATCAAAATTTGATTCCTAGACGGTTAACGGACCATTTTGTAGTAAGTAATACAATATTATATTGAAACAACTCGTTCCAACTCAAGAAATAAAGACACTAAAATGATGGTATTTTTAATAGACGTTTTAAGCTTCACATTTTTGAACCGTGCCATTCATGGTTTAGCAAGTGAACAGGTAGACTCTGACATTATACACCTATTTAATGTTAATATGACTTTCATATTTGTTGATTTAGTCCCGTCTTATGTTTCTGTGACCTCAACAAATGCCACAAGAATTCAGATAAATAAATCTAACCTATAAGATTTTACAAAGCTTCTGCAGTGTTGTTCTACCTTGTCTATAAATAATTCCAATTTTCTTACTTAATTACCATGTAACTTTTTCATTCAATTTTCATGTAGATAACACTGAATTCAGCTGTATACTATTAATCAGTTGATAACTGTTTTATCAGTATTGATTCGAATCTTGTAACTTTGTGGTAATAATAGGCTAATGGACTCCTGAAATTTGTTGTTGTTGATGTTGTTGATGTTCGGGATTGTATAATAATCAGTGTCTAACAACATTTTTGTACCCTGCAGAGATATCTGAAAACAGTATTTCACTGACAGATGTAATTTATATTTTTATAGGAATACTTTCTATAATCAATAAAACTGTGCATGTTTACTTCATAAATAATACATTATTTTCCTTTTAGCTTTTTACAGAAATAAGAATTTATTCAGATTTTGTTTCTCTATTAACTTTTTATATCATATTTTCATTAAATTTTCAAGGAATTTATACAAAGTCTTTTACGAAGATTGAAATGAATTCATTAATGTTACCTATTTTTCCTGTGTTCAATGCTGTAGTGGATCAATAAACAAAGAGCTTGACAACTGCTCATTCATAAAGAAAACTGTTTTTCTTGTATTTATTAGTGAATACCAAAATTATCTGTTATTAATTTTTACAACTAACAGTACTACTGTTACTAATGTTAATATTTTCAATTCTTAGTTATTATTTCTTTAAAATAAAGTAATACTCGTTTTCTAAAGTTGATTGTATACTTTCTTTGAATTAATTAATGAAAATGAAAATAAGTAAAAACCAAAAATGTATTTTATTGTTAATTTAAAATAGTTAATTTCATTTCTATTTTCTTTCTCGTTGTCGTAGTATTTTTACCTCTTTCATCATCATCATCTGCTTTCTTTTACTCATTTGATTACTGATGTTCAGCTTTGAGTCTTCCAACTTTGTTTTCAGTAGGCACCGAAGAAAAGATGATGTTAAATGATAACCATACTTCACCTTTTTGTTTTGATTCTTTTACTCTCAAATTTATGCTCATACATACTCTGGAAATAATGAAAAAGAAACAGGAGAATTGTTCGCAGTAATAATAGTAGGATAATTATTACTACTACTATTAATCGTGTTTTGAATTTGACTCCAGTGTCTTCTTGTTGTGTTAATGCGCTTTCTTTTGCTTATCTATGCGTGAGCATATTTAACACAATTTCGTAATAATTGGATGTAAGTATTGCTGATTGTTTAAGTTTATGAATTTTATTTTTAGTGTTAATACTACTGTTTGTTGTCTCATTGTGTTATGTGATAAAGTTTGCTGAATATGCAGCAGTATATTATATTCAGGAGCTTGAACGATTTTTAAAGTTGACGTGACGAATTTTGACCTTAATAATTAACTGGTCAGAAAACAAATAATGACTGAATAGTTGATGGAAAACAAGAACGATTGTATTACAAAGCATATTTATATTTTATGTTTTAAAAACTTGAAGATTTGAAGATTTTTCTGCCTAAAAATCAAGTTAAATAAACACGTGGTATATTTAACACAATTACTTTTACTTTATTATGAGGAAATATGACTTATGATAATAAATTTTAGCGATTTCAGACGTATTTAAAAGTAATTTTACAATGCGTTTTATGCGGCACATGATATAGTCCCAAGAAGTCTATGAATTATGTTTATATGAACGGCTAGCGTGATTGCTATTGGTTAACCTGGACTCGTCATTTCTTGCTAATCATTATAAAGTCAAAGCACATTCAGGGTATACACATATATAAACTAAAGCATTTAAGTCTACTGACAGTAGTAATTTATAGCATCAATGTAACAACTTATAGACGCAGTATCTGGTAGTAATATAATATTTTGTTGTGGTTGATAGTCATTTAAAGTGCTCACTTCCTCCTCACATTTGTTGACCTAATTTTTATGATATATCAATTATTAGTAGCAGAATATTTTTAGGGATTATTTTAACCATAGATGAGATTCATCACGGAATGGCCACAGAGTACTATCGAAACTCAATAATTGTTAAAGTTTTCACTGAGAATTAAATCTAGAAAGCTTAAATCTCTGTTTGTTGGTCCAAAGTGATTACATACCTAATATTAATGTTACAGATATTTGTGGATGAATAAGATTATTTTAGGGAAGAAAAGCCTATTGAAGTCGATTGTCTAAGGCTTTTGGTAACGTCATTGTAAAATAGCTTAAAAAATCCGGAAATCCCGTTTTCATTGCATACTTCTCCGGAACAAGATGAATCAACTATAGCTAATGCTAATCGCACTCAGACATTCGGCAGTTTATTTAAATATAATTTTACCTAAGTAAAAATAAAGTGGTTAAAAGCTTTTATAGTCGACATTTGATTTCATTTAGTTACTGAAATAATCCACTTACTAGCTCTAAAGTTATTTGCATAAAATAAAAGTATAGATGCAAACTAATTCTATTTACGGACATTTTCAATGTCATAGTGCAAAAAATTTAAATGTATTGTGTTGGAAATTGATCGAATACTTGATATTTGAGTTGTATGATAATAACACATTTGTGAAACATGCATTACAAAAAAGTAGTTACGGAGATTGATTAAACTTACACAAATATTATTCAGATGATTATATATTTTGATTGCATATGTATTAAAAGTGTTGTTTCTACAAATTTTATATACCCTACTTTCTAACGTCTCATTTAATTCATTGGCTATTTGTATTTCATTTTCCGTTGATGAACTAGAGCTAGAACTTACCACCCCATTTATTTTTATCATTGATGCTATCATTTACATCGATGTTACTATTCTAATTAGGCTGTTTTATAGTCTCGGTTGATACGTATATGCAGAAAGCGGTGTATAAAATATAATTATAAACAACTTTGTTAACTCCATTCTTCATCCTCTACCGGATCGCAGCTAGTTTGTATGGGAAGCAGAGCATGAGGTATTGGAATATCAAGTTTTTGTTCTTTATTCGTTGTATTTATTCTAGAGAGATCATTTTTAAGTCACCTGAAAGAATGGCATATAAAGTCGGATCTTGTTATTTAAAAAGTAATTTCATTCAGTTTTGTGTTCCAAATTGAATTGTGTATTCGCTTCAGTAATTGAAATTAAACTATTTTCAGTTTAAAGCGCTTAAATTATTTCGTTTATCTGGGCATTCGCTGTTTGATTTTTCGTGTTCAAACGATAATTGGCAAGATATCAGATAAAAAATTTAGTTATTTCCAAGAGGTTTTTTCTACATTTTGAACAGTATAAAAATAATTTTAATCAGAGAAGCAAGTTCTACACAGTCACGTTTCGTGGCTAGTGCAGGTATTATTCAGTCACGGAGACCGATTCGATTGATATAAGCTTCCTAATTTATTCAATTACTGAATTTATTACCTCTAATGACAGTACTAGGACATCGAACATTTATTTAAAAGCTAGTTACTCATAACAGATATTTGATCTGATTTTTGAACAGAATGAAATACAAAGTCAATAAAACTTTTATTTTCCTTTAATTTTATGATATATAAGTTATTCTAATAACTCACAAATAAAGAATGACATGCTTTAGTAGGTCTTCGAAAGACCAGCGAAATATTTCTATCTTTGGTACTATACGTCGGCTATTATTGCTAAATACACTTAATATCATACAAAAAGGTTAGAACGAACGAAAAATACTATTACTTTAAACTCGATGACAAGTTTCAATTCTAGATATTCCATTTAGTCTAATTAATTAAATAGTGATTATTAATGAAACTAAACTGAAGTACAAATAATAAAATATTCGTGTGATTGATAAATCCTTATGACAGAATAAAACGTCAACACGACAATAAAAATATATTTGACCATATATTTAAAGATGCCAAAGATTCTTAAAAACAACCCAAAGCTGTTGAGAGTTGCATTATTTCTAAGTGAACCAGTCGAAAACAAATTTCTTTTCAAATTCTTAAGTCACGCTAGTATTGTTGAAACTGTACCATGTACTTTCAACCTGCATGGGTAACTGTCAAGGGCACCGGAATTCTTCATATACCCACGATTTTGGCTATTTTTGCTTTCTGAATGTTTGACGGTTGAATCTTTAGTAATTGGTAGTGGTGATAGGGGGGTGGGATAGCATTGTAGAAGTTTGGTTAAAGAATATTTGTGGGTGTTTAATAATTGCGTTAAAAATCATACGCTATTATTACGTTGATATTTTTGAATTACATAGCTACAGTCGGTTCATAACAAAAGCCATTCTTAAGAAAATTATCTTTCACCGTGTAAATTTCACGAAATCTATTCTATAAACATAAGGATTATCAGAGAACAATCTACATGCCTATAATAAATCAACTCCTAAAGTCCTTTCTACATATTTACTGAACATTAGTGTTTTATCGTGAAAAGCTATTAGTGTCTGATGCAAAATCGCATATATTTTAAGTGATTAGTTATAATTTCAAGAGCTAAATAAAACAAAGTAGTAGTACCTTAGATATTTACTCAAATCTCTAGTGATAATCTTAAGCTATATTTAATGATATTGAAGTTTAATAATAAGTTTCCGCTAATAGTTTCTCACCTTTTATTAAGGTAAAAAGAGTTGTAGAGATTTCGCGTTAGTTGCATACAACTTAAAACTAATTATAATAATGAAACAAATGTGTCTAAGCTTTACATGAAAAAAAATCTTGAATAAATGTGAAATAGTAAGAGAGAGATAACTAAGAAGGAGTTAAGTCATCCGCACAGATGTTTATGCACATTTCAACCAAGCTAAGAAACGCAATTCATACTTTCACTGGTGCTTAACTATATGTTTCGGAAAAAGCGAGCGGAGGGTAGATGTTCGCATTTTTAAGCATGTATTCTGCAAAGTTGAGTTTGAAAAAAAACAATGCATATTTTGTGGTGCAATAGCTCACCACTTAACTAGCGTGAACATTATGTTGAAAGTTTATAACATATGTCATAACTAATTTTGTAGATTCTGTATCTACGCTTTTCTCAAAATTCAAAACAAATGTTTTATCTGGTTTCGAACTCATCACCTGAACATACCTAAGTCCCAGCGTTTAATACTTAAACTAAATTAATGAGTCTAAACAATTACATTAATGAAGTTTTGTTTATACTTATAAATCAATGCTAATATCGAAACAGTGTGTTCAACATGTACATAAGACAATGGTGATTGATCAATTGCAGTTTATAAACATTAACAAGGGGAAGATACAAACCCTTATAAATTATGTATATATGTCAATAAATTCATAAAATCATAGCGATTCTCTAGTCGTTATGATATGAACTTCACAAATAAAATATTTTATATAAAATTAATTAAAGAAAATAATTTATTCGTCACAGCTATTGAATACTTTTTGCATTATGCGTGTCAACTTCAGATTAGAACTTAGAGCTTCGATGGTGAATTAATTCATAAAAAGGTCAGATTAAAGCTTTCATCTACAAACTTCTTTAACTAATCTGTATATTGGCACTCTTTTCCTTCATATTATTCCGTTCTCAATTTGTAAAGAGCAAGAACATCTCATTGTGAAGAATAATGTGAATTTATTGTATTTTATTTAGTTCACATTAGCTGCATGTAACCTATGATATGCCATCATCAAAATTTGATTGAAGTTTAACATACTTATATTGATAGATATAGTTAGAATTCGAACAGAAAGCATATCGTTATAATGTAACAGACAACAAATAAAGGAGAAACAGTTGAATAAAATATTGCAATTATGTAATTATTCACAAAATGCAGTGATTGGTTATGGAAAACTAACGAATTTAGTAACAAACCAAAGTTAAGCATATTATGCAATAAAGAAATGGTTGATATTCGTTAAAATTGACAAGATTTATGCTCATCTGCTATAAATATGACCGAGAAGCATTATGTTAATATAATGAAATATGAGATAATTTATAAGGGGTTATGATAAGTTGTCGAATGCTTCCTGTTGGGCACAAGTCGGGTTCTAAGCGTTTAATAACGACTGCATCGATGAATTTCAAAAATATTAAATGTTTTACTGAAGACCTTGAAATACTTCAGGGTATCTATCCTATTTTCTGTTACATTGAGGTGCTTAAAGTTTGAGCTTTTGAAAGTTTTTATCTGATTCTAGCTGTTTTTTCTACTTTTGACTTCATGTTTTTGTACTCAGTACAAAAAATAATAAATAATTCTATGATCAGATTTTTCATATGTAAATATAACATGCTTCAGGGAAAATAATAATTTAATTTGATTTAATAGAGGACTATCGAAACAAACTCTTAATGAATTTTCAATAAGAAAACAATAACAGCTACTGATAATACAATGATAAATGATTTATACACATGTCGATAGAATTTAAGTTGCTCTCTCACAGAAGATACGACTAATTAATGATGAGTGATGTGGGTAACAATTTACTTCAAGAATATAATATTCTCTACTCCTTAATATATTGAGCAGATGTCTTATTAGGCATATGTAATGCGCGTAAATCAAACATAATAGACTGATCACTAACCAGGAATCAAAGACAGAACAGGTGACCAGCAAATATGTATGTTTCGGTTTCAATAAATGTCTTTACAAACTATTTGACATAAAATGCAAACATAGTTCAAAGTCATTTCAGTGGGACCTAACTGCCTTGATTATTTCCTCTTTTGAATATCAAAAAAATAGCCTTTCATATAAAAATGTATGCAATAACGTGAATAGGTAACGAGATGTGTCTGATCAAACGTTTGTCTGAGTATGATATAGAGTAGTGAAAGCAAATTCAAAGCAAGTTACAGTGAACTATAAAGGTTAAGTGTCTCCAAATCTTTGTAGACACTTTCGCTTAAACTTGAGTACCACAAATACAGAATATATCAATCTGTTGAAAGCATAATGATTATAATGAAGGTATGCGCTTTTAAGAGAAAATAAGTATGGCATTTCTATCGAAAAGAAATAAAATATTACATACATAAAAATGCCATTTTTCCTGTTTTTATGCCATTGATTAGAGCCGTCTAATCAACATTGTAGAAAAGAGTAGGTTACAATAAGGTTTTTCATCTGACCATACGATTGTAACACAAAATTAACTCAAACACTTCCACAGTAGTCAGAAATATGTGGGAATAATCAATTACTTATGCGTATGAACAAACTCAACAAGTTCTATTCAGATAACTTAATGCAGTTGAATGTAGAATGTATAGACTTAGAATTCAACCTTGAATGAATTGGTTAAGTCAACATGGTTATTCACGGTTTCAAATTTGATTTTAAAGATAACGTTCACCAGTAAATTACAGTTATTTACTTTTAAACATGTTAGTGGGCCATAGAGTGACATATGGTTACAAGCAGAGAGTCATTTGATAAGTAAGATAAGACCATTATTCTTGTTTTATTATCAACCATCAATAAATTTATTAAACTATATGAAAAGATGTTGAGTTTGAACAAATTGACTATCTCTGTTATACTATTCCAAAGCCACATAAGTATTAGTAAGTGCCTGTAGTCTCAGAATGTATCTTCATAACTGATTATTATAAACCGTTACTAATAGATGTCATAAAATATATAATTACACTAATAATTCTGTCATTACAGTACTGAGTTGAAGAAACAGCATAAAAGTTTACAAGATGTTACAATAAATTTATGAATTTGGTATTACTGACTTGAGTTAGTTACTATTGAAAATCATAAATCACTGGACAGCTATTTTGTCGTAGAGTAGGACTCTTCAGCAGTGTACATACTCCAAATCAAAAAGTGATAAGGGCCTTCAGGTTTCGCAACAAAAGCTGAATTAGTATCTGATTGTTGATATTTCTAACCTTAGTAAATTTCCGATATATTTGTGCTACTTTATCCCTAGCTGCCCAATTACAATCAATATCCCTTCACTAAAGACTACTTAAGAAGGTGATTCCTGGAGTTTTATTGAAATGACGTGACTTGTGAACTTCAACCATATCGGTTATGAGCAAACTACACATCGATTTCGACGGACAACGTCGCTAAAATTAGTTGCTTAAATTCAAAATATTAATAATTAATAGTTTAGTGTTTGCCACAAACTCGTAGGCTGTTGGCCCGACCTCCTTCATGACAGCATAATATATGCACTACTGAGGAGTTCCAAACTAAGTCAAAACAGCTCTTTAGTACCCGTTATTGGCTTTAAATGACTGTTTAAACGACTTCGACTCTCGATATCAAATTCAACGATCTCCATTATATCCAGTCACAACAATATATGTTGTTTTCCTTACTATACAAAAATAAAATGTTCATTAAGACTGTAATTTGTAAGCGATTTTACAAACAATAAATATTGTTTAATTGAATCAAGGTAATTTGTGAAGATTTGTAGTAAGTTTCAGTTGATTAAATTTGTTGTAGATTGATAATGGTAGGGTATTATTGGGAACCAGAGAGCAGTGAATGGCTATTTTTCTTAAGTGTGGAACTCAGCCGTACACTCCTCGAATCCCTCCCAAGAAACTTTAGGTTAGGAGATGCTTAACCCTCGGCACCGGATGGTAGAATTCTTACTTCAATTAATTTATTATATAGCGCAACGATTATCCATTGTCACTGATAATAATTGTTTTACTCCTGACAAGTCTAAACTCCACCAGTCACAACTTTCCCTCAAGTTTCAGGAACATCCTGTAGTTAGTCACTAGTAAGCTGACTATTGTTTAACTGGTGTACAAATTATTTGGTGATGAAACATTGATTGCTAAAATAAATAATCAACTACTTCACTAAATGAATAATAACCGACTTCTTCTGTAAATTGTCTGTTAAATGTATTTAACGATCAATTGATATTTTTGAAATACTTGTTGTTTTTCACATTACTTCAACTAATTGCTATTAATTCTACTAGGACTTGATCCTTTATTAGTGACTTTGCAATTAAATTACTACAAAACTATTCATACTTGCTATACATACATTTTACAGATTACGTTGAACATGTGAAATAGTCATTTGTTGTTATGTTTTAGCTCTAATTTTAACAAATCAAGCTGTAATTGTAGAAATAATTGTTTTTCTAAGTTACATTTATAATATAGTTAATCACTGGACTAATCACAATCTAGTTAGTTAATTTAATAATATTAACTAAGAACAAAATACAATCAGTAAAACTAATGTGACACTGAAAATAAGTTGTACAGGACATATTTTTAACCATATGAAACCGATTTCTATACATTTTTTGTTAGTAAAAGTTACATATCTTTAATATGATTATTTTGATAATAAACATTTTAATAAAAATAGGATCAAGCTTCTTTTGATTAAAAATGAATTCATTCTACAACTTACATTCAATGTAACTATTATGCAATCACCTGAAATAATTAACTGATAAACATTGTTGTTGTAAGAGTAAAACTTATAATTATTTGAAAACACTGTTCATTATAACTTTATAATGTTAAAAAGACGGGTAACCGTTCTACAAATTGATGCTCAACAGAAAACGTACTTAAATGTATTCACGTAATAAGAGGAAGATGTTTGCATGAGGCAATATTTGAATCTTATAAAACATGATGAATGTCTTCATACAATGAGTTATTAAGTATCATGTAAAGAACTTTACTTAATTAAAGTTTGTTGAAAATAAAACATACAAAAATGCATAGTAGATAAATCTGGATAGCCTAAGTGATCTATTTTTATCATAGAAATACGTTATCATCTAATTTACTGTTCTTTGTTTAGATTTAAAAGATTATTCAAAATATAGGGATTAGGCTAAGGCTATCCTAGGGAGAACTTTGTAGAACATACAGTCATATTTAAGTAACATTATCAACAAATAACAAATGGCATACATTTAAGTATTTTTCTTAATTATATTACATTAAAGTGTCTTTAATTCAGTAAATGACATTTTCAAGTAGTGTGCGGTGATGATATAATTAGCGTAACCTTTGTTTCAGCCTTTCATTTAATGATGAAATCTATAACTAAAGATAATTTAGTTTAACAGTTATCATCCTAGAATAAATCAAAATGTATTATAGAAAAACTTTGTTAAACAAATATTCATGTGATGCAACTATACGTTTATATGCAAAAACGTCAAAAACTAGAAAAATCATATTTACGGATTATATTTTTCAGTAGATTAACGTGCAAACAGAACATTGAATCAAATGAAAACATAAAGTAAAGTAAAATATAGTGAACTTGAAGTCTTTATATCATATCATAACTTGCATGCTTATACAGGAAATGGAATGATCAGAAGATCAAATAATTTAATAAGATATTCTGAAAATATATATCTAAAAAGGATCAAGAATACTGTGGTCGAAGATATTCAAATTCATACATACTTTTCCCAAAGTGAATTGCTTCACGTGATGAGGAATCTTTAGAATCCGAAGCATTCTTAATGAATTATTGATCTATAGACTACATTTACACAATTTTACTCATCAACTAAATGAATGCGTTCACAGCTTAGTACTATGCCAAGTATCATTAATAAAATATATCACTTTATTCATATACGAAGAGATATTATAAGTAAAATGATCTCTCTGGAGAGCAATTTATGTCCTTTCTAAAGTGTCGAGTTTGTTCCATGAAAACAAATTGTGAAATGTATTTCATTTACACTAAATATTCATTAACATAAAAATAGTATCATAGATGTATTAAAGTCACTGAACTTAGGTAACTACTGCTTTCCTGGTATCCTATGAAAACCATATTTTGAAAACGTGACTTCATACTTATTAGGTTCTCAAGAAAAGTTTACTTTTGCAAATGTCAGACAAACAACAGTTGAAATATTGTTTCAGAAAACTGTCTTAGGTTATAGAACTATCACTTAATTAATCTATAACTACCATATTGAAGAATCTTGGTTTTATATTTGTTAGAATTTATTTATATATTAATAAACAACATATATCTCAATCTACGGATTAACTAATTAGCTGAATCACTGAAACTTAATATTATGCATATTGCTGAATTATAACACATTTGATGTATCCTACAAGTATTATTGTTCTGGATTTTTTTATATTTTAATAGGTTCAGTAGTTAACAGCAGATAGCAAAAAGCTCTGATAAACCTAAGTTTAATGATAGTTATCAAGGTTTACCTGAAATTAGGATGTAAATAATACTTCTTATGGGATTTAAACTTGAGATGTTTGCCCATACAGTCTGAGGAGCTGCTACTATGATATTCAGGTAGTTACATATCAAAATTTACTATGTTATTTTTATATTGGTGGCATTTTTAAATTGGAGTTTACTTTTTTGAACTTTCGTCAACAATTTTTATAGAATCCCGTACTAATAAATTTACATTATAAATGACTCACTGTTTTGTTTTTAATCTGAAGTGAATTAAGTTTTCCAAAATATTATAGAATTTTAATGAACTCGTTACTAGTCACATTTTTAATTTTTTATGATACATAAACTTTTAAATTATTTCTGAGTCACGTGTCATTTTGTGTAACTGCTTGATAAATATATTAATGCATACTGGACACATATCTACAAACATCTCAACAAAAATTAGTAGTTGTACTTATTAATGATGAGTTTTAGGCTGGATTTTCGAATTTTTTATAGACAATCTAGATTAGTGTAGTCCACCAACATGAGAGATGAAACGGTAGTTATCCAATAAATGAACGAAGAAATGACTTTAGAAAAAAGGTGATTAGAAGTGTGACCATGGTATGCAGATTAAGTGGTCCTGCTCTCGACATTGGCAGAGTCGTTAGTGTACAGAAATGAGGAGTTCTGTATCAAGACGAAACAGCTACAAGGGTTTGTTGTGATTTACCTACCTATATAAATTTTTGACGAAGTACAGTTCATTATTACTGATATATCTTTGCGATTAATTACATCAGTTCACTATCTCTGACATGAAATATTACCTTTGGATACTATCACTATACAATTGACTGCTTTGGTATAAATTTCGTTTAGAAAGTTTATGAATTTTTCGAAACATATGAAGTTGGTACTAAAGTTCTTAATGAGATAACTGAACACGGTCTTCTATACTAATTACGATCTTATGTATACCCTAAAACTTCAAGTATATAAATTTAATTAAAAACACCTAATTAATGTAAACAATGTCAAAGGTATCATGCTATATATGCTTACTATTCACTATCACCATTTTAAATTCATTTGTGTAATATATGCAACTTCTAGCCCATGGTGGACTTTGGTAATAGCATCTTATTACTTTAAGGTACTGTGAAGAACTGACCAAAATTCTAAAATATTTCTAAATATATTAATGTTCAAGAGTGTTTTAGCTGATTGACGGTTAATACACAAAGTGTTGTTTTATATTCATTTGTAAGGAAGATTAGTATTTTGGTTGTTTGTATGCAACTTTCAGTATTGCCATAAACAATGCATTATTTGCATTCAGAATTCTTATGTAACTGGTGTGAATTAACATTTTTAACAAAGAAGCCTAATATAAAAGTAGACATTTGTAACCTATATGAGCAATAGTGGAGAAAATCTCTTTGTGTAGATGAAAACAGATACCTATTCCATTTAATTGTTTCCTTCAACATTCAACAAACTGTAAAAATGAAAGTTAAGAAAAACAGTTATTAAGAAGTAGCTTTTTTCACAAATACTAGGAAAATAAACAGCTGTACATTTGAGACTCTTCAATATTGAGTACTAACAGGCCCATAAGTGATTAAACTCGAAAGGTTTAGTTTTACAACGAAATATTTCTATGGTCATCTAACCAGACAGTAATTGTGTATATACCTATGATAAACGGAGAGACAAATCCTCATGATTGTAATCAGGTACTATCATTTGTGTTACTGAATCATGTAATAAGTGAGTCATGATTTACTGGATGTAGATCATTTGATTTTGATATACTTGAAAACGTTAATAATATTTGGCAGTAGATGCAAAACAAACCTAACCATCAATAAAATTCAGTCTGTACTAAGTCACATTTTACGTCCAACTAGATTACAAAACTAATTTTGCTTAATGATTAACTGCATATAAGCTGTTCATGTGATATTATTTAAAAAGACTATGCATTAATCTTTTCCCAAACTAGATAACTTTGTAAGACATTGTAGTCAGGGAAATTGAATTGTTTTAACCAAAAACAACATTAATGTGATGTAAAATTTTAGAAATAACCAAGTTTCTGTTTGTAAACTGTTAAACGGACAAATAGGTTTTATAAAATACAGGAAAAATAAATAGTTCTCGAGTTACTTAACACAATTCTATATAACGGAATGAATAAATATCAATCATCATAAAGTAAGTTTATGTTAATTCCATTTTGTAGGTAATAAATTATGTCCCCTTAAATTATTTGGCGATTATGAGTATTTCTGATTGTTATGTGCATTTCATTTAGGTTCTTATATTGAAGATTTTTATACAAGTCCACTTACGTAGAATGCCAGAGAAATGTTAATAATGGCGATAAATACTAGTTGCGCAGTTTGTTTAATGGGGGCCAACTCATTATAAATCGGCTACAACGAAATTTTGACAATGGCTGACATTTTCGATACTTCTACTCACATATAGAAAGGAATATTTTTTTGGAGAATATACCGTTACACTGCTTACCTTATTCCTAGGTAATCATGAAGTAATGTGATACAGTTATGAAGAGAGTTCACACGAATTTATGGTATGATAAAGCAGGTAGAGAATGTTTGGCACCTATTTTCTTTAAAATAAAAACATAGGCTTTCTGAGGACAGAAAACATTGGCTTCAGCATACTTCAAAAGATTGACTAGCTGATAATCACTTTAAAAAATGTGAGGGTGTTTGAGAAAAGTCTGAAGACTACACTACTAATAGTACTTAGTCTTCATGGTGAATGGATTTTTGAAACATTTTCTAAATAACCTAAGATGTACCCTACACTTTATCATCCCAACAAAGCTCTCATGGCAGGTATATATAAACATATAGATAAAACTGATAACAGCATGGATGAAGTATTCGCCTGTTTTTGATTGAGTTATTAAACACATAGGTTTTAGCTAATCTGGTAATAATCTTTCAACTGATCTAACTGTTGAAAATTAAGCGACTCTACATCCTATTATTAAAGTTTTTGATGAACAACTGAAATAAGCCACAAACTTAATTTTTAATCATATAAATCCATATCTCTTGCAAACAAAACTGTGTACTTTATCTATTTTCTTAATGTGCTGATTGTTTGGTTTCATCTTTTTACTTTTCTTCAACTATTACATATAATCTCCTACATTTATATGTACACTAAAGACGAATATATTAGAATGAATTACAGTCAAACGATGAATACATAGACTAAACTTCATCCCTTATTCATGTTAACATAATTGATGTGAATTTTAATGAACAGAGTCAAATTTTAATCATCGTTATATTTTCAATTGTTTATTCACCACCATTGGATTATGGATATCATTATCAGTGTTTGTTTATACGCTCTAAACTGGGACATTTTGAGGTATAATCATTTTTTATGGGAAATAATATTTCCTTTTAGGTGATGGTCTACTTTCTCTAACTTTCCATATCGTTATTGTTCAAAAATTTTCAAATAAATTTAAGATTTTACAAGCAGATAATTTATTCTATGCATGTATCCAATCTTTACATTGTTTATTCATAAAGAAAACTTTTTTCCCAATCTGTATGTCCTTATCTTTCTTTCTTCTATGAAAAATACCACTTTTCTTTTGTTATTTTGCATCTGCTTTTTTTGGGTTATAACATTAAATAATAATCTTAATACATTTTATTGTTTAGGAATTGAATAAGTGATAATTCATGTGACTATTAAAAACACTATAGGTTGATGTTGAAAGTAAACCAAATCAAATATAAGTTTAATAATAATATTCTCCTAAGTTCTTTACTCAATAAAATGTCAAGATGAATGATGTAGCTTGTTAATTCGTCAAAATATCTAAATGGAAGCCTCTTTTACAAAGAATAGTCTCAGGTAACACTCAGAAATGAGTTTAGTGAAATGTGTATTTTGCAGGCAATATACCTATTAGAATAATGCAAGAACGATAAAATTTGCAGAATACTTTGGATTCAATGTATTTCGTTGCATTCTCATCAGCCACATACATGCTATTGATTTTAGACAACTCAAATTAATAATGCACATATGGATTTCGTCAACTGAAATGTTTATCAGATAACATTAGATTGTCTAAGTGGTGAAACTGTAAAGAGGTTGAATTTTGAGTATTTAAAAATAGATTAGATGAATATTCTAGAGTTTAATTACGTAATATGTTAAAAGGTTCAAAAATGACTCAAACGGTCACATAAGAATGAGAATTCTAGTGAATAAGTGAAAGAGTTCGGTTATGCAATTATAAATACTCTATTGTTGTAATTATGTGCAGGAAAGGAATAAAACGGAAAAGTAAGAGTATAACTCACTGATTTTCTATTATCTATGGTTGGAAGAGGAAACTGGATTATCATTCTAATACTACTAGGGCAATTGAAGATTAAGTACTGATTCTTTTTAGACCCATAGGTCAGGTTATAATCTTCTAATTGCAATGGCCTCAGCATATTTTAATAGAATCGATTTGTATTGTTTGTTTATAATTTCAAAAGCATTTGTTATATCGACCTGATGTCCCGTGTCTGTCAAGTGACGCGTAATTGAACTTTTAAAAGTTTTTGCTTCTCTCAAGCATAAGTTCTTCGAAATATGTTATCTGATAAACATTTCAATTGACAAAATCAACATGTGCATTGTTAATGTGAGTTATCTAAAATCAATAGCATGTATGTGTCTGATGTGAATGCAACGAAATACATTGAATTCAAAATATTATGCAAATGTTATCGTTCTTACATTATTCAAATTTTTAAAAAGGAACAAATTATAAGATAATTATTAAGTTAATCCGAATCAACAACTTATTGGTAACATATGTTGGAATCATTTTTTCTTCTAGATAAACAACTGACACGGTTGCAGAAAAAAATATCTTTCTTGTTGCTTTTAGAAAACGATTTCTTTAAATAAAACTGTCCACTGGAAAATAATTTAGAGAAAGCAAATACAATTAATTAACAACCCATTAATATTATGCTATTATTTAGTCGTAGTTTCGTAAAGGTAGGTATCAAGTTTAATTGTTTGCTTTCGTCACAGATTGATGTTAATTAGGCATCACTAAAACATAGGGATCACTGAACAGCTATTTCGTCCTACCATTAAACTCTTTAGCGGTAAGCACCCTTGATTCCGCCATAGGATTAAGGAATTTGTTATACGTTTGAATTCTATACCGACAACTTGTCGGTGTAATGGTGAGTCTATTTTTCATCCATCGTACAGAAGAGTAATATCAGCAGTGTTAAAACTACACCGAATATAATGAAAAGTAAATATGTATGACGCTATTATGTACGGTATTGTCATAAATGAGCAAATAAACGTATTGAATCTAAGGCTGATCATAACTACGTATTAGATGATTTATTAAGACTATTTTTCGTATCACGTGAAAACACTGGCACTAAAAATAATAATAGGAGTCACATGATATGGCTTAACGTGAACGGTAATAGTCAAATGTTCGAGATAAAATGTACCAAATGTTGTTATTTTTCTATATTAGATTATGATAGTAATTGGATACTGTCCGAAAGATTGTATCTACTTTCTTTAATGCACAATACATTTCATAAATATTTTAAACTACTTTTCAGTAGTTAAAAGTTACGGCATTTTCAGGCCCTGAATAAGCTTATTTTGACAGTCAACAGAAAATACAAAACGAGAAAGAGAGCTTTTACGTTTAAATTATAAGTGAAATGTTAACATTATTATTGAATATTCTCTGATGATCAGAAATTTCGTTGATCAGTTTGAAATATTATTATTGAATAAAGTTATAAGATTAAAACCATGTTTCCGTGTTGCATAATATCAATAACCAACTAATGTTTGTATTGTCAAAGTTTCTGTTTTCCACTTGCTGATATTATTGACTGAAGTCATCCACTTTTTGTTGTCATATATGCATCCTTAGCAGATCATACTGAAAAAGCATTGACATAAGTTATCATTAAACCCAGAGTTCAAGTTCCAGTGTGAATATATCGACATTGAATCCAGGCTCATCCAAATGGCAAATTCAACACTGTATGAAACTCATATCCTAGATTCTAATTATCGGTCACAATTTAGTATTGATAAAATTAGATAGTTAGTTAGTTAATGATTAGCTGAATCATAAGGAAAAAAAGACCCAATAAGGTTCTTAATATGCAGTTAGAATACATATAAACAAATTTATCAGACAGGAATGGGATCAATAAAATACCTGGTTAGTCTGAACAAACTTTCACCATGACATTTTATATATAAAGTTCTAAAAAATCATTATGGTATTTTAAAATAAATTTATAAATTTTTACTGATAAAACATGGTTGTTATGTCATTCATTCAGGATAAAATAAAAGTTTTATAAAGTACACCAATCAACTAGATCATTGTCTAGTTATTCTATATTCACTAATCGAACCTAACGCAAACAGTGTTTCTAAAACAGTTGCCAAATCGACTTCTTTTTTCTACATAAAAATTTACTTATTTGTCGATATTTCCGATGTTTTATTTTTTAATGTTTACCTTATTAACAACATGCATAGTGGAAGTAACATATATACCCCAGTAATCACTTCTTGCAAACTGAACTGAGACTACTATATGAGAGAGTAGAATAGAAAGAACTTTAACTGACTAGTTATTACTCTATCATTTTTACAGTGTGGTTGTAGTAACTATTGCATTTTATGGTTTATGCCATGATTTATAGTGAGAAATCGTGCCTATCAAACTTCAAACATGTCCATGATTGAGGTAGTTAGTCACCGGTGCCATTGTATAAATGTCGCACAATAAGTCAAATTGACTGAGGTTAGTAATATGTATATTTGATAAAGATTCTTCGCTCTGAATATAAAACTTTCTCTCTTAGTTCAATGTTTCATTCTAGTGAGACTGTGAATGCTAACCTCCAAAGAGTTAAAGGACAGGATTCAATAGTTATTCAGTGCTTCTTACTTTTTGGTTGGTGTATAGATACATTACTTGATGTAGGAAAGTACTAATCAGTACGTTGAAGGTACTTACTTTGGCACTCTTGTATTTAAAGAATTGATTACTTAAGTGCACGATGTAAGCGTTGAATTTCCCCACAATAAATCTGATAAAAATGAGTTATAGGAATGAAAGACTGACGATTCTACTAAATTAACACATAGTAATATAGAAAACGTCATCATTAGTTTCAAACAACAGTCTTTGGTATAAGTATCATCGTGTCAGAAGATAATGTTCACTGACTATGCTTGGTAATTCATTTTGTCAATATCCTTTTACTAATCTTTAAATGACATAATCAAAAGTTACTTTTTAAAAGAATAAAACTTTGGATTAGTTTAATGTGAGTTAATTATCAGTTATTCAAGTTGGTTGATATCATAAACCTCTCTCTGTCAATTAATCACATTTACTAGAGAAGAAGAATATTTCCGATAATCTTAGAGAGGTAGATTATCAAGAAAGTTTATGTTAAGCATGAAATACGTTCTCTGTTAAGGTGAACTATTAAATTCCTTATTTCCTTACCATCATTCATATTTATACCCACTCCTTTTTTATTGGAATATATTGAGCACATCAATTCAGCATAAGTAGTCAAATTCATCTTAAACATCAAATAATTTTAATATGACCTTTTTAAATAAAGTCTTGTGGGAGTAGATTTACTCATTAAAAGAGGAGAAAAGTAAATATTCCAGGTTATTGGTGTCCAGATTAGGTTACAGTATACTCCATCATTTAAAAATAAGTGATTAGGGACTTTCCAAATATTTAATCCAGCTATTATATGTACTTAGTAGATTAATTGGTAGCGTATTGGGAATTTACACTAAAAGGTCTATGTGTGAATATCTATACTAGGATAAGGAGAAGAAACCAGATGGCAAGTTTAAATTGGGAATGAAAGAAACAGTAATTAATCTTTTCTGAGGGCTTAAAACTGTTTGGAACCATTTATACGCAGCTAAATTACTTTTATCTAACCACGGAGTATTCTATACGACGCATAGTTGTAGAAAAACACTAGAAAGTGTAGACTTATTTGACTTTGGAGAATTTAGAAACTATTTTAATATACGTGGATTTTTATATAGTTTTTCATATTGTTCATTGGACTGATTTTCGATTTGTGATTAGTAAGCATGACTAACCTCTGAAAAATCAATAACACAGTGTATGTAGACTCAATTTGCCAACTTTTATTATTTATATATAATATAATATATTTGTATATAATATAGTATATTTATATATAATATATTATATAATATATTTATTACTCTCATCCGCTACACATTAGTCTCTATTTATTGCCACTTAAAAGTAGAATGCACTGAATAGCTGTTTTGTCCTAATGTGGGTATTCCTCAGGAATATTCACCCACTATCAAAATAGATATCCAACTCATTGAGTCCCACGTCTCATGGTGAATGCCTAATCATCATCACCACTAGACCGTCGACCAGTATTAGGATTTCTCCCATTAATCTCCTATTCTTAGTCATACCCAATTGAATCCAGTATGTCACAAATAAAAACAACAAAACAAAACAAATTTCCTTAAAATTTTATTAGTTTAGTACTTATGTCAATTAGTCAGATGAAAAAATGATCACCATCAGTGCATGATAGCATTCATGGTAATAAACAAACACTTTCAAATTACATATATATATATATATATATATATATATATATATATATCTTGTCCCAAATAAGACAAAACGTGCAGCATGGGTTCCAAGTGTCGACCACAAATCATCATCATATTTTGAGATGTATAAATAAGTGAATAATTAGTTAATCAAATATCTTTTGCATAAAAAATGAAATTCAATAGTCTAACTAGCAGTAGTTTAGAATCTATTTACATCACCCCATTAAAATGTTTTAATACATTAACATTTATGGGATACATGGTTATAGCATAATACTATTATTATACATATCAATTTCTAAACACTTGACAAAATTGTACAATGTTCTTTAAATATAAGTACCATAAAAGCGTTAAGAAAGTTGTTGGGTTTCGTATTCTAAATTAGTAACTGAACATAGCAAAACACCTACTGAAACTTAGGAATTACTGAAAATTTGTTTCGTTCTAGAATAAAATTCAAGTGTGAATTCGTAAATCTACTAATAATTGGAACAAAGACTACTACTACTACTATTACCAATATTACACGTTTGTTCAACATTAACTTATAATTCGTGATTTTGTTTTGATTGAAGTGGTAACCATGCACTCAGTCAGCTTTATTCTCTTACACTGTATTATCCACCTTTGACTAAATACTACGGCTTTGGATATATATGATATGTTCATGGTAACTTCAGTGTAACTGAAATTTATATGAATTAGAAATGACACATTTTCTACTCACTAAGTATTATTTCAGATAACAAAAACTATAACTACTTGCCTGATAAATACGACTACTAATCTAATCATCACCTCTTTACCTAAACATTTGGTTTATTTTCTAAATCGTCCATTTCATCTTTTACAATTACTTTTTTTATCCTTAAAACTAAAAGGTAAGAATGTAAACAACGTAGTCGATATGTTCAAAAAGCTAATTGTATCACAATTGTATAGATTATACAACCATTGGGCCAATTTATTTCCGAGTAGCATACTTACTTAGAAAAATAAAGCAAAATAAATGTACGGAATGGGAGAGATGGTTGAGTTTTATAGTTTTACATAATGGCCTGACTATGGTTAGACAATAATTGTAAACTAGTAATCACTTCAGAACTGTGTCAATACTATTAGGTCCCTTAACAGTGCTCACTCACAATCCCGCAAAAGATCTAATTCATGAGTTGCAGCAGTGGCTCAGCACAGATGTGGAGTCCATATATTCTGATGAAAAAGCACCTTATGCTTCTTAGTTGACTGTACCATTATAACTTGATTTGATCTGTTATGTAAAACGATAAGAAACTATAACAAACTCAGTTTATTTTAATGGAACTTAACTATTAATTGTAAAATAAATGTTACATCGATACGTCAATGATATTTGTAGATAGTTTTCCACTTGATGTTGGTTTTTGATAAAAAAAATAGTGCTTTCTTAATTTTAATAATTGTCTAACGTAGGTCGATTCGTGCTATTAAGTTCGAACTCGACAATGTTTACAACATTTAATTGCAGTGTTTGGTATACAATTATATTAAATCACATTGAAACTTGTTAAATTGAGTAAATAAAAATTTCAAAGTTCTTGTTAGCCTTTTCGCTAAAAGAAAAACAATACTAAATAGTTTCACTAGAATGTTAGATAAGAACTAGTTTGTAAAGTAAATGTCACAGATACAATTCAGCTGTATTGCTTGCGTACAGTAAGGATAATAAAAGTTAGTCTATTTAGTATTGAATTCTGTCAGATAAAAATGTTTCATATTTTGTTTCACAAGAATCTGATCTTGCTTCAATTACTAAGTATCCGCAAGATTTACCTTTACATTTAATTTACACTGGTCATGCATAAAAGAGGTTTCACCTTAAGAGTAAAAATGGTCTGAGGAAACATCAGTAAAGAAAAGAACCGATAACTTCAACTAGAAGAATTTGTTTCATAACATCTGAAATCACCAGCTAGATCACAATTTAGTGTTTACTATTAGCACATAAAAACTCGATCTAAACCGTGAATCCTGACATTGTTTATTATAAATGAAATTGATTAATGTGTACGTTATAGAGCTAATGTGACACTGAATTATTCATTATAGTATGCTGTAAAAGACACATTTTTCCTGAAAATTGTAGATGTGCCTTGCTAATAAAACTAACCTTACAGAATTTCAACCAAAATTTATCTAACCACTGGATAGTAAATATATTTTTTTCCTAATCTGAAGACATATATTTAGTTTCTCTAAGTGCACAAGTGAAATCTGTAGTTAGTATCATAAGTATATCTATTTATGTTTGCTTAAGCATGATTTATTTTACCTTAAAACTAAGTGAACACCTCTTTTGCCCTTACTTATTGGTACTCATTCTAATAAAAATAAAGTTTATCTGTGTACAATGAATATCTTATTTGAATAAGACCTTTGAAAAGTAAATAAAATAATTTGATATCTATTGTGTTATTAGGTCAATCATCAGGTGGATTAAAATGACTTCGTAAGTTAATATTTTTATATAAAAAATAAGTTGTAATTTCTTTGAGTTTATGTCGATGCTTTTGTCAACATAAATGATAAAATAGTCAAAACTAAAATGAAAAATGATGCTACTGATCATGGCAATCACTCGACCCTCATGTGATGATGTAGAGATATATGTCCTTTCCATCATCTCTGTAAGCCGTGGTGATTATGTGTTTTGCTCTGTATGTTGCTGCAATCTGTGCCGCCTCAATTTACGTAGATTTTATTATTTATGCTTGGCTTATAATGTCAATTTTATTTTCGTTGAGCTCGATTGAATTTTCGATGACGATGCAATGACAGCGAGTCAACCCTTAAACCTTCGTAAAGTCATAAACTGACCTTTGGGTTATTGTCTTTCTTCAGTTACTTGGTCTTTCAGAGTTTACTTTAACTTTTACAAATTATCAAGATTGTAAACAAAATATTGCTTGTTACAGTCTGGTTTATTACTGCCATTACAAATTCAGCATAAATTATGCATCTCTTAAAGCATAAATTTTGGATATATTTAAGCAGTATTCAGTGTACAAATTCACCATTCTAACACGCAAAATTGTCTAACTAGGTAAATGATTTAACGTATTTTGCATATATGCGTCTTATTTTGGCCATTATAATACAATTTTTTATGGATTCAATTTTCAATTGCCTGATGACGAAATTACTGAAAACAATCACTTGATTTAGTATTTTCTACTTCTAATTACTCCATAGGAATATTTAAATTATTGCTATTACTGTTAATCTAAAAAAAGTCCCAGTTGTTTTGTAAGTTATCGTCAATTCTAATACAAATTCTTGTTTAAAATATCCATTACCGATTTATCACGAGATTTAAACAAAATCAAAATGTTGTGTTATAAAACAATGAATGAAATATTATGTAAAATATAACGTTCATGCTAAAAACAGTTTATCACTGTATGCAACCGTTATTACTTTCATGGTTAATAGCTATGTCATATGAGTACATAATGAAATTAATAAATATTTACTAGGTCGAAAGAAAATCAAACTATATACATTGGATAATCACTATGTATTTAGCGATTTGTTGTTCATCAAGTCTTTTATAGAACTAATCGAATTCTATAGGTCGAGATGAAAGGTGGCCGGTAGTCTAAGTGACTCGACATCACTATAACTATGTTTATATGGATGGTGTTTGAGTGTGGTCTGTAGAAAACCCCGTACCAACGTTTCATGCTATATCAGCTTTGTCAGCAAGAAGTATCTATAATGATTGAAAAAACTTATGAGCCCCGGTCACCGAATTTCACAGTACATGGCCGTTACCACTGATGTATTTGGACCCCCTTACTGACACCCTGTATGACTAATGAACACCAAATTAGTCACTACGCAACTGCCAACTAATATATATATATATATATATATATATATATATATATATATATAGTCCTTCAGGAAGTAAGTAGCGGTCCGAATAGATTGGTAGCGACGGTCGTAGAATGTGAAAGTGAGCAACCGGGAATCGAATTCGTGGGGGGAACTTAAATTGTCTTAAGAATTGTATCTACACCTTACTTACGAGTGCCAGATAGCATTAAATATAGGTCGAGGTTTCTATCAACTACTCCATAAAACACTTTCACGAGACAGACTTTAAGTGATTCCATTAAAATCGATCAAGTTACTTATAGAGGTCAAAATACATAAACAAAAATGCTAATCTGAACTATTTTGCGATAGCACATGATCGATAAAGTTTTAGTAAAGGTGGATGCTTTTAATAATGTAGGCGGATAATTTATTCGAAAGGTTTTTATTATCATTCTGGTCAACATCAATAGCACTAATTTAAAGTCTTGTTGAATACTATGATTATTCAACACGTTTTAGATTGGTCTATTCATATGATCTTGTTTTTTACTATCTGTTAAGGAGGGAATGCATTCGGAATTCAGATCACCAAAAATATATTTATTTAAAAATTAAACACTAAACATTGAATTGATTTATTTTGTTTGTTTGATTTGTTACATCTATATTACATTTAGCTATTTCCGTGTGAGTTCTATTCATCTAAATTTAAACTTAACTCTAGTCTAAATGTCATGACGTTTTAATTGTACTAATCAATTGATAGTGATTTTGTATTTAATTTATAAAATAATCACACATGTTATCTTTTGTATGGTTTATTCAAATTGATGATTTTCTTAACTCAATTACTGTAACGTAAATGATATATAAACAGATGTGCTAAAAATAAAGATGATCTGTAATTTTTATTGGTGACTGCTTTATTTGCCTTGTCTAAGTGTCGCGACTACCGGTCACCTGCCCCACAAATCATTACAACAGAGGACACTACAACTTGATTCCCTCAAATCCCTTACAATATATAATACTATCCTTACAAATTTTATTATTTTCAGCTTTTTCAGTCAATTGACTGTTTTACTCATTTGATCTCTGTCAATTTGATTGATAGATTAAATCTGTGTCATACTATCAATCGATTTTTAAATAAGTCTATATACCACGTTTCTAGAAGTTCTTTGGTGTTATTAGGGCATCTTTGATCCAGAATTCAAACAACTTTTTTCTAATAAGGGGTGTATGTAGCTGTACATATTCATTTATGTAAGTGATACTACATCATTCCTTTTCCCTATTAACCTGTGTACATGCATACATAAAGTGGACAAGGAGCCTCAACTTCATAATTGACAGTCTTAACCGTCTTAGAATTATTAGTATCCAAGAACTGTTAAATATTACTATTTTAAAAAATAGAAAACAAACTTCAGTATGACACAAAGGAAGAATATAATCTGCCAATGAGCTAAACATATTAGCTAGATTATGTAATTTGGATTGTGGCCTGCAAGTAGAATCCATACACAATGTTGACAGTTTCCAATATGATGTAGTTTATTAGCTTTTAGTCAGTCTTATGTACAGTCTTTATTCGCGTTCGTTAGAAAAGGCAAATGGGAAACACAAATACGAAGTACTTGTGAACTTTAATTTGTGTAATCAGTATCACCAAAGATCTATTACATTTAAATGATGGTTTTGTCTAACAAATCACAATACGTTTCCGAAAACCACACATTAACAGACGCACCGCTATTATAAATCTCAACTATTATGGTACTTTATTGTCTCATGAAAAGAAGAATAAATATAATTATTCGATTGTGAATACATTATCACAAAAATTATTTCATGAGATAAGTGATTTCATTAGTCATACGAATGGAGTTTATGAAACCAGATAATTACGTACAAAATATTTTTGGGAAGAAATTATAAAATGAATAAATGCATCTCACGCTAAGTATCAAACAAGTCAGAAATAATAGTCTTGTGGGGTTTTAATACTTGTTATCTTAATTTTTAACTGTCACAGACTGATCACGTTTGTCTACCACTATTGATTGTCTTCATTATGTTTTTGAAGTTCTAGTAAGAAATTATGACTGCTCGAGTTCAGACGTGTACTGAGTGAGATACTCACCAGTGATGACATTGTTTGGTAGTCAAGCTATATTGTAAATTGATTAAAATTAAAATTTTACGGTTAATCGCCTGCACAGTGACGCTTACAGTTAAACATTAGCCGTGGGATCTGAAGGACTTGGGTTTGATTCCACGTCGGAGTCAAAGGAGTGTTCGCCTCGGAAGTGCCGTACTAGAAAAAAACAGCTGTCTAGTACTCGCTCCTTTCCAGTGGATACCATCCGTGACTATTCTGTGATGAGTGCAAACAACAAACCGGAGTTAGTTACAGCTATTAGTCACATGTATGTTCAGAATTGCTAAGTATCAAGCAGGTCCAAATATCTACAAAGTTATACATTTAAACACATAAAGATTTAACTCTAATGCATTTTAAATAGATTATAAAATAAAGCGCTAAAGTAATAAGTTGTAAAATAGTTTAATTTCAGAGGTGTTGTTATGAACAATCACAAACTAGAAACCGTGACAAATTTAAATAGTAACCAATTATGGTAATGTGATCCTACGAGAAGTTTATAGTTACAAACAAAATGTTAGTTATAAAAATTGTATAGACTGAAGGAAAACTGGGTTTTTTTAAGCCTATCTATAAAATAAACGAACTATATTTTCCAATAATATGTAACTAAATCTTCAGATAAAGAAACTTTAGACATTTTAATAATTTTCTGTTTGTTTATTTCTAGAGTGAAAAGTACTCTAAGCATACTAATTATATTCTAAAATATAACAATTTCGCCAAAATGTTATCAGAGCAAATGTGTAATGTTATGCTTTGTTCAAAGGAAAGTTATCTTACTACTAATTATCACCAGTTACCCAGTATCCAATCAGAATATGATAATAACGTAGCAATTTATTAATTGGATGCACGTTTACTAACACAGGAATTTAATAAGTAGCGTATTATTTTTTTTTCAACATTTTGAGTATTAACTATTCTCTTCTGTACAAACAAAAAATAATTTAATATATGAATACAATCATATGAACCTAAAATTGTTCTTTTAAACTGTAGCATTTGCATAATTTGAACAGTTTCCTTAATAACTGTAATATTATATATACAAGACACTTGCATTTCTATTATTTTAGAATTCATGATAGCTGATAGATTATTTGTTGAACCATCATAAGTTCACTGGGTTTATTTTAATGTAATCGCTTATCAAAATATTGTTGGCTATATGAAAACGAATATTCTGCATACATTGGAAGAGATAATATCATAGTTTTAGTAGAGGAGATATTTAGATCACATTATTGCAATAGTGATCAATATTTAAAGTAAGTTGGTGTAAGGAATTCAAAATCCCTTAAAAATATTACGATTAGTCATTTAATCAAGTTGTATTGCGTTTTTGTAAGCTTGATTATAAACTATCATTACATTTATGTAAGTTAATGTAAATCACACTCCGAGCACATTTGACAACATTTAATTCCATTATTATTAATGTTGACATTTTCACTTTGTTGAATAATCACTATGAATATTTTGTATATATACGCATAAGTTGAATGTTTGTGGTCCGTCTGGTAGGCTGCCTGTAGAATTAATATATCTTGTTGACGTTGAGCTTCTTTCTCTTGTTAGGGGGACTGGGGTGCTGTGAAATAGCTTAGCTCACCTGTTGTTGTGTAGCGAGTGATTCGTTCGCTAGCGGGTATCGAGGTGTCTTCTTAATTCGCACAGTCTTAACAGCTGGTTAAAACTTGAACTCAAGAAAGCGGTTCCTGATATGGCATTTAGTGGATAGAATCTCTATTTGTTTGAAATGCAGTATCCACACCTAACACTGATTATCGATTCTACATGACAAACTAACGTAATTTTAAAATGAAAGACATTTTGTGTGCTATACCCTAAGTAGATGAAAATTATTAACAAAAGTTGATTTGAAACGGCTTTTGTAACTAGAACTTTGTAGAGTACATAAGAATACATCTGTTACGTTTCCAATCAAGTAGTTAAATAATACTGACTTAGAGCTCAAAGGATATGTAACATTTTTTGTGCTGTAGATAAATGCAGATTTTCATAGTAATAAAACTGTTCAAAAATTTCATCTTCAGGTTGCTGAAAATATACCTCCTGAATCAAAAACTTTTAATACCATACACATTTTTTTTGATAAATGTAAAGTCAATAGTTTTAAAGTTGAATACATTTCCTTTTTTTAAACCAAAAATGACAGCACAAGTTATCAGGTTACTCCTATCCATTCATTTGAAACAACCTTGAGTGTCTAGATGGACAACAAGCAAATAAAACTTGATCTATTTGCAGCAAGTCAGTTACTTGCATCTAAGCAGCGTTTTTGTTAACTGTCAACAATCAACTTTACTTGCGGAAGCCGTTTTAAAATGAAAAAGCGGATACTCTTGTAAACAAATAGGCCAAATAGATAAGAAATTCATATTATTATATAAAAATACTGATACATGTGTAGCAATCCCGTGGAACTAGCGTCGGTTAACAGATGATTCCACAGTCTCTTCATAAACTGTCAGAGAGAATACAGAACACTTTGAAGTTTGCAACTTTATTTTAAGAAATTATTATTTTCTTTGATGAATAAATTATAATTCGGTATTTAATTGTTTATTCTTTTAAGTTGATTTATAAACATCAGCATCAATCGCCATTAAAAATAACCACTTAGTAGTTAATCAGTTTCGGACATTCCAAATTTACAACTGAATGGTGATGACAAAAGTTTGAGAACATTATTATTTATTACCAAAAATAGGAGTTATGTCAACTATCGATTTCGGTACATCGCTATTTTCTTGGCTGTTATTATTAATAGTCAGCTTAACCTTCTGGGTCACGAAATCGTAGCCATATATTTCTTTGTTTCGGATTCGTTTTAACTCATTATGTTAACCACATGAGATGACGCACTTTTCTAAAATGTAAATAGTAAATCGGATTTCGGAGAAAGTTATGTTTCTTTTTACTCTGTCTGTCTTTTGGAGAAACGGAAGACGAGTGAATACCATGTAATGCATACATCTCATATATTTGGAAATGAAAAGACGCAATTCTGAACAATAATGGATAAATATTAATAGGAGTGATTCGCTGTCCAAAACTTTAATATATGTTTAAATATTCACAGGTTAAATTTCCAAAAACACCGGATACTTTGAAATTTCATACACTTTTTACTAAGAATTCTTTGAAGCAATCAAATAAATGATTCAGAAAATATCGTTTATTATTATTCGGAATATTTCAAACGACTGCATAACCGTAATAAAGATTTATTTGTTTCATTCATAAATAAATAATTTATTCAGCACCATACTTAACCGGTTTCTTGTTCCGTTTATCAGACTGTCTTAGTTTCACGCTTACACTACTTATTATTCTAATCGATTTCATTCATTGATAGGTGTAAGTACATATGACGTGTTTACTAAGTCATCGGCTCACTTTCCCTTGTTTTTCTTTATTTCACCTTAACTCACACAATGTAATTTAAAGCCAGATGAAAAACTACCAAAGTACAGATCATTAAACCTACACACTATAAACCTTGTTGATAACCACAAGGAGACCGGATTTTCTGAACATCCACTATAACAAAATGTCTAGCACACAAACATATCTACGATGTGTACATTATTTAATTTACGTATTATTTTGACATATTTCCAGTTGTTTGTTACAGTTGCTTATACAATTTGGTTGAATATAATGAAAATGATCAATTGTCATAATGATTGCTTAATACATAAATTATAATATTAGACTGTTATTCTTTTACATCCGTTTATTAATTTTTTTGTTTTATTTAATAAATAAGAGAAATTTAATAAATTTGGAGCAAACTGTTACTTCATTAGCTTTAGTTCATGTTACCTGAGAGCTGTATTTACAATGTCTATCACAAACAAATGTTATTTATGACAGTTAAGTGAAAAACTGTCGTGATTTCTCAATTCGTAGTGGCTGCTTTATGTATTTGCTTACTTTTATTCTAATAACACTTATGCCTTAACTATCTGTAATATTGAATCTAACAATAGGAATAAATTGCTTTAAGATGTTGCTGGTTAGTTCCTCTCATAAGTAATGAAAATACCAAAGACTTTCGAAAGCTAACGACTATATTAAAAATAAGTGATATATCGGAAACCTAAAGAAGATTGATTATCTTCTAGAACTGTTTTTCGATAGCCTATTTCATTTATTCTAAATGTATACAAAGTGAGCATTTTATTCCTATTATTATTACATTCCCCGTACTCTATCCTTCCATTTATCATATTGACTGTTAGTATATCACTTTCGGTTTATGAACTATAGTTACTTAGTTGTGTATACGTTAATCCAGTTCACTGTCACTTGCTCTTATCTTGCATTAATGTTAATTTTCTAATTGGCTGGTTGAGTAGTCAGTTTTTATATTAGTATAAAAGATTGTCAAAATATAATTTGATTCTGTCAGGTTGTTCGTCACTCTTGCCTTCTACGAATTCCGGCCTGGGACTGAGTAGGCATCGGGCAGACTTAAGGCCTTCGACTAGATACTCTTGTTAGCATTACTAACCGTACTGGTCAAATCAAGTAATCGGTAGACTGATCTCGTCATAACAGTAAACTAAAAGTTTTAGAGCGAAAATGTTTTATATTAACATTCTATTATTCATTTTTATCTGAAAGATTTCTGATTTTTAACTAGACAGTGCTAAAATATGTGAGTTTACATTAGTTAAGATTACATGAAACAAAATATTTTTATTTGGTGTGGTTTTGTAAGGCTTACTTTAATTTGTTGTTTCCATTCGTCACAGATTAATTCCTACCGCTTATCATAAAAAATCAGTAAACCCTGAAAAACTGATACGTCTTAGTATGGAACTTGTTAGAAATGTACACTCTCAACCCTACGCAAAGATCAACTGAATAGTAACCGGGATTAAAATATTCCTTGGGTTTCAGTGAGAATGTGTGACAAACGGAGTACCGCCATGTCGTGTGCGTTGTTATTGGGTCATAGGTTAGATAGTATGGGTTGGGTCATGTTTGCACAGTGAGAGGGCGTAACATACTAGGATAAAACAATCACCATATGCGTCATGCTACTCAGCGTGACCAACATATGACGAACAAAAGCTAGGAAAATATGTGTATATATTATTGCACATAATTTAAGTACCTCAAATATACACGAAAACAATATCAGGTGCGGACTATGGCCTAATTTACTTTGCATAATGCGATGCTTTAGGCATGGAATCACTTTAGAACGAATGAGTTAAGCTCAGTCTTGTATTTCATTCCAAGGTAGTTCAACCACTCCATACACAACACACACATCAATCGGATAATAATGAATACAAATAAAGCTACTCAAGGATTCATGGTTTTTAATGATTATTGTTTTTTGCATACCAAAAGTTTAGATAATTTATATAAATACATGTATAGACATCATCTACACAAGGAAGTAAACAATCACCTATCTGGGACCAATGGCATTAAACATCCAACTCTTAGCTCTCTGAATATTGTTTTATTTATTTTTTCCGTAATAAGATATAGAAACATTCATCGAGTGACAGAAGTTAAGCGGGATTATAGTATTGTTTATATCTTCAAATAAAGACTGCCTAAACTTTTTCCATTCTCTGACGGTAGGTTAGAACCACTACATCAGTTCATGGAGTATCATTCGTAATTTATGTATCACAGATTTAAATCGTTTTTTGATGTTATTATTAATGTTCATAAGAAAATATTTAACTTTGACACTGAGAAACCAACGAAATAACATGAATTTATCTTATTCTGCACAAAAATTTGTTCTTGCTCTTTTGACGTTTTAATTATATTCTTCATTTATTATCAAAAATGCAAAATTAGAATAACTGTTTATATTTATTATGCATGTTAATATAAAATCAAATAACAGATTTCTTCTAGAATTGATGTTAGCATTTATATGAGTTTATGAGACGATGGAGAATGTTTATATCTGAAATGGAGGGTTTCAGATATTTTTCATTCTCTGAGCTCAACAGGCTGAATTTTCTTCCCAAACAGCATCATTAGCACATACTTAACAACGATATGAAGTATTACGATTGTTGTCAAACTCTGTATGGAAAGAAAACCATAAAACAATAAGAACATAATGTAGTTGGTTTTTTCGATTTTTTTCGGATATAATAATTTCATTGAATGAATTCATGAATTTAAATAGTAGTATGGTTAATCGTCATATTATAGTAATAATTACTTGGGATTTTATACCAAACTATAATACAATGCTAAGTCTAAATGTAGATGAAAACACTTTAGGTTAATATATGTTTTGTATAAATAAATATGAAACTATTGAATTTCAGTCAATTTTATTCTGAAAATGCAGTTCATGAACAATAAATTTCTCAACGAACCTTGAAAACTGAGCATCAGGAACTGAACTACGGTTATCTGCAACATTCTCACTATCCACTGTACTACACTAATCAGTTTCCGTCATTTTTCGTTTACTTATGTTACGTTTAGAAAATTAGAGTAATGATTTTGCTATGAATTTAGTTTAAAGCTTTTGTTATAAATACATCAGTGTTATACAATCCCACATGCCGGAAGTGAAACTTAAGTTTAATACAAGTTAAGTGCTTAAATGACATCGTTAATAAAAATTACGCCCTAATAGGGAACACTCATTCATTAAATTAAGGCAAAAGAAAGACAAAATATGCCTCGTTTCACAAATTAAGTGAACATTAAAATAGTTGAACATAACTTCCGCTCAAAAACATTTGACGAAATATAACATATTGCTATGAATCAGAATAAATACTGCATATGAAATAAATAAGGGAGATATTTAATTGAACATTGATTTCCTATTAAATAGAGGATAAAAACAAAGTCGACCATATACTTTGTTAATCTCATTGTAATGCAAATCGTTCATATTTCCAGTAAAGCGCTTTGTTGTTTTTAATCATGTTATAACTTAAATTAAAGCCAACTGATAATCAAAACATCTATCCTAAAATTAAAACTCTATTTTGTTTTTTCTTTCGTGATAGCATAAATATACAATTATTTCAAATTTAGCAGATTACAGAAAAAGCCAAACAGTAATCCACTGTCTTATAATTTCGAATGTTACTTCAGTTGTTATCAGTATGTGATAAAATCTCCACATAAAATCTACACTTGAATTCATCAGTGTTTTAAAAATCATGCACCTCACAAAATATGCCATTTATTGTAAACAAATGAAGAGTAGAAAGAAAGGAAGAAACATAGAAAGATAACCATTTGTTTACACTGAGTTTTTCTTGACACGACAGATATAAAACACCATTTCTCTTATTATTATTGCTGGAGAGTGATATAAACAACATCAAATTTATCATAATATAAATGTGTATAACGTCATTTATGCATGATAATAAAGTAAATTAAGTCAAATTTACATTGTCGATAAAGTTTATGGCATATAATGCCAAGGTTAGTCTTCACAGATAAATTCATGCCGTATCATTATGAAGTATCCTAACGACTTTCTTTTTACCAGCATTTTATGTTAAACTAACATAAAAAAAAACTTCTATTTATGAACCAATAGATAATGTATATTAAATTTTCATACTATAACAAAAGCATTCACAATGAATGTATACTACAATAAATCTGTAGTTTTTGAATAACATTACTCACGCTCATCGGCCTTCCAAACAGTTTACACTACCACTTGTATATTGCCGAAAATCGGCAGTCTATTGGTAGTTTTAAACATTCACTTTTTTAAGTGTAATTTATAGTTACGGTTATTTGGCATACTGACAAATGAATCAAATGTATTAAAACGAGTTTATAAATTCCTAATCAAATTAATATGAATTATTCAAATTATTTCTTCACTAATTATTAACAAATCATTTAACTACTACACGTTTTATAACTAGACGATTATGATGTAAACGAGTACTCAAATAATTTTTTCCTGCCTAAAATCAACTTACAATAAGCAGTTTAATGGATTTTTCAGTGAAAGTTGTCTCTTTTAATTACCCCCTTGGGCGCTGACCAAGACTTTCATAAACTAGTCGATGCTTTAACAGCTTTGAGCCAAATGTTTAAGTCTTTGTTAAACTGAATTCTCAATTTAAATGAATTACTTAGGCAATATATCTGATAACCACAACCTGGTTTAATATACTTTTCACCGTTCATATTGTGTGAATAAATTGCCCATTTTGTTCAAAATACTACTTACATTTGAGTATATACTTAAATATCTAATTCAATAAAGTCACATAGATTATTAGGGTTTTATTGCCATGCATTGATTAAGTAGTGAGTATTAGTGTAAATATTGCAAAAGTACGAGTATATGACGAATATTTGAGTGAAACATACATTTCCTTACTAAACCTAGTCATAGTTTTAGACAAAAGGAAATTCTGTTTATATTGTTACTAGGATGGTACAAGATAAAGTTATCTCATCACTATAATAATGATCAGAGGAATAGTACAATATTTTCTACATGAAAAACATTTACTAATCATTTATGAATGCAGCAGTTACAAAACATGGTGCTTAGAATTCATCGATCATAATAATGTTGATATTGGCTGTTTTGGAGATTTATGAATTTGTAATTTTAGGTCACAGATTGGCCATATTTAAATGACCATTCTAAACAAATTAGCACTAAACAACTGTTTTGTCTAATTACTAAACCCTTTATCAGTGTTCAGAGTCGACCTCGTCAGAGATCAAACAGATAACTATTAGTTAGTAGTGTGAAGTTTATTCAAAATATATTCATAATATTAATCAAGTTACTAGCTAGTTAAGCTGAAATAAGTAAGCTTCAGAATAGCATTCAACCAAGTCTACAATGCCTAGTTACTAGCAAACATTTATCACTTATTATATTATGAAATCTCTGAATAAGTAACTTAATTTCATATGTGCCGTTGAAAGTGAGATCTAGTGACCTCGTAGATGATAATCGCTAGGTGACTGTTCATCTTTGATGAAATCTATCCACAGAAGCATGTATTAATATTTGAGGGGCTTAGTTAGAACATTATTTTCAGTAAAGACTGAGTTCATTTAATGATACTGGTATTTAGTTTGCTACGTGCAATCGGTTATATTCAGTTTAAATAATGAAAATATACTTTGAAATATCCATAAGTTTATAAGTGTAAAAATAAACAACTTTCTTATATTACACCTAATATCAAAAAAAGATATGAAATTATTAAAGTGACTAACAAACATTTTTAAGAATGTTATCATGAAGATCTATAGCTGATCGGTCTACATTGGGATACGTGTATCATAGCCAAAATCAATCAATATTTGCTATCTAGTTACAAGTTTTAGTAGAATGTAATTATAGATATAAGTAAATTCCAGAATACATGTTCTATTCAGTAAGTGGACACTAAATTCGAATCTTGGTGTGAACATTATATTAGGATACAGGACACACAACTAACAAGTTCCAGTTAGGATGGAACCTACTACCTGAAGTATTCGCTAGTAAGACTCAAATTTGCTAAGCAATAAACACATTACAAAACTTTTTATCACAGTTTGATAAATCGTTTATTAAAATTTTAATGTAATGTTATGTTTTATTTGATTGAATTTATTACAGATTGATATTGGTTGGGTATCATTGTAAACCAGGGAGCATTGGACACATGTCTCGTCCTAGTATGAAACTTCTTAGCAGTGCGAACTTTGAAATCCTCCTCGGAGGCTTCAAGCTGGCGGACGCCTAATCCTCCACACCGCTAGGCCGGTATCTACTAACAGGATCCCCATTACCAACATTGGTTTGTGACGGGTTCAATCAACTAAAACTTTATACCAATTTCTACAAAACACCTCAGATCAATTCATGTTATGTTTGTTAAATATTTCAAGAAAATCAAAAAATATATGCATCATTTTCATTCAGGCTTCAAAAGGAACTAAAATTTGTAACATTATTTATTGTTATGTTTATATTTCAGTAAGCAGGCTAAGAATAAAAAAGTGTTAGTATGAAACACATTTTTCTGGTTTAATTATTTATTTTGGATTAGTGCAAGGCAGAAATGTAAATAAATACCAACGTTTTCTATTAATAAAATTTGGATTAATATGTGCTATTGTAAAATGCATTTATATATCAGTTTGTTTAGTTTATACAATAGGAAATTGTAGACTACTAGTTGCTAAATAACGCTTACAGTGTAATTGTTTTGTTCGTAATTATATCAAATTGACCGAACAACATTGTATATAGTTTTATTTAATTCTTAGACTAAACCTCATTTAGGTAACTTAGTAAACTCATATAATGGAGGATGACGGTTACAGTTAATCACTCAAACTTAAGTAGGCAAATTCAGAATAACCACTACATTTTGCAAATAATCCAGTCAAATGATAAATCTTTGTTCTGTATACTTCATTTGATGTGGAAATGGTGGTGAAGATTGCATACCGTTACGATATATAGTTTAAGTTTTCGCCAACCTGGAGCGGGATCTAGGGTGAGCACTACTGAAGAGCCCCATACTAGGATAATACAACTGTTCATTGCTCTTTGGTTTGCAGTGGCACCCTACCAACATCAATCTGTGACAAATTTAATCAACTAATTATCAATTTTCACAAATCATCTCAACTTAAAAACAGTAGTTATTAATTCATTGCAAAAAGTGAATTTTGTGTCATACTATGGTAATCACGAAAACACCTCGGAAAAGTAAACAAGTACTATCCAACCTAAAATGCAAGCTTCTTACTTAGCCGTTCTATTAGTAGTACTAATATAATCAAACTTATGCAATCTCACTCCTTAACTACGTCAGGTAATATATCTTTAATTTTCTTTATTTACTAATTTCAGTAGTTCAGCTAACACTTTGAAATGAATTCTAACCAACTCCAAGAGAAATCGTACGTTCCAGTAACTTTCAAGCATCCAGATAATATCTACTATGGAGTGAACGACGAGCGATTGCACTACATAAAATACTTGTAGACGTTTTAACTTCAGTTATGTAACATTTGTCTCGATAAAATAACGTAATTCTTAGTCTTTTAAAAAAGTAGAAACCATAAAATATGCTGTCATTCTGCCTATATTTCACTAAAACTTAAGAACTACTCAGGTTGAAGTTATTAATAGCACTTTTATTTTGGACAGTATCGCTAGATTTTTAAAGTCAACATCTTCATAGGCTGTTTATAATTACGAACATACACTGTAATATTACTATTTATGATTACCCTTAAAATAGAGCATTGTTGTCAATAATATTATAAACATATTCAAAAGAATATCTTCCTAAGTATCATGCAGTCTACAGAAACTGGAATAATGGAAGTGTGAAATCTGTTCGATTTACCCCTCTCCCTCACCTTCGTAGCTTTTTCGCCACAGTCAAGAACATAGTTACGAACAACCGATTGAGAGCCCAATTTAGGCTTAATAACTATAAAAATAGATGCTGTACGTAGAAATGTAGTGCTAAATTTTTTTATCACAGCTAATAGTGTTGCATTCTTAGTGTTTTGTAAAGTCTGATTTATTAAGCTTGTTTGGCCTAGATTCGTGTTAAGCAGTTTATGCATAAATATAAATTTACTCTACAATCCAAATAAGCATTTTGGCAATTCGTTAAACTGGTTACACTTAGATGGCTCTGGTTAGATAACATGTTGTTAATCTATGAAATGTTTCGAGTACCGAGTATCGATATTCTACTTCAAGTAAATTCTCATTATGTTAAATTTACTTAACAACGTGCCACATAACAAAAGGCTAGCTGAACTAAGAATTGTCAATCTAACAATTTACATATTTCAGTAGATAAATGGAAACAAATTTGTTTATTATTTGGCTTAACATTAAATTTCTCTAAAACAGAAACAGGATTGTAAAGTACTATTAACTAACGATATTTTATAAATAGATAATCCTTTATAGATTAAAGGTTATGCGCTCATTAGTATTTCATTACTGACATTTAAGAACAGAATGTTAATCACTTAAAAAGAATGTGACTAATTGATGTAAAAACATGCACAGAAACAAACGATGAATATATTCCACAATCAATTAATAAACTAACTCTGACATGATATTCATCGCTAAGATACAACTGTCTATGAAATACCTAATAATTAATCATTTTCGATTAGAACTTATTACTTAAAAGAAGCAATTATATAATGAATATTTCTAAATTTTATTGAATGTAATATATCGTGAATGTGTCAATATTACTTTGGTTTGACAGAAGTAAGTTGAAGGTTGTAAGTGGAATCTAGAAGACAGTTTGTGTTCCACTAGGAACTCCAACCCGGATATGAAAATCTGTACTCGAATAAAGACACAACCAAACAACGAGTCCGAAATAAAATGAAGTGCTGTCATAAATTCGAATCGCCATCTGTAATCCAGCTTTAATCATACAAGTTAATTAACTCTGTACCAAGACAGTACTCTCATGTTTCACAAAATGCAACAGGGGTTGATCGAATTCAACCCGTGATGCCTTCGATGAAAGAAAATACATTCAAATAAAATCTACCGAAATATTTACTATAACAGTTCTAAAACGAGGAAAAGATTCATCGTCTTATTAAACAAGATAGTTCCATGAAGAAACTATTTGCTTTATTTCAGTCAATGTCCACTACCCCGCGTGGAGAAGTTGACCAGGATTCCCCAATCAAATCTGTCTTGCACTTGCTTTCAAAGTTCTTCCCAAGTGGTGTTCATTCTTTCCATGTCTGCGCACAGTTCCTGGAACAATATTTTCCTTGATCTTTCTCTTTTCATTTGGCCTTGAGAGTTACAAGTCACTACTTGCTTAATGAGGCAGTTTCATGATTTTCGAAATGTGTAACCTATCCACCTCCACCATTGTTTTATAATTCCTTCCTCAGCTGAAATTTCGCTTATCATCTGTCATGGTAGATTGCTGCTAATGGTGTCCAGCCAACGGATACTGAGTAGACAAGTTAGGTAAACAACTGTTTATAAATACTTGTGTCCTTTGAGAGATGCATTTTGTAGTTCTGCAAGTTTCCGCTCTATACAAGAGAACTGTCTTCACGTTTGTATTGAATATTCTGACTTTGGTGTTGGCTGACAGTTGCTTTGAGTTTCAGTTGTTTCTTAGTTGTAGGAAGGCTGCCCTTGTCTTGCTAATCTGTGCCTTCACATCTGCATCAGATCTTCTCTGTTTTTCGATGATGCTGCTCCGGCATATAAAATTTTTCCCACCTTCCAAAACCTGTCCGTCAAACGTGATTGGGTTAATGCTCACTGTGTCGCATCGAAAGATCTTGTAAATGTTGAAGCCTACTACTGGCTGCAAAAGCTACGTTACAGTGTCTACCTTCAATTACATTTGTTGCTGTATGTGAGATAGAAGAGCCAAGTTAGTAATCTGCAAAGTTTAAGTTGTCTAGTTGCATTCAAAAGCAGAAAGAGAAAGGGCGAAGGTAAGCAGTTTCATCTGACACTAGTCTTCACTTCGAATGAATCTGTGAGCTACCCTCAGTGCACAATTTTGTAGTGTAGCCAGCTGTAAGAATTCCGTATGATATTGACTACCTTCTTGTATAAATCATGGTGTTGAGGAAGGCTCTATTGTGTTCGCCTACCCATGATATCAGAAAGTGTTTCACCATAAAATGATGGGTTTCATTCAGTTGATTGTTTATTAATGATCCGTAATGTTTTGAAATGTCTAGTACACTATCGATCCTTACGGAGTTCGGTATGTTGGTTTCGAAGTTAGGCGTCTACTGGCTCTTTCATTCAATTCATTAACTACTCTGTTAAAAACATTTCCTGGTACTGAAAGTAGAGTGATGCCCTCTTTTAGTTCTCAGGTTAACGTGTGTCTTACTTCTTTGATATTTTTTCCAGTCTCTTGGTGGATGTTTTTGTTATACCTAAATATGTTCGATCCAATTACAATCGTATGACGAAATATAGTGTCACCAAGATTGTTGCTAATCAATGCTCGTACACGTCTGTTTCTTGACGACCAGTCTCCAAGCCAGAATTAAAAATACAAGATGGATGGACCAACCATACCGAATCGTGTTGTATTTTAAACATTCCTTTATATAAACACAAAACCTGACCACACAACACACCTATAGTGAGAATAACATCTATACAAAAGGGGAACAATAATGATTAAGGACTGCGAGTACAGGTGCATGATTAATTGATCGTAGTTCCTGTATAACAAATGATATGACAACAGTTTACGAGTCTAATGGGATTTTAGGGTGTTAGGAACATGACAATAATAAAATAAAAATAACCGATTTACATATTTAAAATAAATGAAATAGTCTCTCGAAAAACAGTTCAGAAAGTTAGTTACTTTTCTTAAATCCCCCGATATAACACTTTTTCTTTTCAAATCTTTCTAAAGAGGATCTAAAGCATCTGCGTTGTTACTTCTGTATATGAATACAGTGACTTAGTTGGTATGTTGTCTGGAACTGCTGATTCGCCACTAATGATTTGTTGGACAGTATACTGATAACTTCTGTTGTAGGTGTGGTTACTAATCCCGTTCTCAATCATTCTCGTTCAGGTGTGACTGGGATTAGCAGTAACTCTATAAAGTATTCATACTAAACGATCATGTATATATTTAAGTTTACATATTTTATTCAATATTAAGATACAGAGATTTTGTGTCAGTTTAGAAACTATCAAAATCTTTCAAGTATCAGATATCGATTGCGTAGTAGCCCTAAGAATAGTAAGAATTATTTATTTGTAAAGCAATCAACAGATAGTTACCTGCTTGATAAATACAAAAGTGAGGAAGTATAATAGAATGACTGGTACTAACAATTTATGAAATTGGAAGCAATGATAAACTCATAGTAAGATGAGGGACTAGGTGTCTGTTGTTTATACGGATAGCAAGTAAATTAAAAGCCAAATTAGTGACATAATCATCTGGACTGTATGATTTAGTAATAAACCTCTTATTATCTTTGTAGATAATATAAGCACAAACTTTAGACATTCATCCGCAACAATATAAATTACATCATTTAATTCTTATAATACTCGAAAACCATGTCACCTAATATAATGACAATTTTGAAACAGACACATATATTTCACAATTAGTTGACTGAGCAGAGAATTATGTGATTCATATCTACATAATTTCTTTTGAAAAATTGGTCATTTGATACTCACTGACGTTATAGCTCTCAAGAATTAGAAACTTATTTTCAAAACGAAATGGATAACATTCTTTTTTCCTTTGTTTGAAGTTCTGATACTTAGTGCTAATGTGAATTCACAATAGTTCTCAATCATTTATGTAATTACTTTCAACCAATTTTGTGATCCATGAATACAAGTTATAATCAGATTATGAAAAACTAACAAATTAGAAAGAATTCATGCTCTTTGTTCTTGCTCATTACAAGTGATTATTAGTGAAGTTTGAAATATCCCTAACATAGTTTGGAACTGATAGGATTTGACACTGGATAGATAAGTTGCTATAAGTTGGCTCAATTGGCAAGAATAGGAAATTCAAGTATCACTTTAAAAATATTCTGCGGCTCATTTTCTTTATTAAAACTGAAATTTTACTGATATTTTCATAAATTAATAGTCAAATAAACACCCTTTGAAACATAATTTACTCTGTGAAACTGGTTCTGTGTATGACTTATCAATGTTAATTAATCTTATCTTGCAATAAGCACATATTCGTCTCTTAAATACAAAGTGTGCAATATTTACACATTTTAAAAAGTGAAATGCTCTAATTTATTGTATAATTATTTCTATGCATGAAATAAGTTTGTTATTATGCTCTATTTATTTTTAGGCATTATTTACGTTGGATAGACGTTCTACACTAATAGATGTTTTAGATAAATTTATAAATTTAGGCATGAACAAGCGAAGTACCCACAAAAAGCGAGTTTCACTTTTATAGTTAACACGACCGTGTTAAAGTAGACTTCGGTAATAGCTTATTAATAATTCAGTCTCATAATTTGGTTTGGTCTAGAATTTGAAAACTGCGTTAAAAGTAACATTGAATGTTACAAGGTTTCTGTACTAAATAAGTATTTTCACTGTAGTACTCCGAATATGTATCATCTTAGTATCGGTATTGAAACAAACTTGTAGAAAAAAGCAGCCTATTATTTGGAGATAGACAATAGAAAACTGTACTCTATATAGAATGTGGTTAGTTTAATGGATTGAATAAACATGACCAATCAATGTACGTTAGTTACCTGGTAGGGAAATTACACTTAGCATAAATAATTACATATAACAAAGCGGTATTGAAAGTCAAAATAACCGACTCGCATTAACCATAAATGTGACACAAAGTAGCTCAGGTGAATTGCATAGACTGAATTGCATTTATGCTTTTCTGACTGCGAGAATACCTGGAGAGGGCACTGTTACCTGTTGTCTGAATACGCGTAGTATCATAACAATGAAATGATGAAAAGAAATTTTTCTTCTCCGTTTAACGATTTATAGCAATTCAGAGGCTACTGTATGTAAGTAACGTATGACAAATTCTGACATAGGGAAACATTCCGGCTACTAAATATATATAAAGACTACTATATATATATATATATATATATATATATATATATATACTACATAAAGTTATAAGATGGAATCTTTGTTCCAAATTACTAGATATATAATCCGGTTTTAGAATTTGATATGTATTAATAATTTCTATAGTCAAAAATCTATGGGACTAAAAGAAAGAAGAACAATTATTGTATAAATTGCAGACAAGAAAATGCAATACGTATTGGCCAGTTTAAGAGTAATAAACAGAAAACCTTAAGCCAAAATTTCATACTACTTGACGAGTTTGAAAGGTGTACATGGAATCTTTGAGGAACTAATGCTTCATAGTAGATTCAAATCACTTAGATTCATAGCGTGGGACCAGAACCATTAAGCTATTAGGGTAGCTATGTTGCAAGTAAAATATCACTTTAACTAATCAAGTAAGTTGACTTTCAAACATAACGAATGCTTTTAAAGTATTTACATAAATACATTTATTTCATAATTTTCTAATTGGTAATATTTGAAAACCACTTATGGATCGCTATAGCAATAATAAAAAGTACGAGGAAAAAGTTATATGAACAAATAAAAGGATTAAAACAAAATACAAAATAGAATCATAGAAAAATAAGGTGTCGAAAGAGGATAACTCTGTTTTTTTTTCTGCTGCAGTATTATTTAGGTAGTAAAAACAACAACAAAAATAAATATGAAGGTATGAAATGAATTGGACAAAATGAAAGTATGAAGATTACATTCTGATAAAAGTAAATATTTAGTGAGATTCAAAGATTACATAAATATACATACATATGGTCTTTGTTTCATCATAATTAATCATCATCAGATTAAAGTATACGTGTGTATGTACAACAAGGGATATAAAATTATGTTGTCTTCAATACATATAGATAATATCCATTTTTATTAAAACAACATTTATTTACAATCTTTTAAACATGTATCGTTACTACTATTACAGTAGCATAATCAGATAAATGCATGTTTGCTATCGTAATTCACATGAGTTTATGTAAGATAACTTTTCATCTATATCTACTGACTGTTAAAGTCATTGTTACTGTTCGTGGTTGCATCATCATTAATGATTGCGCCGTTGGTGTTATTGCTGTTACTCTTATTCTGTCGTAAATACATATCTGTGAATGTTCCGATAATTGTTACATAATTCGGTTCAGGAATCAGTGTTAATTCTTCAGGAGATGCTAAAAGTATATCATCTAAAATAAGAACAAAAAGTCACGAGTTATTGATAGTGTACATACACAAGAAAACATGAGGGTAAAGAAAAACATTCTGTTTAATAATATTAATCACAAACAGAAATAAACGATCAGGATTTTCCGAAACTGTATGCTTAGAAATTCAATTACTCGTGTAAAGCTAACTACACTGGGTGCATAGTTCGGCAAGTTCGTCATTGCATTTCTCAGCGTTATTCATCCTAGTTGACTGACAAACGGATAATTAAGAGTAGACAAAATTTTGAATTATGAGTATTTGATTGACATAAGACATCGTGTGGATTTAAATAAAGCCTTTAGAATTATCTATCGCATCCCATGTAAAATGCTACATTGTTTACGAAGCTATTGGTATTCACAACCACAAACCGGATTTTGCAGACTAATGAAACGAATACAAATACTATCCTTACTTTAGGCTTCTAAATTTCTGTTACCTTCCCTCTCACATGTTTTGTACATTAAAATATAAACTTTACATTTTATTCTTATATAATTAGATGACTTCAACAATCAAATTTTTAGTTTAATTGACGTGCTGTTTAAATAGCATACAGTTTCTCGTACTATGTAATCTGTTAAATTACATAAATTCACTTTTAACAAATGTAATTACGCTCTCTTTCTTTAATCATTCCATATTATCTCCATAAGCGGAGAGCAAACTATGCAAAATTGCATTTATAACGAAACACTACCACTTACTTGATATTATGCTACTAATGTGAAACATGTAGAAAAAAAGTGTAGAGACCTGATAAAAAACTAGTTGAAATAAAATACTTCCTAGCTGCCTCTTTGTTTCTATTAAATGTTAAAAAGAGGAATTTTCACTTTACCTAAAATTTGTTTTGACAGATTTGTTATTTTTTTGGCTTAAGGAAAAAACTGAGTGTTTTGTTTGTGACAGACGAAATAAAACACTTTAGGTAAAATAAAATCCATTCATAAAACAAAAAAAGACAGTTGGTTTTTAAACTGAAAGTATACTCATTAGATCAGTGGATGACATGATGGAGTTTCATACGAATAGGTTTATTTTAGGACAAAATCTGAAAATCAACACAACGGATAGAAATACATCTGACTGACGGATTTTAAATAAAACGAAGCAAGCGTCTCAAATTTCACTTGCAACCACAAACCAACTTCTGAAGAAAACTACACGAACTGCGCTATGCCTGTACGCGAGCACACTACTAGGGACAGTATTGATAACTTCCTTAATCTTTTCTGAGAAAAAGATTACATTATACTAAAAAGAATAAGGAAAAAAATTTTAAGACTTATAAAATGTGTTTTCTTTTCTATATAGTAAGGTTAAATACTTGAGATGAAGTTGATGAAAGGGATTGATCTGATATAATTAAACCCCAATTCACATTTATTTTATTTAGAAATTTACATTAGACAAGATCTAGTTGAAAAAACACTGAAAATCAGTAACAACTAGACAGCTGTTTTGTCCTAGTTTAAGACTCCTTAGCAGTACACGTCTATGAACTGATACAAGATGGCACCTTAAAGTCAATGCAAAGAATTCGTTTAAACTTCATATTGCTAAGTTAATGTACAATGGTCAAGGTGAGACACTGCGTGGTCTTCACTGACGGCAACTGATACTTTTCTCACACCTGAACAGCTGTTCAACATCAATAAACGCAAGTATAAATTACACTACATTAAAATGAAATAAAGTATATAGATGTTAACGCCACAACAGACAAAGTACAGCAGTCCCAGTTAGCGACCAAATTAAGGTTCGAAGCGTAGAAAAAAAGGTAAACCATATTCACAATAGTGATACTAATTACATGCACTAGTTTGTTTGAAAGCAGTTTGTTATGATTTATGGCTAGATCATACTATGTTGGTCTCTACGCCAACCGATAATCTAGTAGTGCCTAGTGTTATGCTTGATTGGATATACAGCGATAATTGAATCCCATCGAACAAGCTGGAATGTAGCAGGAAGTCTGAGTGACACGAGATTGTGTTTTTTATGATCAGTGGTTCCATGTAGTCATTATTAAAACCCTAGAGCTAAGTTATGTCGTCATTACTGTTCATTAACAATGCATGCTGAATAATAAATAAACGTAAATATCCTAGTTTTTCCGAAGTTCAATGGTTGTTCGAATATCTCAGTGATAATGTATAACTTCTATAGGGAAAATCAAGTTTTTTATAGTTTCAGGTATGTCGTGCAGATAAATACAAGCCAGAACGAAAATTACGTGCAGGGTTTCCTGTAGATTACTTTTAACATAATGATCATACGATACTGTTTCAACGTATGTAAATTTAAAACGAATCATCGTAACAAGTTGCCCATTAAGCCATTTATTAGACACTAATTTGATGTTTTCAACTGATCACCAATGTGCATTTTAGAAGAAAGCAGTTGTCAATTTTTGTCAATATGCTACAGTGGTTATCTATTTGATATTTAAAGACGATTGTAGTAGTCTAATGAAATAAATTGAAGTGGTTTGTGGAGACCAGTTTTAATTTGTTGTTTGTGATTATTACAGACTGGTCTCGTTTGGGTATCATTGAATGCCAAGAAACGCCAGAAAGTGAATACATGTGTCAAGAAAAGATTTACAGATAATTAACCAGAGAGAATTAACTATAAAGTGAGTTTCATGAGTAACTAAGTTTACGTTCTTTTTAATGGTGTAGTACACATAACAGTTGGTTTATTTCTGTTTTATTACAAATGGATGCATTTAAACAATAGGGTTTTCGAGTATACTTACAAAGTCCACTAAGAATAGAATACAATAAACGAAAACCTGTTTAAAACAAACTAACCGGAAATAGTGTATGTTACTCGATCGGAAAATAAACAGGGTTGTGAATTTGCGACAACACGAATCATACGAATAGCTCCCATATCCTGTAAATGCTGGTGAACAGAAGAAGTACATACAGAAACATATTTATGTAAACAAATTCACCGAGCAAAACAACCAGATAAAATTATTCTGCAAGTTACAAAAAATGAATTTTCTTGCGCTAACGAGAAGGACTGATTAGATACAGTGCACATTATTACGTAAATTTGTTTGCTTCACTGATGCGTATTCAACGACAGTGAGAATGTTAATTTTACGTAAGAATATTCTCAAGAACTGGAAGAAGTAATGGATAGTTGCACACAAAACAAATGTCTAAAATGATAATATACACAATACCAATGTTTCTAATTATAAGGAAAACTTGAACCAACGAATAATCAATGTTAAGGCTGATTTGTGTATACTGATTACCTATGTGTATTCGTCACAGATTGATTTCAGTTGTGTGCCGTTGAAAAATTAAGAGGCAATGGACAGTTAGCTGTTTCATCCTATGATGAAACTAGTGGTGTACAAACACGACTTTACTAAACATAATGAGTGGTCAATGCACTGACTGATCAAAGTGGGAATCCCATCAAAGGACGCCGGTTCAGAGATGTTGATGGGTAAGCGTTTGCCTAGAAATTTAAATACTCTTGGGTTCTATCTATAGTGGCGAGTGTGCGTTGTTAGGGAGTTTCAGGCTGGGACGAAACAGCTATTCATTGCTCCTTGGTTTTCAGAGTAGTATCCAATTGAGGTCAACCTGTGACGAATACAAGCAACAAATGATCGAAGTAAATAAGTACATATTTCACCAGTCCTATTCTAAATTTCTCTTGAAGCATAGATATCCATTAAGCTATGTACGGGAAAAAAGTCAAACATATTTACTAAATCAGTTGAGGATATCCACATCTATCATAGAGCAATAATGTTGACAGGTCAACTGTCTTCGCGATCAATTAGCAGAGCTTTTTTTAGTTCCATACAGATAGAACAGAAATACAAGTGGAGAAATCATTTTTAAAATACTAGGTTCGTGTATACAACAGTTAATTCACATAATTAGTCGGTTACATGTTAAATTTTGCATATGGAAGACGTTGAAATACAACAGAATAGAAAATGGAGGTATTACACTGAAGAAAGGCCTAGAGAACGCTTCATTATAAGAAAATATGATGGAGAGACACAGATGATTCTATACAATTTCCTTCTTTTGAAGAAAGTCATTAATTTACGAAGCAAATCAAAAATAGATATACTAACTAAAAATGAAACCCAGTATACGTAGATGGCAGAGATGTACTAGAGAGGAAACGAAATAAAGATTTCTAGATGGCCATTTATCCTAACTCTCTCTACGCTAGCTAACATTGTGACATGCCGGAGGGAATCTACTTAAAGCCAAATCAAAACATGGTATCAGTCCATTGATTCATTGACTACTGGCCCGAGCCATGTGCGGTAATTACAGACTTTCCTGGTTGACGCTAATGCAACTATTCAGTTCAATGATTCAAGATGAAAAGTGAAATGTTTCGAAATCTACAGCACAAAATAATATAGTTGCACTCATTCTTAACCTTTTTAAAATCTTCAACTCTGTCATTTTTTTCATTCAACAATTCATTCCCTATTTCCATTAGAAGTATATTTTATGCCTTTAATTTTGCACTATCATTATTACAATTATATATACGTCTATGATCTCAAATGTGAAAATTTATGAAGGAGCGTTGTTTAAAAATTCACTAGGCGTATAATCAAAGAAGTTAATTACGACATGAAAACTTACACATAATAATTGACGAATTGTTTGTTGACCAAATAAAGTTTGATGTTGCTGAGCAAATAATGCCAGCGTGGTTCCACCGCAGTTAGACAGCTGAGCGCATAAACTTTGTAATACATCACAGAATAATCTTGGTTTCGGTGATCCGATTTCAGAGAACCATGGTTGTGGGAAGAAATAACCTGATGGAATATCATTCATATTAGGAGGGTCTTTAAGTGAATGAATGGAACCAGTCTGGCTCTCAATTACACTGGGTACTGTTGTATCTAATCTGCCAAAAGTATGAATATATTTTAGAATAAAATACAAGGTATAGCATTGAAAACGCGGAAGTCAAACTATGAAAGCCTAAGCGCCACAATGATAGGTTTCACGGTGAATATAAGCTTTCGACTGTTGCCAACAAATACCCTACGAACCTTAAATAAGAATCTTGCACTCTTGTTACAAGTAGTCAAACACTTCTTAAATTATAAGTTGATATGACTAACTATTTACCCTTCAATAGTCTACGCCAGTAAAAACAATCTGACGTATAAAAAATAGGTATATAATGTTATGCAGTCAGTACAAATGTGAGATCATGTCGATCAAATTACTGTCCTTGTCTCAAACCTTACCACTGACTGGACCACCAAGAGAATGGAAGTAGTCAAATTGATTAACTATTTGAATGTTTATAGTTAAAATGGGAAATGATGGCGTAAATGGGTCATCAGGTAATGAGTGATAATAAAGGTGTGTATACCCAGATCGTCAGAAGAGATTATATATTGTCAGCATTTCCAAATCAATCACGGATACCTCGTGTGTTCATAGGAAGTCAAACGAAAGAATAATTGCCAGAAGAAAATTGTTACTAATGAGATGGGTAAATATAAGCCTCAACGATTTCTAGAATAGTAGTTGCCGAAAGCCCTTTTAACGAACTATACGTATTCTGAAAATTATAGTAAGTTATCAGATAACTGGATACAAATAAGAAAATAATATATTTGTATACGGTACGTTTATACATAGATAATTACCTGAATCGTTTCGGTTGATGAGCGATAGGTTCCAGTTTACCATCCTTACTTAACTGTGTCGAATTTCGGAGGTTCATATTGGGCTTTAAATGAATAAGCCAAAGTCGTATATGTTTATGGTGAACAAATCGAGAATGAACACTGCCAACATTGAATACCTAAATTATTCAAAGAATTCAAACATACGTGAAAAAAACGAAAAAGAATAATAGAATCTCACTTTGATCACATAGGACAAAGTAACATAAAAGCCTCATCTAGCCTAATAAGATATAGTATATATAGATTGTTCAGATATCAAGTGATTGGAAGCAGCTTGTAAAAAACATTGTTTCACCTAGGTTTAATACTAGTCGGCATGCGTGAGCAGAACGTGTTGACAAACTGTCAGGTTAATCCAGTCCTTTAATGCTGGTCAAATTCCATCGATCAAGTTGTAATATGGCCACTAGTTTAAGTGATTCTGCACTGCATGTTAATATAAAAACATTTATCAGTCATGAGAAAAAAAAGGAACTAGAAAACTACTTTATAAACTAACCACTTGAGAGTCTAAGAGATTCTTCAGTGCATTTGAAACATTAGAACGATCACCGAAATTTTCCTAAAAAGGTATGAAAAGGAATTTTGAAACTATACGTTTATGCAAATACTTGCAAGTATTGAAACAGACATTTCGGAAAACATAGATATTCCACAGTATATACAACAATGTTCATCGACATGAATAGTAAGACAATGTGATATCAAAAAACAGGTTGAATCAACGAAATACGAATTACTTAAAACGTTTACGCGGATCCAATTGTTTATAAATGATGAACTTAAGTGGTGATAACTTGATGGAATGATAGAACTAAATATCAAATTAATTTCTGTAGAATACTATACATGTCAGGTACCGAAATATGTATGGATATGTTGAAATCAAAATTCACAGATCGACTCATCATGAAACTTTCTTTAACTACATAGAAGACATCATCGGCACACACTTTAGAAAGGAGTAAATATATAGAAATTCTTCACAACTGATAGCCAGACGATCAAAATATCTACCTCAAAGTACACAACGCCTCCGAAAATATAATCATGATCTACAAATCTTCCCCATTGTGTTTACTTTCTTACGTCACCAGAATCACTCCGTATATTTACACTAAGAAATAATTGGTTATTGGCTAGAGAATAAATTAAAACATTACTATGTACAATTTTAGACTAGGAGGCGAACAAAACGACTAAAAAATATCACAGAAGGAAAATAATAACATTAAAATTTTCAGTACTCTCTTATACCCCAACTACGACAATAAAATGAGTCAAAATTTCTCATAGGTTAAAAGCACAGATTATCGCCAAAATTTCCCTCACCTCCTAAACTACATTGTTTTATAAGCATAGACAACAACATAAACTTTCAAAAGTACATACAGATATAATTCACTATGAAACACTTTCACCCAGATTAACATGACTTCAACACATTCAGATTGATAATTCGATTGTACTGATTTTCTTGATTCTGATTTGTTCAATTGTATTACTTAAATTTATGTTAATGTAATTCGATTATTTATTATTCTCTGAAGAAGCAGCTTACATTAAGTCGTAAAAAGGTCAGAAATCTAAATTCCTGCTCATTGTATTATTGCAAGTATATTACCTAATTTTACAAACTACTTATCCAATGCTCCATCTGTTTGAAATTATCAAATCCAACCTTGGTAATGATGCTTACATTTAGTACTCTTGTTTAACTCATTTTAGGATACAAGCTTAGAAATCAATTAGTAAGAAGTTCTGAACTAAAGGAAACTACTTTATATGCAAACTCACTAAAAAGTAATGTCATCTAACCACCTAGATGTGATAGTCGGACTTGCACATAGTGGTGATCTAATCAGGTTATTTTGGTCAGAGTACTTTTCCACATTGGTTTTGTCAGGATGGTCAGTTGGAGAGTTGTAAGTAGCGAACGTAAGGTCCGAAGACAAAATCGTAATTGTCAACCGTACAATGACATGACGGCAGTAAGATATTCACCACAGATAGCAAAGATCTGCAATGACCCCACCTTCCCATAATCCAAGGAAGAGGTTTAAAACAAAATCAAGTTGCCGCTGGCAGTAAGGCGATTAAAACTAAGGAGATAGCATATCGAAAATATTTACAAAAACGTTAAGTATTATAGTCATGCTCCCACACCACCAAGGCCACCCTCAAACCAATGTCATCTTGCAGTCTATCAAGAAGTAACCTTTCAAAACGTGGGCAATCTGTGAGTGACAACCGGTCTAGTACCTCTAACAGCACTTAAGAACAAACAGCATGTTACGATTTTCACTAAATTTTTGTCAACTGAAACAAGCAGCAGCAAAAAACATATCAAAACAGAGTTATTTTAAACTGACTTTAATTTCTATAACAGAACGACCAGTAAATCGACCTGTTCGAATATAATCTTCAAGACGATATGTCAAGCTATCTTCCACCTTCATATCCAAATCTACATTTACGTTACTTTTACCATCAACCGGATTACCATTCAAAGAATTCACGACAAAATCAGGCATCTGAAAAACTAGTGAATTACTCATTTTTTGAACAATTGGTTTTAGTGAAGATAAAATAGACCTAGACAGCTTTGGTAAACTCCAACTGGTGTTTTCCGATTTATTATCTGTTAAAATAGCTTGAATGTAACCGCCAGTGAATGATAAGTGATGATCAAACCAACGTGAATGTCGCATAAAGTTATAATCTCCAATAAATAGTGGGTCATTCAAGACTTCATTAGATACACCCATACGATATAATAAATCTTTGCGTAATTCTGTTGGTTTCAGCTGAACAGCAGAGGTGTGTTTTACTGTTTGCAATGAAAGCGAGTCCAGTGTGTCCTCTGTAAAACAAAAATAAAATCGAATTGCATGGCGACTATGGAAAGGACTGAAAAAAATATAGAAATAATTAAACTGGTTAAATTATTGCTTGTACCACTGATTACTGTGAAGTGAAAAGAAAAAGTTACTCGGAGAAAATGACGAAAATGTTCACGTATATTCTTATATTGATATTACTTATAATTAGTTGGCCAAATCAACTTAATAAACAAAGGTAGGTTTATGTACTGGGATTAAGGTGCACTTCTGGTAAGTGAATTAATTACATAACTCATCAAGTAGTAACAAAGTGGGTAGAATGTGGTTTGGACTCGGAACTAATGTTCAAAATAAAGAGTATTAACTACTAAGCTATTGTCCCTATGGCATCATGGTGTATACTATAGGATGAATGACAAACAAGTAAGGGAACATGAGATACAATTGTCAACTGCGTTATTTAACACAAATAATTTCGAAACTGACGAAAATACAGTAGAAAGCAAATTAAATCTATCCTAAACTATTTAACAGAAATTTATTGAATAGAAGTTAGGCATGTTACATTTTCAAAGCATATATTGTGTCCTATACAAATATAAGATAATGTTTTCAATTTTGCATCAAATCCTATGCATGATAACCACTGTATTAAATATTAAAAAAGCAATACATGACTGTCAGATTCTTCAATTCCAGAAATTCATAGATCATGGATCATTTCAAATGTGTTCAGCGCAAAGGAGGAAGCAAATACCAAACAGATGAAAATTGTAGGCTAGAACTTCTAGCTCAATAAAGTACTCTCACATACAGCGCGATTAGAAAACAGAAGACTTCTAAAATTCAAGTTGTGATCATAATACTGAATAGTTTAATATAAGTACTGGACTTTCAAAAATTTTTAGATAAGGATATACGATAAATGTTGGTAAATTATTTAATGATTAGATGTCTGAGAGAAAGGTAGCATTCAAAACGACAGAAAAGAAATGCACTAATAATGCACGTATTGACAAAAAATATGACTGCAACCCCTTCGCTCCTTTCAAACACTATATATCACTAAGCAACGGAATATAAGGAAGCAAAACCTGCTGTGATTGAAAGCAATTATTTTATGTAAAACATGTCGCTATTTACGCATTTATGCAATATGAAATTAGGATGAACAGAAAGTGAAGGAATAGTTTCTGCTAAACGATTCATCAGAAAAAACTGCTTAATCACATTTTTTTCAGACTACGTAGATGAATGAATTAAAATTTGTTGTGAGAAAACGTTTGCCTAACTAACTAATGACTTAAAATGTTAATATTTACTCCAGTCGCTTCCTATCAGTATTTTGTATCGACATTTGTATCAATAAAGAAAATCTAGATTTTCTTTATTGACCTAAAATTACAAATCTCAGCAAAAATCATGAAAATCACTAAATACAATCTCACGAAACGTTCATGCTGTTCAAAGTTGGACTTTAGGTGTAATGTTACGAACACTATGAGATATAATGAGCTTTCAAACGTTGTTCAAAGTAACAAAAATCAAACTAAACTTATTCAAAATGTACAATGAAGCAAATAGAAATGCAATACATTTTACGTTTCAAGAAATTAAAGACAACTTTTAATGTCAATAAAAATTACTGTTAATAATGTGAGGAGAATTTATCAACTTTGTCATTCAAGATATCATTGAACAGTGAAAAAATATCATCACAGAATAAATAATTTATGATAATTAAGAAAACGATGAAGCAAATATATTTTACTCACCTGTACACGCCTGATTACTGCCAACTAAAACTATATCTTCCACTCTTATCGATATTTTAATATCAACAAACTAAATGAAGTAAATAAACGTAAACAAATAATAAGCTAATTAGTAATTGAATAATTTAAGATAATGTTCGTTGTTAAATGATGGAGAAACTTTGCAGCATGGGTGAATGCTTAATAAGATTGATCCCTACCAGGAACCTCAAAAAAAATTTGAAATATGTAGACGATATGGTTCCATTAGATGAAATTGCTGACAATATACAGTCTCCTGAGCTCCCTAAGTAACAAGGTAAGCTTGTTTTTCAGTCTAAATTAAAAGTGCAACATCAAGATTGGTTTCCAAAATCTCCTAGATTGGTCATAGAGAATGAAATAGTTGAGCTGGTCAGTGTTTAATGAGGTCTTGGCTCCGATTCAGAAATATTGGCTAGCTCTTGCCAATTTCTATCACTTATGGGGTAGGTTACACATCTGTCTTCCAACGAAAAGGAAGAGTATACTACGTAGCAATCTGTTGTGTAGTAGCCTATAGCTGTGAAATAAAAGACATAAATATTGGGTCAATGATCATAAATGTCTTAGAACCATTACCCGTATACCACTGAATGACTCAGTAAGCAATGTTGATGATAAGTACAGAGTACTGTGTAAAGATGGCAAACTAGTATATGAAGTTATGATTCGAATAAAGTAGCTGGGACATGTATGACATATGCTTAACCATCTTCTACCTCGATGCAGGATGTTGGTTAGCGTATGAGTAGGATGAAAATCAGTAGATCAGTGATAAACAACATAAAACCTGCATATACGTACATAAGTTCAAGTTGTCATACCACAATAGCACGACGAGATCAAATTTACAAGATTAACACTAACATATAAATCAACAGGTAAGACTGAAGTAAACGTGGGTATAAAAGAAAAAGAGCGAGGATACTCATGCCACTGATTGATTCTGATCCCCATCACGCAATGTCTCCAGTCACTGATCATGACTGCCACACGAAAGCCAACCAGGTAGTCTGAACCTACCAACATGGAGGAGACCAACAAAGACTCCATAGACTGATAAAATGTTTAGTTTAAATACCACTAGGTTTGTCTCATCCTATTATTAAGTCAAGAACCATCCTGAAACAAAGTAGGCGATGCTTGGTCATACATAGTACGTCTCAACCACCTCATTCGAAGGGAGTTTACAAGCCTGGCCAATGACTTGGCATCTTTACATAGTACTCTGTGCTTAATATCGACATTGCTTACTCGACCATCCCATAATAACCAGAGGATACATAAAAGACATTTATGATAAAAGACCTGAAAACTACGCATATTTTTTATTTTCATATTGTTAAGTTAAAAAAGGGGATAGCTGAGCAGAAGACTCAATTTTTCATTGAAACAGGTATGTCGCTTAAGGCGAAAGCGATTCAAGTTAGCAAAAGCTAAGTAAACTTTCTGAATCCAAGCCAGAATTTCGCCTTGCGTCAATCAGCCAGGGTTGATGAAACTTCTGGGTATATGAAGTAGTCAACTCCTTTAACTACTTCACCCTAGTGTGACAAACGATAAAAACACAATTTTTGATGTCATTTCATACTACTTATTAGTAAGCAGAAATATAGATGAGCAATTTTATTGGCATTTTAACAAAGTCTATAAGTTAATTTAAAATATTTTTGACCATTTCTGGTCTTTCAGTACAAATATTCAGTAATAGATAAAGATCAACTTGTATATTTACAAGTCCGATTGACTAGTTATGACAATCACTAAATCATTTCAGTAGGACGATAGTGAGCATATACGTTTCGGAATCTCACAGAAAGTGAAAATCTGATTAGTGCTAACCACCCCATTCGAGGTTTTTAACTAACCTGGGTTGTTTAGTTTAAAGCCCCCTAGTGTCAAATGATTACAGACGATAATATTTTAAAAACTATGTTAGTTAGATTGATTGCTTTGTGGCTATCACAGTGGACTTTTGTCTTTTCGTATGAACGTGGACTATCACAGCAGTTGAGATCAATCAGTTCATTTCCTAGACTATAGCTAGTATATTAGTCGATCTACCCGTTAAAATTAGACCACCGTCCTTAAAGAAACCTGCAGTCAGGCTACCAGGTTTTACTGCTTTCTGTCGCTTCAAATTACTCATAGTCTATTCAACTTCAAAAAGAGTTGGGGCATATGTGTCAATAGTCCATTAAAGTAATTTGAGGATAATTAGTAAAGCAAGATGGAAAGAAACTAGAGGAAGTTAAGGCAAAAAATCATATCAGTTCATGAAGTAGTTTAGTGATTGTCTGAATTGTGTTAATAAGCGTACATTACTTGGTTGGGGTTTGCGTGATAATCGCAAATAGTAGTTGAAAATAGCTAGTGAAATGGCTCAGGATCTGTCATTCGCCCTTTATCTTCTTATAAATCTTAGTTTTCATTATCCCATCACACATACCTTTTAATTCCTTACTTCCAAACAATGTTTTAACGATAGTCTTGTAAATTTGAACTTAACGTGCTAATGTGGTATTCCACTATGAGCTAACATGCCTGGAGGTTAGCTCACAAATTTTTTCGAAGCAAAGACCAGTGTCGAACAGAGCTGCTTACTCTCGCCCTTACTCCTTCCTTTGGCGATTGACTGGATTACGAAAACTGCTATATCTCAAGGCAAGCACGGAATACAGTAGGCAACACGGAGGTAACTAGATGACTTGAACTTTGAAGATAACTGACCCGGCTCTTATATTTCATACACAACAAATGTAAATGAAGATGGGCAGTGTAGCAGCAGCCTTGGCAGAAGTAGGCCTCAACATACACAAACGGAAAAACAAGATCCTTGGTTACAAGACAACAAACACTAACTCAATTACACTTGACGGAAAAATTCTGAAAGATGTAGAAACCTTTACAAATCTGAGCAGTGTCATCAGTAAACAAGGAAGATCTAATGCAGATGTGAAGGCGCAGGTTAGAAAGGCAAGGGCAGCATTTCTACAGCTGAAAAACATCTGGAACTCAAACTAACTACCAATCAACACTAAAGTTTAAATTTTCAATACAAATGTAACTGTATGGAGCTGAAACTTAGGCGACTACCAACAGCATCTATCAAAAGATATAAGTATTTACAAATAACAATCTGCGTAAGATACTTCGGATCCGTTGGCCAGATACCATCAACAACAACCTTTTATGACACAGAACAAACAAACTTCCTACCGAGGAAGAAATTAGGAAAAAGCGCTGGAGATGGATAGGACATACATTGGTGAAATCATTAAACTGCGTCACAAAACAATTTCTAACTTGGAATCTTAAAGGTCGAAGAAAAAAGAGGAAGACCAAAGAACACATTGCGGCGGGATTTAGGGACAGAGATGAAGAGCATATGGGAAGAGCTGGAAAGGACGGTGGAGGACAGAGTTGGTTGGTGAATGCTGGTTGGAGGCCTATGCTCCACATGGAATAACAGGCACTGATTGATTGACTTAACTGAGTACTTGGCTTTGAGTCATATTTTAAGTATAAGACCAAGTGATTATACCCAACTGACTAAATGGAAAAAGATGGTGGGTAGTTAAGACCATGACTTAGCAAATGAAGGTTGAGTTGGCTAATAGTTGCACATCCGCTTAGAACCAACTAGGATGCTACTGCTGGAATTCGAACCAGATATAGTGAGGCTACAATATCCTAACCAAAAGACAACAGTGATGGCATTTGAGAATGAATAGAACAATAAGAACAATAAAAACTGGTCAACATTAAGAAACTTACAACAGGATCACCACCAGCTTTAATTTAAGTCGTGTCTATATACATCTGAAGTTTGTCAAAAGTTAAATCTAGATGATATATTAAAATAATGTAAGCAGAGACAAACTGTTACCAGAGTTGAGAAGGTTCATATTTTTATGGTGCAGGATTTTTAAATCGTTTGTCAGGCACAGATTCGTGTACTCAGATTCAAGCCAGACTCTACGTTTACGAATTGATGATACAACTTAGTGGCTCACATCGAAACAACGAGAGAGAGGCATAAACCTAAGTCTTGGTGACTGAACGCCTTAACTACTAAGCCAGTAGATAACAATATAACAATAAATACATAAATGTTAAACTTCAAGAAAGAGGAAATAAATGTATTTTTATTTACCGGATAAAATAAGAGTTGTTCCAAAAAGAAAGCTACACAACCACCAGGTTGTTATTTCAGCAAATAAATGTTTATGTATTGATTTTGGCAGTTCTGATTTATTGACTTCAACTTCTTTCCTTTTCTGTATTCTTGGACGGGTTTTTTTTCGTGATTTATTATTAATAACATTACGATCACTAACAATATTATCACCTTTATCACTCTTAGGCAAATTCAGTTGGTTAACAGAACTAGTCCAAATTGAGTGTGCTTCTGGAATATACTTTACTTGTGTATAAAATTCACCATGTGTCCAACGTGAAAATCTGTTTGGAACCAAGTAGAGGAAACATAATAAATAATAATTGATAGAAGTTAGGTTGAAATAAAAGACAACAAGATATATGATCTGATATCTGAACTGCATAAAGCATTTGTCAATCGGATGTAGATCATTGCCAATATTGTAAAATACTCAAATATATAATCCAGATACTTAACCATCGTTGCCAAAGTATCACCCACCTACCAAGTACAAGTTTATATAATCTACCATGACCTACACTGACCAACCGCATAAATCGAATTAGGTAGAAAGGGTTTTAGTATTGAAATATAGTGGCAGAAAAATGATGGTATATACTACTAATCCACCTTTTAGAAGTGGATTAAAATGATAACAAGTTAACTTGTAAACTAAAAATAACTTATAAAATAAAAATACAAATAATTGCTTTTACACCAACAGCATATTACTTAAATTTACGGAAAAATAAATGGTATCGGACACAAGCTTAGAACGATGAATTCCAAGTATAATATTGTGCATATTCAAGTGCAAAATAGTCATGAACTTCCTTTTTTAAGGAAACCTGAGAAAAAGTGCAAAACCAGTTTATAAGAATGTTGCAGCTATGAACAATCCATAAAACAGCCATTACATTTAAATCCAGGTTAGAGATGTGGAAATATCAACGTAAAACCTGATACAGGTAACAGTTCGCATAGTCACACTAGATCAGCATAGCTGTGATTAGTGTAAAAGTAGTAATATCAGTGACATTTAAAATAAATAGGTGTAGAGAATATCGCTGAGGAATAATTTGTAGAATAAACGGTATTAAGTAACCTCTAAACTCCAGATTTAAAAACATAAGGAGATTGAATTCAACTGTGTCATTGTGACTGATTTTAAGTTATATTAGCCAACGTCCTCAATCATCGATCACTCTAACCAAGCAGTCTGCGCCCATGAACATGATCCAAATCACCAGTAGTAAAGAACTTGTTAAATCAAAGCCAAATTTTGGTAAACCTGCCCCTCTCCCAAGAGTTTTCTTTCAGTGTGATTCTACGTCAGCTTACATTGTTACGAGGCAGATGGTGGCTATAAACACAAAATATACATCCTGACCATCTTAGCCAATGAACATTTCCAAACTCATTAACGTATTTACCATCTTTCGAGTCTAATCTTAGGATTTTTTTGGTCGATACTGTCAGCACTGCCCCAAGACATCTACTACGAAAACTAATAATCTACGAATGTTCTGCGTTTTTACTAGCTGTGTTTCCTAACCATAAAGCAAAATAGGGCCAACTCTTCCATATGCTTGCCCTCTAACAGACAATTTACCTACGTAATGCAAATCGATAAAAATCAAGCTAAATTTTTGAATCAGTGCTGAGACTGCATCAAACATCAACCTACCACCCTATTGATCTTCCAGGTAAATCTATTAATAAATGAGTATATATTGCGACGTTTAATACAATTTACCAAACAATAGCAGAAGTTTTGCTTACCTATGACTAAGAGCAATGCAAATAGAATTAACGGTACGAAGGCCTGGGTCAGACTAAACGGTATTGTACATAATATGAAAAAGAAAATATAGTGAAAAAACATGAATAAATGCTTAATGAATCATGCTTAATTACTTCATACGATGTAGTAAAATCAATAAATCATTTATAGGTGAGTAATGTTATAATTATCAGTACTTAAGCGTAAAATCCTGGTAAAAATAGGCACGAAAATGTATGAACTGTGATGAAATAAAGGAGGGAAAGCAGTTATAACAATAGAACAAGGAAGTTATACAGCAGCATACAGTTAGTCAAGAAATGCAATGCCTATGAAACATGTAGTGTGCGAGGTGAGGAGAATTTTGGCGAGAATCTGTGATTTTAAACTATGAGAAATTTCGACTCATTTAATTGTCATTATTTGGGTTGATAGACCATGGATAATAAGGCTTTTCTTTCTACTAAGTACAGTGGGGGTTTAGCAAATTATGAAATGCTTAAGCCACACGTTTTTTTTTGGAGTACGAAAAACATTTCTCAATGAATTCGACAGCATTTATCTCTATTTTGTGGTTGTTATAAATAGCTTGGACTGCTATTACTGATTTGATCTGCAATCTTTCGACATCTACAGGGTTAATATACCCACAGACAGTTAACAAAGTTTCAAGAGTACACACAAATATAATTCAATATGAAACACTTTCACCCAGATTAACATGACTTCAACACATTCAGATTGATAATTCGATTGTACTGATTTTCTTGATTCTGATTTGTTCAATTGTATTACTTAAATTTATGTTAATGTAATTCGATTATTTATTATTCTCTGAAGAAGCAGCTTACATTAAGTCGTAAAAAGGTCAGAAATCTAAATTCCTGCTCATTGTATTATTGCAAGTATATTACCTAATTTTACAAACTACTTATCCAATGCTCCATCTGTTTGAAATTATCAAGTCAAACCTTAGTAAGGATACCGATACATTTTATGAAAAAAAGTAATGTTAACAGTAACTTGATAAATCACTACTTGCCTTTTTGTCATACGATTTAGGTCGCTTTATAATATGATTTTTCATTAGTAATGCAATTGCATGATTCACTTGCGGTTTAGGATAATGTCTGATAATCCAATGAAACAGAGATTCATTGAAGGCAGACGAATAGGATGGATCAGAGGAGAAGCGAAAAGAAGCCTAAAAAGTAATTAATAATGAAAACAAACAACGCGATAGAAAAGGAAACCCATAGAGATAATTTGATTTGACTTCTACATATATTTATACATTTGTTTAGTGGATTGCATACGAGCGCTGTCATGTTGAAGAAAATCCTATTCTTCGTGTTAGTGATGTTAACTTTTATATTTATTCATTCTGCGAATGAGTGAAAACCCTAATATCATGAGAGGTTATCTGTGGACTACATTGAACTATTCTACAAAAACAATAGATTAGTATTGAATTTTTTTATAAAACAAAATTTGTTCAACGATTCATTTATAACACACATTACGGTGTATATACTAACAACATTGTTATGAGCAATCTTATAACGACTTTTCGTCCTCCTCCTCCTGCTCTTACTCCTGAAACTAATACATTGGATTAAAATTATGTTGACTGTACTGTAACCAATTTCAGGTTGCTTCACTTAACGCCTCCAATTAGTGTTCACGATAAACTCTGTGTAAATCAATAAGCAAAAACGAACCACTCAATTCTACTATGGGTTCAAATAGTCATCTTACCAGAATGTAGTTATACATTGTATACAATACAATCAATATACGATCAGTCCCAACCTCTGGTACAACATTTTGATCATTTGGATCACATAAATGTATCGACTCATAACAACTCTCCATTTCGTATCTACTTGATCCGATCGATACAAATGTATCTACCCTTCCATCAGTCAGTTTATCAATGTTGGTACTTGCATGATTCCCACCTAAAAATAAAAATAAAAATAATGCCAACAATAATAATAACGAGCATACAAGGCCAACCAAAGATAATTCTAATAAAAAACTGGAGAATTAGGAGCCTCGAAAAAGTCTTCAGAAGTCAGAAAAACACTTCAACAGATCAGTTTTCTTTAGAAACATTCCAGAAAATTCAAGAAAATGATGAATCAAGTTTTTTTTGTCTTGATTGGACAATTACATACTATGTTCATTAATTGTAGCCTTAATTTTGGATAAGGTTCCATGCATACCCTTGTTTACTAAACATACATTAAGCATAGAAATAAAGCACCTTCATATTTAATCCTTCTGCTTTCTGTTTGAAATTCAAGAGTAGAAGATTTATGGGACTAGGAAGCTTATATCTATGTGTTCAAATGCATGATATACAACGGGAAAATCTTAAAGAACAATTGATTATAATAGTCAATCCCAATCAGCGCAAAGTTTGGTACAAATGTGCATTGCCGTAAGATGAGATACCACATCAGTACAACATGCTCTCAACAAGATAAATATCAAAGGAGTCGAAATAATGTAGTAACAATGATAGCCAGGCAAATTAGATAATGTAAATATATTTCGAGACGACTATAGGAAACGGTATATATGAAGGAATACTGGAATGCAAGATCTAAAGAAGGATAAATAATGAATGTATATGACCTACCAACATGGCTTAGATCAAGAGCCAAAGACTTCATGGATTGATGCCACGTCTTGTTTAGGTATCCGCTGGCTTACTCTTAACCCAGACAACAACATATATTAATCAGTAAGTAAAAATACAAATTTGTAATAAGAAAACCAAGCATAACTCACGTTTGACAGCATTAAGACTGTTCAATCTTATAAAAACGTGCGGCATAAATGTACTCACAATATTGTGCACTAATTCCAAGAAAATTAACCTAGCCTTTTCTGTCTCTTCTTTACACATAGTACGCCATTTATCCCTTCCAAAATTATACTGAGAAAGTGGGAGGAAAAGAAATAAAAACATTTGAATATCATCTGTGCAGAAGATAAGATTTGATGCACATTATCAGAAACAAGAAATTCAAACAAAAGGCACACGTTCAACTACGTTTTTTTAGTGTAGATATTCCAACAACTTGTCTTTTTTTTTGTTTCTAACCATGTATGACGAAGAAAACAGAATAGATTGTATTTATTTTCTATATCGTAAGGTATATTTTAACGAGACTCAACATCAGATCGTGAGAGAGCCGTCAGTAATTTATGTTTGAGTCATTTTATAAAATAGGAATGATTTGAATTATTAGGCAAAAGCACCATTTACTGAATTATGTGACAGTGATGCAGGTGAATAAGAATAAGATGGCATATAATTTGATTCATCAGTTTGGCTAAGTAGAATAAATTGTAACTTTAAAATATTTGACAGAGACAATGATATATGAATTTTAATAAAGTAAAATAAAATCAAATAAAAAAGTAACTATGCTAGAGGTAAATTAAACTGTCAAATAATTTGAAAGCAGCTAAGTATTTAAGTCAAGGGTTACCAACAATGAAGTGTCAAAGACGATAAGTTTGTCCAGAAGTATAGCACTTTAAATATCAATGAACTTTTAACTGGTGTTAATTTGTAACAAAGGATATTTCCATCAAATAATTTCATGAGAATTATTTACCTTTAGCTGCCAATCCGGACGACTAGACACACGCGAAAAGAGTAATTTTCCTGATATCCATTCAGGTCCTTTGTTTAACAGGAGATTTTTAAGCCGTCTTGCACATGTTACAGAAGTTTTCAAACAATGCAGCTGTCAATAATGGAGAAAAATACAGGTATTGAGAACAATGGAGACGATTAAGACAATGACATCATAAATTTCCTCTGGGTAATTAATTCAACAATGATTAATTAGTTTCGAAACTTTTACGTTGCTTGTTTAAACCCAATGTCCTAACATGTTGCACTACGGCAACAAAATGCAGAGTTATAATGCATACGTATAAAAAAACACAAGAATGATGCCTTTTAAAAAAGCAACCAAAGGACCCCTGTTCAACTCATAAGTTAACTAACTATGGTGGCGAAATTTCCACATACATAAATCATAGAGGTAATCTTAGGTCCAGATAATAAACATTGAGCACATAGTACCGAAAAACGAAACGGTTAGACCGCATATTTATAAACCTTAGGGTTATAATAATGACTTTATCCAACGTAAAGGTTACGGTCAATTAAAATAATGAAGAAAAAAACAAATAATTATTTTTAATATTATAAGCAACAACAGACTGTGGAACTGTGTGAATATATAACAAAAGGCAAACAAAAAACGTAACTATTTGTGGATATTCTCAACGTCTTAAATACTCAATAAATGTATCGCATCCAGCTTTCAGGCATTTTTTCGTCCTTTTATTATATGAATCCCATGTATTTTCCCTATAAAACGAATTGTAGGTAGTTAAGCCTACCTGTAATTACCTACCATGATCACAACCCAAGGCAGACGAGAAACACAATTATAGTAAAAGTTAACATTCACAATGAAGTCTTTATTAAGAACTAAACTTGGATAGTCATTACTCACCGATTAAATATGTAAGTTAAAAATGTAGAACCTGAAGAGAATTTATCAAAAAGAATATTCTTCGTTTACAATTACTTTGTTTTAGTACAAACGGGAATTTTTAGCCGATTAAATGTTAAAAATGGCCGAAAGCATGGGTTATAATACACTTTGTGGGCTGTAACTAGGCACCAATACTTTACTGTGGATTTTAAATCAATCGGTTTCCTTGAAACGTGCCGTTATTATATCCTATGAATCCTGCCATATTCAATAATTAAAGGAATAAGGGATGTGGAGAACAAGAAGCAAGATGATGACGTATACATATTCACTGTTCAGCAGACATGGATTAGTGTCAAAATGTGATTCTCAAACATTCGTCGCAATGCCATGTCAGTATGTTTGAATGTAAATCGCCAGTCAGATAATATAAAATTTCATCACTGATATCAATCCACGTAGTTAATTATGGGTAAGAATTGAATTGAAAAAACATCAACATTTTAGAATGTAAAGGAAATTTCGGAAGCATGGTGTCTAGATCGATTGGTGCTTAATAGATATATCAATAAAGACAATTTATCAAGCGATGGGGAAGAAATTTATCAATACAGTGGTCAGAAATCAACCTCAAAATTTAGTCAACAGAAAAGCACGAACAGATGAAGCAAAATCAATTAAAAATAAGGTCATCAGAACAAAGTGATTAGATACTTGAGGAATAGCTAAAACGCTCAACTCTACATGAAGGAGGCCGTGACGTTATCCAGGACATTAGTGAAAACCAGTTAGCTCACCACCAAATCATCCACCCAAGATGAAAATATTCCTCATTATTTTAACACAGTTTACAGATTATAAGTTATATTTGAGAAGGAGAAGTGCGATCACATAAGTTGTCTTAGCATAGTATCATTTAAGACTGTTAAAGGAATTTCCTAAAAAGTAGGATAAGAAATATGTATACAAAACGACGATATAACATGATAACAGTTATCAATTTACCTGGGGAATATAACGATGTAGTACATCTCGAACAAATGTATAAGGTGTTGTAATGTATTCTCTACGAGTTTCTCCAGCAATCAACACAGAAGCAACTCTACAGGTAATAAGCTGTAAATAAAAATAATTTAGCATATATATATATATATATATGCCATGAAAATACAATATCGCACTATAGAAACTGTTGGAAATTATGAATGTGGTAATTTAAAATGCACAAGTTTCCGATTCGTAAATAAAGAGTGTAGTGCTGATAGATTAGTGAAGACGCAGTGACACGAATTGGTTAAGTGGTAATGAAATGTGATTACTGATTCCAACCCTCTTCCTGTCAGGAGAAATATAAGATCATAAGAAACCGCACGACTCAAGCAGAGTGAGAGTAAAAAACCACCTGTCTCAATTGTCTTAATCCATCTGTACTTAAGACGTTCATCCACCAATCAGTAAATCGCAAGGTTGAATCCTCCTTCATCTATTTCCCTTATTTCACTAACTCACAAACTTGGAGTTTGTCTCGAAACTATGCAGACGAATCTGCACATCGAAAGTAATTCAAACAAAAGCCGACTAAACTAGTGTGGTACAAGCATTTCTATCTGACCTGATAATTAAAAAGTGATTTATAATAACAAAGAAGAAATAAACTAAGTAAAGAACTCTAATACACATAACTAACCAAACGATCCTCCAATTTTGTCCAAGAACAACGAGGAGCGCGAAGATACAAATCATCTATAAGTGAGAAGAAACAAGAACAAATCGATTCCATGTAGACTGGTTAGTTTGATCATGAATATTTCAGTGTCTGTCTACTGTTATACTACTAACGGTTATGAATTTAACACATATCTAATACTTCAGATTTATTCAGTATCTTTTTTTAAATGAATTCCAGTTCCGTGACACTGCATCGAAAGGTATACTGATGTTAGGTAGATTGGAAGTAGTCAACAGGAAACTCAAGATCCAGGTTTCGTGTTATTTGGCTCTCGTAAGCAAGATGTACCTAGAACCCAGAGGGAATAGGCAGATTCGATTTTGAGTCAACTAGCTTCACAGTTTGATCGTTATCATTGAGAGATTCAAAAAGTGATATTTGTAAGTAGAAGAATTGTAGATGTATTTATAACCGTAAATTTATAAATTGGAATAAACATAGATAATTACACAATATTATAACTTAAATGCCCATAAATCAGTAAAACAACTTACAGGGACCTGATTGGCCAAAGCTTGGTTTTTCTAAGGAGAAAAATATATACGTGAATTAGGAGCAATTTACTATATAATTTTCAGTGTAAGTTAGCTAAAAGCTAATTTCAACGGAATTAACTATGAGAATCATGGGTTGAAGAAAATAGGCGTCTAACCTAGTGCAGAACTACATAATCGCCAATAAGCATTTCAACTCGCTGAAATTGAAATTTGGAGTATAGTTTGTACAAGGATAATGGTACAGTGGAACCATAGGGTAGCAGAATGAAATATTATGCAGTTCATAGCACATCACCCAAGAGACAACTTAATCATCTAAACTACAGAAATTGACATTTTCAGGGCGGTGGCTTTTTAGAATGATTTAACTGTCATCTGAGCTATGAATTTTTTGTAAGACTTCATGAATTCGAAAACATTTAGAAACATTAGATTATATAAATTTGTAAATCAAGAAAACTAAGAACAGTAAGGAGTAAACGAATTCAATTACAAATACACAATACGTGGTACATAAAACTAATATTTAGTGAGAATAAAGAGGTAAAAATAAGGCAATTTATATGAAATTGTTATAAAGAGACGAATAATTGGATATCACTGGAGTCTATTTTCCGGCAGTATAGGATTTATGCTATTAAACCATATTTACTAAATAATTAGTAAAGGAGATATTTGTATTTCTAAAATTGTAAACTTTCCACAAACGCTTTAATGACTGCCGTACTTGTTCCCATTCTCAAGTTATTGTAATCTTACTGTAAGCTTATTACTTCGTTTTTTACACCCAAGTCCCCCAGTTCAGTCATTGTAATTAGCATTTTTCCGTGCTAAATGGCCTATCATGTGATACACAAAAGCAATTATCTTTACGCACTAAGTGATGTGTTGTTCACTATCACTAGGACGATATTGGCTAGTCCATTATTTCGCCGGTCAATCGGCACTGGGTACCCCGATCACACTTTATAATCATAAGCCTAGTTTGAACTCTCCAACGTAAGGTCAAAACAATCGGCTACCTTGGTTACTTCTTGTCCCGGTTACTTGTTAACACCCAAAGTTATTAAGGGGACCATAAACAGCAAATAATGGGATTCCTTTAATTTAGAATAATTTTCATCAACTGCTGCTTACAATATATACTATTTTAGAATCAGAATCGTACATAGACACTATTTTACAGAACAGAAACAGTGAAAAACAAATAAACGATGAAAAGTATTCAAGAAGAAATGTGTATCCATAGGAATTTAATGGCGAAAAAGGGGAAAATGATGTTAAACAAAAAAATCTACTTTTATTCAACGACAGTTTAAAGGTGATGATATTTCAAGGACAATCAACAGAAACTAAAATTATTAATAATTAAAATGTATACGATAGCCAAGCTTTGCCATTATTCTTAAAACGACGTATTATTTAATCCGATAACTATCAGGAATTACCCATTTCATGTTAGTGCTAAGTGATTTTACAGATGCACATGTATCTGCTAAAGCAATCACATTGACAGAACAGAAAGAAGAGCCAATGTCCAGTTCCAAAAATATATTCAGAAATGTATTAGGTTTAAAAGATTAAAGACTCTAAGTAAGACTACTTGAAGATATAGTCGATACTTTGAAATCTGTACAAGTGGTTACAAGATGACCAAACTATAGTTTTACTAAATTTGTTGAAGTGATTTCAATCAAAAGTCACAAACCAGGTTAATACGCTCAAAATAACAGTGGTAAATCTTCCCTTCTCGTGGTAACGGTTTACTTAGTCTAGTAGATCTTCTTTCCAATTCCTTATTTTGATCAGATCACTTTGATTTTTCAAATTTTATTTTTAACTACCCAATCACAACTCGTGTCTTAATTACTCATACTTTTGTTCTGCTATGACGTCGTGCAATCGATTAATTCATTAGCTCTACGATTCTTTGTTACCAATTTCATGTTCAATAATCTGCTCGTATCCATGCAACAAATTTGTAATTTTAATTACTGTAATTGAATCGCCGTTCCATAATGATTATAAGTATTGATCTCTAAGCACATTCACATATATACGTATGCTAACTTCTACCTACAATTCAGATGTAAAGATATAAGCTGTAAGCATTAGCTTATTAGAATCAAGAGAAACAACATAGATTTATGTCTCATTGTGCCGAAGTCTTAGCTCTTGCACTCCTCAAATTAATAAGGGTAACTGTTCTTTTTTAGAAAAAACTGAATGCTAACAATATTTTACAACTATAGCGTAGACAAGGGTGAATACACAGCGCAATAGTCCTATTACTTTAACTATGAATGTGAAACGTGGTCAATCATGGCAAATTACATTCGTAGGTTATTGATATCTGATTAGAAATATCTTCGAAACATTCCTCGCATTTGTTGGGACTATTGAGTAAGTAATGCTAGAGTTATGCATGAGGTAGTAAAGTAACATGATAAATCAGTTGATACGGCTGTAGATCTTCACAGACTAAGGTGTTTGGGATATGAATAAGGTACGCCCATGCACGACCCGCCCTGTCACACGCTGTTGGCTGGTGTGGAAGCAGAACGCAAAAAGGATGAAGAAGGCCAAAGCGAAACGTGGCACCTGTCCGTAAAGATTTTGACTGTAGTGTCAAACCATGTTGGTAGGTGCAGAATATTTGGTTAGGGTCCCTGTGAAAATCGTAATCAATGATTGGAGACGTTAGGTGGCATAACTTAAAGTCGATTGGAATGATGCAGGCTCCATTTATCTTTTGTCTTTCATACAGTCCTTAGTTTTAGGGTTACTATATATTTGTCCAAGAATTATATTCCTTCTTCTCGAATCATACTTTATATGTTCAGTCTCATTTTTGACTGCTGATGTAACTATTACTTCTACTACTTTGATATTCACTTCAGTGTTCTGATGGGATATGCCAACTTGAAGCAAGTTATATAAATCCAAGTTTCTACATTATTCATGACTGACATTAAACTATGTGAGTAAATATACTTAATCAATTCATGAAAAAAAGCGAAAAGTATGAGCGAACGTAAGAAGCACGTCTAGTATTGAAAATTAAATAAAATTAATCTATAGAGTTAACAGCAAAGATTTTGTATCACAGAGATAAATTTATAAACAACCTACTTTTACATTGTTTTAGAATTCCACGTATTCGACGTACAACAACTGTGAAAGAAAAGTCAAACAAAGTACAGTTTTTATCGCATGGAATCTTTTTTAACAATAGTCCCAAGGCAAAAGAAAACATTAGAATAATCACAATTTTCATGTTGTCTGTAATCATCATAAAATGATCTCAAATGGGTACCACTGAAAAGCAGGTCATTTGTTTCATCTTAGTGAAAAACTCAGGAACGATCATACCCAGGATATAACGCGATGACTAACTAATGCCACTGGTGGTAATTGTTTTTCTCCCTGCTTGTTTCACCTCCACCATTCACAACTTATCATTAGAACTCCTTGAAACATGATATAAGTGAGTTGGTTGTTATAGATAATTTGAGACGTACTTATGGAAATTGGTTGTAATTTGCTGTTTGTATTAGTCAGTGATCATTCTTGTTATGCGGCAGTTGAGCATACTACTGAAGAGTTTAATACAAAAAAAAGCAGCTATTTAGTATTCCCTGGTTTTCAGTGGTACCTAACCAAGACTGATGTGTAACGAACACAAGCGATGGAATAACCATTGTTAACATTACATTTGAACACAAAAGATCAGTAGTAGTTTAGCTCACTGACTAAACTTGGGTCTTTGGTGCAACTCACTTGCCAAGGTTAGATTCGTGTACTCGATATTAAACCAAACTTTATATATGTGAGTCACTTGGGTTCCTAAACCAGATTAGGTTGAATGGGACATGGGCATAAGACCTAGCAGCTGAAAGTCGAACGTTATAACAATAAAACAGATGTACCACTTTGCAAAAAAGAAAACGATTCTAAATGGTTTCTTAAATCGAAACCGTTGGAACCATAATTCGAATTTTCAATCAAATAATCAGCTAGATTTTGAATATCTTAAGCATTAAACCACCGCGTTCAGAAAACATACTAAAGTTTGAATTGCGATCCTATAACAACTCAAATTACTTGTGTGCAGCTTTTTAAAATGGAGATTTGTGGGTCCAGTGAATGCTTATTGATAATGTTGCATTTTCTGTAGTGAATGCTTTAAACTGTGAAGCATTCATTGTTGCTATAGACAATACAATTAGTGGCAATATTACATACGAGAGAGCTTTTAATTATCCTACAAGTGTTAAGTTAATTATATTTCCAGCTTGTTTGTAATGATAGTAACTCATCAACATTGACATTTTGCGACTACTGAGTGAGAACCAGAAAATGAACATATAACAGTATACTGACACCTGAGAGTAGTCTTTAACAAAAATTTTTACTGACATCACAGTTTATATAGAACAGCGGAACTATATGTTACGGTTCTCTATTCCTTCAATTGTGACAAGCCAACTAACTTTTTAGGATCTTATTAATCAATAAGGTTTTGGTTATACAGCACGTTGTCAAGTGATTCAAACATAATGAGGATTTAATTCGAATGTATTTGGATCTTCCCATTTATTTGTTATGGACTGAAACTGTCCTTTCTCTGTTGCCCTATGTGCATCCTAAGCGGACTGCCTCTATATAGCGGTAGTACACAAGTATTATTTGAGTTGTGTTCCGTTCGCCAGTCACAATCTAACTCAAACAATAATGAGGAATTTGCTTAAACTAGGGTTTAGATACTCAAAATTCATACGTTTGATTAGATCAATAAAATGCCAAATAAATCAAGACACCAATTAGGCTTTAGATAACCGAGATGCTGCTAAGCTACTCGAAAGTATTGGGTTGAAGATGACTATGTTTCTAATGTATTTCAATTGTAGTTAAATTGCTTGGTAACATGGCGGATACCCAAAACTAAAAATCAACATTCATCTAAATCGAGAATATACCTACGAAAATATTCACGATAATACAAATAATCATCTTTTAAGATACATATGGGCTCGAAATTGGTCTATCAATCAAATCGCCCAGTGTTAAAGATAAAAACATCTAGGTAGATCACTAAATAAACATTAAAAAAAATAACTGAACATACCTCTTTGACAAGGGGTGAGATCAGATGATATTTGCGAAGGAAATCCATTGATAACATTTTCCTTATTTTCAGATGATGATAAACTTTTTGATAAGTGTTGATCAATGGGCCTAAAATTTTCTGAAGCGTCCAATGCATTTTGTTGACATATTTCTTTGAAGATACTATCAGTATCGCGAACTTCTATTCTCTGTTGGTTATTACGAGATGATCGATCGCTTTCTTGTAAACCATTTTTATAAAAATCTTTTTCGGAGAAATGAAGACGATTATTTCTTAAAGAACGACGATTAGTTGGTTGCTTACCGGCCGTTTGTGGTGCATCAACAGCTTGTAAGATATTAGGTACATTCAGATCTGTAAAAAAAATTAGGAAAATTTGTAAACACAGACAGTGGATGAAAACATGAAGAAAATTTTCCTAATAACCACTTCAATGGTCAAACTCACTCTTAAATAATAAGTTCAACAGAAAGTCCGTTTTAATATAGAATTAATCTGTCAGGAAAAAGTATCAGTTGAAGCATGAAAAAAAATTAAAGATACTGGCATCGACCTGACTGTAGCTGCTACTACCTCTAATCCAACTACTTTTTCAGGTATATCAAAGAAGGACCCTTCCAAAGTGTGCAAACTAGAAGTGAAAAACCGCTCTGATACCACTGACAGCAATCAAGATTGCTGTGTTCATAATCGAACTCTATCATTTATTAAAATTTCCTCCAAACACACTACCAACACTCAATTCCTATGTTTGACTTCCTTCAATATCAACAAATCTAGTTCACGAACTACTATTGTACGTTGGAAACCTCAGTATCTGAACCCTCTGTCAAATCGAGTTGCAGACCTCATTAGCCATTGATGTGTCTTGTGTCTCTGAAACACGCATAAATAATTCTAACATGAACATTCCCTTGACCTCCCATGGATAATATTGAGAGCCGATGCGATATACCCTCTATTTATCCGGTGACCTGGTAAAAAATCCTCCCAATCTTGCTGATATAGTATAGTATCATATGTGAAAAAAGAACAAACACTTTTAGGATAGGTTTCACGTCAACGGGGGTTTGTGATGTCCGATTATATGACTCTGCAAGAAGTCAAGAGGATACGAACACATGTTATTGCCCGCACGTCGTCTCCGCCTACGCTGCCACTGACAACTCGGACGAATCGAACGATGAATTTCACAGAAAGCTGTCTAAACACTATCATTAAGAAAAACTTTCAGACGTAGCACTAATAACAGGTAATTTTAATGTCCTCACAAATAGCACAAACTATACTGAAAGACACTAAGATGAATGCTTTTGTGTCCTAGTTAGGCGAATAGATAATGGTGATCGTCTGTTGTAACTACGCTCAGATGACAATTTAATTCTAGCAAACACGAACTCTAAGTATAAAAGGAAACATTGTCGAACATGGTAACCCCCTGTACCAACTCAGTGATGAACTTAAATAGACCAAACCAAAACCAATCATCCGTAACAAAGATATGTGTTTAGATTCTAATCATGCTCCAGTCCCAGCAACAGTTTACTCGCTACTCACTAAACGCGAAAAATCACCATTTAGGAAGGTTCATTAAAGTTTAGCTAATCGAGAAACTCAAGGTTAAATCCTAGAAACAACTGCGAACATACACAGGCAATTATAAAAACGAGGTTCACCATGATGTATCTTGGTAGGGTATCCAAACAGCTGTGAAAACAATACTGACAACAATTAGTGACTTAAATCAAAAGGTTAAAAAAATCAGTGAATTGAATTAATGACAACTGGCAAGACTTAGAACATTATGATAACCAAAGACGACCTAGATCAATACTAAATAAGAGCCTCTAAAATGATTATGAGGAATAGTAGGCGATGATGTCAACACAGATGGAAAAGGTAGTGGTGACAGTGAGCAGCAGACAGGTTCTCAGAGGAACTCTGTAAAAGACGGAACTTTTATCTTCGCTAAATCTAAACACTATTAGAATATGGAACCTCCATGTTTGTGAATACATTTCCCTCATTTATAAGAACATTAAGACTAGCTTTAGTCCCAATTATCATTACACTTTTTTTAAGAACCAGCCATTTTCATAATCTGCTCCTATAATTAGTTGAAATTACCCCAAGGTTGTACCCAGAGGCCCTCAACTTTGGGGTACTGGTTATTACGCACTTTCCCACTCATTTAAAACAACTTTCATAAGGCTAGGCTGAAAGTAAGCAATCGACCTTAAACTATTTGTGGTTGATCACTTGTTTGCAAATTGGTTTGTAGTTTATCAATTGCTAATCGACAACCTAGCCGCACAAGATCGTTTTAAATTACAAAGTCGGGAACCATGTAATAAATTACGCCAACCTCAAGCATTATACTTTAATTCGATGGAATGCTCTAACTCATATATATGTTCGTTTATTAGACAATATTTTTATCCTAGTGATCCCAATTTCAGCATGGGGAAATTTGTTAATCATGTCAAAACAGCAAATTTTTTAATGTGTAAAAACAAAGAAAAAATGTGACAATAAAGTACAGAACTTACCAGCAAATAAGCTTGGAAGCCAATACCAGAAAACTTCATCACTTGGAGTAACAAAGCCGCATGCTTCTTCGAAAGTAGTTAATTCGTCTAAAATATTAAAGATTCCATCTGTATCTCCTTTATGTTTTGATTTAATGTCACGAACAGCACCCCAATTTCTTACATTATAAGTAAAATCAGCTGGATGATATCCACAAGCACCACAAGGAACTACTTCTGTACCATCGGTTAAAATAGTTCTAAATTTAGATAAAATATCTTCTGGCCATTTTGTCAAAAGCAAAGAGCCATCATCTACAGGTTCAAGAGAGACTTTTGCTTCTATTGGTGGTACGTGCTCAGGATCAATTTCATCTTTGCATGAAATATGACCTGGAGGAGGAAGGAAAAGTTGTTAAATATATTACGAAAAGCGAATGGACGACGATTACAATAAACAAATAATTAGCAATGTGACATTTTGATTTGATGTGAAGATGGAAAATAATTGAGTTGTATAAACTACTTCGCTGTATATTGGTCTTCTAACAGGTAGCTGTTAGTAACAATAAATAAGCTTGAACTTTTACAATGAACGGAGGTATAAACTGACGAGCTTTCCAACAATCAATCGACAGATGACATAATTCAGCCATACCTAAACTATTTGACCAAAAACATGGTAATCTGGTCCACCGTTGAGCTACTGGTATTGGCAAATAGTGTTTAAAAGCCTGTACCTCTGGCAACTAGAACACTGTAAATATACTTAAAACATAATGTTTGAATTCTAGTTCGAATGAATTTCAATTACAATTAACTTATTTGGCTAGATACCGGATAAACAAAGCTTTGTTAATTATGTCTACGAATTCAGTTTTCATATCTGCGTAGTGTTGAGTCAACCGATAGGAGGCGGATACCGTAAGTAAATAGGAATTGCAGATCACAAATTTTTATGAAGATTATAATTAGGTATACAGTTATCTGAGACGAGGAACTAGAACCTTGAGTAAATCCTACTTTTGGTTTCAACCAGCGCAGTGTGCTGATGAACAGAATAAATTGCTGATAAGACATTTAGAATCCACAAAGGATTTATAAACATAAATTTACAACCATTACTTAAAAAAGACAATTGCAGAAGGTTTTTTACATCCTATGCAAAGAAATAAGATATTATGGGTCCTGGAGAATAACAGTCATTGTGCTTTACAACTATGTACCAAAACGGTACACACTTAAAATGTATAAAAGTGGAATAAAATAAGATAAACTATACAGTATTCGACAATTAATTTAGGTTTCAAGTGAAGTTATTCAATGAGAAAGGAAGTTATAAGCGAAAACACAATATAAAAGTAACGTAATATAAGTATACCTTATTTATTCTGAGAAATAAGCATTTACCTAGGGGAGTACAGAGTGCGATTCTTTCACTTGTCAACCAATAACTAGCAACATCTGCAGAGGACTGGAAATCAAAGCGTAATACGTTTGTGCGCGCCAACTTGGTTAAAACCTGGTAGGATGGCATAGCAGAACGCGTATCTAATAAACTTGCTTGACGATGGAGAAAAGCAAGCATCTGTAAAAGATGAAATTTTCCGATGAATTTCAGATATGTTCAGGAGCGATTAAGAAACACTTTAAAACAGTCAGTCCCCTTGATAAATTTTGATAATGAGATAAGACGAAGCTTATCAGAGTTGTGATTTACTTGCATAAAATATTTCGAAAAATCCGATCACGCATAAACTTGCTATGACATTTACATATATGGAAAATAAAATCCAAACTAGGTAAATTAGAAGATAATGATAAGTAAAACACTGGTATAAAGTCAATATTTCCTGTATAGGTTCAACAGTAATATTGACATTATATCAATGTTTTACTTACTATTATCATTATTTAATCTTTTAATTTACCTAGTTTGACCTTTATTTTCTTATATGAAAATGTCATAACAAGTTCATGTGTGATCAGATTATTCGAAATACATTGTGCAAATAAATCACATAGCTCTGATAAACTTCGTTTTTTTGTCGTATTATCAAGACACTGTTGTTGTAAGCACTTAAAACTCACGCTTGTTTTTGCCTGTGAAGTATTCCGTTTTTGCATAGTGATTAGTCCAGTAGCACCAGAAATATCCTCAATCATTGCAGATAAAGATCGCAGTTTTTTAGCAGATAATAACCAGTCGTTAAGTGGACCTCTTGATCCTCCGGGCAATTCAACATAACGTAGCGGATATCGTAATAGATCTCTAATTGGAATATCCTTTTGGCTTGACATATTGGAATTACGAAAACGTGTTAATTCTAAATCAATATGATCACGTTCTTCTTGTGTTAAACTGGTTAACAAATAATCAAGTTTAAGCCATCGACATAATATACGTGGTAATGATGTAGTGATTGTGAGTCTTAAGTATAAGCCAAATGGGATACCACGTAGAACTTCACTAATTAGGAACCAGCCCCTAGTCATACCTAAAGAATAAAACAGGGAGGACAGATAAGTTGTAGAGGACGAGTGTGATATAATTGAAAAAACCACCCAAAAAATTAATCACTTATGAACAAAAAGCAAAAGTGAGGGAAATGACTTTTGAAGTAACCATAAAATTGGATTATGTATAACAACGGTCTCAAACCGAACAAATACTGATTTCTTTGATTGAATTCGCCACAGAGTGATGCTGATAAGGTACACTGAAAAACAAGGAACAATAAACAGATGTATCTTCATAGTATGGGACTTCTCAGCATTGCGCAAACTAGACCCCCACCCCATGGGCTTCAGGTTAGCGAACGCTTAACCTTCTGCACCACTGGAACGATACCAAATGGCAGAATTCCCATTTCTATAAAATTATTATATATAGTGGGATGACCACTCACTGTCACCAATGATAACTGTCTCGTTATCGACAACTTTGAAACTAGGATACGTACTGCTGAAGAGTCCCATGCTAGGACGAAACAGCTGTCCAGTGCTCCCTGACTTTTAATGATACCCTACCAACATCAATCTGTGACGAATCCGATCAACTAAAACTTAATTTTAATCTCGACTACCTTAATTCAAATAATAATTTATTAAAATTTGTTTCCACTTTGGGTCAACCATTATTTTGCCTATTAAATTATCGAGATCGACCTAAGATATCTGTATATAAATAATTACACGAAACTAACTTAAGAGGCACGACTTTGTATGTATGTATGTATAAACAACATATGAACAGAACGGCATATGTGTGTATCAGTTCTAGCTAACACATCTCAGCATCACAGTCAAATTCATATATTTAACCTCGAACTATAATCTAGGTGTTAGAGAAAGTCATACAATGCGTTTATCAAAACCGAAGTAGGTAAAGAAAGACTCAAACTTAAGACTTAGAAGTTGAAAGCCGAATGTTTTAACAAGTGAGTAAAAGCTAAAACTGTTTAGACATGCTACTCAATTGTGATTTAGAAATGGGATACCCGAGCGGTTACATATTTACCAATTTGAAATCTAGTGCATATAAATAAACGGTTTTCCGACAATTTTACCAATCAATATTCCCAGAGTAACTATCACTCATACAGTAGTATTATCTCAAAATATATAGGCAAATGAAAGTGTTACCTTTGATGGGTTCTAAAGGAGCTACATATCGACGCCATGTATCATCATCCAGATAGACTGGAGGTTGACCTTTGGTCTATAAAACAAAACAGTACATGCTATTTATGTTCATTCAACATACAAAGGGAAAAAGAGCATTAATTGATAATAGTCAGTACTGGATAGTAATGAGACAAAACATAGTTTGTCGAAATCATGAGTTTTAAGTTGCATTTATCTAACTACTAATGTACTGTCAAGAGATAAATTAAGAAGCTATTATCAATGAGGGTAGGTTAACGACTATAAAATAAAACGAAGCAGATGAAAATCATCTTAACAGTCTGACAATCAGTCAGTAATAATGGACACACAACATAGCACATATGCGTCTTGGTCTACGTTGCTATACCTCATAATAATAGTGAAAAGTAACAAAAACACAATTAATTGCATAATAGGAAGGATAATTTTAAATACTATAGTCAATTAAATGAGGAATATGCTACAATAGCAACAAATAACATAAAAGGATGAAAAGTTAAAAATCCCACTTAAATCACAATTTTGATGAAAATATATGACGAATGGAGCTACCTCAATGCGGCTAAATCCTAACCATGTCAAGCAACTTCTCCAATCACTGATAACAATAAAAAAATGGGGGGAGGGATAACCAGTCAGTCATGCACAACATAGAAACCTGGTACATATGCGCGTCAGTCCAAGTTACCACACCTCACTAACGCGACAAGATAAGATATCAAAATAGTAGAAGTGGGAGTCACATCAGTGATAGCAATTAAAAAATGCGAGCACATAGAAAATGATACAGGAAGAAAGAATTAGTCAGTGGAAAGGTAGGTGCAAAATAATTTTAAGCTGACGATTTAAGGGAAGATAAAGGAACGAGAATAGCTGTACTACTGAATCTGAATCCCACTCATGTCACCTATAGTCTCTAACCAATGGTTACGACAATCGTGCGGACTCCAACATGGTCGTTTGAATCTACTTGGATAGCTCGGATCAGCAGTCGATGACTTCGAGAAATGATGTCTTGCTTTGGTTGGGTCACCTCTAATTTTCCTGCGTCCCACTCCTATGCTAACTAGCATTGAGTGTCGAGGTATATAGTGTTTAGGTATAAGCAATCTATATCCCAATCAACTTAGCTGATGAAAATCCACAATTTCATCAACTGATTTATTATTTTTCTGCAACACATTGAGTCTAACATTATCATTACTTACCTGATGGTTCCAACAAACGCGACCGATGTTCCGGAGACATATGTGATCCACACACTAAGACAGAGTCAATTTCGTGCAGTATACGCGTCGTTTGGCTTTAAGATGGACATCTCATTAACGGCAAGTGATGCAAGTTAGTAAAAGCCAATATCTCGTCAAATGCCAGTCTATCAGAACTGATGAGAATTCCAAGAGAAGTGACATTTTTGGTGAACTCAACCACTTTACTCCCTTTCTTTAACTCAAGAGTTAACGCAGACCAGTCCTGAAGCAACAATTGGCATTTAGAAGAAAGGGACGCACCCGTAACATACTTGCAAAGTTACTCAGTGATATCAAAAGATTGCATTTTATTAGCGTCTCCATCAAAATATATACATTAGCGTAAGTTGGCATACTGTATTAGCACGATAGGATCAAATTAATAAGAATAGTACCAAAACATAGTTCGACAACAGGTAGTAAAAAAAATAAGCATGAAATCCTAATGAGACGCGAAATCTATAAGACAATACATTTTGAATGCATCTGCATTACTATCACAGATTTTGAGTGATGTCAACCAGTGTCTCCAAACACTGATCGTGATTATCGAAGGGACGACAGCCAGGTAGTTTTCATACATGGCTCAGACTAACAATTAACGATGCAATGATGCAATAACTGGGAATTCCACTTTTCCGACACCTAGTAAACTAGCATGCTGATTCGATCTACCCATCCTTAATTACTAAGCAATCACAATCGCTACTAGTCGAGAGATAAAAATACTATCCTAATCTAGATAGACGACTTCGTTCGAAACTATGACTTGAGTTCACATATATATCATAATCACAGGCCTGAACGCAAAATATTAAGTATGCTTTAAGCACCAAAAAAGTTAATAAATATGAAACACTAAACATGTGGTTCGTATATATAGCAATTTTCAACTTATTACAGCTTCACAAATACGACAATTTACCTGAGGTTTGACAGGATGCAGTGTATTAGGCAGATCATATATTACATAAAATAAATACTCATGAATTAGTGCACGTCGACGCATTTTCGGCAATGCTGGGATTTTATGCAACACAATAGTCATAGCCTGAAAGCAAAAATAAACAAAATAAGATATTAGAATACTTAAATGTTCATGTACATAGATTTAGTGGCTAGTTAACTGGTTTAATAGTTAAGACCTTGAAATTTCAGAATGGTCAGTACTTTTGAAAAAGTTCACTTCTTGTGAGACTACCACTGATGCAAAACACAGTAAATTAATTCATCCACAAGTAATCATCCTTACTGAGGTAACACATGTAATTGAATTTAAAATTAAAGTATAAAATAACAGTTGCCGATGACTATAATCAGTGGCTTAAAGGTTAAGGCGTCCGGTTGCCAGCTCCGACCAACCTACATCGATTTGACAACTAACCCTCCCACCTAGTGTGACTCTAAGTCAACCCTGCACAGACCCGTAACTGGTAAGTGACATGAAAATGTACATCTTTGAAATCACATCAAGTGAATGGTAGCAAAAAAATAATTTAATTATCCGATACACAGACTTGATGATCCAGAAATGATACAGGATGGAAGTAGAATAGGGTAGTTAAAAATTTACATTGAAACAACCTATAACAAAACCATGGTTATTGTTCACGCGACCCTTTCATAAGTAGAAATCATGTTAAACGTCGCCAGCCTATCAAAAGCAATGAGAATTCCAAGAGAAGTGACGTTCTTGGTGTAGTCAACGACTTCATTTTTTATTTTTTACTCAGGTTGTGACGCAGACCAGTTATGAAGCAACATTTTGCACAATTAGTAAATAATCATGTTATTGTATTAGATAAGACTGTCTATTGTTATAACTACTAGTCTTGTCATAGATATTGAGTTATTCATCAGGTTGTGTTAATAATTTAGTCACATAGTATCCTTGCGTTTATCAACCAAACAGCACTCCGTTTATTGATTTTGACAATTAGGAAAACTTCTTCTTTATCAAATTATAACACATAACAAGGACATCGTAATACACAGTAGATTCTGATAGTAATTGTGAAAAGTATGTTACAAATAAAGAATTTAATTTGCTTTCATTTCAACAAATTTTAAGCTTCACAAGAGGAATGTCAGAGTATCTATACCTCAGCGTAAATACTTTAATTAAATCACGGGACATTTTATCCCAATGATGTATGGTATCATGATTACCGCCTGAAGTCAGTCAACTTAAGATTTACTCACATTATTCTGAAGTCTCGAGAATTTGTTTCATAGTTATTTAACTTAACGCAGGACAAAGTAAAATAAATAAAGCAAAAGAAACATAATTGTGTAAAAGACTTAAGGAAACATAGGATTATAGGATTGGCAACTAGAGCTGAGTAATAAAATCGATAAACCTATCGGAGGAAATCATTGTAATTCAAAGAGTACAAGACAGTTAGAAAAGCATGTAATAAATAATGGTTAAATTTTTCGACTACTGCCTACTTCAGACGACAAATGATCGACACCTTCAATTATTGATACTTGGTCAGCACTGAATATAACCGATGAAGATTTCCCATCTTGTACGGGTAAATTCCGAAGTGCGGCTAGATCTATATTCTTAATAGCTGTTAGTATTAATGGATCATCTTCTTTGACGTCCGGTTGACAAATAAAAGTAACCTAAAAACAAAGGTTATGTTCATGATTATTATTACTAGGCAGACCCAAGAGTACAATAATAAAATAAACAATCGGCAATAGAATCTATACCAAAAGGTATTCAGCTAATGCATGTTACCGAAAATCTATTCAGTTCTATTATTACCAGAAATTGTTACAACCTTACAACCTAAGAATTTCATACTTGTAAGGGTTTGTATTGTTGATATTTAGGACTAAATCATACCTGTTGAATAAGTTTGTGACTACCTGAATTCAACAGTTACAAGGATAACGTGATAAAAAACTTAAGGAAAATATGCTGCTTGTGAGATGTCAATCGAAAGACGAGCATTTTGTGGAACAGACCATTCTCTTCTACTGTGAAACGTGGCTATTAAAAGTTGATGCCATTCATAGATTACTAGAGTTCGACAATAGGTATTTTTAGAACATCGCTCGCGTTTTCTGGAACCACTAAGTGAATAATGATGTTGGACTCAGTGTATTATGGAAAGATGATAAATCAGTTGATAAGACTGTGCATTTTCATCGACTGAAATGATTAGGATGTATATTGTTTATGCCCAAACACCGCCTACCTCGACGCGCAATCCTGATTGGCGTCGGAGCAGGATGTACGAAAGCCAGAGGAGACTAAATCAAGATGTGGGATCAGGCCATGAAGTTACAGACTGTTGGTCTGAGCTGTCTTGGTAAATGTACTTCAGATCCGCACGGTTATTTGAACGAATTGTTGGAGACTGAGTGCTATGGTTGAGAAGTGGTCACAATGGAACAAGTGCATTCACATACTTTAGAACTTATTATAGGGAGGCAAGTAGTGTTTTAGGAAACCACAGATTGCTTTTAGTTACGGCTCAGGGTTAGATTAAAGTTACGAAAAGGGCTAAGTTTAAGATCAGGCTTACAGTTAGCTTAGTTTCAGAGTATCAACTTCGGAATAGGATTGATTCACGTACTATATACCATTTGAGTGGTAAGAACTCAGAGACTGGCACTCCTAGCAATGTAATTTTCACACTGTGATATAAATAATTAGTTTCACTTAATGATTTTAAACTTCCTGGAAGCTATATACAGGCGTTACTGTAGCTAGTTTCTGACTGGTTAAAATCGGGTTTGTCAATTGTCGACGAATAGTTATAATTATTATTTTGTGAGGATATTTTAAGCTTACAAGTTCATCCCTGTGACGCTGTAGCCATAAGTAATGCAAGTAAAATAGTGGGTTAAATAGTTGATTTCAGAGATATAAACAAATATAAAAAGTGATTTGTTGTGATAGGTGAATACTAAAACACATATGCTATAGAAATGGATAAATATAATGCGTAAATCGCTGGTAGAAAAGCATATAAAAAAGCATATCAAAGGAGTGATTTTAAAAATAGAAGAATAAATTAGGTAAACGGAAAAAGCATATGTGGGTCGAAATTAACCAATCAGAAAAGAAATTGTAAGCTGGGGGTATTAACTCTAAGAAATACTACAATATTTTAGTGCTAAAGATGAGTAGTTTTATTTGGACTTGGAAAAACGAGAAAGGTGATAAATTTTTACTAAACTTTACAAGTTGATTCTAAATTATTGTTGGCCATTTATCATCATTTAATACAAATAGTCAGTAACAAATGAAAAACTTCTGAAGTATAACAAAAAGTTCCTATAACTTTTTGTCGCCTTTAAGAAATGAGAAAATTATTTATAAATAATTCTACCTACTACTAAGTAGCATAAAATCACATTCACAATTTGTTGTAGATTATAAAGCTGGATACCCAAAACCAAAAGATCTCAATTCATATTTAAACACCCGGGTCTATTTAACGCATTAATTAGTCGATTATATGCAAATGGAATGTTACGAAATTTTGGTTACATCTACCGAATTTAGAATTAAAGATATACTTATGACAAACTAAATTCTAGATCAAATGCCATTAATATACTTACAAAGATCTATTCCACAAAACAATAGAAACTACTATCCAATATGAAATTATGATAAATCTACAGCATTATATAACCTAAATATTTCCCCATTATGTTTTTATTTATTTTTATGATTATTATATGTTATTTCCCATGTATATTTTTCTATATGTGATTGTTTGTATGATTGGCTACAATCCTTTGTGTGATTGGCCTTCATATTTGGTACATGATATTGACCAACCCTATTTACATTTCATGGAACGACTTATATTATGGACACGTAGTTCCACACATATACATAACAATTCGATTTAACTGTGGGCTTGTTTGTGATTTCATTTCTAGTCCGTACAATACTCAATCAGTCAGTTACAACGTAGAACTTTGTACATGCGAACAACAGTTCAAGTTGCCATGCCTCAATTAGCAGATAGAGATTAAATTGTCGGACCAAATCCCAGAGTAGGGGAGTTAGTAACAGAGTAAGTACTAATGAAAAGGCATAGAGATCAGAGATGAGATTTGAGATAAAAAGTGATTCAGTAAAGAGAAGATTATAATAAACTCAAAAATTAGAATTTGGAGGAAGACAAGGAGTGGATGCACCTGCGCCATTGCAATCGATTTTGAGCCATATCACCTAAAGTCTCAAACCATTTGTTACGATCATCACGTGGGCCCCAACCAGGTAGTCTGCATCTATTAACATGGCTCAGCCCAATTGTCAATGACTTCATGGATTGGTGCCATGTTTTCGTTTGGCCACCCCTAGCTTTCTTCCAGCCTACTCCCACAACAGACAACATTGCTCGTCGAGGCAGACGGTGGTCACGCAAACGCAACACATGTCCTAACCACCTCAGCTGGTGAAGATTCACTACTTCATCAATAGGCTTGCCATATTTACCTAGTACTCTACTCCTAACACATGCATTGCTTACTCGGTGGTCCCAGCAAACACAAGCAATGTTTCGGAGACATCTATGATCAAATACTAGGAACCTACGGATATCCTCTATCCTTAAAGGCCATGTTTCACATCCATAAAGTAAAACGGATCTGACTGCTGAGCAGTAAACGCGTCCTTTTGTCATAAACGAATGTCTCGCCTACGCCACAAGTGACGCAGGTTGGCAAAAGCCAATCGGGCCTTGTGTATACGAGCCGAGATTTCATCGGATACTAGACCGTTAGGACTGATGAGGCTCCCTAGATAAGTAAAACGGTTAACGTATTCAATAGTTTCACCCCCTATCACTAACTTTGGTGCCGAATTAAGCAAGTCCTGAAGTAACATTTAACATTTGGATGGGGAAAATCGCATCCCAAACATGCTTACGTTCAAGTTTAAAGTAGTCAAAAAATTCTGCATTTTATCAGCATCTTCACTCAGTAGAACTATATCATCGGCATATTCTAAGTCAGTAAGTTTATCTCCTGGAAAGAGGTCAACCCCAGATAAATCAGACGATGACAATGTTAACTCTAAAAGTATGTCAACGATAAAATTAAATAAAAATGGAGATAGCGGACAACCTTGACGAACACCACTAGAAGTGGTCAATTCCGAAGACAATCTGCCATAAGCTCTAACACGACATGTGGTGTTCGAGTAGAGAGCTTGTATAAGGTTAATGTACTTCTCCGGTACGCCTTTCAATAATAATCATTGCCACATGACCTTACGATCAATAGAGTCAAACGCCGCCTTAAGGTCAAGGAATACAGCTATTGTTGGGCGTCTGAAAGTGTGCCTATGTTCCAGAACCTGCTTAAGTGTGAATATTTGATCTATACAACCACGTCCGGGTCTGAAGCCACCTTGGTTTTCTCGAGTTTCCTCTTCACGAGCTATAGTTAGACGTCGAAGTATTATTGAAGCTAGTATTTTAGACACTATATTCGTTAAGCTGATTCCTCGGTAATTGTCACACGAGGACTTCTGTCCTTTCTTAAAGACCGGAATGGTTAGTGTTCGACACCAGTCAGATGGGATTACGTCTAGTTCCTAAATTCTAGCCAAGATCTCAGTTAATCTGGCTGCTAAGACTGGACCACCTTCCTTAAATATCTCAGGGGTCAATCCATCTGGTCCTGCCGCTCTCCGTCGCTTTAAGTTTCCAATAGCCTTCACAACCTCACTGAGACTTGGGGGACCAATGTTAATTTGCCATTCAGATTGTTTGGGGATGGTGGGCAGCAGGGATGACGCCGTGGGCCAGTTGAACTGTTCCCTAAAGTGTTCTGCCCATCGGTCTAATCTTCTGGATTGACAGTGAATAATGAAACCATCTTTTTCGCAGATAGTTTCACTTACAGTTGGGTTCCTGATACCCGTTTCCTTGATAAGTCTGAACAGTTGCCTACTGTTACCTATTGCCGCTGCCATTTCCATCTCTTTAGCTTTCGCCACCCACCACTCCTCACGATCATTGCGTAAGCTTTTCATTAGTTTGTGTTTAAGTTGCCTACGTTGCTCATCATGTTCAGAACCAGATGGGATGTGTTGCCGAGTATCTATCAGTTCAGCAGATGCAGTTGAAATCCACTGAGTTTTCCTAACCTTTAGGTCTAGTTTATTAATAGATATTACTGCTTTTTCAACAGCTTTTTGGATATCATCCCAGGCTAGATCAGGTTGAGAACAGTTTACGCCGTTTACTAATTGGTTTTCCAGTTGTTCCTGGAATGTATTCTTGACATTTTATCGGAGGCCGCCATGTCAACCGATGTCTTTATTTATGCTTAAAGTTGGTGTTTGCAAGAAATAAACGCTTGTCTGAACAAAGTTGTAGTAACCGGTCGCCATTGTCTGTTCGTTGAGCCTCAACACCGTAGGATCCACCTAGGTGCCTTTCGGTTTCATCTAGTCTACCTACTTGGGCATTAAAATCACCCGCCACTATTACTACATCAGTGTGCTTAGCTTTACATAGAAGGTCAGAAAGCTTTCTGTAAAATTCATCTTTCATTTCATCTGAGCTGCAGTCAGTGGGAGCATAGACAGAGACAACAAAGAGACAACGGCGTGTGTCCCTATCTTTACGAGTCCTTACCGTTCCATTTAGACGGACTGCGCACAAGCGATTGTCTATTGGAATCCAGTCGAGGAGAGCCTGTTCAGCTTTTAAACTTAGTGCTATACCTACACCAGCAAGGCCTCGAGTGGTAGCAGTGGGGTCCCCGGAAACACGAAGAGTGAACCGAGCAGATTCCTTATTTTCACAAGGTGAAGTCAAGCGAGTGACTGTGCTTGGATCCTGTATACGCGTTTCAGAGATGCAGCAGATACCGATGGAGCGGGATTCTAGAGTCATAGCTAAGGAAGCCTGTTGTCCTATTTGACATAACGTTCGAACGTTGAAAGCTCCGATATATAACTTAGTGCGCGGTTTTAGGAGACCTGATTTAACGTTTCGTGAACTCAAATCATTAGCATTAGAGATGCAAGGCGATAAAATTATGTTAGAAGGATTAGGCATAGTGATAAGAGAGTTATTAAGAGTTGAAGGTGGGATTTGGCTTCGAACAAGATGATCTCGTGTGCTGTTAGAGGTATGAGGGCAATTTTCACTTCCTGGCTGCCCACACCATGGAAGGATATTGCTTCTTGAAGTACCTGAAAAAGAAATGGGTTAGTATTGGTCATAGTGACCTGGAAGCGCGATCGCAGAGCCCAAGGGACAACTGCTTGAGGCATGCACGGCCTTGTTATGGGGAGTTTTTGAAGTGTTATCCCCGTTCTTTAGAAGGCCTTACTGCCAGAGACGAAAATCCGTGGAGTAGGGTGAGGTGTGACATTTTTAGGGTCGACCTTTTCTAACCCCTCCTTCCTTGTGAGAAGGCAGCATCGCTGCAGATGCTGGTTGTCCGAAGGAAACACCTTACTGCTGTCACACCCCTCTTCAGTCAGCAGTACGACTTCGCCCTCAGACCTTGAGTAGCTGCTTTTAGTCTCATCGTTCTCCAATCGACCTGCCTGGCATGGCAGAACCTACAGGAACATATGTTCCAGCCAATATAGCTCGGTTGGGTCATCACGATAGGCAAACCCGACCACCACGACAAGGTAGCAGCTACGGCCGGGCCGTACAATACTACTACTAGGATGACGACGACTGAAGAGTTCTTAATCAGTTACGTTATGATTGCCATTTGAAATACTAAATACTAAAAAAAACATCACAGAAATTATTTTGTAAATAACTCCTGTAATTCAATATCAGATATGATACTCAGTCTAAGTCATTAAACTACAACAAAAATCAATAAAAACTATTCAGGAAAATGTGGGTTTGTAGGTTAGGGTCATTCAAGTCATAATATATCTAGGTGGGGGCATAAAAGTTTTCCAAAACTTCGAACTGAAACATCCATGAAGGTTATTTTTTTCAATATTTTCCGTCTTGGATTTTAAAATCATATGTGTATTGTTCAATCAAAAGTGAAGACCAGCTGATTCCCAAAGACACTGAAAATATGCATCAAAGTATTTTCATACGTATCATTGTTGGTTGGAAAGAGAAAAGCCCTTTGACTTTTTATTATCTTCGCAACAATTAGGATGTTTGGTAGAAAGTCATTTAGAGGATACAACAACTTTGATTGGAGAAAAGATTATTTCCGTTCACTCATTGCTCCGATTACTAAGCCGATATTTAGATTTATGAGGCATTCGCTGAGTAATAGCAAATGAGTATATTCTTCGAATCGAAAACTATATTGCTCTAAGTCTGTTATCGTTTTCATAGATTGTTAAGCCACTATAACGTATAGTGAGCATAGCTGGTGCACTAATGTAACAGGTTCGTTCATACTTTAGTAACTTTATTAAACTGAATTCACAGTACTCCACATTTTAAGATTTATTCTAGTTGGAATCAAAAATGGATATTCCGTCCCACTTGGAACTCGTCAGTTGGATGTGGCTTAATTCCACTGCTAATTTCTACACCGGGACTCGAACTGACGAATTGCGATCCCAAACACCGAAATAAGATGTAGACCTTTACAAATTAAATGTTATTTCAAATCTTTCAAAATGGTGGGAACCAACGATTACACCTAGAAAAATACTTTAATTGATCCCAATGCAAAATAAAGGAACATATTATATGCAACTTAAAATCAGCTTACAATAAAAAGCATCTAACCTACATCGCCTTTAAGTGATTTTGTCTTAATTACGATAGCTAGTTTCGCTTGAATTAATTCATCCAAAATTCTGCGTAACGACTTGCGATCCATACGAATTTTCAAACCAATCGAACGTTCATGATCCCAAATCAATTGACGCAACGAGTATTCGGAAGCAATTATACGATACTTTGACAAATAATTGAGAACAAATAGTCGACGGTTTTGTCTTTGTGTTTCTAGAATGAAAACCCACTAAAAATTATAGTTAATTAAAATAGGTGACGTGTAATATGTGATTTATTTTAGACATAGATGTAACATGATGGGAATTGACACTGCAGTGATCTGAAGGTTAAGCCTTGCCATGAAGCATGAAGTTCCAGGGTTTGATCCACGGTGATGATATAGAGTGCACAAATAAATTGATAATTTTGGAAAGCAATGATACTGTAGTCAATCATAGGTAAAGTGACACATATGTGCAAATAATAGCAATTAAAACACCCGAATATACGAAGACTTACGAATAGTAGGTAATGTTTGTAATTCTGGAGTAGATTTAGTTAATTTGACTTTCTGAGCTTCTTCTCGATCACTGTCAGTAAATAGGCTATAGCTATTAAATGGAAATTTAGTTAGAAAGATACAAATATTAAGAAGTTATATTAAAATACATTGACAGCAACGAGTTTATTTATAGGTGGAACTGTAATTTTTGTTAAAGACAACTGAATCATAACTATATTATTATGACTTAACACTTAGCAATGCATCAGAAATATTAAGTAGCTATCAGGTGTAACTAGACGATAATGCGATGAAAAATAATCATATGCAACTCAATAACTCCGTGCGCGTTAGTGACATAAACTAGTTATATAAGAGCTAGCTGTACTACTTCGTTTAACTTTACGATGGAAAAAGGCTGAATTCGAAAGAAACGTCTTATTTTCAAATCTAAAAAACCTAGCCCAGTGGAATAAAGAAGCCCATAGATCACTTATTTAGTTTACGAATTCGGCAAATTGACAGGAATAAATAAGCGGCTACAACAAATAGCAGAAGAGAAATCGTAACATGATTTGGCTAAAAAAAGAGTAGAAGGGGTTTTTTACAGTATTCAGCTCCAAAAGATAATATCATGGTTTGTAAAATTGTAAGTACAAAGTACAGCTGACCACATACGACCTTTAAAAACATTTCGAATGTCCTTATTAGAACGCAGATTTACAAGAGTAATTTGTTTGCATTTCTGGACGAAGAAAAAGGTGATGTGAACCTCTAGTCATAATGTAAGATTTGATTTAAAATTATTGCTAATTGTTTGTAGTGGACTATAAACAGATAGTACTAATTAGAAATCGTATTGTGGATTATGACAAAATATTGTTACGACAATTTACCTCCTGGCTCTTATTAAATAGGTCAATCTTAAAAAAATGAAATTACTTTCACTCTAAGAATTGAATGATGCGTCAATATATTAGTTGAGTAAAAATAAAGATGATTTATGATTTCATATCATATCCTTTTGATATCTAGAATATTTTAGAATTCGCATGCATAATAAACTCACAAGTACTATTCTCATTTTACCTTCACAATTAATTTAAATGTTTCAAGAAGAGTTAAAAATATAATAGTTTAGCAAACAATCATTATTATCAAAGGTGTGCTCTACAACTTACTAAAGAACAAAAGTGGAATCCATGGATCGTTTCACTGCTTTTAACACACCGACTGTGACTAAACTTTTAAGAGTACGACGTAAATTGTATAAACTTGTTTTCGTTATGGCTAACAAATCAGCCATTGTGTACTCATGTAAGACTAGGATGCGGACTATTTGAATTGCTATGGATTCATCAATATTGAGTGAAGGAGTAACTTATGAAGAAAATATAAGAACATACAACAAAATCTGCAGCTAAGAAATATATATATATATATCAGTATATTTAGTAAGTTATATTCCACAACACTGTTGATTTTCATTTCAAACAATACTATTTTAAAAAAAAGTTTTGGCGTTTAGTATCCACTAAGAGTAGGCCACGTTTTAAGTACAAGAGTTGAGGATGCTGATAAATTGGTAGCATCACAGTATAGTCTGAACCAATATCTCACAGGTTCCATACTGCGCCAACGTATGCGAATAAAAGCATGATAATAGAGTTTCGAAGATGACGCAGTAAATACAGTACTTCATAAGCAAAACCTTAATGAATAATAACGACCATTTGTTTATAGAGTCAGAGAAATAAAGAACCATTACTAGTTAATATGTCTTCGGTTTAAGGTAAATATTTATTATTATTTCTAGTAGCTAAGGACACTATTCACAATATTTTAGTGCTTCTTTTAACAAACCATGATATCACCAATAATACCATAGGTAAAATATTTAATAAAACCCTTATATCTCTACAATCAATACATATTAGACTTTAATTTGGCTAAGAACTGTGGTAGGAGTTGGCTTAATGAAATAATGAATTTTTAAAATGGTAACTGCAAAATGAACCCCGAATTGTTTTCAAAATAGGTTACGGTAGAGTGGCTTATCTGCTCAATCAACACAACTTTCACATTACGTACACACGATGCACACAGTCCTTAAACGGAAGTTAACTCAGTAACCATGCACACATGAACGGGTAAATAAACTTTGACGAAAAAGTCATATAAGTGGGAAGGTTAGATATTTCCAAGTACAAGACAAGCAAATAATATCAAAAACTGCCATAAGACAGCTATCAGTAGGTAACTGGTCATAATGGAAGTAAGTCCAAATGTCCTCATTTTCGTTTGATCTCAACACCCTTGCTGTAGCACAGAGGTGGTATACAGCACTAAGATTCCTTGTAAGATGGCTGATCACTTTTATGAACTAACAGAACATAAACTTTCAATTTGAGGTTACTGGACTGAATGAATCCTTCGTTGATAAAAAAAACAATAACAAAAAACCGATTCAACAAATGTAAATGAATCATCAAGTGAGATGCACGCCACTCGGTAATCAAGAACAAAGGTGTAGTCAACTTTCAGCTATAAATCTGAAACAGTGAACCGAAGTTATCAAAAACATACGAAGGATTTTATTATTTTACGTCGCTTTGATCTAAATTTAAAATACTTGCTTGTAAAAGTACCTGCGAACAGGAATAAAGTCCTACTTTGAATATAAGTTGCCTCGAAATTGTAATAAAAATGCAAATGAACAATCATATACATACTTACAAAGTCAGTAGCGGATGGAGTTTCTTGTAACATAGCCTGTGATTCTCGTTTCTCAAAAAAACCGCAGTAAATGGAGGACTTGCGACTGTTACTGAGAGAATTGAAGTAAACTATTTTCATCACTGAATCACACAACTCAGATGTTGTGGCTAATGAGAAGACTGTACCCTTGTTTGTCACTTCGAAAACCTTATGTTGTAGTTGTAATATTCAAATTATAACAGTCATAACAAGCCACATAGTTTCTATAAAATTTAGTTAGGATTATAGTACTTAGCTTCTGGTAAGTTTTCACTTGTCGAACTAACGAGGTGCTACAAGATGGTGAAAGTTAGATTTTACGGGAAAAGATGCAAAAATTACTGGAAAACCACTTACAAGCTAGCAACTTTTTAGCGGAAACAAGACACTGGGATTTACTAGATGATGGTAGAAAAGAAGTGTTCATAGACATCTGAGTATCATATACAATAGGAATAGACTGTTGCCTTTCCAAGTTCAATTCGTTAGTATTTATACCACTATTATCAAGTTTGATTGCAGACAATTCCATTTGACAATCAACCGCTTCATATTCTTCATCTAAGGCGTCATCAGAATCAATATCATATTCTTCCTTTTTACATTTCTTGAATCCAAACGCATTTTCACCCTGACCACATTCAGATATCCAAGAGTCCATGCTGAATCGTTTTTTAAGCGATACCAAATTTACCATGCATGGATAGCGATGATGTGGGTCAACTGGACAATTTGTCTTTTGAAGTATACTAAGCATATCATCATCATCTACATCATCCTCGCTTTTATTCAGAAGTGTAGCACAAGCATCTCTGAAACTTGTGTTGACAACATCTAGCCAACCATGTCTCACACCAAATCCCAACGTACGTCTTATTCCTTTAGAAGTAAGTCCAATTAACTAAAATCAAGATAGCAAACGAAAGTAAGCTTAGGTAAGATATTACTAAGACGAACAAATTATCCACCAAGTCTAATGAATTGTGGTGAAAAATTAGGGATCCAGAAGGCTGATATCGTTTTTTTCTCAAATGTAATGCAATGGGCATTTGAAAGTCAAACACTTTAGGTACTTTTCTCCAAGTTTCGAAATGACTTACGAGATGCGACAAGTAAAACTGCTCAATTACAAAGTATATTTCATATTTCATATTTCTAACTTAATTAATAGATAGACAATGCTCCGATTTAGTAAATCAAAATAAACTAAGGAAAAATATAATAGTGATAGTAGGTTACATTTAACCATACTCATCAAACATTTTTCTTAGTAGTAGCAGTTAAATCGGTGGCATTAACTGAGGCTCATTTATGGTGTAGGTAGCTTACTACCAAAATAACTAACCAAAAACGAAACTTAATAAGGAGAATTATATGACTGGAAATCATGAGATATGGCCTTACAGTTTGCTAACAGTAAGTGCTATAATAAATTGATAGATTATGTCAAATGAAAATAATCCCTGATTGACGACAATTCAGACAGACAGACATACAACGTAGGACCAGGCACTTAAGTGCATCGGTCCAAGTTGCCACACCTCAACAGCATAGCAAGATGATCACCGAATTCATAGAATCAGTTACTTTAATGGTAGTAATATATAAAAGGAAGATTGCATATAAGGATATAATATGTAGAGAGAGAGAAAAAAAATTAGTTTGTAGAAAGAAAGGTAGAGTAATTTTAGTCTCAAGGTGTACGTGAAGACAAAGAATGTATACACCTACGCCATTGTGATCGATTCTGAGCCATGTCACCAAGAGTCTCCAACCACTGGGTACGGCAGTCACGCGGACCCCAACCAGGTAGTCGACATCTACCAATGTGGCCCAGACCAGAAGTTAGTGACTTCATACACCAGTAAGTGTAAACAAAACCTGGCAACGTTGTACGAGTGGACCTAAACTAAAAGACGTAACTTCTATGAATTTATTAACTAAAGAAAAGATACTCAAGAGTGAAAAAGTGAAAAGCAAAATATCTAACAAACCTTGCGGATCTCAAATCCAAAACATTTATTTCCAGGTTTATTTAACAGGAACTGAGATATTCTGTCCATGAACATTGCAGGTGGGAATGGAAAATGAAGGTAATATTTACGATGGTGCAGTAGTAAACCAGGCATCACAGGCTTTTTGCCCACTTTCGCCAAGTAAGGCTAAAAACACTTTATGATGACTTTAAAAAGAAACTACCTGAGACTTGATTACACCCATTTTCTCGAGTTTATGGCGCATATACCATATAGTACCATTCGCCATACCAGAAGACAGCAATCCATCCTGATGAGTTGTAGGCAGTCCGTTGTATTTGTGTCTGAAAGGTTTCATTATAAATAATTAAAAACTACTCGAAAATCTGCGTTAACCCCCAAATATTCAGTTATTTTATGATCGTCCTATTATCTAGATGAGAAGAAATATTTGCCTACGGCATCTAAGAAATTAGTTGTAACATTCAACAGTGATGCAGTGGTTGATGTATACCACAAGTAATTACATAATGCTAAAAGCTAACTGCATATCTCTTCAAATATGCCTATACTTTTAAATGACCAGATATATTACGACCATACTAAATGAATCATTAGACTGCTCGAGTCTATCTGCAACTGTTGGCTGGCTTGAACAACATTTAAAATAGCTCTTGGAAGTAGAGTACAAATACTTACAACATAAATATGGTTTCCTCAACATATATGCCAGTTTCAAGCAACGAAATGAGATCTTACATGCAATCATATGTTAGAAATGATGATGTGTCAACTAATCGAACGAATTCAAACAACCCATACAAAACGCAACTCTAGCAAGAAAGCAGCCAAAGTCCATTACTTCGTAAGTCCAAGGATCAACATGAAATCATCAAATTGCCGGTTTCGTGCTCTAGTAGGAATGCTTACTTTTGATAGAGAAGAGTAATCTAATACGGCCACAAGCACTATGCAAAGTAACCAAACGGTTAATTTCCTACATGTAATTCCTTTACTAATTTTGTAACAGGGAAAACAATTTAGCAATATAAAATCAATTTATATTATTATGCTCAAACGTTTGTTTTGCTTTATCCCAAAGACAAATCTACTACCATAGCATACGTTATTATAGGCGGCAAAGTAGATAAGCGAAAGTGGATACAGCAAGCTATAAATCAACAGAGTGATCACAAATGACCAAAAAGTGTACTTGTAACTTGAGTCCACTGCAGATACCACACAATTTAGTGTACCTAAACATAAGAAATATGAATTTTATTATGGCTACTAAACAAACCTAATCAGATAGTAGTAGGTTGGAGCCTTGAAGAAACACTCGTGACAATACGGGTTAATTAGTGGGCCCTGCCAACGACTTGCTCTGTAATAGTGATTAACCACGAAGCTGAAGTTATATACCTGTTTATCCCAACACAAGTTTCATAGCAAAATCAATGCGCAGTTATACTGAACTATTTACGACGGGCCTTTGGTTAAAGAGTGCAAAGTAAATAGACTGCAAGGCTAGAAGTAGATTATTCATGAGCTCAATGAGTTTTAGGACCAGTTTAAATAGATTCTGCACGATGAACAAAGAAAAATTAAATGTGGTTATTTTGTGTTGATGGATTAAGGTAGACAGTATAAACTTGTGAATTGACGTGTGTTGAGATATTGGCATAGTACATACATACCATCTACTAATAACGCTTTAGTATAATCGAATTATACAAGTACACGGAAAGTCATTAAGGTTTAAAAAATATATATCAATATTTTAAATCGGAAAGTCGTACTTAGCAATGGCTTCCAGCGTAACGTACAAACTTGCAGAAAAATTAGGGGGAATGCTTGGACTTCCGAACAGAAATCTATTCCTTTCTCTTTGTGAAGCCACTAGAACTAGAGTATCGCCCCATCTAAAGTATGGGAAATTAGAAATAAAGACTGACTTTTCCACGACGTTTTCTAACACACTAAAGGACAAATCATTGTGAATAACATCAGTGATATCTCTTCTTTTGTCATAAAACTTTGAAGACCCCAAATGATTATTTTTGTTTACTGGGAAGAACTGAATAGGAGGGTAAGATTCCTTTATTAATATAAATATTAGGTAAAAAAATTTACAGGTAGTTTATAGTACGTGCCATCCTTCATTTCCACGAGACAATCTATACGACTAAACTCTTTTTGTGGGGCGAGACAACAAGGAAGTACATAATAATTTATATTATTCATTTTTAGTAGCGTAGACCAAATAAACTGCTTGGAATTTTCGTCTATTTTCCAAGGAAATCCAACTCTACTGTCTCGAAGATTCTGCCACAACTGGTTTAACGTAGCTCCTTCCAACCCAGCTACAGCAACCTCCGAAAGAAGTAAATCCACGAAATGCATCACGCTGAGACCCTGACCTTTGGAGATCAACTAGGGCGCCTTATAATATATCCAATATCTTATCGACTAGCTAGTTTAAACCGGATTGAATATCTTTTATTTTTTTGATTGGTTAGTTGGAGCTGGTCTGTTTTGTTGCTCCTATGTCCTGACATTTAAATAGGTTTCCGTGTTCTTGGTAGCATTTTATATCGTTGCGAACCCAGTTGATTCTTAGTGCTAATATCTTGACGTAACTAATCTGGCTTCAGGTTCATTGTGTTATCCAGCTGCTCGACCGAGCCGACCTTAAAATAGTAAACAGAATACTTAATACAAAAAGCTTTACCTTATTTTATTTTTTCTTTCTTTTGCATTCAGTAATACCTACCTATTTAGTGTCCAATATTCTTTTTTTTTCTTTTTTATTCATTTTAAATCTTTTTAATTAATTATTTTTCTCTGAGTAGCTGCAGTCTCAGAAATTCGAAAGTTAGTAGTGTATGGGCAGGAGAACTAAAGTAATTATTTTAGCAGGTGTGGGGTCTATGGGATATGGAGTAACCTATTGTTAAGGGAAAGGAATGAATTATGGGTGATATGAATACACAGAACGTCTGTGACAACAGTAATAATATTGTATAAAACAGTAGTAATAACAGTAAACAATGAAGTAGTTAAGAACTAATGGGTTTTCAGGTGGCATGATAATAAGCCGATCGGTAGAGAGTGGAAGAGTGAATAGCGGGATGGAACAAAGGTAGGTGACGGTATGTCGTCAAGGCACGCAACATTATTTAAGCTCACTCTGATGCTCCTTACTTATAGGGCTTGAGAAACATTAGCTGGAAAGGCATTGCACGACAAGCAGACTCTGAGTGGGAAAAAATTCAGTTTCGCTTATGTCATCACTTTCTGGAGGGATATATTTGGGTAGGGTACTCCTTTGAGTTGAAACAATTCGATAGGAAAGAATAAGTTGGTAAGAGTGTCTTGAGGTACCGACACTGTTGTAAACAGTTTTTATTTTATTTTATTTTTGATAACATACAACTTATTTACAATAAGCGTTGTGAAGAAACCGTTTTGGATTTCATCATATTAGTATACATTTACAATAAGTTAAATTAGTTTACATGGCAAAACTGTATTCAGAATAAAACGCCAATGTAAATGGTATGTATATATGACATTAAGGAATAAATAATAAACGAAATTGTAAAGAGCCTTAATACGTCGTTATAGCTTGAATTTGGTGTGAATAGGTTCATTAGACAACTAATAAACACAGTAAAATTAATAAAAGATCAAATTGTCATCGAAAATGTTAATTGTTGTATAAGTGATTATTGAAGATGAATAATGATAAATAAAAAATAGATTGGAACAAAATGGAAACATGCACTATTGATTATCTAGAAAAGATAGAGAATTATAGTAATGAAGTAGTCAAATTGTGCAATAATCAATGTATTGAAATTATGAATTTTCACACGAGTGGTATTAGATGGGTCGCATTATTGGATTGGAAAAAATGTGTACATGATTAAGCATGTGATGTTGAAAATCAGTAGGTAAATATAGTATAAGTTCAGTGTAAATAGGTTTATTAGATAGTTAATATAAGGTTATCTAAAAGTCGCCTACAACATGGTGAAAAAGACATAACTTTCAGAGCCTTTCTTCACACCACTAATTCCGCAAGACGGTAATCAAAATTGGTCGAACGTCCCTGGTCCTTTATTTAGAAGGTCTCTCTAACTCTAAAAGATATATGATGCGATCACGTTTAAAAATTTTAATTTGGCGAATCGGGGTAGGATTTTGCTTCAAAAAGATGTCTCAATGAGGACTCAACTAAAAGTTACTGCTGGCGTCAGCTCTGTCGCTCTAATCCGGCTAGCAAAGTCATCACTGTGACTGCTGCTAATCATAGTGCTCTTCACATACAGGTTTAATTGGTGAAGAAATTATAACGTAACGGAAATAATGGACAGACAAAACGGTAATAAGATTTTCCAGATAGACATTACACTAAACTCTGAACTGACCAATAAGATAACTTCGCCTATTCTTATCAAAATTTCAGTATGTTACATGTTTACATAAGACTGGGCTAAAGAATCCTTTGTTTGCACCATTTGAAAACGTACAAGTTGGTTGAGACAAAAAATCTTAGTGTTCGACGAAATAAGATTGATGTGATTGTGATCAGAAAACTTGGCCAAATTATTAAATAATGTATTCCACATTCACAGTAGGGGACATGATTGCTAGTTGCTGAGGTACAGGCAATAGGATAATGTCGCTTCCGTCGTAACCAAAATGGCAGGCGTTAAAAAAGAAGTGTGGGTTGGCGTAACTTAGATTTACCTATATAACGAATCGCTTCCGTTCATGTTCCTTGAAATAAAAATCATCAATAAATGTCACTCTGACCAGACACAATATTTAGTCTATTTGAGTGTATTAATGGCTCTGCTATTGCTGTTACTGTTATATTTTACAACTTATGACCAATGACTGCGTAAGTTGTATTCACTTTAAACCTCGTCCCCAATTGTTATGTAATGTGGAAAATACACAATGCCCTTGATGATTGCTAATCACTGTACAGACACGTCCGCCCCGCAACTACCAGTCCCCAAGCCGGAATAGAGGAAAAACAACGATTGATGAGCCAAACAGATACAATTGGATCAAACTATATCTCAATCATGCCTTCATATATACACAAAATCAGACCACACAGCAAACCAATTAGGAAACTAACATTAATACCTAACTAAGGAAATAGTGGTAGTGAATAGGGACAACTTGTACACAACTAATTAATTGTAATCCATAATAAGAGAAAATATAATAACAGTAAATATGCTAAACGGGAGGATAGGGTAAGAGGAATGTAACTAATAATAGAAATGTAATGTTTACACTACTCACGATCAGAATTAGTTCTAAAAAACAGTTCTGAAAGTTGTTAACTCCTCTTTAGTGGTCTAACATAACCGTTTCTTTTATATTCAACTTTGCTAAATTTTCTTGTATATCAGTCAACATGTTATTGCTTATTAGTAAGTTGCGTATAATACTCGTTCAGACTATGATAAGTTATAATGTTGATTGTGATAGAAGAAAAAAATTAAATTCTGGCCATTCAGAAACTTATTTCTGATAACAGCCATTTCAACAGATAAATCAGTTAGACAGTGGACAGCCGAAAGCACTTTAACACCTCCTTAACCCGGTTATTGAGGAAAAATTAAACAAGTATCTGAAAAGATTTAAAATACAAACGATAATATATTTATGGTTGAGAAAATAGGAACTGTAAGCAAGTAGATAATAGTAATAACAGTTGGATCAAAGATAAATTTAAACGGCTCTGTTAAAATGTATTAAGGCGAATTGAAAAAGTTTGCATTTACAGGGAAAGAGCATAGTAAGGATTTCCAACACAAATTGAAATATACATTAGCATTACTGGTAGTAAACTGGCTAGACAACAAAATTTGTTCTGAAGGCTGCCACGAGGTAAATGAATTTGGTGGTTAACTCCAGTTGCTTTCTTTCTGTCTCTAATAGTTCCTTTCCTATTATTGTGAATACTATGTGGTAAATTAGCATTACAATAATCCTTTTCCTTAATTTCTTAGTTTGCTTTTGAATTTAACAGGAATGTGGTCACTATTTAGGATATACAGTTAACTTGCCTTAGTAGGTGCGACATAGTCAAGGCATAAATTGCAGCAAAAGGGTCTACTGAGTTCTTAGTATAAGTGCAGGAGAAAAATTGTACTAATTCAGATCATATTATAATTTTTCGGTATAAGACCAATCAATGTAAACATAATTTTTACGATGATCATGTAGATTGTCTATTTTGGTCCTAGTACATTAGCACTTATAACCGACCAATTATCAGGTTACGACTTTGTGACTGATGCCAGGACATTCAAGACTGGCATTCCTCGTACAGGTTGGAGTTGGACATTATGTGAAAATGATTAGGTTAAATGGACTCAACTCCTTACAGTTTTACGTACTATTTAAGTTCATGTATCACTTTTAAATGTTTCGAACCTATCATTGTGAAGAATTATGTGAAAATGGATGCAGGTAACGTAAGGTATGTTGAAGTTTCATCCACATAACTTGAATCCAGGTAACAATAGTAGCAATGCGAACAAGTGACTTAATTGTTCGACAGAGGTATGAATAGCATTTGCTGACCTATCAAAAGCTAATGATGGCAACAGTTGTCAATACTGATAAATATGTCGTCAACAAAAGTATCATAACTTTTCGAGAAAGATAATCTATGATGAGAAATCGTATCAAACATGTTGCACATTCTTCACCTTTTCCTGGATTTCCATCTGTATGGTTTGTGAGGGGGTTGTCGAATTTGAGTGTGTAGCAAGAAATATTGTTTATTAGAACAGAGTATGGGTGAACTTAGTATACTAACAATTTATGATAGGGAATCTTATCTTGGTGATAAAATGAAATAAATGCGATAGTAAAGAAGCTGTGCCACAAATAGTGGAAGTGGGCAAGTAATGTGTAAATTGAATAGGTAGATAGTTATTATACTCATTATTCAAGATGGATGAACAAAACGGAGTTTAGAGAATGATGCGACAAGAAGAAAACAGCGCAAAAGTTTGGGTCGCAGGTGGTTACTTCATTAGTAAGTATAGTACTCTCTACTTAGGTATATGGATCAAATAATTGCCTAACAGGAACAAAAAAATAGAATGAGAGGACAACTAGTTAGCAGAATTTTGAAAATATTCGTCGTTTTTGTAAAATGTTGAGTTGTCAGTTCGGAAGCATCCTAAGACCGAAACGACGTGTGAAGTAATTCACATGACAAAACTAATGTACTGTAGGTAGGTAGCCTGTAACCGTTATCCTGCTGTGTGCTGTTACAGCATGTCACAGAAGTACTATTGAGTAATCTGTCGTGTATATGATGCAACTGACCTCGATGAAGGCTGTTTAATGAGGAGTGTAAAGTTGCTGGAAGCTTGAAGCTACTAAAAATAAGTATGCAGCTAGTAATATGAGTATATTAAACCTGTCGAGTAGAGTTAATCACCAAAAATATAGATTGCTGGAGTAAGATTACCCCTTCTTCTACAATATTATAATGGAAAGAAGTTTAAGTGCCTTAAGTTGAAGAGTCCGCCAACAAACTTATCACTTGCTTGTTAAATATACACAGGAACGTCGAAAATTCTCTACTAATCACAGGTTTGGAAGATGACGGTGTTATTCTAGATGAAGTTTTTCGTAGATAGGATCAAGAAACTTCGAACTTATCGTGATGAAAACATTTGAAAGCTCTACGATGTGACTACAGTACACGAAATCAACTAGCTGCAGCTACAGTGTACGTGGTGACGTTCCTAGTTTATTACTTATGATTGTACCTAAATCTGTTTGTTTCATAACTAATGGCTGAGGTGTTTCATTCATCCTGTACTGATAGCACTTTCAGATTTTTGATAATGCACTTTTAAGAGAGACTGTTTACAGACCCTAGCATTAAAATCATTGAGCCAGGACTTTTAAATTAATTTAAAATTGAAGTCTGTCAGTGTTCTAGTGCATTAACCTGAATAATTTAATATTATCTGCAATCGATTTGACAATAACCTGAGGAGTCTATACAGCTTGCTGACGGATAACAAAGTAATATGGAGGGGCCAATATGATACCTCGCAATACCCAGTTATGTACAGACCTCCATTCTGGCAGAATATCATTCACCCATATTGTTTGTTGTCATAGGAATTAAAAATTTTCAACCCGAACCTCTATTTGAATTGTCGTACCAAAATTAGAAAACTTATACTGAAGTCATACGTAAAAACTTTGTCAAAAGCTTCGCAGAAGCCGATGAATATTGCATCTGCAGGTAATCCAGTACCATTAATAGCAATTTTTGCGACAAACAACGTCATCAGGCATGAACAGTCCATAGAAAATATATGTGAAACTGCACATTTTAATGCAACGTGACCTGTGAATTTCTCTAATACCGTAACCAGAACACTGATTAAACTAACCAGACGGTAGTTAGACTTAAGTTGTTTCTCATCATTCCCCATAGCAGAACTGAACATAGTATATTTCCAGCTTCATTGTATATAAGGCTAAAAAACAAACAAACCCGGAAATTCCATTAAACGTTTCTGAAATTGTGTCCATCATCTAATAGAACAGGCGAGGATGCAGCCCATCAGGGTTTAATAACCTACCTGGTCGTAGATAAGTCAAAAAAAATGTTTGCCAGGTCATAGTTATTAGTAACGCTGTTAGTAATTCAGTGCTATGGTTATAAAAAGAGTCGATATTTGTATTTCCTGAACAGACCCAGTTAAAAATAGTCAAATAACAGTATCAGAATTTTCAAGTTTACTCATACACAAATTTCAACAATTCTGTAAATTTGTCTGATCATGTTATTCGATATGAAGGAACAGTTCCTTTTTAGCATGCGCGGCAGCCGCATGACATTCTTCTTGCGTAAATCTTGAGAAAATTGGCTACGGATGTCCCATATGGAATCTGACTTTATTGTACCCTTATATGAATGCGCCATGACATGTTAAGACGAACAGAACCCAAAAGTATTTTATGTACAATAGTATCTTCAAATGTTTTTGTGAATTCAGAGAGGATTGATGAATAGTTTTGTAACATACCTGAATAATAACAATACATTCTATTCTGAAACTCTGTAGAGATTTCATGTCAGTGTTGTAGGCATGATTACATGTAAGAGAAAAAATTGGAAAAAATACACTGTGATAGAGTCACATGAATGGAAGGGAAGTTTACGGTACACAGGCTACACACAATAGAAGTTCTCGTAGTAATAACAGTAACTGATTTAAAATTGTTGTAAGGCGCGTGTTTCGAGACGTTGTGGCCGTCGCACAACCGATAGATCAAGAAAAGTCTTGGAAAAGCTCTCAGGAACTTTTCCAATCACGTGAGTTGATTGGATTGTGCACTGGCAGGAATAAGAAGGTAGTTCATTGCAAAGTAATCAAATTAAATTGCTTTATTACTTTTCTATTTATTCTTTTAACATCCCTGTAAAGTAACATACTTCTACTTCTCAAGGAAGCTTATGTCGTTGTGTGTCCAAATATTGTCTCGTGTCATATCTTAACGCACATAGGAACGTAAATGCCCTGCACAACTTTCTGTTCACAACTGTGACGCAGCCTTTAAGAGTGGGAGATTTTCAGATATATCCTGTCGTTACCATAGTCGCTACCATGTATGATATATTCTCTCAGTTAATTTTGGAATTAGGTCTTTGTTGAAGTGAGTTGATCAGTTAATACAGTTGTGGGCCTGCATTAGTGTCACACTATTCATGTTTTATCTTTCTATTTAATACTTATTAATGCAGTATATATCTATCACTTCAAATAAGCTATGAAAGATTCAGGGATTACGTTTATAAAATGTTACTGCATGTCCATTGGTTCCCAATGTACTCTCAATTATCACCTATTTTGAGTAAACCAAAACACTTTTGGCTATTAACAATCTGTATACCAATAGTGTATGCATAATGAACATATTGTTGTGACTTACTACTGTGAAGTTTCTTGGTAACCACTATCTGTTTCCTAATCGGTCTTCATTACCACTACCAGCGATAGATCTTGATTTCAGAGAAACCGTTTCAGTCGGTTCCAATCTTTTTATCAGCTTGCTGATAAAAGAAACTTAATTGTGCATAATAAACATTACAATTTGTCAGTAATTTCTGGATTACTATTTATGCGAACTTTGTAATGCATTGGTTTATTTAGCTAATGTACTTGTTCTTGTTGTTTAGATGCCCAATACACCTGTCTGCTATTACTATCAGGCTGGTTGTTGTAGAAACGGAAACACGTGTACTTTCGTACATCCGAAAGTACGTTGTCGTACCTTTGCTTCTGACGGTTGGTGCCCATACGGATATAATTGTCACTTTTGGCATGACCCATCTGTTAAGTTTCCTAATGTCAGTTTTGTTAAGAAACCTTGCCAATTTTTTCGCAAATAATCAGTGTAAATATGGTGATAAATGCAGTTTCTCCCACGATATTAATGCTGAAAATAATGGTGGGATAACATTAGAAGAATACCGTGCTACGAAAAAGGTGAAGGGCTTATTTACTAACATTCATGCCCCCGAATCTATGACTGTTGCGTTAGTCAAACTGCGAACAGAATGGAAGTGATCCTGAACGTGATAATTTGATAATATCAAAATCCATTGTCAATCCTTCAAGTCCAAACAAAACTTCATATACATCTCTAAGTAATGAAGATATTATTAACAGTATGAGGCAACCACATCAGAAATCTGTTTCTCTGAAGACACTCACCTTCAAAACAGCTTCAAAAGAAGAAATTTGCAATCTCAATCAGCTTGAGCTTATAAGAATAAGAAAGCATTTTGCTTCCGACAAATTGCAGGATATAGGATCAAGTAAAGATTTCAATGTATTTTGTGTCAGATTTTCTTCAACAGATCCCGATTGGGTAAGACATCTTGCTAGTGACAAAAGTATATTCAGCTTAAGTGGTTACATAAGTATGTACACGTTAGTGTAGCTACTGTAGTTCATGAATTATTTCGACTATTAAACGTGATAAAAGTATTTTGTAACAGCCGATGGTCTAATGCCTTTTGTCTTATGCATGTACTGTGTTGTCAGAATTCGTGTTTTTTGCATTAAAAGGTTTTGATAGCTAGGTATGTATTAGAATAGATGGTGGGCATGTGACATGATATTGGGAAAGTATCACGTCTATTTTTTAAAGCCAATGTAATGTAAACTAAATTCGCAAACAAACGGTTGTTTTCACTGGTAAAATTTGGGTTATGGTTAAAATTATACTTCACGTTGGTTGTTCTGAAACGTAACATCATTGGAAAATTAAGTAAATTACTTTTGTACACCATCGTAACGTTGACTTCCCTGGTATGTGGAGTACCTAATTACAAAATTTTGTACATCATAAAGACTTCTGTTTCTTACGTTTACATTTTATTGTATCTGAGCTTAATCAAGTCAGAATTCTCTCGATTTCAGTCTCAAAAGTGCTCGTATTCTTTCTCTTATTTTTCATTGATTGCTTATTACTTTCAGTATTGTCATCATGCGTTAATATTTAAAACATGAGTGATTGTTTAATTCGTTAAAAATATCTCGGAACTTAGGGATTATCGTGTTCAGTATACCATATCCTGTAATCCTTTTGTGCAGTGAGATAACGTATGACTTGTTCTATGCAATACATTTGCCTTCTGAAGTTTACTTTTCTAAGGTAATATTGTTGGTGTTCTATCCATTTCCTAAAAACAACTATATGCGAAGTGACGTGTGGGTAGATGTTATGTGATGCAATCGCTTGTATAATATGTAATATAGTGGTATTGTCAAGAGTATCAGAATTGATTTTCTGTCTTTAGTGGATGAAATAAATTGTCTGTGAGCGGATGAGGCTAGTGTACTCGAATTAAACTTTCAAAAAATAACATTATTATGTTCGATTCAAAAGATTAATCTGTTGGGAGATACAAGATAATCGTTAAAATGTAAAGCGGTAATCATTTTGTTGCAATAAATCGAAAATGCGATCTTCGTTGTGCGATCGATTACTTAATTAAATATGCAGCGCGATCAACTGAGTACTCACAAGTTTTCTAATAAACCGTTATCAAAAAGCAACTCAACTAATCAGCAAACAAGTTTCTTGTTGTTAAAATGACCCAAAAAACAAACTTAGAAATTGTTTTCAAGTCATCAACTTCTCTCACTGCAATCTAAATTTTGGAACCGTTGTTCACTGTGTTATCTATTACCACGTACTCGACTTTTTAATTTTGACTTAGGGAGTAGCCGACTTATCTATAATTTAAAGTACAACAATACTCTGGCTCATTCAACAGCTAAAACTATGTACTCAAATTTAAGTCACAACCTTTAAATGGAAACATAGTGGTACAATTGGTTGAGTATAAGGGTTTAAATAGGTGACATGGTGTCTAGACCTGCGGTTGTATTTTTAGAATTTGATTGTTTCGACGAAGCCACCGCTTGATAATTTTATATTTCATTATTCGATCTCATAAAGCTTTGCAACCTCTTGGCTTTGGCTTTCTTTTCGGGTACTTTAATGGATGATTTTCTCTGGTATATTATATTGTTCCCATTTTCTAGGTCTACGATGTTCGTGAGATAGTATTAAATATTATTATACCACAAATGTATCCCAAAGAACCACTTCAAGTCACTGTGGTATTACAAGAACATTTACCAATTATTTTAGTTGAGTAAGTGCTGACCTAATCTTTTTTTCTTTATAACTTAAGCTATTTTTAATCAGCATATACATTTATATCCATCCATGTATTGTTTTCACACAGCCACTTAAATAAAGCAATAGCTTCATGGATTAGGTGTAAGCATCAATATTTGGAACGAATAAATCGTATAGAACTATACTTGCGACCTTTCCTTTTGTGGCTTGATCGTAACTTAGAAGAACTATTTACTGAAGGACTACGTAAAGTAAGTTTGATTTCATGTTGTGATTTAATTGAAGAGAAAATATTTAGGTAATAAGTAAATATGATGCATCCTTATTCTGAGTGAATGATAATTCAGAGATTACGTATTAAACTTTACATTAATATAGCGATGTATCTAGCGTGTTAAACTTATGTTAGTTTTGTATACATCATTACCAAGGTTAATTTTGATAATTTCAAATTAATTGAGCATTGGATAGGTTGTTTATAAAATGAGTAATATATATTTGTAAAATTCCAATGAGTAGAAATTAAAATTTTTAATCAGCAATAGCAGTGCATGCTATCTATCATAACCATAAAATCGATATTAAAAATATCCAAATTATTCAAAAAGGTTTTTCCAATTATAAGGAAAGACGAATAGCTGAAGCACTTCACATTCTGTTAAATCCAACTGCACTTAACGAAAGTGAAGGCCTTTCTATCTACCCAACATGGACTTTCTATCCAACCGATCACAATTAAATTATATTCACATGAACATACATACAATTTATTTTCACATAATCTCATTTCACATCACACTAACATATGCATGCACACATGCTTCACATCAAACCACCTTGACCCAAATGACTTGACATGGCATGATTAAAACTCGCAATTTTGATTGTATGAACTTATTTTGATTCTGATTTGTTCGATTGTATTATTTAACTTTGTGCTAATTCAATTCGGTTATTCATTTCTCTGAAGAAGCGACTTACACTAAGCCACGAAACGTCAGGAAAATTTTAATTTCTACTCATTGGAATTTTACAAATATATATTACTCATTTTATATTAGTTTTATTCTAAGTCCAGTAAGTTACAGCTAACACCTAAGATAAGAAAATATTGACGTTAAACATGTTATCTGCAGTCGCTTTTCAACTAAGCAACTATTTTTCGATTTTAGACTGAAGTAAAATTGTTGACACGAGAGTTATAAATTATCTCGAACTTCTCACTTAAGTATTTGCTGTTTTAGCGTTTGGAATGTTTTTTTTTAATCTAATTATAAATTATGACGCATATTCTGAGTAGTTTTGTGAGACCTTGTTTCCAAGTTTGTGGGATAAAGGCAATAAGGATAAGCCGTTAGTTTATGAAGGGTTGCTTAGATTCTGTCATAATCAACGTGAACATCTGAAATAACACTGCTTCTTGTTATCATCACGGTAATAATTACATCATTACAGAATAAACCTGTCTATTTCCCAGTAACCCCATTATCATTTTATTGCCTATGAACTAAATGCCTTATTAACTTTTAAAGTATGTGTGTAAACTTTCCATGACTATATAAGTGAAACAATCCTATTTGTGACATCACTTTGTTAAGAGTATATAAGTCTTCTAATGTTAAATTGGCCTACTGTTATCTCTATTAGTCCCAGTAATATTATTGCTAATCCCGCTTAGTATTCTACGGTTCGACAACGACAGCGACTTGATCCCAAATCAAAACAAGAGAAGAGCAGGTAGCGAGACGTATTGAGAAAATAACAGCAGTAGGCAAAAGGCATAAGCAAGGCAAATAGTTACAATAGTGTTTATATAAACAATGGTATAGAGTATTCTAGAAACTTCCTGATTGGTCGTTAGCTCTAGTTGGCTAAGAATGGACCAATGACAGCACAGCTTCGTGAGCATGTTCTGAGCATGCTTTAATCAGGCTCGTTTCGTGCTAACATCTAAACTGGAGCTATAGTCATAGTGAATAAAATTCAATCAAATATCCAAAATACCTTAGTATTGTACAGGTAGCATAACATCAAACTTCGTATACCTGTTCAGCCGTATCGAGGTGAGCGTTTGCCGATCGTAAGCAATGCTTCTGCTCAAGTTGCTCCTCAACATCACAGTAAAATGAAATCATTTTGATAAACACTAAAGTAATAGTAGTAGTGTAGGCGATAGTAAAAATGATTAGGAGTAGAGAAAATTACTTTAGAAAAAGTAATGAATCTGCGTAATAAAGTGCTGAAGAATTTCAAAACTCAAAATCTAGGGAAGGAAAAAGGGTTGTGCATTTAATGCCAAACAAAATATTTTTCTTTAGCAAAAATATTACTTCACTATTAAACATTGTGAAGCAACATCATTTAATATATGAATTTTTTTTCCTAAAATGACAAGCGAATACATCGGTTGTTTTTATCCTTATTTACACAACTATAAAACTTGTTCGACTTAACTTTCATTTGTTTATTTTTAAGTATAAGGCGTTTCTAGAAGGTGGAAAACTAGAATCAGATTTATCTGCATTATTAAATGAGAAAATTACTGATGTTACTTCTCATTGCAAATCAAATAATAACGATAGTAGTAATAATTTACCTTCAAGTTACGATAACAGTTTAACTGGTTTGATTCCTCCTGTTGCGTTTGACAGTAAAGTTCTAGATGATCTCATATCAATCGACCTTAATTCAAATCCTAGCAAAGATACAATACCTTTAAGTGGATCCGTTAAGCACATTCCAACCAATCTGAATTCACTTGTGTTAAATGTTAAAAGTGTATGTAATGCTTGCAACGCAACAAAAGAAAGTGAATCTCCAAATTATTCACTATCTAGTTGTGATAGTTCGATTGGGTCGATTCCTTTCGTCATACCGGAAAATGAAAAAATCAAAGAGAACCACAGTAATCATCACGGACCACATAATGGGGATCAATTAACCATTGAAAGCGATGATAATGATGCCACAAGTGAAAGTAACATTTATTCACAAACTGATGAATCAGTACTGGAATCAAGCAGCACTGATGGAAATGTAGATGATTCTGTTAATGAAAATGAAAATATCCAACCTTCAGTTGATGGTGAACAGGAAGAATCATACAGAGATCTCCATGAATCGTCTTCGTTAACTGGTCTTGGTACACAAAAATTGTTGATGAATGGCCTGAGGTTATTCGGTAAAGCAGGAACATACATACAACGGCGACTTTCTGTTTCTTTACATTGTACACGTTGTCGTTTGGCTTTTCAATGGGTTTTTACTTTTCATGGAGCGCAAACCGTGAGTAATTTTAATAATCATGGTGCGACAAGTACATTTCTACGTTCTCTCCCACCGTATACAACTCATTGTGGACGTTGCCATCAAAGACTAGGTTTACTTTTCCAAACTAACTTAGCCCATGCATTCGATAACAATATTGGAATTCTACATTTAGATGGTTGTATTGCTGATGATGTTCCACCGAAACAATCCAGTGGGATTGTTTGGTGTACTGGCTGTTTCAGTTCAGTAAGAGTTAGTGTGAGTTTCTGTGATGAATTTATTTGATAGTAGTTCGTTGTATTTCATTTTCTGTTTTATAATTTTTACCTAAAAAAGACTGTAGAGCACATCTTATCATAATCCCATAGAACACTAAATTAATAATAACTTTTCGACTCATTAAATATGTATCGCAGTTATGTAAGACTGAGCATTTTAGCACGATATGTCACAGAATAATAATAATAATAATAATAATAATAATAATAATAATAATCGGGAATGAAAAAGTACGTAATAGAAATAATGGGAGTTAGAATTTAAAAGATGAACTGTGAATGCATCTGCATCACTGTCACTGACTTTGAACCATGTCACCCACTATCTCCAACAGTTGATTACGATCATCGCGTGGATCCTAACCGGTTAATGTTCATTTGCCAACACGGCTCAGACCATCACTTAATTTAATGAACTGATACTATGTTTTAATTTGGCCGCTTTAATTATCTGCCACCCTACTCCAACTAACATCGAGGTAAGCGATATTTAAGCATACGTAATACATATCCCAACCACATCAATCGACGAAGATTCACAACCTCATCGACTAATTTGCCATCACTTCAGTACTCTGCCTAACATCAATATTGCTTACTGTAACACAGCCTACACATACCTACTGTTTCCGTGGCTAATGTTTTCGCACCCATGGATTAATACATAGCAGACTACTGTGCACTATTCTTGTTTTTCCGATGGAAGACTAATATCCCGCGTTTCGAATGACGTAAGTTGTCTAAATCCAAGCTAACCTTTTGAATCCATTCTGAAAATTCATTAGACATCTCTTGACCAGAGCTGATAAGACTTTCGACATGCGTTAAGTGGTCAACGCACTCAACTATTTCACTCTCTATGATCAATCCGGAGTAATAATCCAAACCACTGCTAAAGTAACAATTCGCTTTTAGGAGAGAGAAGCAAGTTCCAAACATGCTAGCACTAATATTCAAGGCGTTTAGAAAACTGTATTGCCAACACCGAATGAGACTAAATCATCTGCATATTCTAAGTCGATGAGTAGGCTTCGTTGTAGATTAGTTCCTGAAAAGTTTGATGGAAGCGTAAATTCTAGGAAAAAAAACTTATAAAAACATAAAGAGAGGCCACCATGACAAACAACACTTGGGGTTAAGAATTATTATGACAGTTCATCATAACCAATGGTGTACTTTTTCTATACCTAAAGTTTCCGACTGCTAGTATAAGCGGCAGTCTGAGCATCATTATAGGAGGCGGTCTATATTAACCGTTTATTGGGCCAGGTTGCTAAAAGATCCACCTATTTTTTCCAGTGTTAAAATCACTGGCTATAGTTGACATATTTGAAAGCCTAGCTTTCTGATGGAGATCAGCGAACTTCCTGTAGAACTCATCTTTTACTCCATTTGAGCTATGGTCAATGGAAACATAAAAAGGAATGACAAAGTAGCATCGTTGAGCTTTCCTATCTTTCCGAGCTCTTACTGTACCATTTAGATGGATAGCACATAAGCAACTGTCGGCAGGAATTCATTCAAGAAGTACCTGTTCTACTCGCAAACTTAGTGCTATGCCTACACCGACAAGTCCACGATAACTTTTTGTCGGATCCCCAGGTAAACGAAGGGTAGATCTTACTGTTTCTTCGTAATAACTGGGTGAAGTCAAATATACAACCACACTAGGATTCTATACTCGTGCTCTGGAGACACAATGTACATCAGTGACAAGAAATTCCAGAGCGAGCGGGACCTACTGATCGGCTGGACATAAAGTTCCCATACTAAAACTCACAGCATAAAGTTTAGAGCGCAATTTCAGGAAGCCCAGGATAGCACCTTGTGAACTCTAATCATTAGCACTTGTAGCATGCGTGGGAGAAGGAAAGTTGAGGGTTGAAAGTAGGAATAAGGTAAATATTAGGGGAAGGGTTTTGATCATGAACAGGCTGGTTTTAAATGCTCTTTGAAGTATGATAAAGCATATCACTTCGCAGTTGCCCATACCTTGAAAGAGTGCTTGAAAACAAAGCTGAACCAAGGGTGGCCTTGACGACCTGAATGTAACCCAGTGCCCGAGGAATAACTGCTGGTGGTTTTCGTTGTGCTAGATTCCTGCTTGGAAAAGCCTTACGGCCAGAGATGGGAATCCGTGGAGTAAGGTGAGTCTATCTTCTGTGAACCCGTCCATTTTAAGACAGCAGCACTACTGTAATGCTGGTTGTCTAGGAGAGGCATCTTCCTGCCGTTGTAACTCACAGATGATAGTAAGATATCAGCTTCAGATCTTGTTTTTGCTGCTTTTTCGGTACTGCACTCCAGTCTACTTGTTTTGCATGGTAAAACCCAAAGAGACGACTGTACTAACCAAAATCACTTGGTTGAATCATCACGGTAGCCAAGTTTGACCACGACGTCGAGGTAGCAGCTACGGTCAGGAATACTATTCATGTCAAAGCTTGTTTTACGTAAGACATACTTCCTCCAAATTCAAACTAGTAAAGAAAATACGAAACCAAGAAAGTAAACGTCTGCAACTAAAACTAATCCTATCAATTTAATGAGTACCTGCAATCTTTCATACAAATCCGAATGAAGATGATGTCTTTACTGGAAAAAAAAAACTGAATTTCAATCCCAATAGACAATAACTTAGCCTCTTACATTATCTTTGCAATTCTATTACTATTACTCGAAAGACTACCTAATAAAGCATCTTGTCTATCACATCGATAAATATTTGATTTTACTAAGCAAGCATATTTTTCACTAAACATAACGAAAGAGTAGTTGAGAGCACTACAATCTTTTTTTTTAAAGAGGAACATAATAGTAATTACCAGGGCTGGAAAGTGTAATACAACAGTAGTCATGAACAATACATTATAATGATAACGCTCTTGAATATCTCCACGGGATCGCATCAAGAACTGAATCAGAAAATCTTGAAACGGTTAAAAATAAACTAAATACATTTCAATACTTTCAATAAAAGAATATGATTTATCAGTTTATCCGTACGGTTTAATTTATATCTCAAATCAAATATGACAATACGTATCTATAGTCTGTCATGCATTCATGAACATAATCTCTCCGGTATCTACGATGAACTTCGCGAACACCCGAATTTACGCACTATCCAAAAATATCTCCGTGACGTCTTAAAGCCACTTTCGACCCAACATACGTAATTCAAAAATTCTTATGATGTCAATTAAAACTTCGAGAACTATCCGTTTATGAGACGAATCCGATGATAAGCTGAGTTATGCCATTGTAAATCTGATATTTGTCTGAATTTTATTAATTTACTGGAGAATTATTGTACTCTGTCAACCAGATATCCACTAAACGTTAATCAAATTCCTAAAATCATACTTGATTCTAATAGTATTCACATTAGAATGGACACAATACAAACACATGGATCCACTGTATACAAGCTTATTGTTAGCTTATTCATGTGGTATTTTAAGTCTTACATTTTACGTAGTTCCATCAAGTCACTTAGATATCAAGATATCTTTAAAAACCTTTCTCACATTGATAACTATATTTTTTTCAAATCTACCTTCGAAAATTGGAATAAACATAATGTGCTATTATGTTTAGGCTGTTTACAAAAACTGAACTAAGCTTTGTATGTTTACTGAAAATCGAGTTCCACAAAGAGTACAAGTTCGTAATTGTGAACACTTCGTTCTGGTGAGTGCCAGCTAATACAGAACCTAGGCCCAGAGCTTCCTACTGATCTCTTTCGATCGATTAACACAAAATATTATCATTCGTTAACACAGCCTTTATACGGTATTTGGTTAGCTTCATTTTCTTCCTATTCTCTCCAGATTTAAAATCGTAGGTTTCACCTTAACATTTCAAATTTGTTAATACAAAATAACACATCCTGTCTGATTTTTCTTTTAACAGGGACTTAATTTCGATAGTCCTTATACACGACGCTGCTTCAATTGTCACTCAATAATTGGATTGGAATTCAGCAAATTTCAATTGGAGTTATTAAAACAACCCTCAAATTGTAAGCTCAGTTTGTTTTATAAACTCAGGGTAAAAATTCTAGATTTATATCTTATGTTACTGGATACAAATAAGCTGACTATAATATCCGTAAATATGGTGTTTTACCATGTACGCAGTAGTAATTCTCATTTTAACTATTCATATCCCGGTCGTTTCGTCTTGTTTAATTTTTCATGATTGCTTCGTAAATAATGACATTTAAGATTATAATAAGATATTTCAGCAGTGATTTTCTTCTCGACGAATTCTTTTGTACTAGTTGAGCATTCGTATTTATAGTAATTTACGAAATGTACTAGTCAATTAAAATAAAAGAAATTAATTGCATTGTGAAATATTTAGAAAGTGTATCAAAAGATTTTGATCTAACTCATTCTCATGTTATCTGAGCATTTTTTAAACACTGTATCCATAGTCATTAGTTGTAGCATGCTCATCTTCATTCATTGTTCTTGACATACTTCGTTAACATTTCACAATTCGACAACTATTTGGAGTTGACGGAATGTTAAAAACCAAATCTGTGTTTTGTTGTTTGGGGTACATAGTTAGCACGATCGAGCCCGTATTTGCTGTCTTACATTATTCAACTGAACAAGGCTAGCTGCTGCCTGATCCCTCTCACTAAGTCATTAACTACTGGGCTGATTCATGTAAGTTAGTCCATATATTCTGGTTGGGGTTTAGAACTTACAAACCAGCGGCTCATATGTACTCGCTCGCTGTTTGTCAGATCTTGGGTTTATATTTCTTCTTTATCCGAACTATGTTCTTTATGTTTAGAAATATTTTCCTACTTTTAGTCTTCATTTTGATGTTTCTTCCTCGCTTTGCTGACGCAAAATGTGATATTTAGTCAGAAATGGATGTTTGTACCTGGTTTTACGTTGATTACAATTAAGTAGTGTTTTAGCGTTAAATGAATAGGTCTGAATCTACTGGTTATTTTTGGATTCATTTAGTTTACTTTCAACTTCATTAACCCTGATTCTGCTCTATGTCATCAAGTTTATTATCTGAGTAGTATTTTTCCATATGTGTGACTCAACTTACTGTATATCTTTACTTAGTTGTTTTGTTCATTCTTACTGTTCTAAGTAACATACAGTTCCTCATTAAAATTTCAACATTCTGTATTTAGGAAATTTGCATTTATTTGTAAAGAATTGAGAAGCTAGAAAAATATGATTACTGAGTCATAGATTTCTTCAGAATACAGCAAATCATAGTAAAATTCGCGAATTGTTATGGTTATCTAGTGAATGTATTACTCAGCCTGATATATTTAGTTTTTTTGATTAATGTAAAACGTACACTAAGCGGAGCTTAGTTAAATGTAACATAACTTACCCATAGATGTTGAGATATATAGTAATTTAAGAGTCCCTCCCGACTACGTCCAACTATTAAACAGATAGATATTATATTCATTAGGTCTTAGTATTTATTTGTCCCTTAAACCTAACCAGTTTCTATTATCACAAATTATTTATAGCCCACGTTATGAAAACAGATAACTGTAATAAAAATCAACCACCGTCCTCTGAAATTCCTCGAAGAATGCGACGTATACTGAATTCAGCTCAAAATGTGTTTATTCAGGATGGTTCCCCTTTGCCAGCTTTTGGTAGCTGTAAACATTACCGCAAAAGCTATCGATGGCTGAGGTAAGTTTATTATTTATGCAGTCAATTTCCGCCCCTCAAAGTAGCAAGCATTTTCACTGAACTGCATCGTTTATCGACTTTTCGCAAATTTTAATCTGCCATATTAAACTTATTTTATATAGTATTCATACTGCTAAAAAATAGTGAAGTACGCAAAACACTCAGAAACAATTTAGTTATAATGTTTACGCAGAGTCAGTCAGTCAATCAGTTACAACGTAGAACTTGGTACATGCGTACATCAGTTCAAGTTGCCATGCCTCAATAAGCAGATAGAGATTAAATTGTCGGACCAAATCCCAGAGTAGGGAAGGCAGTTACAGAGTAAGTACTAATGGAATGGCATAGAGATTGGAGATAAGATTTGAGATAAAAAGTAATTCAGTAAAGAGAAAATTATGAAAAGCTCGAAAACTAGAATTTGGAGGAAGACAAGAAGTGGATGCACCTGAGCCATTGACAACGATTTTGAACCATATCACCTAAAGTCTCAAACCATTTGTTACGATCATCACGTGGGCCCCAACCAGGTAGTCTGCATCTATTAACATGGCTCAGCCCAATTGTCAATGACTTCATGGACTGGTGCCATGTTTTCGTTTGGCCACCCCTAGCTCTCTTCCAGCCTACCCCTACAACAGACAACATTGCTCGTTTCGGTAGACGGTGGTCACGCATACGTAACACATGTCCTAACCACCTCAGCTGGTGAAGATTTACTACCTCATCAAAAGACTTACGTATTTACCTAGTACTCTATTCCTAACCCACGCATTGCTTACTCGGTGGTCTCAGGAAACACGAGCAATGTTTCGGAGACATCTATGATCAAATACTAGGAGCCTACGAATATCCGAGCATCTATCAGTTCAGTAGATGCAGCTGAAATCCACTGAGTTTTCGTAACCCTTTGGTCTACTTTTTTAGTAGATATTACTGCTCTTTCAACAGCTTTTTGGATATCATTACAGGCTAGCTTAGGATGACTACAGTTTAGGCAGTTGACTAATTGGTTTTCCAGTTGTTCTTGAAATGTATTCTTGACTTTTTCATCATTAAGTTGAACTCTGAAGGGAATCCTTTTCGTGGATCTTTTACGTTCAGTGAGACGCAGACTAATACGCGCTCGCACTAAGGTATGATCTGAGTCTAAACATGTGCTCCAAAACGATCGGCAGTCTTCTATCAAGCCTCTTTAACGATGACTGATAGCAATGTGGTCTATTTCAGTCCAGCGTTGAGTTGATTTTGGAGGCCGCCATGTCAACCGATGTCTTTCCTTATGCTTAAAGTTGGTGTTTGCGAGAAATAAACGCTTATCTGAGCAACGTTGTAGTAACCGGTCGCCATTGTCTGTTCGTTGAGCCTCAACACCGTAGGATCCACCTAGGTGCTTTCCGGTTTCACCTAGTCTACCTACTTGGGTATCAAAATCACCAGCCACTATTACTACATCAGTGCGCTTAGCTTTACATAGAAGGTCAGAAAGCTTTCTGTAAAATTCATCTTTCATTTCATCTGAGCTGCAGTCAGTGGGAGCATAGACAGAGACAACAAAGAGACAACGGCGTGTGTCCCTATCTTTACGAGCCCTTACTGTTCCATTTAGACGGACAGCTCACAAGCGACTGTCTACTAGGATCCAGTCAAGAAGAGCCTGTTCAGCTATACCAACACCAGCAAGGCCTCGAGTGGTAGCAGTGGGGTCCCCGGAAACACGAAGAGTGAACCGAGCAGATTCCTTATTTTCACAAGGTGAAGTCAAGCGAATGACTGTGCTTGGTTCCTGTATACGCGTTTCAGAGATGCAGCAGATACCGATGGAGCGGGATTCTAGAGTCATAGCTAAGGAAGCCTGTTGTCCTATTTGACATAAGGTTCGAACGTTGAAGGCTCAAATATATAACTTAGTGCGCGGTTTCAGGAGACCAGGGATAACGATTCGTGAACTCAAATCATTGGCATTAGAGGCGCGAGGTAGTAAAATTATGTTAGAATGATTAGGCATGGTGATAAGACAGTTATTAAGAGTTGATGGTGGGATTTGACCTTGAACAAGATAATCTCGTGTGCTGTTAGAGGTATGAGGGCGATTTTCACTTCCTGGCTGCCCACACCATGGAAGGATATTGCTTCTTGAAGTACCTGAAAAATAAACTGGGTTAGTATTGGTCATAGTGACCTGGGAGCGCGATCGCACAGCCCAAGGGACAACTGCTTGAGGCACGCACGGCCTTGTTATGGGGAGTTTTTGAAGTGTTATCCCCGTTCTTTAGAAGGCCTTACTGCCAGAGACGAAAATCCGTGGAGTAGGGTGAGGTGTGACATTTTTAGGGTCGACCTTTTCTAAGCCCTTCCCTCTGTTAAGAAGGCAGCATCGCTGCAGATGTTGGTTATCCGAGAGAAACACCTTACTGCTGTCACACCTCACTGCAGCCAGCAGTACGACTTTGCCCTCAGATCTTAGGTTGCTGCCTTTAGTCTTATCGCTCTCCAAAAGACCTGCTTGGCATGGTAGGACCTAGAGGAACATACGTTCCAGCCAATATAGCTCAGTTGGGTCATCACGATAGACAAGCCCGACCACCACGTCAAGGTAGCAGCTACGGTCGGGGTTCACGCTGAGTACCGAACAGTTTATGATTGAAACTACTCATAGCTTACTGTAAGATGCGTCAGCATTTTATTTTGATAGTACAAATATGTGCACAATCAATAACATGTATTAGCTACAGCACTTACTTAATCATCTGTTTTAATTCTCAAAGGTTCCCGTGCTGTGGACGTCTTGAACCATGTGATGTTTGTCATGATAACTCTGTTGTTGATGAACATGAAATGGAACTGGCTACTCGTATGGTTTGTGGATTTTGTTCCAAAGAACAGCCTTTCTCTGCTACTAAACCGTGTGTAAGGTGTGGAAAGACGCTATCGGGAACCCATTCTTCACATTGGGAAGGTGGGAAAGGATGTCGTAATCAAGTGACAATGTCTCGCAAAGATTCAAGAAAATATTCTCAAGTCAACAAGGTTCTGTCGAGGAAGAAAACTAAGTCAAAATAGTCAGTGTCGTATAAGTAATTCTTAATTTCCAACGAGCTTCTGTGTTAACAACCAATGTCATATTGCAACTTGTAGATATACGGGAAAGGAAAATACTCTTTCTGAGTTTCTCATCCTGTTCTATTGTTTACAGTTGCAAGTGTAACTCAATGTTTAAACGAAACAGTAAAGTTTAAAGGAAACAGATTTCTGACAATAAATTTACCTTAGATTTAATCAATCAATAATTTAAACTTCATACCTTAGGAACTTGACAAAAAGAAAATATTTTTCGTTCATATGTCTGTGCTTAGAAGACACTAAATACACTTAAAATATCCACGTATATATATATACGTAATAGTTTAGTGAGTTTCTTCTTTATATGTACACTACTTTTTGCAGTCACTAATATTGATTGGCAAGAAGTGTATCAAGTTTGTTTGTTTGTATTTCCAATTATGTATTAATATTAACGGTGATGTTAGGTGGCAATTGCTTAACTTTGTACGTTGATTTCTAGAATTATTTTTTATCTATATCTTATGAGATTACTAAATTATCATTGATTTTAATTTTATTGAATATTTCATCTTGATTTTCAAACAATTAGCTAATCATGCTTCCTTTTGTAAAAAAAATAATTTTTCTGATTTTCTACTATAAAGCACTTCGTAAGAGTAAATGTTAATTAGTAATAAATGTCTTTATTAGTTATTGCATGACAGATCATTAGGTTGTCGCCGGAGACTTAGTTTGTGCAAATCAATTACCCTCATAACAATCCGAAAAATTAATTGTTAGATTGCCAATTTTTTATTGTGAAATTAGTTTACTTCATGCATATTATCTACTGAAAGTTTCTATATGGGATGTCTATGTCAAGTGCGATCTGTAACTAGCCAAATGCTCAAGTTAAGGTGGTTTTATGGAAGATAATTATTTGTATGTCACACATTGACCCCTCTTGGGTACCATTAAAAATCGGAAAGCACTGGATAGCTACTTCGTTTTAGTATTGGACTCAGCGACGCACAACCACGACCTTACTAGCGATGAAGCTCAGAACTTTCAGGCCTCACGGCGAACACAACCGTCAGCACCATTAGTCTGGTGGTAGGATTTCCACCTTAACCTTTGATATACTGTAACCACCCAATACCACTGATGATAACTCCCGGCTTACCTGAACCCTAACAGTCATAACTTCTTATTATAACTTCATCCTGAACTAGGATGAAACAGCCATCCACTTTTCCTGTTTCCATAAGCGTCAAACTGAGATAAATCTGTAACGAGTAAAAACGACATGAACTGGTTGAATTTTACTTCTTCAGATTCACATCATCCTTTCGAATAAATATGTCAAAATTAGTGGTATGTGTTACGTCTCGTACTTGATGCTTGACTAGTCGCGGACTACCTTGGCACCCCGAACGCTTGAACTCTCCTGGTCGCAAATCAGAAGACGGGTAGACAGGAACTTTATTCCAGTGAGATGGAGAGTAAGTTAGGTACAAAATATTCGTGTATTTATAGTTTTCTGAACAACAAAAATCAGTGTTATAATCCATCCAATCCGAATTAAGAAGTCTCAACTGTTACCCAATCATAACGTGCCACGTCAAGATTCTGGAATGTTCTATCGATCAGTGATTGGATGGGATGTCTTTGGCTCCTTCAAGGGATCTGGAGGCTTTGTTGAGTTTTCTGGAAGCCATCCCAGCAGTATGAATTAAGTGGATAAGAGAAGTCAGCATTGCATATCAGATAGTTTCATGACAACTCACTGGATAACCTGTAAATTGTTTGAAATTTTTACCTAGAAAATAATTTCCGACCACTCATTGGTAACTTGATGAAATAGATACAACTGTTCGCGTAATAAGTACGTCACCCAATATCTACTAAAAAAGATAGCACATATTTGCAAATCGGTTCATATTATATATATGGATTGTAAAAATTGTAATCTACAAGATACTTTTTAAAATCGACGGACTGTTTCCGCAAACAAGTGTGTACAAGTTACGAAAAACTGATGCACGATTCCTGAAAAAGAGCAAAATAATAACGATATCGTTTGAGTTTTCACATTTTAAGTGAGAATTCGAAATAGAGAAAAGTAGTAGAAGTCTTTAAAAATGATGCACTACTCACAAATAGAGTAGCAGACGATGCGAACCTTTCCACAGGTAATGATCTCAGACGACCACAGTTTGCAAAATATTTAGGACAAATATTTGTCAATGAGTGTCCCCATAAACAAAATACATTCTTAAATGTGAAGTCCCGGATTTTCCTGCTACCTTGATGTAGTGCTCGGGCTTGCTTGTGGTGATGACCCGATCAGATTATGCTGGCTGGAATATTCTCGATTGAAGAACAGTGAGACTAAACTAAGGTCTGACGGCAGTCGTACTACTGATTATACAGAGGTGTGACAGCAGTAAGGTGTTGCTTTCAGACAACCAGCTAGACAGCAACGTTGCCTTCCCACAAAAGAAGGGTGAGGTTAGATAAGGTCAGCCCTGAAGGTGCGCACTTCAACTTACTCCATGAAATTTCGTCTCCGGTGATGAGGCCTTTACAAATACGGAGACAACACAACAAGAAGTTCTTAAAAAAAAGCCATGCGCGACTGTCATCACGCAGTTGTTCCTTGGGCACTGTAGTCGTCACGCTTTCAGGTCTCTGCGACCAACTCTAATTCGATTCGCCTTTCAGGTAAATCAAGAACCCTTCCTCTCAAAATGCCCTTATATAGTTGCACGACTACAGCGTTTGCCAGCAATGTTCTACTCACTACCTTCAAGCGACGGCGATGTTAACAAAAGCGAGAAGAGATTACGTTTTCTGCACTTAAACCGGGTTGATGGATACGAAAGATTTACCTGGGGGGAGATAAGAATCCCTTATCCCAAACCAATGGTGGTCATGGGATCCAAATTCCTGAGGGGACAAATAGCATATGAACCTACTTTGGTTACCGGCAGCTGTAAGACTTTATCTCCTGGCGATATTCTACTGCTCTGTAGATTATGCCTTTAGATCAAAGGCTCAAGGAGTGTCCCCGTCATAAGAAAACCATACGTTTAACTGTGGACGTCTGGTCAATATAAGAGAATACACACAATTATGGTGGTTTATATTTATGAAAAATATAACCATTCTTAATTGTGTGGGGCATTCATTTTTGGTGCTAATTTGTAGAAAAATTATATGCGTTTCAATAATAATAATAAAATAATCTAAATTTATCAATAACAGATCCTGCGAGTAATAAGCATAATTTCGTTGGTAACTTAGATGCTAGAAATTCCCATAATGTAAATAAGGTAGACACCTGTAAGCGGACAATATCGTTTCCAATCAGTTCACTAGGCTTTAATATACAATAATATTTATATGTAAATATGAAAAATATTAAACCAATCAAGGTAATTTGTGAATCAATTGTGACATTGAGGTAGACGGATTATGTAAGTGTTGATCATCCTCAATGAAAGTACAAATTGATAGTAAGAACAATAAAAACAAATCAAACAAATATTTCAATACAGGAAGTAGATTAAAACTTGAGCGTATAAGCTGATAAGGATAAACTTATTAAAACGATAATCATGGGAAAAACAAAATTGCGTAATAGGAAGTGTGTGAATAAAAGTTCCGGTCATATACGTAGTAAAGACAATGTAAGGAAGATCAATCAATCCCTGTTACCTCATGTGAAGCATAGGCCGCTGACCAGCATTTCCAACCAAATCTGTCCTGGGCTCTCCTCTCCAGTTCTTTGCAGGTTCTGTTCATTCTTCCCATGTCTGCCTTCCAATTCGCGGCGCAATGTTCTTTGGTCTTCCTCTTTTTGTTTGATCTTGAGGATTCCAAGTTAATGCTTGTCTTGTGACACACTTGATGATTTCCTCAACGTGTGTCCTATCCACCTCCAGCGTCGTTTCTTAATTTCTCCCTCGGCTGGAAGTTTATTTGTTCTATTCCACAGAAGGTTGTTGCTGATGGTGTCTGGCCAACGACTTCGAAGGATCTTGCGTAAACAACTGTTCATAAATACTTGAATCTTCCAAATGATGCTTTTCGTAGTCATCCAAATTCCAGCTCCATACAATAGAACTATCTTCACGTTTGTAATGAAAATGCAAACTTGGATGTTGGCTGACAGCTGGTTTGAGTTCCAGATGTTTTTCAATTGTAGAAATGCTACCCTCGCCTTGACAATCTCTGTCTTCACATTTGCATTAGATCCTACTTTATCGATAATGCTGTCCAGGTATGTAAAAGTTTCCACATCTTCCAGAGCTTCTCCGTCAAGTGTAATTGGGTTAGTGCTCGTTGTTTTGTATCGAAGGTTCTTGCTTCATTATGAATGTTGAAGCCTACTGCTGGCTGTAGAGGCTGCTGCTACACTGTCTAACTTCACCTGCATTTGTTGTTACGTGTGGGATAGAAGTCATTTGTAAAGTCCAAGTCGTCTACTTGCATTAGGTTGTCTGCCGTATTTCGTACTTCTCTTGATATATTTCAGTTTTCATAATACGGTCAACCACACCGGTCTCCGCTTCAAATGAATCTGTGAGCTGCCCTGCTTGGACGATTTCGAAGTGTAGTTCGTCGTAAGAACTCAGTTGTTCCTCGCAAATTTCCGCCTAAAATCCATCTGGGGTTACTTTTAGACACAGGAGGAAGGTTGGGCAAGGGGTTAGCAACACCATACCGTATAAAAACAACCTTGCTAATAAACGCTAATCGGAAGCAGCCATTTAAACTCTTCCTTTCGAGGGGTTATGAAAGCCGAGTTTCTTCGGAAATCATTAGGCTGATGCTCTTTTTGATAACTAGAGCAACAATCAATATAGATACATGGAATGTTCGCACGATGTGGGAGACAGGGACAAGCATGCAATATACGAAAGGGGTGAGGAGAAAAATAATTAAAGTAAAATAAACATAAAAGATGAGTGGAGCCTATGAAAGTATTTGCTAATTTAATATTTGGTCAAGGAACAGACAGGGATATTAGGAATCTTTTTTGAACACCTAGACTGCAGTTGTTGATTCGAATTCCAATGGCTTCTGTTTGTGTTGCGAAAAATACGGACCACATTAGGAAACCTTGATGGCATAGTATAGTAATCTAAATGACTTCAATTTCGCAACCTCATGACCACTGTCTTCCAAAACTGAGCTACTTATACCGAACTACGCTGAGAGATGTCAATCTATTCATTGGCTAAGTTGCCTAGTTGTACGGTGTACGTAGCTTTTACACAAGAACAACTGAATTCGTATACGGACATGGAAGAGATAAATCCAAGTAACCAATCTTTCGTTTGAGTGAACACCACTGGTCAACTAGAAAATGACAAACAAAGTTTCACTGCATAGAAAGTCCTTCGATCACTCTTGATATTTTGTCATATAGGATCTCACTAGCCACAGTGCCGTCGAATTGTAGTTCTAGGAAGGAAGCCATTCTATGGGCAGTCCATGTCGCTGATTTATTATTAATTGCATGCATACCATTATTCAAAAAAGCTTTCAGGTAGCCTAGTTCAGTCAGTATATTATTGATAAACTCAAGTTCCAGCTTTATGTTACCATATAAGCATATCTTTCTTGCTCTGTGAGTGAGACATCTAACCAGATTCCTTCTGTAGTGGAGGGGTTTAAGAGTATGAAAAATAAGTGTATTGACTTACATAAGAATTCCTTCTGTATACACTCGTGTCTATTAACCCATCTTCCCTACTATTAGAGGCATCTCTTGAAATATCATTTTTTTAAATACTATTATTACTATTAGTAAAAAAGGCTAACCACAGAACCAATAACCAGAAGTCAATAACGCTATTCCCCTCATGATGTCATTTCAGTGATAACTACTTAAAGCACTGTGATTAATATAGGAACCAGTTTGCTATTATTGACGATACACAGAAGTTTATATATTCTTACTAACTGATCTCAGACTTACACAGTTTTGGTAAATAGATCCGCGACCAGGTCAGGTAGGTTTGTCTTATAAGTTTTCAAAAGTTCGAGTTCTGTTTGGATAGATTCAAGCTCACTCCAAAGGTTTGTAAATAATAGAATTTGCTCCTTGCTGCCGTTAAATATGCACATTTCAGGGTGTGATGTTAATGCCAGCAGACGAGAAGCTCCTGAACCACTGGTACAGTTGCCTGTTGTAAATAGAAATACTGAAATTATTAAGAAGTGACGAAAAGATGTTACTATTCTTAAGAATTAGGGGTCTATTCTTAATCAGTTATGAATATTGCATTTTTCTAATCTAACAAGCTATTTCAGCGCCAATTTTTTTATAATAGGATTTTCTTTGTACAAGTCTATATATTCGGAGATGCAGAGATAGCACTTAGATTACAGTTTTTGGATTATATTGTACTAAATATTATTTATGAAACATTACGATAATGAACGAAGTACAACTAAATGTAATAGGTACCCATGAAGTAAATATTAAATGTAAGACCTGAACCTCACTCCACCTACTTCGATTTGAACTACTGGGTAGTATCACTAGCTCGCATACTTAGAATGTAGTTCAAAAGCTGAGTAACACAAACGTATGCCTGGTAAATGAGTTAAGTAAATGTAAGTGGAGTTACTATATAAGAACTTCAAGATGAGATATTGCAATCATTAATGAGTCATCTTTAGTTTGGATATCGAATACTTAATATAAATGCGCAGAATCGAACAGATGGTGCTCTAATGCTGTAAAAGTCAGCAAAGTATTTTAGTTTGGCACTTGTGCGCACAGATTCAAGTTGCCATACCACACTAGCGCGATTAGATCAAATTTACAAAAATAGAACCATAATGCAACACAACAGGGGGGGGGGGAGTAAAACAAGTGTGATATTGAAAATTAAGATCTAGAGGAAGATAAAGGGTGGATACACTTATGCCACTGTGATTGATTCTAAGCCATGTCACTTAGTGTCTTCAACCACTGATCGCGATTACCACGCGGATCCAAACCAGGTAGTTTGCAATTATCAACACAGCTTAGAACAGTCAAGGATAGATGCCATAATGTGGATTGGCTGCCCCTAGCTTTTTTCCACCTCACTCCAACTAACACGGTGCGACGAGGTAGGTTATGGTTAGGCATACGTAGTACATGTATTAAGCACCTTATTCGAAGTAGGTTTACAACCCCACACACCGATATGCCATCTTTTCCTATTCCTCTGTGTCTAATATCAATATTGTTTACTTGGTCGTTCCATAATATGTAGAAGATATTTCGAAGACTTCTGTTGTCACAGAATTGAAAACTGCATATCTTCTATTTTCACAGCCCATGTTTCACATCCATAGGTTAACACTGAGCGAACTGCTGCACAGTACACTTGGTCTTTCGTTAGAAGACGGATATGTCGCTTAAATCTCAAGTGACGCAAGTTGACAAAAGCAAGGCAAGGTTTCTGAATCCGAGTAGAGATTCCATCAGACGCCCAACCACTAGAACTGATGAGACGTCCGAGATAAGTGAAGTGATCAACGCATTCAGCTACTTCACTTTCTATGACTAGTCTGGGCGATAATGCGAACCAGTCCTGAAATAACATTTTGTATTTACGGTGAGACACATCCCAAATATTATTCGATTGCTACTTGTGGTAATTAGGAGACTCTATATTTTCAACAGCTTCAATGAATAAGGCAATATCGTCTCTAAGCTCTAAATCCATAAACTGGACGCCTAGTAGAAGGTTAGTTCTTGTGAATAGAGACAAAAGTGTAACTTGACGAAATTATTTAAAAAAGAAGATAAGAGGCAACTCCGACGAACACCACTTGAAGTTTACAATTCTGATGACAGTTCGCCATACGCTCTAACACGACTGGTGGTGTTCGAGTAGAGAGCCTACATAAGGTTTATGTACTATGAGGAACGCGTTTAAATAACAAACTCTGCCACAGATCTCTCGATCTACAAAGTTGAAAGCTGCTTTGAGTTGAAGAATATCCCTGCCATCGGATGCTAGTAAGTATGCTTATGTTGTAGAAACTGACTAAGCGTGAACATTCGATCGATGCATCCTCGCCAAAGCCTGAAATCAGTCTGGTATCCCTTAGTTTTCAGTTCCCTGACGTAAGATGGGTCTTAGATGATTAAAGATGTTAATATTTTAGACACTGCTAGTCAAAATGATTCATATGTGGTTGCCATAAGAGGATTGATGTCATTCCTTACAAACAGAGACGATCGGAGATAGATTAGCCAGGTGAGACTACGTTTAGTTCCTAGACATCAGCTGATATACCAGTCAACCTACCTACTAAAACTAGTCACCATCCTTAGAAGTATCTGAGGTCAACCTATCAGCCACTGTTCCTTTCCCTCCCTTCAAATTAATAAGCCTTTACAATCTTACTGAGAACCAGAGTACATGTATCAATACTCCACTCAGGTTGTCAGGATGGGTTCTCAAATCTCCATTACTTTGCTAGAGGTTTCGGAAGCCCATTACTGAATTAGAGGTGGTCTAGACAACACAAGTGAGACTGTCTAGCATATATGAAGCAACAGAATTTTTGTAAGATTAGAGTAAAAATTTCATAGAACAATTTCTCAACAGATCCTACGTTTCATGAAATCTTAGGGTTAGCGTGTGTTTGTAATTCCTGCAGAGTTTAGTTCTTATTCCCACACGATCCATCTACATATATGAAACATAAAGTCATTATAAACCTAATAAATCAAGGTTCAAAGTAGTACTTGACGACTTGTTTATTTAAAACAAAGTATAAACATAATGAACACGAAATTCGGATGCGAAAACGGTTGAACAATTTGTAAAATTATTTTCTCACCTATAGTTAGATATGCTTCGTATGGACTTGAAGAATTGATTGATTTAACAGACCATTTTGAAACAAACCACTCACTTATGGGATCACCGTGAGTGAGAGGATCGTGAAGGACATCTATTGATGAAAAGAGATCATTTGACTCACGATTCACCTTTATTTGCAGCAATTTTAGCAAGTTTAAAATGCGAGTGAATCTTGACAAAACATATTGAATCCAACTAATTTCATCTTGACTTGCCTCTTGTATATCTAAATGAAAGTTAGAGATTCCACAATAACCAGACGTTTTAAAATTTGAGTAAGAGCCATTAACGCAACTTCATTAATATGTTAGTTGTTGTACATGCTCAATATACAGTTCTCTCAATTGTACAAGATTCATATCAGTCAGTCAGTTACAACGTAGAACTTGGTACATGCGTACATCAGTTCAAGTTGCCATGCCCCAATTAGCAGATAGGGATTAAATTGTCGGACCAAATCCCAGAGTAGGGAAGGCAGTAACAGAGTAAGTACTAATGAAATGGCATAGAGATCAGAGATGAGATAAAAAGTGATTCCGTAAAGACAAAATTATAATAAGCTCAAAAATTAGAATTTGGAGGAAGACAAGAAGTGGATGCACCTGAGCCATTGACAACGATTTTGAACCATATCACCTAAAGTCTCAAACCATTTGTTACGATCATCACGTGGGCCCCAACCAGGTAGTCTGCATCTATTAACATGGCTCAGCCCAATTGTCAATGACTTCATGGGTTGGTGCCATGTTTTCGTTTGGCCACCCCTAGCTCTCTTCCAGCCTACTCCTACAACAGACAACATTGCTCGTTTCGGTAGACGGTGGTCACGCATACGTAACACATGTCCTAACCACCTCAGCTGGTGAAGATTTACTACCTCATCAAAAGACTTACGTATTTACCTAGTACTCTATTCCTAACACATGCATTGCTTACTCAGTGGTCCCAGCAAACACGAGCAATGTTTCGGAGACATCTATGATCAAATACTAAGAGCCTACGAATATCCTCTATCCTTAAAGGCCATGTTTCACATCCATAAAGAAAAACGGATCTAACTGCTGCGCAGTAAATGCGTCCTTTCGTCAGTAAACGAATGTCTCGCTTACGCTACAAGTGATGCGAATCGGCAAAAGCCAATCGAACCTTATGTATACGAGCCGAGATTTCATCAGACACCAGACCGTCAGGACTGATGAGGCTCCCGAGATAAGTAAAACGGTTAACACATTCAATAGTTTCGCTCCCTATCACTAGCTTCGGTGCCGAATTAAGCCAGTCCTGAAGTAGCATTTTGCATTTGGATGGGGAGAATCACATCCCAAACATGCTTACGTTCATGTTTAAGGTAGTCAAAATTTCTGCATTTTATCAGCATATTCACTCAGAAGAACTATATTATCGGCATATTCTAAGTCAGTAAGTTTATCTCCTGGTAGGAGGTCAACCCCAGAGAAATCAGACGATGACAATGTTAACTCTAAAAGTATGTCCATGATCGCTCTCCAACAGACCTGCTCGGCATGGTGGGACCTTGAGGAACATGCGTTCCAGCCAATATAGCTCAGTTAGGTCATTACGATAGGCAAGCCCGACCACCACGTCAAGGTAGCAGCTAAGGTCGAGACAAGATTCATATACTCCAAGCTTCAGTGAAATGTGAATCAAAATTAACATATGCCTTAAACTGTATGACAAATCTAAAGGAGATTATTATAGCAGTTTAATTATATTATGACAATTTTAATATATTGCTAATGAGAAATACGAAGATATACTGTAACACTACTTTGTTGGTGCAGTAAAATTTTTGTAAGACAATCATATTTTTAATAACAAAGACCTAAACTAATATCATATTAACGATAGCAACACAAGTAAAGGTATGTGACCTACAATGCTGGTGGGTAAATTTTCCATTTATTTTTGATGATTAGTTGTAAAAAGAAATATCAAGAACCAGTGAATACGAATATGGAGTAAAATAAACTATTATGTTTTATGTACAGTTGGCGGTTGTATGATAGCCAAGACAATTTGCCTCATGCTGCGCGGGCTATCCGGACCTAATAAAATATTTCCTTTTATTATTGTACACTGTGTCTGCATCATTTGATCGTTACTTTACAACCGCTCTATTACGCAGTGGCTTCTAAATCGTGCATCATCTGTCGACGTTGAGACTAATTGGAAGGAGCTAAAGTGGTCACTATATGACGTAGAGTCTCATAGGACTAGTCCGAGCCGGAAGACAGACAGATACAACGCAGAACTTCGTACGTACGTACATTCAGTTCAGGTTGCCATACCACGTCAGCACAGAGACGCAACTGTCAGTTCAAATCTAACAGTGATAGCGATAGAGGTATTAACAGTAATGCAGAAAATTAGGGAGCGAAGATATGATTCGAAAAGTATAATTCAGTGAAATAAATTTGAAAGGAGAAAGATAGAGAGTTCAGAAGGTTAGATTTCGAGAGAACACAAAGAGTGGATGCACCTGCGCCATCGCGAACGATTCTGAACCATGTCGTTCAAGGTCTCTAACCATTGGTGACTTTCTTCTCGCGGACCCCAACCACGCAGCCTACATCTACCAACATGACTTAGTCCACTTGTCAGTGACTTCATCGATTTCTGCCATGTTATGGTTTGGCCGCCTCTAGCTTTCTTCCAACCTATTCCTACGCCGCAAAACATAGCTCGTCGAGGCAGTCGATAGTTAGACATGCGTAACACATGTCTCAACCACCTCAACTGATGAAGTTTCAATACCTCATCTATTGATTTGCCCTCCTTTCCTAGAACCCGTTTCCTAACTACAGCATTGCTCCCTCGGTTGTCCCACGATACTCGAGCAATGCTTCTGAGACACCTATGATCGAAGACCAGTAACCTACGAATGTCCTCTACTCTTAACGGCCATGTTTCGCTACCGTATAGTAGAACAGAGCGAACTGCTGCACGGTACACTCGTCCTTTGGTTAGCAAGCGGATATCTCGCCTGCGCCATAAGTGACGCAACTTGGCAAAAGCCAATCGAGCTTTCTGTATCCGTGCTGAGATTTCGTCAGTCACCAGGCCATCAGCACTGATGAGACTCCCCAGATACGTGAAGCGGTCTACATGCTTGACTACTTCACTCCGAGCCGGCCCATCCTCACTTCTTGGTTGGGGTCCTATAGATGGCGCAAGTCAGTGGTTTGTGACGTTAGATACAGTGCAGAATAAAAGATGGTGGCAATTCTGCCAGTTTCCCACTAAAACCCTCATAAAAGTGTGGTAACTTTTCTTAATAAGAATGAAACCTTCATGTTGATATTTTCATTTGAGCTGTATCTCCAGCCCTGGCATTCTCCTGTTGTCTTTTAAATTTTGCCTTTTTTTTCCTTGATCTGTATTTTCCACGCAATATTACTTTATACTTGTGTGCCAATTTGTACCAAATTTTATGCATTTAAACAAATAAATAAATATTACACAGCTTTTTGCGTATTTACTAGTTATAACTTAGTTGAACAGCTTATGTATTACGGATTGAAGCAATTAACTATGGTGTTTCATTCAATTTCTAGCTGAAAAACACAGAGATAAGAAAATATAACTTTTATCAATGATTTCATGCAGGGTTTTTGAAGTGTTAATTGATTTCACCTGTCAACAAAAATTAATAAATATGAAGTGCGTGAGAGTTACTTACACAAAACATTCAACTTCACAACTAGAATAAACAATTACTCTAATTTATCCACATCACTCGTTTGTCTATTAAGCAAATTCGTTCGTTGATGTTTAAAAACATCAATCATATCTACCTACCTTGTTACAGACTTATGAACAATAATTAAATATTATTCATGTACAATGTAGAATCAGACGCGTATGCGCATGGGTCCAAGTTGTTATACCACATTAACACGACGAGATCACATTCACAAGATTAACGAAACAGTATAATTCAATAGAAAGGAATGAAACAAACAAAAGTACGTAAAAAAATACGGAAGATTAGAATTTAGCAGAACATAAGTGGCGAATACATTTACGCCACAGTAACTGATTTTGAGTCATCTCACTCACCGTCTTAAACCAGTGATCACAACTGTCACGTTGACCCAAACCAGGTATCCTGCATCTACCAACATGGATTAGACAAGCGGTCAAAGATTCCATAAATTGATGCCATGTTTTAGTTTAGTTGCTCTACTTCTCATTCATCTTACTCCTACCCCAGTCAGCATAGCGCGATGAAGCAGGCAGTGGTCAGGCATATGCAACGCACATCTCAACTATCTCAGTTGATGAAGGTTTACGACGTCTTCGACTGACTTTCCATGTGTCTTCTGAGTACTCTGTCTAATATGAATATTACTTACCCGCTCATTCCACGATATACGCGCGATACTAGGGAGCTTTCTATGATAAAAGACCTGTAGCCTACGAATATCTTCAGTTGTTATGGTCCATGTTTCGCACTTATATATTAAAACAGAGCGGACTGCTGCTCAGTACGTTCGACCACTCGTTGAAAGCTGGATATTCAGTCTACGCCACAAGTGACGTAGGTTGGTAAAAGGCAAGCAAGCTTTTTGAATCTGGACTGGAATTTCATCAGACACCGATTCACTATGGGTGACGAAACTCACAAGATAAGGGAAATGGTCATTGTACTCAACTACTTCAGTCCCTATGACTAATATAGGCGAATTACATACATATATGATTACATAGCTTCCGTGAATGAAATCGCTTAAATAAGACTTTTTTCGCAGAAATGTATACTTAAGTTAAAAAATTTGCATTAACAATGAATACAACTGAATCATATATATATATATATATATATATATATATATATATATCCAAACTAAAGACATAACGGCGAGGATGCTCCACGTTTTATTCAAGAGGATCTGGGAGGAAGAACAGGTGCCGGCAGACTGGAAAGAAGGATACCTTATCAAGATACCAAAGAAAGGAGATTTGAGAAAATGCGAGAACTACAGAGGAATCACACTATTGTCAGTACCAGGGAAAGTCTTCAACAGAGTGTTGTTGAATAGAATGAAAGATTCAGTGGATGCTCAACTTCGAGACCAACAGGCTAGTTTCCATAAGGATCAGTCATGCACAGACCAAATCGCAACACTACGCATCATCGTTGAACAATCAATTGAATGGAACTCGTCACTGTACATCAACTTCATCGACTATGAGAAGGCGTTTGACAGCGTAGACAGGAGATCACTATGGAAACTTCTTTGACACTACGGTATGCCAGAGAAACTCGTCAACATCATCCAGAATTCTTACGACGGACTACAGTGCGAAATTGTGCATGGAGAACAGCTGACAAATGCATTCTCAGTAAGAACCGGTGTCAGACAAGGCTATCCGCTCTCGCCCTTCCTCTTCCTCCTAGTGGTCGATTGGATCATGAAAACCTCTACATCTGAGGAGAAGCACGGGATTCAATGGACAAGTAGGATGCAACTTGATTATCTGGACTTCGCGGATGATCTAGCACTTCTATCCCATACACACCAACAAATGCAAGTGAAGACAACCAAAGTAGCAGCAACCTCAGCATCAATAGGCCTGAACATACATAAGGGAAAGAGCAAGATCCTCAAATTCAACACCGAGAGCACTGACCTAATTGAACTTGATGGTGAAACTCTGGAAGATGTGGATACATATACATACCTGGGGAGCATCATCGATGAACAAGGAGGATCCGATGCAGATGTAAGGGCAAGGATCGGCAAAGCAAGGGCAGCATTCTTACAGTTAAAAAATATATGGGAGTCCAAACAACTGTCTACCAATCTCAAAGTTAGACTCTTCAACTAGAACGTCAAGACAGTTCTGTAAGGAGCGGAAACGTGGAGAACTACTGCAAGCATCCTCAGGAGAGTACAGGTATTTATCAACAACTGTCTACGTAGAATATTGAATGTCTGTTGGCCGGAAACCATCAGCAACAGCCTACTTTGGAAGAGAACAAACCAACCTCCAGCTAAAGAGGAAATCAGGAAACGACGTTGGAAATGGATAGGACATACATTGCGCAAACCATCAGACTGTATCACGAGACAAGCACTAACTTGGAATCCTGTTGGAAAACGGAAAAGAGGAAGGCCAAAGAACACCCTGCGTCGAGAACTGGAAGCAGACTATAAAAAGGATGAACAGTAACTGGAGACAGCTGGAAAGGATTGCTCAGGACAGAGTTGAGTGGAGAATACTGGTGAGCGGCCTATGCTCCTCCGAGAGGGGTAACAGGCGTAAGTAATATATATATATATATATATATATATATATATATATATATATGCCCATCATATAGTGATTACCACTAACTGTGTGAACAGTGTATTTAGTGAACAGAAATTGGGTAAACAATAATGCATTCTTTCTTGCAAATATTAACCGACACACGACTAGTATGGTTGCTCAGTTTACACCAAATCAAACGTAAGGTGAAATGATGAACTTTCATCCTCAAGTCTATGTAGCGCTTTAGTATAATCCCCATAAACATCACTTTGAAGTAGAAAGTGGAGAAAAAATGCAAGGGATGAGATGTTTCAAAACAATGAAGTCTTTTACTACCAAACTGATTTTCCAAAAAGTATGAAAATAATGTGCCGACGTCGAAAGAATTGGTATTCGATTGTCTTAAGACTAACGTGAAGCATATTAAACGTATAAATATAGTGGGATATATGACACGAAACGAAGTTCATCAATCTTTGGTCAAGCTGAAACAAACTAACCAAAATTCAACCGAACTGTTGTCGTTAGGATTTTAAAAGTGGTGATTACTATAAAGTTAGCGACCTTATAAAATGTATAACTATCTTATCCAGAAAGAAGATACTTTCGGAGTTTACATACGCTGATTACTTTCAACAACGTCCACAACTGCATCAACCCCAAACGGTCCGCAGGTTTCAGTTTAGTCACTAAGACTTTTTCGTATGTAAAACTTATGCTGCTGAGCTGCATACAACCTGACCATACGGCCAGAACCAATTTGAACAGTAAAAAAACGAATTATTTACTGAATGAAAGACCATTTACATGGTTTTAGAAAATCCATCAAAACTACGTTGTTTCATTCAAATTGGAAACGCTTAATAAGTGAAGCAACCACTTCGTCAAAATTTAGAAGATTAAAAACTAAACAGTTTAAAAAAGTCCTAAGTTAGTTGTAATACTAAGTACTCACCGATGAACTGCACAAGACTACTGAATTTATAAAACAAAACAATAGCAAGTTCACATTTCTGAATAGCCAGGTATATACGGGAAACCAGTTTTGATTCGATTGAGACCTAGGGGAAACATTAAGAACTCAAAGTAAATGGCTCAACTTGAGATAACTACAGGGCATACTATACAATTTATGCCGTGGTTTTATCAGAAAACAGTGAGAATTTCCTAGAAGTAAAGAATTTAGACTGATCCGCAAACATTTGAAATATCGATATGGATAATATTTATCAGCTCATAATAGAAAATTTACATAAGGCTGGAACGACAGTAATTGTTGAATGTACTGAATTCACTGTATTTTGTTGTATTTCCTTAAGTGACGAACAGGCAACTAGTTTTAGCGTATCGTGTTAGTATACTTGTAAATTAGGATACAGACGAAATAAAGGTTTTATAAGTGAAATCATTGCTTTAAAAACTTCGAGGTGGCTTAATTATTTAAGGTGATGGATGAATATCTGAAGCTAGACTACATCCATTTATAAAAAAGGTGATCGTCTTATTTTCTTGAAAGCAGATGCACCATGTCTATGTTAGTCGCCATCAGTTCACTGACGACAGATAGAAGGACGCAATATTAAAAAACACAATAAACCATCTGTGAATGGCTAAAACCTACAAAGGCCTTTATCAGATCTAATAGGATACAAAAGACTAACTTGTATCTGATCACTTATGAATCACATATGTAGAACATTTGCTGACAATAACATGAAAAATAAGCCACTTGACAGACAACTGTGAGGTATTCTGAATGATAAGAGCGTTTATAAAAATCGCACCAATTCTATGAGAACCTATGCCAACGAGCGGAACACTTAGCAGTAAACTTGTCACAACACTGACATGACAGCACAGTGAATTAAAGTAACCTATATAAACAATTAAGGTTCATTAACAAGATATTTACATCACTTTGCTTTGACTGTATTGACAGTAGTGTTAGTCGACAAACTGAAGTATAGTATATCTGTTTCTGAAGGCACAAAAACGATCACACTATCAAAAATGTGAGGTATGACTGTTTCATAATGTACATACACAATGCTAAACACTTCAAAAATTTGGCACAATTTTCACTTCCAAGATAATAATTGTTTACTACTTTTGATATTTTACTATAGCGTTTCTAAGATAGGTGTAATACTTCCTTCACATGGAAGATTACTTCGTTTATAGCGGACTAAGAAAGAATATGAGGTAGTAGTCTTAACTAATCAGAAGAGATATTATCATCTCAAATAAATAATCCTAAACATTCTCTTACATACACACCTGTCTAACTGGAGACCATTTAGGTTGAAGTGAACTTTAAACAGGTGCAGACCATTAAATAATTGTGTCTATTAGTTCAGAAATAATAGTGACAGGAAACTGAATCACCCACATGTTCATAAAACTGAAGGATACTTTCATTGTCGCATCTTGGTGTTTGTCTGATACGCGAGATTAGGAACCGCAAGTATAAAACACTTCGGTCCAACTTTTCGGCTAAAACAGCTTGCTGACGTTCTTGACTTTGGTGGCAATCACATATTGCAGCTGAATGATGTAAATTTCTGTTAAAATCAGGATTATTTTGAAACGCACATATTTTGAAAACGGCTACATTTTAGTGAGTCTTCCTGTTGGCCAATATTTTCCCCCATCATTTTGATAGTATTCTGATTAACGTTTCTATTCCCTTTAACCACTGAACGTGGCTGGATTGATCGAATTAACTGACCTATCTTCCTGCTAAATGTTATAAACGAAACTCAATAGTCTATTTACCGCTTTAATGTGTGTATATCCGTTTTGTATGGAGCTTTGTAGTGGGCAGGAGCATACTGTCGCAGCTTTGTAACCGACCCATAGATGTTAGATTGTAACTGCTTTGTACAAATGTTAGTATGTTTTGATTTGGAGACACTCTTGCTAGGTACAATAATAGTATCAGGTTTCCCTTTGCATTGTGGAGAAAGGGCCAATTGTGCTTTTTTAAGAGCTTCTTCTACTTCTCTGATGATCACACTGTCAGAACCCGTACTACAAGTGTTTGCAATATAGTCGGAATTCCGTTTGAACCTCAACCTTAGAGCAAATGCATTTGCATCCTCTAAAAATGAATAAAAAAGAAGTATGCCTATTACCCATTTGAATAAAGTTCAATCAACTTGTAGATAGCACTAGTAAGCTGTTCGGAGCAGTTGATTTTGTATTGAAGGAGAGAAGCAATATCCATATAGCTGAATCAACAAATTGTTGCGAATTTCACAGAACTTAATTAGCAACAATCATTAAGAATTATTTTAGATCGTACACAAAAGCCTGAGATGAAGAATAAGAGTTAATACGGCTAATGGCAATAAACCAGCCAGTGAAACTAGCCGGTACGACCTTGGGAGTTTCCAATATCCATTACCTATTTCAAACTAATTGAATTCGTTGAGCTCGAGTGGTGCATGTTTTGGTTTCGGTCTCTGTTCTCTAGTTCTATCTAATGATAATCATCTTTAAATACACGACAGCTTTAGTTCTGGTAGTTCAGAACCAAGTTCCCATTTCATTTATCACGTTCGTTTAAACCGATTGATTCTTAGGTTCTGGATTCTTGATATTGAGTAGAGCTGCAGATTTTCGTCAGTATCCTAACGTGAAAGTTATAGCCACTCGACTGCTGAAAGAGGCCCGGTTTCGGCATTTGATTTATGGGCTATTATTACTTGACTGTATATGAATGTTGGTCTGAGAGTAGTGAGTTTAAGAGAACCACGTTGCTGGACGATCAGTTATGTAACAGTGATAAAAATGGAGATGAAATAAGAATATAAACAAACAGCAAGTACAGTGTGACGATTGACGTGGAGACAATCAAGTTCTAGTAAAATTCTATTATGTATATATCAGTTGTTTGTCAACATGTTCGTTCAGATTGTTATGATAGATTCTCATTGTATATTGTTATCACTCGTACATCCTTTCATATTTTTGAATGTGTCTCTGGTTGTGTTCGTTCTTCTGATAGTCGCAAAAAAATATATTGTTTGTCTTACATTGTGTTCCTAATTAGCATTGTCATTGTGTATTTGAAGACTGATAATCATTAATATTGCAGAAATTCACCAGAAGCATACTCATAGCATTCGCTAATAGTTCCCCACCCACGATCATAGTAACGAGATTTGTTAGTTATGGATCTATTATTTTATTGTTTGGATTTCGCAGCATAAATGAGTTCATAAAGTGATATAAGTCATTTCCCCGCTGCTTTGATTTTGTGTTTGTAGGAATTACGTTCATTCCAAATATAATTCTCCAGTATTCATCGTTTCTGACTTTTGATATGCACACTCATCCTATGGATTGTAAATGGGTATGAGTCAATATCGTATACAGTGATTTATAGAAAGTTTGAAATTCTTTTTAATGAAACAAAAATAGATCGTAATCCAGTAGTAACTAACAATAAAGATATTAAATTATGCCCTAAATGCTACAGCTTGCCTTCTATCGTCGGCTCAATTCATATCACTAGGTCATAGTGGGCTTTCTCATGAGATTATTTTAGATACAGGATCTGCGAATGATTAAGTGAAGTGCCGTAAGAAATCAACCAAACTTTCTGATTGTTATTGATGTTATTTCGAGCGATAAGATTGGTATAAACCCATATTAGTATACTTTATAATGATAATTGCTAATACACACTGAAGAGTGTACTTCAGTTTTGACCGGGTACATTGTTGTTTTATTTATTAGGTCTCATGAGTGTTACATCAGTATAAATGACGACAAAAACGTGCGTAGACAAGTTAAATATATTAGTGGTGGTTTTGTTGAAGGCAGTAATAAGTGTGCAGTTTGAGAAGCTAACAAGGACTTGGTTAACCTTCTAATTCAAGTAGTGAACTGATCACTATATGAACACACATATTTATCTAACCGCTTCATGGTGGTGTCTAATAAGCCATAAGAGGTCACTGTTGTGAGCTATAGCATCCCATATCGGACTGACCATCGGTGAGAAGTAGAGGAACCTGACCCGAAAGGCCATATTTCGTGTGTGAACCTATATGAAATGCTAGTTGTGGATTACTGAGAGATACAGAATAATGTCGCCTTAGATGGGCTGGCTAGTCAAAGTTTCGCAAACCGTTATTATTTTACCTGTGGCTTTTCTGCTAATTAAGTGAGAATAAATTAAGAGGGCGCAGGTGGTCCCGTAAGCCTTCAGACTTTAGCCTATGGTCCACTTCGTAAAATGACTCCACACTTTCTCCAGCATGTTCCTATTCCGTTTTGGTAGAAGAGGAGTGGCTGTGTTGTGTGATCACAAATTTGGTCGGATATGGGTCTTGTAGGCGACGAGAAATATTTTGGAATTATGTACTCCTAGCTGTCTTCCGACAAATTGAAGCTTAGTCAAGGTTTCGGCTACGAACCCCTGATATCTATAAATGGTATCGAGCGTAGCAGTTAAGGTAAAATGTATATTTTACGCCGACAGGTAGGCGGTTTTCATAAATATAAAAGTTCTTCATCCCTCTCTCTTTGTAGGTAAGAAAGCAAACAACGTTGCACTTATTTGTTTTAAGTCGCAGAAAATTGAACTGTATTAAAATTTGGAAATAGTACAGATTTTGCTGTAGTGCTGGCATGACGCTGCTGCAATGTATGGCCCTTCGTATTTTCATCTAGTCTGCACAAATCGGTTCTGATTGTGTTGGCCAACTGGAAACGTTTCAGAGACGAGCCTCTATGAACCAACTGATTTATTTGCAATGGCACCTAGTTGGTTCCATGGACAGTTATGAATTACTTCAGATGAACCTAGTGAGGTCTGTTTGGTATATAGGCTACAGTAATTGGTGAGGGGAAATATGAAATGTAGATTTCAAACTTCTACGTAAAAAAGCATAGGCGATACATGGAAGATCGCTGATACGCTTACCTAACAGTAGATGACTTAGGGTCGTATCTCAGGGCACCCCTTTCAGAAATAATTTTCAAAAGGATGCTTCAAATTTGATTCTTACTCTTCTTCTGCAACCAAGTCGAAAAGTTTTTGGTTAACTAAGGTAGGTTACCGAGAATTCTTTAGCTTTTAAGCTGAAGGAGAAGCCTCTTGTAAGAAGTAAAATCAAAGCTCTTCCAGATGTCCTCATAGATTACGTACACTGATTTGTTCTTTTCCATTGACCCAGCCCCGTTTTTCCGCCTCAATAAATCTGAAGAAATTCAAGACCGCTTCTGAATTTATGTTATCCACTTGTTAGCATTCAGTTATAACCTAGAAGGGCCTTTATAGTCTTCCTGACGATATTCAGGGAACATGACCATTTTCTATCCACCAAACATAAGCAGAAAATCTAATTATGATTTAATTTAATTACATATTTCGCTAAGTTACGTACTAAAAATGTCTTAAAAAAGTAGCCAATAGACAAGGGATAAAGTACACACCGTTTTAATCACTTAGATATTATATTGACTTGTAAGTGTTGGTAAGTCTGATGATCTTACTCAACCATAGGTTGACTTTAATTCTACCCTCCTTCCAAACTCGACTAATTAAGCATAGGTCAATGCTTTTAAGATCATATACATTGTTTTATCATGGATAGAGTGAAAATAAACTTTTTTGGCGGGCTTGAGATAGCCAGTAGGAATCAAACACAATGGTTTCAAGCGTTTTACGTGAAGAATCTAAGCCCACATGACTACACTGACCAGTTTCTTGTACTTTCTATGATGACGTAATTGTAAGTAATTGGTTAACTTTAGCGTCACTTAGTACATAGTCAGCTTGTATTGGTAGATCTAATATGATAATTGGGCCATGTTGGTGAATTTGCTAACATTTATAAGGAACGACGTCAAAGAATAACAGTCAACTATATTATCCAAGATATGACCAACATAGAGGTTGACTTGTTAGCCAGCAGCCATTTCAAAGTAAGATATCAGTAAAAGTATTAAACACAATCTCCTGACGCACAAAAGTTAGCACGAAAGTTGTGTGAATTATTTCGTGTTCTGTCATTTAAGGGTGTCCTCTAGAGGCATAGTATGCGACTGAATCTTACATAAACATTCACATCTTAATAAAATCTTTGAAAACTTGAAAGTAATGCATGGACTCAAGTAGTACATAAAGCTACACGCAAGTCAAATTTCTTAAACTTCATCTTCTACATGATGCCCTTAAACTATACAAAGATTACTAGCCTCGAATTTCCTGGTAGTGATCAAAAAGTTGTCATCTCTCATTTAAGTGTCAATAAATGCTCATGTACTATGAATGAAACAAACAATCCATTTGATTTCCGGAGAAACTATGCTCAGATTACCTGGTCTCATAACGGAAAACTGCTGAGTGATTTTAACCTGTGACAAACTTTTCTCCTCTTGGAAGTTAATAACTAAATAGATGCTTATTACCATAATTCAAATTCATGTCTTGACTGTGTTGCACCTTTTAAATTGATTAAACTACATATCCCGAATAACGAATACATCCCTTTTAGATTTAAAAGCAAACTAAATAAAGTTATAAAAGAGATTATTCGTTCAGCATAACTTTTCTGCAGTTTTTAGTATCCACTCAGTATTTATAAATATAGCGAACTACATGGAAACGAAAGAATAAGAAGCTAAAAAATGCATGTAAAATTACCTGACAATATAGCCTATTTGCCAACCACCCTCAGAAAGAAACTTTGTGCCCAGTCCAGTCTTCCTACTATTCTGAATGTCAAAAATAAAATGATTAGCGATCATATGGGGATATATGAAGCGTTTTGTGAATTTTTTGCACACACTTTTACCGAAAACAGCCCACGTATATGAACGATCAGCAATTTAAACCAGTATAAATTAACTGGTTTGGAGTTTACAATCAGTAATGTAAGAGATGCTATAAGATCACCAAGATCTGCATTCAGTAATGGAGAGGATAGAATACCGGTTAATTGGATTAAATATGGTAGTTCAGCCTCCCCAATACTGCTGTCTAGAATATTTAAACTCTCTTTAGAAGATGGAACTTTCCCTAGATCGTGGAAAACCACACATAATTCCTCACTTTAAGAAAGGCTCTTGGCTTAGTATTGAAAACTATCATCTAATTAATTACTCTTCTGTTTTATCTAGAGCCATGGAGAAAGTTATAAAATAGGAGATTTACACTCAATTAAGCACAAACAAATCATATCCTCCAAGCACGGCTTCATGTGTAAGAAATCATGCATTACTTGCCACCTAGAATACTTTGATTATATAATAAACAATAGAGATGATGGAAAACTAATTGTAGCCTAATACTTCGACTTTACAAATGGGTTTGACGAAGTACATTATTCATCTCACTAATATAAGTTGGAAGCCTTTGTAATAACGGGCGAATTGCATAACTGGATAGCCTCATTTTTAAAAGATCGCATTCAACTAGTAAAACTAGGACGACATCTCTCACGTCCTCAAAATATTACTAGTGGTGTCTTCCAGGGTTCAGTTATAGGACCGTTATTATTTATGATGTATGTTAATGACATATACCGTTGTTTTCATGAGGGCAAAACCTTAATGTTTGCTGACAACCTCAAAGTTGTCTATGCATTCTATCCAGATGAAGGTTGACATGTTAATGACATAATACAAAAAGATCTCAATAAACTAAATGAATGGTGTAATAAATAAATTCTTCCCCTCAACGCACAATAGTCAGGGTACATATATTTCGGAGAATTAAACCCCGAGATCAACCCATACCTTTACAAACACGAACATCATAAACTAAGTATTGTCTGTGATTTAGGAGTAAGGTATTCGAAAAGTTTATTCTTTACCGAACATGCATTATCACAGGTCTCTTAAGCTCGCAGGCTTATTGGTTTAATTCGTCGTAACTATCATCTAAACGATTCTAAAGTTATTTTCGTAAAACCTGTGTTAGACCTATGCTTGAGTACTGTAAGATAATGTACATGCGTTTACTAGATCGGCAGTAAATAGAGAAGGTTCAACGGCATCTTACTAGGCTACTAACCCCTGGCCGACCCTATAATGATAGGTGTTGTGTTTAGAAATTAGACCGTTTATAGGTCAGAAAGATTAAACTTAATCTCACGATACTCTACAAAATTCTTCATAAAGAAACTATAACATATTGTACTGCCTTGACATATGCTCGAAAACGTATGACTTGCGAAACCGAAATTCTCTGGTAAGAGTGCAGCAAGACACTAGTAAATTAAAATCCTCCGTCTTTGTTGCTCGCTATGCCAACCTCAGTAACCGGTTGCCAGGAAGCACACGACAATGTAGCTCCATATCACAGTTTTTATTCGCAATAAACCTCGACTTAGACAATACCGGTATCTGCAACCTACTTAATACAACTTATGTAGAATGGGGTACATATATCAATGGACCTCCTAGCATTTAGCTTTTTTAATAACACTTTTTGAAAAATCACCTGCAGGTCTTGAGAGCTTTTTGACTAACCACCTACAAGCGATAGATCGTTTTTCTTCCTAGCAAATAGTGCTCTGGAATCTCGTAATGCCCATACATTTCTTAAAGGTGATGCAGTATACCATTAATTCCCCTATACTATATTTCCCTGAGCTCTTCATCCTAGAGTAGATCTGAAATCCATCATAATTATCTCTAATGTTAGTCAATATCTTTCAGAAAAAAAAGACAAATAACAAATATGCTTCGCATAATTCAGCAGGTGCACTTAAGGCTCCAGTGCAAACAGATGTCTTTAATTGGTTATTTTTGTCCACTCGCCCTGCTGGCTGTTCTTTTTCATGTTCCAGTTGTCAACTACCGTATCATGTCAATATTATCACCTAGAATCTACGCTGAAGAGTGAAGTGCGTCTTTGTTGCCTACTCATAATACCTTCACGTGTTACTTCTGATTTCCATCGTTCTACTACGAGATCCTGTCTCCAAAAGGTCATGTTCGTAACTGACGCCGCAATTGACTATTTCAAACAACCATCTATTATCTAAATCTTCTTAGTTTCATGTTTATGGCTCACTTTTACTTGAACTTATTGTATATAATAATAAGCGTTCTCCACTCATTTATCCCTGAAAACTTAGGATGACAAAGTACCTTCCAAATGATGGTTGGTGGTTTCCTTGCCTACATTTAATCCCTTTGCACAAGAATCTAGTGTTTGTAAATGACATTGTTACTCAGGCACTTAATTCTGCAAAAGTTTGAGTTATATAATGTAATAGTTAATCATCTTGTGTCATAATGACCATGCCTATAAACTGGCGTGAATTCCTTACTAAATTTCAAAATAATAATCCATAGTAATAATAATTAAGTGGTCTACTGGGTCGAAGAGGATTATGAGCTGTACAATGCAGAAAAACCACATCACACCTAATCCTCCGGCACTGAACAGTTTACAATTTTAGCGCTTTAAATCATCCTTAGAAGGGTTTATTTTTCGGTCCCACTGCCGTTTTGGTTACTGATCTATGGACTCATTACAAAATAACAATGTTCTACTTAAGATAGGAAGACACATTATATGAGTTTTCTTCTAGGTGAAGTCTTAAGTGTTGTTAATACGAACCTGAGGTTGAGAGACATGGTGATCAATAGACGACAGGGAGTGTCGTCAATACGACACTATGTTCTGTTTATATGGACGGGGTATTGTTCACTCATCCAGAATACGGTTTCATATTTTGGTAGTCCTTACATACTGTGACTTCTAAAATTGTATGAGATAAAGTTTGAATGGTAGGAGAACATGATTGCTCTTACCCAATGTGCTTAGATTCTCCGGGTTTGAGAATTTAGTTTCTTGATTAGTAAAGATACAATTTAATCTGGTGGCATTTTCACTAGGCTCACAGAGGGTACATTGGGTTACGTTGTTGCGTAGCTCATGACAAACCAGCAGACATAAATTCAGATTCTAGCTTGGATTTGTAACTTCATAAGGAGAGATGTGTGGACATTAAAGTCACTTATTAACAATGTATGAGTAGAATTCAAGTGTAGAGCTGGAAGAATTAGCTAAAACAACTTGTTCGTGAAACCCGGTGCTGCAGAGGCTCCGTATATAATTTCAACTAAGCAGGTGCAACAATTTGCTATACATTCAACTACAGAACATCACGATGGGCAAGTCTGCGAGTAATTATTTTATAAAAAAAAACATATGGTGCCCCTCCAGCTCTTCATGAGCCAGAACTTTCATTACAGAACAGATGGAAACCATCGAGTTGCAATTTAAATGTGGACGTAGCCATTAAGAGATAGCATTTGTAGATTATTGGTATTTGACTATCAATATCTAAGAAAAAAACGCTCGGCTTTGTTAGTTAATGTACTGCAGTTGCTCTTCGTAACATATTCACTCAGTGCTAAACGCATTCAAACAATGACATGGGTACTAATGCTGGAACTTCAGTGAAGATAACAGCGATAGCATGACTACTATAAATTAATAGGAACCTTGTTAGCCCAAACTTGTTAAGGGTGACCGTAATCAAACGATTTTTTGCACCAGCCATTTAAGACAAACGTCAAACAATCTAATCCTAGAATCTACCGACTCGGTGTTACATATTCCAAGACATTATTGATGTCCGCGTTTTCATAGGATATAGAGCTTATTCGGAGTTCATTTCTTCATTCCATCTGCGTTTTTTGTTGAATTACGAATGATGTACACATATTTCTTCATGGTATTGTTGGAACGTAACTCCCCATCCTTACCGGTTAAGCAACTAGCCAGACGATCTGATGATACTGCATTGTGTATTAATCATCGGCTGTATAGGTTTCGTTTCGTATTGGGAAATATGTTTCGACTGTTCACCATGGTGTTTTATTTTTAAATCCCGACAAAACTGCGATGTTGGTTGGATAACTCAATGATACAAATACGTAGCTAAAGTTAGGATTGAGTTTTAACAATAAAAGATCACTACAACTGTTAGCACGATACTGTCCAATTAAGGAATGCTTAAAACAAACTTTCGAAGCTGGACGATGGCTGGTCCGTTTTCATTGGATCAGTGATACAGGTGCTAGGGTATCCTCATATAGATTATATACAAACCTTAATATATCTTTACTTTGCATTCTGCTGTTATTATCATGCATCAAATACCAAACAGGGATAAAACTCAACAACATTTTAAGGAGACACGACGTAACTTATCAATAGCGCTTATCCGTTATTTTACTTATTGTTTGGCGAAGAAAATGCATTACAATCATTATTTACACATATATAGTAATAAATTGACGTACTATCAATACATAAAATCACCAAAACTATTTGACAGGTCGATTATCAGGGATTACCAATTCGAGCAATTAAGCTATTTTCATAAAACTAAACAGATAGAAAAAAGAAAAACCCACACAAAAATCATAACAATCATTTCTGAATTAATAAGCACATTTGAAAAAAGTGTCTAAGGTTCTAACTTTTTATGATATGCATCCATCGATTTTGAGACGTGATAATATAAATTAGCCTGTACTAGAAATTTTTAGGTACACGGTATGTGAGTTAGTAATGTTAAGCTATTGGAAGCGAGAAGGCTCTATTAAGAAATTTCGCTTCAGTTGGCACTCATAAGTTAACAACGATAACCACGAGGGGACATTTCCTGAGTTTCGAATCCTCGCTACACATAGAGACATTACCAATCAACCATTATTGGAACCAAAAACAGGATTCCTACGTGAGATTTACTAGCTCTCTGTTCACAGTAGGTTAGGAAAAGAGTACTAGGTAAATACGTAAGTCTTTTGATGAAGTAGTAAATCTTCACCAGCTGAGGTGGTTAGGACATGTGTTACATATGCCTGACCACCGTCTACCGAAACGAGCAATGTTGTCTGCTGTAGGAGTAGGCTGGAAGAAAGCTAGGGGTGGCCAAACAAAAACATGGCACCAACCCATGAAGTCATTGACAATTGGGCTGAGCCATGTTAATAGATGCAGACTACCTGGTTGGGGCCCACGTGATGATCGTAACAAATGGTTTGAGACTTTAGGTGATATGGTTCAAAATCGTTGTCAATGGCTCAGGTGCATCCACTTCTTGTCTTCCTCCAAATTCTAATTTTTGAGCTTATTATAATTTTGTCTTTACGGAATCACTTTTTATCTCATCTCTGATCTCTATGCCATTCCATTAGTACTTACTCTGTTACTGCCTTCCCTACTCTGGGATTTGGTCCGACAATTTAATCTCTATCTGCTTATTGAGGCATGGCAACTTGAACTGATGTACGCATGTACCAAGTTTTACGTTGTAACTGACTGATTGACTGACCATTGACAAAGTAGTGACAAGTAATATTTTACTTAGTCCGTAGTCCTAATAGAAAGCTAGTGACGATACCAAACCGCTTAAGCCGAAGTGGGAGCTAAGAAGCTATAACCTTTTGGTTGGAACTTAGTTTCTCCGATCACCAAGACAGTTTTTAATAACTGACATATTATTTAAAGAAATATAATAATAAAATATACACATACACCAGTCGTGCGTATTAATTAACACGCGATTATCTAATATTTTCATTTTAGACTTGAAAGCACAGACATTTATGCACAGATGTAAAAAAAATGTTAAAAATTTTCGAAATAATTGTAAACCATACCGAAGACTTTAAACTGGTTACAACTGAGATATATAGAAGCATAGTGATACTTGACTTGTTGGTAATGAACTTCGCAAAATTTCTAACAACTAGAACACAATTGCTATTGTTACAGACTAGTAAACGAATGAAGGTTTGGACGGATTTTAGAACTGGCAAAAAACTATCAAATCAGTGTTTTAATAAAAACAACCAACGACAATCTACTGATTTTAAATGCTAACTGTAAGCCATATCGCACGTAACGTCATAACTCTAACATTTCTTACAAATTAAAGGAAGGGATCTGAATTATTTGGATCAAGTAAATTAGATGGAACACTAGTGTATGAAATGTATATGCTTAGTATGAGTGAACCCCAAGTGCCTGCGATTAACGGAAGAGATAGTAATGGAATAAAAGCCAAAAGGATAGGATAACGTTATGATTAATGATCAATTAAATTAAGCAAACACAAAGAAAATAAAAGGGGAGAGGATGGTGATTAATCAGTCAGTTTCAAGGGCTAAAATAGAGGTTTAGAATCTTCTAACAGGTTTAGTGGATCGGACTACATCTGTTCTTGAAAGCCAACTGCATGACGTTTAGTTATTGTTAAATCTGGTGATAATTCTAGTGAAATCGGCCAAGGATAGTGAAAAGTAGCGCTAGAGCATATATATGCTAAGTAACTGTACATCAAATGAATAAAACAAACAGGCAAAACATAAATATTACAGTGTTGTGGAGATCGCTAAATTCTTACTAACTTAAAACATTACTGGAAACCAGGAAACACTGAACAGGTATATCGTCCTAGCAGGCGACTTTTCAGCACTGCGCATCTATTGCCTTAACTGAGGTTGGACTCAGGAATTTTAGTTCTAGCGGCGGATGCTTTTAAGACCACGAAGCAGATACCAACCACTTACATCCCTCAATCATGCACCCGAACTGAATTTTCGTAGGGAAGTGTTAGAAACTAAAAAATCTTGTGTCGATCAGGCATGTTCTACACACACCACCTGAGCAAAGCGATGCAGTTCGGCAGTGTTTTGGAATAGCCAGGAGTGGAGGCGTAATAAATATATAACGACGTAGAGACACGATACTTTGATTATCATAACACACAAAATGAGATCTAGAGGCTGTACACTTCAATGGTTATATACGTCATGTGGTTCAAAATAGAAGCTAGTGATAGCCCAGATATAGGCTTTTTTGATACTATTTGTTTTTTTAGTGAACGGAACTTATTTTGGTAGTGCACCATGATTGGACTATATCACTTAATACATTTGTTCGAAATAAGATTTCATCTCTCTTTCGTTTTATACAATATAATCAGCTTATTCCTTATCCCGAATATCATGTTTTATTACACCAAGCATCTACTCTATAACTTAGTGATATAAATAATCAACAAGCATAACTGATAGTTTCCCAAACAAAAGCAAACGTTTCAAAATAAACCGAATAAGGCAGCAATGTGAAATACGATTAGTGATTTCTACTTACTTGTGCTGATCTCATTAAAACACATTCGCTATGTTTACAGAACCGTTTGAATTCAGAAGGACTGCAATTGTTCTGATGACTAGGTGACACACTACCACTAATATCTGACTTTTGTTGATAAGAACAAGGTGCAAGCGATGTGATGAACGGAGAAAAATTGTTTGATGATGACAATTTGGTTTCGAGTTCCATGATATTTCTAATGCAGGGGACCATTTTTGGGAAATATAGGTTGGCTGGATTCTCGACAACCGAACTGAGCAAAACAGGCATCGAGGAGAAAATATCAGGTTGGTCGATAGGCTGATTTGATTGCGCACTTACAACGTACTCCGGAGACTGGTTCAAAGCAAATGCTTTATGCTTTCTGCATTGCTTCTTATGTTTTTTGCCTGAGAAATGAGAATCCAACTGCTCCTTAGAAGAGCAAATAAGACCACATGGTGTACAAAAGTAAGGGCTATCATTGTTTTTATTGAAATGGTGCTCAACACCAGGCTGTTCAGATACTGAATTGTCAGAAGATGAAAGCGTATTTCGTTTGTGCTTTGATCCTCTACAATGTAAGCTGTATTGTTCAGGAGAGTTAAGATTCGCATTACATTCATTACAGAAAAATGCATCTGCAACAACTAATATTACTATTATCAAATAAAAAGCCTACTGTTATTGCAATTTCTTCTATGATGTGATCCAGATATGTGTTGGGAAAATGGCGCCTTACCAGTGCACCTTACATTACATACCATACAAACATATACTTCGCCAAACTGAGTGTATTCAATCTTGCATATATCAGTAGTTGGGTTTTGAAGTTTAGAAGTATACGGCGAAACTTTTATGGTGTCCATAGGAGAAGAGCATAGACGCTCGGGTACTTCAGAAATAGTACAGGAAGTAATACTTTGAGTCATTGGAAACGCTTCTAGAATTAAAAAAGAATTTAAAATGTAAGTATTTACTCTGACAAAATATAAAGTTTGAGTTTTTGTTATGAAATAAAATCCTTATAAACAGCTATGATGCTTTAGGTCACTGAAACACTGCGGCGTGGGATGGTAATGTGTGCATTTTACGTTAACTGGCAACTTTGTGGTACAAGACACAATTTAATGACTATTTTATCTGGAAACCAATAACAAATCCACTAACTCAGTTAATAAGTTGGTTATTTATGAAAAGTTCAACTTTTAGAGTCTTCGAGAAATTGATATTACAAAGCCAGTATTTAACACTAAACAGCTAGTACATCACAATCAACTAGTTGGAGCACTATTTCTGGCACATCTAACAGAGCTACCACACGATGTACAAATTTAAGGCTGAGTACTCTACCAGCATCAGACTGGTCAGATAAATACTTGATAGAAACCAAAATTATACAATTGTAAAAGTATGGAGTACATATGGACACAACCTTTACGTTAGAAAACAGGTACATATCAGCAAAAATAAGGAAATAAATAGTAACTTAAGTAGCATATATATATATATATATATATATATATATATATATATATTATGAACCAAGTACTGAAATTCGACAATTTAACAAATCACAGAAATCTAGTAAGTTAAATACTTTGAAGTCGCTTTATGTGATCTACCCCAACAATATAGTTTAGGTTAATGGAGCATGGGGAATTTCTTCTTGATAATATCGACGTAAACATGCAAATCCAACTGCTTTCAAACGAACATGTACTATTTAGTACTACTATGACTAGCCACAAATTTTCGGTAAGGGATTAGGAGTGAAGAGAAATTATTAGGACTTCAACGAATGAAAATTCAATAGAATATGTCGCTTTTATCTACTTAGAAATAGAGTTAATTACTTGTGAAACAAACTACTCACTAAACTAGCTTAGAAAATACAGAAAACAGGTTGAAATAATGGCCAAATTTCATAGTACTCCAGAAAAAACCCATTGCAAGATAAAGACTAGGATACGAACTTGTAACATGATTAGACACATAAACAGTTAACGATCCACTTGCTTTGCATGAGCTTGCGAACCTTGATACGTATCACCTAATTTGTGGTCATGAAAGACTAACAGCTGTAGAAAATAAAATATTAAAGATCATGGATACCCAATGTTATGTGAAGCTTGAGAAAGACTTCACTTTACATTTTGCTAGGGAATCCACAGCAGTTCGGCCGATCTATTGAAGAGTTTATTCCAAAGAAGACTCAGTTACTTTTTGAAGGTGTTCACCGATGAAACCGATGCCACTTGTTTCAGTTGGAGTTTGTTGTTGACCGATTGATGGGAAAAGTAGGATCCTAACCTGTTTGTTCGTTCGCGGTTTTTAAACCTTTTGTGATGGCCTTGGCCTAGAGGGGAACACAGAGGCTACATTAGTACATAAGTCACTATTCAAAATACAGAATATTATGAAGATAGCCTCTTATTCTACGATCAAACAGATCTTAGTGTTTATAGTCGCTGTAGCAGGACTTCAACTACATATGAGTACATTCATATGTAGTTGCAGTCCTGCTCCTTTCTTAATATTTACACGTTGGACGCGATCGTGTATCCACACCATCAAATAAATGCTGACTAGCTGCTTGAATACATTATTCTAGATGAAGTCTTGTAAGCGCAGTATATGTGTAATACTCTTATCAAAACACTTGAAGCACTACGTAACTACGGTACATGGAATCCTTAAATAGTAGCATTTTAGTGTGCATTTATTTCTAAATTGTGACTGAAACTTTTAGCAAAGACATTCAGTCAACAATTCATTGATGATTATTTTCGTATCTGATATGCATTAACTTACTTTTATAGGGGATTATTTATGAACATCATGAAATCACAAATCAGTCTGGAGCTCCTCCTTATCGGTGCTACTATGCATTACCCTCCGAAATTTAGTAATGTTGGCGAATAAGGGTGATAATTTAGTCATAGTAATCTGCTAACATAGAACGAACTGCAAGAGACTTAATATGGTATCTTGCAGCACAACGAAACATGTTTACCTCCCGACAACGCGTCACTTAGCCCATTTTATGTGAAATAATTTATCGAAGGCTTAGCCAAAGTATACGAATAATACATAGACTAGTAGTCCAATATCTTGAGTGGTCATTTGGTGCTCTAACGAAAGAGATCCATCAAGTAGGGCTGATCAATGTAGAATCCGTGTTGTTCTGAAGGCATTAGATTAAGGGACTTCGTGTCCAGGCTGCTTATATATAAGATGAGATATAGAGAATGGATACCTCCAAAAACTACATGAGAATGCTATTTCGACCAATTTATTTGGACCTAGACTCTACTGAACACAGTATATCGCTTCGACATCAACTTTTGAGGTTAATATGTGCCAATGACGCTCTGTTTAGATTTCTAGGCGCTTAGGAAACCTACCTCACAATACTTATATTTACACCGCGAATTTTCAATATCCAATATCGTTATGATGAGCTAGTTCAAACCACATAGTTTCTTTGTACTAGTGTCTTGGTGTCTTGATGTTAGCTTTCGGTTGTTTTAGCGGGTGTTTAGTATACATCACAATGAGTTTTGAAGCATTTACCAGCAGTTGCCAAACATCGAACAGTTCTCCTTATGCTTGCAGATCCTTTTGAAGTTCCGAACTGTTTCCTTTGTTAAGAGTAGCTCGTCATATTTTAATAACGTCAGCAAACAACAAGATTGGTGATGATAACAAATCAGGAGGACCATTTTTCAACTTTGTCTAGAACTTGAGAGTTGCTGTGGATAACTGTAGTTTAACATTAAACAACAGGTTGCTTGATCACTAAACGGTAGTGTACACATAAGCTTAGTTAACAGGAAAAACGAAATTATTGATTAAGTATTACGAAGATTGTGCAGGTGTCTGTGTAGGAGGGTTAGCGCCTTTTTCTCCTACTCCGGGTAACAGATGGTAATTCATTTTATGTAACATGAAAGTCTACCCTGTGATTGATGCTCTCAACCTACGTGGCTATCGTAATAAAGGTTGATAAGCCATTCGAGACAGAGCATTCTTACATTTTATAAAAGTGTGTCCAAATTTTTAAGGTCATTTCTTAATAAACAATTCTCCAAGGATTATCCCGTGGTTCATTTTGGTTCCTTCAGGGAACGATAACTTTGTTGGGATCCACTGGATCTTGTAATATTTAGTGTATAGATAAGGTCTCTTCTTATTCTTATTTAACTAAGAGAAGAGAGATATGCTTTAGAAGACGACCTTTTTTGTCGTGTGCCTATGGTCTACTAGCCACTTAGTAGCTTCGCGCTGCATTTTGTGTTGATGTAAGTCTGGAGTACACACTTTATATAACCAAGTTGTGATTGACATAAAACTTCAGTAACCACTAACGATTCAAGCCACATGTACAAATAAAAACAAGTCAGAAGGCAGTGACAGACGGAGTAGAAGCTTGAGTAGAGCGTTAACAGGATGATGACATCTAACTAGAGGACCGGCTGCTCCTCACATGATCTTGTGGTGACACGTGACAGAGCGCATTCAGATAATTATATCCACTGAAACAAGCACGGTCAGTATCAATGACGAGGGCCTATGCAACTATTTACTTAGGAAATTATTTATCCCTACACATTCTTTTTTCTAATTATTGAGGCTACAATATTGTTTTTCTGGAGGAGACTGTATATTAGTTTTAAGTAATGTTAGAAATAGTTTTGGAGTCACAGCACAAAGTTGTCTTTGCATAAAAAGCAGGATAGTGTTTGCTATAACTTTATTATTCTTGTGATTCGTTTCTGTACCTGAAGTGTTTGCAAGCATCGGGCCTGTCGCAGTTTATCAACGCGTTAGGGAGACTACGATCGTATGGAGTGTATATTCCCTGGTACCTACTTTCTTAGTGAATAGTTATTACACTGAATTTCATCAAGTTAAATTTGGTACCGTAGTCCTCGGCTAATGTTTCAACCATCGTTAGGTCACGCTTAAAATCTTGAGAGTCTTCTTTACTTCTTAAAGTTTTCTATATTTTAACATTGTCTGTATACATAAGGCATGGTGAGATTTATCTTTGCCGAGAGATCGTTTATGGAAAAAAATGCTTAGGGTAATATACATTGTATAACTCCTAATATAGGGTTTATCTAGTTCACCAAGACACTGTTAACATTGGTGCTGGGTACTCTGTTTTCTAGGAAGTTCCTGATCCATAAAGTCAAGTGAGTCTGTGAAACACATACTTGACACTTCAATGAGAGTCGTGAGCTACACAGTGTCGAACGCCTTATCAAAATCTAGGAATATAGAGTATGCAGGGATCTTTTGTTTCCAATAGGTTGTTCAACATTTTGACGCTATAAGAACTTTAGGGACACATGACATGCCTTTAAGAAAATCGTGCCGCGCACAAAATTCAAACTTCAAACTACCTACAGGAATGGTTTCTTTGTTCCTGCGTCTTGATTGCCTGGGTCTCGGTTCCATTTCTTCAGTGTCCTTTCATAACAGATACCTACCTGTACAGCCGCACTAGTCCTGACAGATTAAACCAAGGTTTCGTGCTTTTTATTATTTCTTCGTTATATTTTTTCATTTTCATTTCGCTTTATATCATTTATTCTATTTTGATCACATACAGCGAAAAATATTATAGAGAAATTAATTCAGTTAACGTCGAAGAATCATGCGTATGCAGTGGTCAAAATATATTTGCGTAGGGGAAAAAATGCAGGGAACATATTATACAAAGGAAAAAAAAACACAAAAAAGGGAAAAAGGATTGAGAAATCGGATTAAAAATGTTAGTCACTTTATCTAATTTTTTCATTTTTTTCGTATGTACATACAAGTTACAAACTGTCCTAATGTTGCTTAAAGCAGCAGCTTCCATGCATAAATTTTAAAGGCTACCATAGAGTGAATAAATAAGAACGAAAACTACATTCAAAGGGTGCTAGGAATAACCCGATATGGTAGTCATAGTGTAGTGGATACTACTCAAAAAGTCATACACAAGTAGTAGGTAGCTACACGTGGCATGAAATTGGAGAGAATCAGGAAACAGCGTATGAAGCGAGCTGCGGGGTAGCAAATATAACGATTTTAGGAATGGGAAAGGTAATTAAGGCTCAGCAATTGCTTTGATCATTTAAAAGCATGGATATTTGTAGGAAGAGTTAGGGAAACAAGTGGTATCTGAGACCACTGAGAAAGTGATATTTACGGGTGACAGTTCACATAAAAGACGGTAAACAGATTATAGGTGGACAACCAGTAGTTTGTGTATGGTATAATGCCTCTATGCCTAATGGGAGCATGGCTAAGCAAACTATCTTCAGTGTGCAGAATTTTTAAGAACTTTATTCAGTGGGAAGGGGTTGAAGTGTATGTAAGTTATTGATAGTGGTTTGGATGGGTCTCGGAGGGTATGAAGTCGATCAGTCTTTCGCTGCTTATACTGCTAGTGTTCAGAGATTTCCAATCACCGGTTCGCTAGGTACCTAGAATTTTGAGAGATAAAAGCATACTTATTAAGGTTATTTTTGGTTTTATGAGTATTCATAGGTTTTATATGGTGGCGCTCATAAGAGATCCAGTTCACTTACAAGGTTCACGGGTCCATTACATATCTCAACAGGTGAAGGTATTTATTCATTGTGTATAATTGGATCCCGGAGGTGGTGGGTGGAGCTTTGTTTTTTCTTACGTTTGTCCTTAAAGCTTTTGTATGTATAAATTTACTAGGAAAAGTCTGCGGCTACTGTTTTGCCTTGAGATTTTATGAAGTGAGATCTAGTTGGTCTGGATCGTGTTTAGTTGTGCGTAGTAGAAGGCCAATCTTACATGACTGCCTTCTATTAGTTGCTGAAGATTTTATGTCTGAAATCGCGGTCTTGGGATATAAGCAGTCTGAGCTAGTGCGGTTAGTATTCTTAAGTTCAGTCATATCAGCAGGAAAGTGAGGGCCACTAGTTAAAATACGGTCTGTTAATCTATCCACATCAATTCATTTTGTCTCACTTTATGAACATATTTTCGTAATTATAAGACCTAACATGCCCTAGATTTCCGTCAACTTAATGGGTTATTATTGTTCTGGCAACATAGTTAGCAGTCATCTCAGAATAGACGTAGCTCTGCACTGCAATTTCCTACGTCTTAAGCAAGGGGTTATAAAGAATGATTTGCATTTCTAAATGGAATTAGTGAGCCAGTGTTTTCACTTGATATGAGAAATTTTTAGTAACTCAAGAACTATTGAACTAAAATCAAAGGCAGTAAGCAACTTTAATTGATCCTTTTTGAAGACGGATGACTACAGAATCACCGGCACCCATGTCGCATGTTCTGAGGCATATATACCTTACATAGTATGGATGTGCAGGTGCATTGTCCACTATATTATTTGAAGGAGATATTACTCTTTCCATCACCTCTTTAGCTACAAATCCTGGCAAACATTCGGCTTTGTAATGTCGAGATTTTTTATTGATTTTTCAGTCCGTAAAACGTAGAGTGGAAAATAGGTGAATTTGTAACAAATTTCAGCAAATAATTGTTGTGTCAGTTATATGTCATCGCTGTTATATTTGATATTACAACACATCACTAAGGATGTTACATGTTGTTACCCGAAGGCAGTTGGTTGTAGGTTTAACAAGATTTGACTGGCAATAATATTGTACTGACATGCTGGTTAACTTAGGGCTTACATCAACTAAATTGACTGCGGGTGCCATTTATAGAGAGGAAGGAATAAGACTGATAAGTAATGTTAGTAGTGGTAAAGGTATAGGAAAATATATATGCCTTAACTAAACGGCACACACATTTAGTACGTTGTGGTGTAAGAGATTTCAATCTCTTGGTGGGTTTTGGGAATGGCAGAAATGTTTATCTTCTGTGGTAGTTTACTGGTAGCCATATTCACAGCGTAAGAGCCAAATCCAACATAGATGGCAACTAACTGAAGTTAGATGTGAGCTGAGTTAAAGATTGATTAAAATGATATCACTAAATAAAATGCAGTAAACCCTGCTTAACCAAACATATAAAAATATGAAATGACAAACCACTCTGATGAAAATCAAAACGTCTGTTCGCCATAATGCTGAAATAATTGCGCCGTTATGTGTGCTAGGTCTCTGTATTCTAGTTTCAAATCTCATGTGGTTTTCAAGTTAGTAGGGTGTTGAAGAGCACTGTCTTAGCTTCAACTTTGAGCATATCAAGTAGGTATTTGGCTAGTAATCCTTAATACTATAGAACTTTCTTCTTTGAAATCCATAGCATACTAAGAAATCTAGTGATTTATATTTTGCAAATGTCTGTACAAAATTTGTTATATAAAATAAAGGTATCATTATAAGCGTTTTGCACTATGACTGTTCCATTGATCGCAAATCAGAAACAGACCACTTCTCTTGTGTCTCCAGTAGTGGAAACGTATTCCTCTAAATTTAGCAAATGCAATTTCTTGGTACCGAGAACATAAGCATTGATTGATGCGTAGATTAACGACCTTTCAATACAAGTCGAAAATTCCAATATTCACTGCGCAAAACATGAAATTTGAAAATGTCTGACCCATTAATAAAAGCTTTTTAATATTTAAACGCACTTTTGAGCTTAATTTAATGTGAGGAAGGTGGTGATAGTGGTTTCATATACGATTATAATAATAGACCGTCTAAACAGTCATCGGAGCGACAATAAAGGTAGTCTAGATAGATAGATATAGTAAACAAGTATTACATTCAATGTGGCTTAAAAATGTGTCTAAGATTGTATAGTACGTTTCGTGCTTCTTTTGATTTCTCATATGTGTATCTGACTGTTCGTTAAAAGTTATTTCAGAATTTCCTAAAACCCATGACCTTCCCATTTTTTCAGACATAATACTAGTGGATGGTCGAAAATCATTTTAACAATATTACCTAGTCTTTACTGACTCAAAAATTTAATATTTAATAGTTGACCTTTTTCTGATAACTTAGATTCAATTTTTTTAGTGATAGCAAGCATAACATTTCTGTCTTGTAGTCAATATATATTCGGATTCTTTAGCAACTTGACGAACGCCTAAATAAACAAAACCCTTGTAGTAATCAAATTACAAAATCCAACAATTCCTCTAGAAAACGACGACAAAGACCGTTTAAACGTTATGTATCGCATTCTATCTTTGAAACATCGTTTCAGGTTGTTGGCTTGGTTAATAAGAGTGCATTGTATACAAAAGCGCGTAAACAGGAAAGGATTGATGTGTTAAGTTGACATGGAAGCGGCTGTATCTTTAATAAACGTAGGATTGTATCGATAGATGAGGGCGTGTTCACTAGCAGTACAAACCGTAAGCGGACGTACTCTGAAAATTTTAGGAGTGTCGAAACGCCATGTTGAAGTCGGGGATTGTGTCATGTAGTATCCGTTTATAGTAACTAAAAGTATACCGCTAACAATACTGAGAGCAGATTTCCTTAGAGAGGTGGGGGGCGGTTATAGACACAGAGAATAGAACGGTATGCACTAAATACGGACATTTTAGTATATGAGGTAACAGTGAAATGACTAAGACACGAGCGGCGATCTCACCACAAGAGAACAGAGAAAAAGTCGATGAAGTGGCTGCAAAGTACAGAAGCCTGTCTACCGAAGATGGAGAGGCTTATGGATATTGTGACAGAGTGAAGCCTAAAATTCCTATAAGGAGTCATAGGGAGATGACGTTTCACACGCGCCGGATACCGGTTCATTTGGAAAGAGAGGTAAATCGCCAAGTTGAAGAAATGTTGTGGGACGGAATAATTGAAGAGGCTGATAGCCGCTACAATTCACCTTTTCTGCTAATAAAGAAATCTAATGGGAATCATAGATTCTGTCCTGACTTCAGAGAACTAAACAGCGTAACAGAGTTGAGACCATGCACAATGCCAACTGTGGCCGAAACCCTAGATCCTTTACAACGAGCAAGGTTGTTTACTGTACTAGACCTCAGGTCAATGTATTGGCAACTACCGATAAAGGCGAATGACAGGTACAAGACAACCTTTACTGTGGATCAGAAACAGTACCAGTTTAGGACAATGCCATTTAGGCTGGGAGGGGCGCTGTTCACATTTAGAAGATTAATGAACTTGTTGTTACAAAATCTTGAGAACATGATGGCTAACGGAGACGATTTGGTGGTTTATGGTAAAACAGAGACAGACCACATTAAGCATCTAGAAACAGTTCTCAAACGAATCGTGGAGTTTGGGTTGAGTATTAATAATGAGAAATCGCAGATATTCAAAAGTAACGTCATACTGTTGGGGTATTAATTAGACGAAGGTGAAATGAAATCGCTACCTGAGAAAATTTTGACTATCAAAAACATAATGGCACCGACGATTAATTAGGTAATGAGGCCGGCAAAAGTGAAAAGCAAGGATGACGACATCTATAGAAACGGCACGCAGGTGTACGTGAGGAACTACAGACCGGGAAGCGAGAAATGGAAAAACGGAGTAATTAAAGGTAAAAGAGGAAAGGTGATATATGAAGTAGCAGTGGAAGGACAAATATGGATTCGACATCGCAACCAGCTGCGAAGAAGGTTTGGTGAACGAAAAGCAGATGAACCGAACCTAGCGCTTGAACTTCTTCTTGACACTTTCAAGCTCCCCACGGAAAAACCAACATTGGTTGCAGCAAACAACGAGAAAGGAACATCCGAAGAAGAACAGCCAATAAGACGCAGTGAAAGAAAATGAAGAGCCACAGTAAGGTTCCAAGAAAGTGAACTTTTCTCAAGAAGGGGAGGTGCTAGGAAGAGAAGAAACTAGTTAATTTTCATGTGATTTTGCTATTTTTAATTTAATTGTAAAGTGAGCGGAAACCGGTACTGCTCTTCATTTCCTCCGCTGGACCTTGTTAACTGTGATTGGTTGTAATGTCATTTTAGTATGCTAATTACTCTGTTTTTCCCAAGGGCGTTTTTGTAACTATATATACAGACTTGAATTATAATAGAATCGAATCTCCCTAGTGCTGCGTTGGTGTCTTCTTGATCTTGTCATGGGGTGAGTAATCAGTATCAAGTCGTTGATCACGGTTGCGGGTATCAGTTGGAGCAGATTAGTTACAGATAACGTTGCGGTTAGTTCGTGCATAGCAATAGGCGTTATTTATTATTATATATTATTCCGACATATCGATTTCTTAGTAATCTATGGATTCCAAAGAAGAAAGTTCTATAGTATTAAGGATTACTAGCCAAATACCTACTTGATATGCTCAAAGTTGAAGCTAAGACAGTGCTCTTCAACACCCTACTAACTTGAAAACCACATGAGATTTGAAACTAGAATACAGAGACCTAGCACACATAACGGCGCAATTATTTCAGCATTATGGCGAACAGACGTTTTGATTTTCATCAGAGTGGTTTGTCATTTCATATTTTTATATGTTTGGTTAAGCAGGGTTTACTGCATTTTATTTAGTGATATCATTTTAATCAATCTTTAACTTAGCTCACATCTAACTTCAGTTAGTTGCCATCTATGTTGGATTTGGCTCTTACGCTGTGAATATGGCTACCAGTAAACTACCACAAAAGATAAACATTTCTGCCATTCCCAAAACCCACCAAGAGATTGAAATCTCTTACACCACAACGTACTAAATGTGTGTGCCGTTTAGTTAAGGCATATATATTTTCCTATACCTTTACCACTACTAACATTACTTATCAGTCTTATTCCTTCCTCTCTATAAATGGCACCCGCAGTCAATTTAGTTGATGTAAGCCCTAAGTTAACCAGCATGTCAGTACAATATTATTGCCAGTCAAATCTTGTTAAACCTACAACCAACTGCCTTCGGGTAACAACATGTAACATCCTTAGTGATGTGTTGTAATATCAAATATAACAGCGATGACATATAACTGACACAACAATTATTTGCTGAAATTTGTTACAAATTCACCTATTTTCCACTCTACGTTTTACGGACTGAAAAATCAATAAAAAATCTCGACATTACAAAGCCGAATGTTTGCCAGGATTTGTAGCTAAAGAGGTGATGGAAAAAGTAATATCTCCTTCAAATAATATAGTGGACAATGCACCTGCACATCCATATTATGTAAGGTATATATGCCTCAGAACATGCGACATGGGTGCCGGTGGTTCTGTAGTCATCCGTCTTCACAAAGGATCAATTAAAGTTGCTTACTGCCTTTGATTTTAGTTCAATAGTTCTTGAGTTACTAAAAATTTCTCATATCAAGTGAAAACACTGGCTCACTAATTCCATTTAGAAATGCAAATCATTCTTTATAACCCCTTGCTTAAGACACGTAGGAAATTGCAGTGCAGAGCTACGTCTATTCTGAGATGACTGCTAACTATGTTGCCAGAACAATAATAACCCATTAAGTTGACGGAAATCTAGGGCATGTTAGGTCTTTAATTACGAAAATATGTTCATAAAGTGAGACAAAATGAATTGATGTGGATAGATTAACAGACCGTATTTTAACTAGTGGCCCTCACTTTCCTGCTGATATGACTGAACTTAAGAATACTAACCGCACTAGCTCAGACTGCTTATATCCCAAGACCGCGATTTCAGACATAAAATCTTCAGCAACTAATAGAAGGCAGTCATGTAAGATTGGCCTTCTACTACGCACAACTAAACACGATCCAGACCAACTAGATCTCACTTCATAAAATCTCAAGGCAAAACAGTAGCCGCAGACTTTTCCTAGTAAATTTATACATACAAAAGCTTTAAGGACAAACGTAAGAAAAAACAAAGCTCCACCCACCACCTCCGGGATCCAATTATACACAATGAATAAATACCTTCACCTGTTGAGATATGTAATGGACCCGTGAACCTTGTAAGTGAACTGGATCTCTTATGAGCGCCACCATATAAAACCTATGAATACTCATAAAACCAAAAATAACCTTAATAAGTATGCTTTTATCTCTCAAAATTCTAGGTACCTAGCGAACCGGTGATTGGAAATCTCTGAACACTAGCAGTATAAGCAGCGAAAGACTGATCGACTTCATACCCTCCGAGACCCATCCAAACCACTATCAATAACTTACATACACTTCAACCCCTTCCCACTGAATAAAGTTCTTAAAAATTCTGCACACTGAAGATAGTTTGCTTAGCCATGCTCCCATTAGGCATAGAGGCATTATACCATACACAAACTACTGGTTGTCCACCTATAATCTGTTTACCGTCTTTTATGTGAACTGTCACCCGTAAATATCACTTTCTCAGTGGTCTCAGATACCACTTGTTTCCCTAACTCTTCCTACAAATATCCATGCTTTTAAATGATCAAAGCAATTGCTGAGCCTTAATTACCTTTCCCATTCCCAAAATCGTTATATTTGCTACCCCGCAGCTCACTTCATACGCTGTTTCCTGATTCTCTCCAATTTCATGCCACGTGTAGCTACCTACTACTTGTGTATGACTTTTTGAGTAGTATCCACTACACTATGACTACCATATCGGGTTATTCGTAGCACCCTTTGAATGTAGTTTTCGTTCTTATTTATTCACTCTATGGTAGCCTTTAAAATTTATGCATGGAAGCTGCTGCTTTAAGCAACATTAGGACAGTTTGTAACTTGTATGTACATACGAAAAAAATGAAAAAATTAGATAAAGTGACTAACATTTTTAATCCGATTTCTCAATCCTTTTTCCCTTTTTTGTGTTTTTTTTTCCTTTGTATAATATGTTCCCTGCATTTTTTCCCCTACGCAAATATATTTTGACCACTGCATACGCATGATTCTTCGACGTTAACTGAATTAATTTCTCTATAATATTTTTCGCTGTATGTGATCAAAATAGAATAAATGATATAAAGCGAAATAAAAATGAAAAAATATAACGAAGAAATAATAAAAAGCACGAAACCTTGGTTTAATCTGTCAGGACTAGTGCGGCTGTACAGGTAGGTATCTGTTATGAAAGGACACTGAATGACACTGATGAATGTGTTGAGTAGATCCAGTCTATCCCTTGAAACAAGTTCAGAAAGGCGTAGAAATCATCAGAAAACAGTCAGTCAAATCAGCACGCAGATAGATTTCACCAGAAAATTTCAGACAATGAAAAGTCACGTGATATGTCCCTCATTGGACAGTTATCTTACTACTACTGAGCTTAGTAGGATATAGAAATCTCTAGAAGCCTTAAGGACATTTATGATAATATAAATACCTTAGTTTCTGTACATAATTGAACCTTGCAATAAAGTGTTATTTTGCCGTATTTCCTGTCATCTCTATCGTGTTCACGTTGAAGCGTAGTTTAAGCCTGGGGGTCGAATCGAAGCTTCGGAGTCGAATCAAGCGGTCCACCTAGACGAGATAATAATTGACGATAGAGATTTCGTGGTCGAATACAGAAACCAACCCCGCGTCACAACAGAATGAACTTCCAAAATGAATTATCAACTCTTTACATCATTTAATCCGCTTCTTTCGTAACGATTGAACTCCGTTCGTCCTTGACATATCTGCAAGAAGACATGTGATTGGTTAATATGGTGTGACAGACATATGAGTCTAAGGCCAGACCTTATATATATATATATATATATATCCTGTATATTATCCGTTCTTTGTTGTTGTAATACATGTATATGAGCGACTAGTTGACTTCATGATAAATCAGTCGAATTATTATGCTTAAGCGATAGATTAAGGCAAGGCTGGGTGCTAGCTGTAAGGCGAAGCTCTGAGAATAACAGAATTGATAACACCGACTATCCCTGCTCAGATACAACATTCCTACTCTCAACAAACGTCGTGTTTCTTATCATTCAATTTCACTGAAAAGGTAGCATAATGCCTTTTAAGGACAAGGAGGAAACGATTTTCGAATTCCGTTCCTAGGTATTCTGTCCCTAGTTGTAAGCTCTAAAACTTAGTGCCATGCCTCGGCCGGTTATATTTCATCCACAGTTCTCCTACGACTAAAGCCAAATCAGGCTCTCATACCTCTGTTTTTCAACCCACTTGTATACTCAGTGTTGAATTACTATTGAACGTTACTCAGGTTGCTTCATCACTATCTGAACATCCATCACCAACCAACTATAAAATATTATGCAGTGAAGTAACACCTAGCACTTATGGCAACTTTACGAGCTTTCATCAACCTAATAGCTCTTATTTATGCCTCCTATACGATTAAGGTAGATCAGTAGTGAAAAAAAGTGCCGCTTCTAAAAACCTTTGGTCTAATATTCAGTTCCAGGATCCTGGCGCCATCCGAGAATTTTAAACAATGCGTTACACATTAACCACAACGTTTATTTCATAGCTACGTGGAGGGAGAAGGTTGTTGCCTGGTATACTTTCAGCGCTCGATACTGTAAAGGATTCTTAATAAAGCGCTATAACTCTGGCGAGCACCGCAATGCAAGACTGCTGTAAATACAGCTCCCCTCTAAATTTTCAATTGAGTGAGATCATAAAGTGGTGCCGTTTGAGTTGTAACCCACATCCTAATCTTATTACGCCGAAGAGGGAAACTAAAATCTCCATGTGGTTTCCAGAAACTATTGTGTTTCCGATTGGGATGTTCTGTCCTTGTTAATCCACCTGTTTGAATGAACTTGACGTACGTGTCTATCTAAAGCAGCTTCTGTGACGTGGAAGTAAGGAACATCTTATCTTGTCCCACGTTCAGCGTAAGCTTTTATTTCTCCATAAATTACATTTTGTTCATCATGATTCCAAAAGACTGGGTCTTATTATTGAAACATACAACTTAATACCTTCCCATCACGACAACAAAGTCAGGAGGGATGAACTAATAACATTATGTTTGTTCAAAGAAGCTTACCATGACCGATGTTTTAAGAAGCGACTAAACAACGATAAACGTACTACAGCTTTTCTTGTCTACAGTGATGAGACGTATAATAGTCCTGAAGCCATCTGCAAATTATTCAATAAAATGTCCTCTGATAACTACCTGCCAAATAACAACCAAGTCGACTGTATTATCCAATTTATCAATGCTCAACAACACTTAAACTCATCTGTGAGAATAATTAGTGCTGTTGAGTTTAGTTGCAGAGATATTAGTAACGTCAAAACATCCCAAGTTCTGATGTGAACGATACAAATGTCAACGTCCTCATACATGGCGGTCATGATATTCTAACCGACCTACTTAAGATCTTCACTATCTCATTAAAATCGTCTACTTACCCGGATACCAATAAAACCCCTTATATTATTCATATGCATATGTCATATTCATATGTCAGGCTCCACACCGGACGTTGGCAACTATCAACCAATCAACATTTCTCCTGTCGTCCTCAGAGTAGTTGGAAAAATAATCGACGAAAATGTACGTAACTATTTGCCTTCCTGTGACTTAACCATTCACCATCAACATGGCTTTCCCCAATCTTGATTGTGTATGACTTGTCACATGGGCTTCTTTAGCTTCATAGACACTTGCTGCGGTAAAAGTCACATAGTTCGTGTCTTACATTTTAATATCTCCAAAGCTTTTTACCCCTCTGACCACCTGCCTTCACTGAGGAAACTTAAAGCATTCTATACTGGCCTCTTACTATTAGATTGAATCAAGTTCATCTCCAGTAATGGCAAACGCATGATTATATTCGACTCTGTGCACTCCCAACCAAAGCATATGATCTCGCGAGTTATTAAATGTGATACTGTTGGTCCCCTCACCTTTATTTTCCACATCAATGCAACTGACGATCCCTGCTCAATATGGAGTTAACTCTGCGAGCGATGTTGACGAATTGATATAAATTTCAACAAATAGGATCTACTAAAAGTACTCAGTTCACCAGATAATGGGAAATAAGTAAGGTCAAGTGGACTACACTTTTAACTGCCATGGCCTTCCCACTTGTGTCAGTAGTCAGGAAGCTCTTCAATCAGCGTCAGCTATCAAGGAGCTGGGAAAAAGCAATAGTTACCACAATCCATAAGGCAGGGTTCAGGCAACAACCATCAAACTACCGAATGGCCGACTCAGAAATATTGCATATAAATATTGGAAAGGGTCACCAAGAAGACAATCATGGCCCTACAAAAAGCTGATAGACTTTAGAAAATGACCAACACTAACTGATGAACAACCTCTCATATGCCACAAATGTTTTACCACAAAGTGGAAGCTCAGCTCAATTGGCTGACAACAGAAAATCATTGAACTTAATCTACATAAACCTGGAGTGCCTCTGCAAACGACCAGATCAAGCTTGTATTATAACCAGAATAGCTTCAAGTGATTTATCATGGATGCTATAGCATAATAAAAATCAGAAGACAATGATAACTGAAGAGAAATATATATATTCGATTGTAAATAGCGTGCAAACGGGATTGTAATATCTATGCTGGCTGTCAACGGAAGTTGCTTCCATGATGCGTCACATATAAATTAGATATAAGTACGTTTAATCTTGTCTTAAAAGCATCATACCCAGTACTGTACTCTGCAAAACCAAGAACACTACTAACGCCTTAGCTCAGACCTCAAGAAGCGACAGTTTTTTAATTCTACCAAGCGAAGTTGAGGTCAAGATCTAGTGGTGATTCGTAACTTATGCTTTACTTTCTTTATTCCGCAATAACTTTTAGTAGGTTCGTGATGACACTATGATGGGCTAGACAAAGCGTAAACCCCAAACGAGTCCGGTATTGAATGCGTTTCATTGAGTTTGTGCCTACGTAGAAGTATTATTCGCAAGCAACCAATTGTAATAATCGACATGATGTTACGATACAACAGATAACACTAATGTGAACAAGGTGATTAAAAGTCTAAAATAATGCAATAATGTATGAGCATGATAAATCTAAAGAAATTTCGATGTGACTACGACATCAGATTATGTGATGGGCTTCACTCAGTAAAGTCGCTAATGTATGCACTACACTACACTGGTAGTTGGGAAATACAGTACTAATTAATGAGAGTGTGGCCTACAAAATACCCGCAACTATATTATCTATATATTCTTCAATTATTAAATAGGGTGAATGCATTGATTAGCTGCCATTTTCCCAGGGTTAACAAAGTTGTAAATGAAAGATTTAGGAATGGTAGAGAATTGTACGCGACTAAAACGCCGTTGGCGTGGTCTACCACTCCTTGTCTTCCTCCAAATTCTAATTTCTGAGCTTATTATAATTTTCTCTTTACTGACCCGGCCGTTGCTGCTACCTTGACGTGGTGGTCGGGCTTGCCTATCGTGATGAACCAATCGAGCTATACTGGCTGGAACAATAGTTCCTCAAGGTCCTACCATGCCAGGCAGGTCGGTTGAAGAGCGGTAAGACTAAAAGCAGCAGATCCAAGGTCTGAGGGCGAAGTCGTACTGCCGACTGTACAGAGGTGTGACGGCAGTAGGGTGTTTCCCTCGGACAACCAGCATAACAGCAATGCTGCCTTTCCACAAGGAGGGGTGGGGTTAGAAAAGGTTGACCCTAAAAATGCACACCTCGCCTTATCCTACGGATTTCCGTCTCCGGCGATAAGGTCTTCAACAAGTACGGAGCTAACACTAAAACTACTCACCAAAAGGTCGTGTGTGACCGGCCTCAAGCAGTTGTCCCTTGGGCACTGCGGTCACGCTCTAATCCAATTTCCTTTTTAGGTACCTCCAGAAGAACCCTTCCACGGTATGGGCAACTGGGAAGTGATAACTGCCCTAATACCTCTGACAGCACTCAAGACCACCGTATTCAAAATCATTTACTCTCTTCAATCCCTATCATTGCTCCTACCTTGACTATCAACTCTGAACTTCCTCTTCTAACTTTCTCTTCAAGTGTCACCACGTCCGACGATTCTAGCACTCGAATTAATGTCCCAGGTCTACTGAAACCCCGCTCCAAACTACACATTGGAGCTTTCGACGTACGCACCCTATGTCAAATCGGTCAGCAGACCTCGTTAGCTAAAACCCTGGAATCTCGTATGATTGATGTGTGCTGTGTCTCCGAAACACGCATACAAGATCCTAGCGTGGTCATTCACTTGACCTCACCTTGCCAAAACGGCGAGGCGACAAGATACACTCTCCGTTTATCTGGCGATTCGATAGCCAGCTCTCGTGGACTGGCGGGTGTGGGCATAGCGCTAAGCATGAGAGCAGAACAAGCACTATTAGAATGGATCCCTCTTAATAGTCGCCTATGTGCTGTTCGACTAAACGGCTCTGTAAGGACTCGGAGGAATAGGGACACTCGTCGTTGTCTTTTCGTCGTTTCCGCCTACGCTCCCACTGACTGCAGCCCAGACGAACTGAAGGATCAATTTTACAGAAACCTTTGTGAACTTCTTCAAAAAGCCAAGCACTCAGACATAGTAGTCGTCGCAGGTGACTTTAATGCCCAAGTAGGTAGTTTGGACCAAACAGAAAGACATTTAGGCGGGTATTTAAGTGTTCCAGCTCAGAGAACAGATAATGGTGACCGTCTGCTGCAACTTCGCTCAGACAATCATTTATTCTTAGCGAATACTAATTTTAGGCATAAGGAGAGACATCGCCTAACGTGGCGACCCCCTTCACCAAGACAACGATGGACTCAAATAGACCATATTGCCATCAGTCATCGTTGGAGAGGCTCGATAGAAGATTGCCGCTCGTTCTGGAGTACATGTTTAGACTCTGATCATGCTCTAGTACGAGCACGCATTTGCTTGCACCTCACTGGACGTAGAAAGGCCACATTAGGAAAACCCATTAGAATTGATCTCAGAAGTACATAAACCTTATGAAGGCTCTTTACTCGAACACTACCAGTCGAGTCAGAGCTTATGGCGAACTGTCATCTGACTTTGCGACCTCAAGTGGTGTCCCTCAAGGCTGCCCACTATCTCCGTTTTTGTTTAATTTTATCATAGACGTGCTACTGGAAGTAACGCTCTCTTCGGCTGAATTTTCTGGGATTGATCTCCTTCCAGGAGGTCCACTTATCGACTTAGAATACGCAGACGACATAGTCCTGTTTGGTGAAGACACTGATAAGATGCAGTCTTCTGGTCGCACTGAGCAACAAGGCCAGGATGTTTGGGATGCAAATTGTTACTTCAGGACTGGCCTGCGTCAACCCCTGAACTAAGGATAGGGAGTGAAGAAGTTGAATGCGTTGATAACTTCACTTATCTTGGAAGTCTGATCAGCCCTAATGGGTTGGTGTCTGACGAAATTTCTGCACGAATTCGAAAGGCTCGTTTGGCTTTTGCCAACTTACGTCATCTATGGCGTAGGCGTGATATTCGTCTATCAACTAAAGGACGAGTATATTGCACAGCAGTTCGTCCTGTTCTACTTTACGGCTGTGAAACATGGCCATTAAGGGTAGAAGACACTCGTAGGTTACTAGCGTTTGATCACAGATGTCTTAGAAATATATCTCGTACCTGCTGGGATCTCCGGGTAACTAATAATAAGGTTAGACGAAGGGTATTAGGGAATAATGGTAAATCTGTTGATGAGGTTATGAAACTTCATCGACTGAGATGGTTGGGGCATGTGTTACGTATGTCTGAACACCGGTTACCACGTCGCTCAATGATGACTAGTATTGGGGTGGGTTGGAAAAGGGTTAGGGGCGGCCAAACCAAAACGTGGCATCAGTCGTTGAAGTCACTAACTTCTGGTCTGAGCCACATTGGTAGATGTCGACTACCTGGTTGGGGTCCGCGTGACTGCCGTACCCAGTGGTTGGAGACTCTTGGTGACATGGCTAAGAATCGATCACAATGGCGTAGGTGTATACATTCTTTGTCTTCACGTACACCTTGAGACTAAAATTACTCTACCTTTCTTTCTACAAACTAATTTTTTTTCTCTCTCTCTACATATTATATCCTTATATGCAATCTTCCTTTTATATATTACTACCATTAAAGTAACTGATTCTATGAATTCGGTGATCATCTTGCTATGCTGTTGAGGTGTGGCAACTTGGACCGATGCACTTAAGTGCCTGGTTCTACGTTGTATCTGTCTTCTCTTTACTGAATCACTTTTTATCTCAAATCTCATCTCTGATCTCTATGCCTTTCCATTAGTACTTACTCTGTTACTACCTTCCCCTACTCTGGGATTTGGTCCGACAATTTAATCTATATCTGCTTATTGAGGCATGGCAACTTGAACTGATGTACGCATGTACCAAGTTCTACGTTGTAACTGCCTGACTGACTGGCGTGGTCTATACGAGGACTACTTTACTTGATACATGATACACCAATATTGCACACAATCTCGACTTAATGCATTTCATTCACATACCAAGGATTCAGTACTAATCTAACAATATACTACTCAGATCTATTATATAAGGTTTGCAATGATTCATGATAAACTTAGAACTGCATATTTTTACACTTTTAAGAAAAGTTAGTCAGAATCTTTTGTTGGAAGCATTTTGCAATCATAGTAGGAGATTGTACACAACGAAAACATATTGACAGAGAAAATAATATCTCAGAAAACCACTTCGATTCACTCAGGACAAGTTAGTCAATGAAACTAAACATTCAGATAAATAATCGATATGAGCGAATCAATTTCGGGTCACAGAACGAACATCCGTCACAAAAAAACCAATTGCATAGTGTCTCACACTATCTATAGGTTTTCGCTTGAAAGTATAATGTTTCACCTTAAAAATTAGTGAAAACGCATCAAGTTTGGAAACTAAGCAAAGAAACAATGTAAGTAAAATCACCGAAAAATTAGTCTTAAGATGAATACTGAACACAATCTAATATGCGCGATTCCGTAAGTCATTTTCTGCATTATATGCATCCAACCTCTGTATTATGCGAGATAACATGGATGGAGTGCACCCATTCGTAAATAAGTTTGTGACAGTTGCTTCAATGACACGCATAAAGGGAAACATCACTTATACAAGAAAACGTTGAAAACCCTGGAACGCATATAACTAGTGATTCGCAGAATAACGAACTCAAGTATAATAGCATATAAAATTGGTAATTACGTCTTTATCAAGGTCTCCATCTTAATACCAGACTACTTTAATAAGTCTAGACAACGTGTGTTTATAAATAAAATTTAAAAGATATTACAGATATCTTTGATATTTGCAAACAAGATATAAGTGAAGTGCACATTACTGCAACAAAAGCATAACATTGTTAAAAGATAGGAAACTTTGTACATGTGTTACTGAGTGATTTTATTCAGCATCAATTACAATGTGAAAGACCAATTTCGGCATAAAATATAAGAGCTTAAAAAATTACGAGTGCAGAAACATGATTCCTAAACAAACTATGAACAGAGTCTAAATAGGAATGCGAAGGCTGAAGTAATTTTAGGTTTATAATGTTGGCATAAAGTTTCCTTAACCAAATATCATGAATTAAAAACCCTTATCAGTAAATTAGAGACATTCTCACTGTTAGGATAAAAGATACATGAAAATAACATCAGGTAAGTCAACAGAAAATCACATTTTACAAAATAACATCATATTACCTATGAGACATTGCATACTCATGAATGACATGGAATGAAATAACTTCAACAGTTCAAAATATAATGATTCTATAGACTATTATTCATCTTTAATATGTATTTCCCCTTCGGCAAGTTGCCTCCAATCGCATAACCGACGATGATAACTTCTTGCAAATGCATGAATAATCGATACAACAAATGACAGTATAAGTGCAGTAATGAAGATAAATAATCCCATTTGAAGCCAACTTTGTTGCTAAAATGTAATTTTAAAAAATTATCACAATGTATATATAAAACTTCAAAAAATCGAGATTCGCACATTTACAAAAAAAAAGATCTATTAGAAAAATACACAGAATCCCCCATGACGACTTTTAAAATTACTCAGAAAATCTCTCTAGAAAGTCATTGAAATCACAGAAATGCTAAAACCTAACCCACTAAAACAACTCGTAAGAAATGGGGAGTTTTGACCGGATAGCCTGTGCAAACAAACTATAAATATCAATTACTTTCAGAGCGTAAATATATCTTTAGTTTACACCGGATTGTCTTTTCAGTATCTAATTAGGGTTCGAGCGACTAGTACTTTACAGAATTAAAAGATGTCATAAATTAGAGTCATCCGTTAGAATACAAGACTTCCCAAATATTTACGAAAATAAGTGTAAACAGTATCTTATCATTAAAAGCAACGGTAAGCGAACACAAAACTTGTAAGAAGCTATTTGCCTGTAAGATATGTATGTTTCAAGTCGGTCATCCACCAAGTAAACTCTGGTATACATGTACATAGGTTTAAGTTGCGATGCCCATCAGCATAGGAAGATGAACACTAATGTATCAAGAGTGACAGTAACATCAATGGCAGTAAAATATATTCGAGAATATAACTTAAGAACTAATTCATAGGGAAAAACTATGTAATAAATTTAGAGCTTAGGATCGAAGAAAATGTAAACAGTGAATGCCTAGGCACCACTGCATCCCCAATCGTCGGTTACGATAATTGTGCGGACGCAGATCAGATAGTGTACGCCTACAAACCTGCTCAGACTAACAATTTGATCCCAACTTTTTCTTATCGCAGTTCCATGCCACTCGTCGTGCATAAGAGTAAGCGGTGTTTGAAAATATGTGGTACTTGTTCAAGTCACCTCAGACAGTGAAAATCATCAAACCAACAGATCGACTTAACATCTTTCCCCAGTTTCGAGTAAAAATGTCTCAATATGATAGTCGCATAATATGATCTGAGTGTAATAATTAGAAGTAACTCTTGTAAAATACCGACCTATAAATATGAATGGAAAAATCTGAATGAAGAATAGATTCGATGATATGCATACAAAAGCCTTGTTTACAGTTGTTTTGCTACATTTACTACTAAGGGATAACTAATTAATTAGGTGAACGACAGATGACATTAAACAAATATTTATAATTTATCCAGTCTACTAAGGAGATTCAAATTAAAAGTGAAAAGTATTCGAACTAATAATTGTTCTCAATAGCTTCGTCATTAGTCTCATACAGTTATAAATCCATGAAAATTCCATTACAATGTCCGAAATAAGGCAAATATAAATTACATACTAAAATTAGTAGTCATTATACGGTCTATTTGTTGTGTATAAATAAATTAATTCTAACATGTAATTATATGCACAATGAGTGCCTGAAATATACTTTCTTTACCTACACTTACATCAACTATCTAAAAAAAATGAATAAAGTTGGGATGCAACTGGGAAATGGAATCGAGGAAACGCGTTTGGCTACAGTTGGAACTTATTAAGTGGCTGTATCTGGATGCCAGTGATGACTGATTAAATGCATTCCTTAACAACATTAACGGTAGGATGCAAACACAATCATTTCAAATATATCTCTGCTATAAAGTGTGGCTATATGGACTCGATAGCTCAGTGGATAAAGTAGTGATGCATGATACAAATAAACTTAGCCCCCAATTCGGTGTGAATATAAACATGGGAAATTCAACTGACGAGTCTCAAACAGGATGAAACGTGAGTCTTGCATTTTAAACTACTCAAGATGTACATATAGCAACTGAAACTAATCAAATTCATTATTAAATAACATCAACATGGAGATCCAAAAATGCAAACTAACCAAAGAAATATTAAGATTGTAACACAAACTAACAAACAAATGTAACGAATACAAAGCTAAAGAATCGCTGTTATTATAATAATTATTATTACTACTATCAAGTTTAAAACATTATAGATCAATGTAGGTTTTTTAGCTCATTTACCAGATAGAAATTAGCTAACCTGGCTTCGATACAAATGTGACGATTAGCGATACTTCCGGGTTTCCGCAAACCGGATTAAGTGGAGCAGGTTAATGCAGATAAATGCATTTTATCAATTAAATCAATTCTAGCGATCAACAAAATGGCATAAATGGTCGCTTAAATGACTTACTCCATTGAATTCTTTATTGTGTAGACTGGCTTTCTGTTGATGTAAGTATTCAAGGAAGGGAGATTGTAACTGTTTACCATACACTGGAATACGACTATAGTTTTTTAAATGATAAATATAATACAAAATAAATGTTACTCTTTGAGGAATATATATACATACAGTACAACAGCTTGCTACGGGAAACTTTTTTAAGCTAGTATATGAGGATAATAAACAAATAATCGTCTAGTGACTACAAAAAAGACCAGTTAATTAAAATACGAAGGAATACCCTACGCAATTAATTTACTTTAGATAATCTCCACTGAATAATTTGGGTCAGCATATATTATAGAATGCAATCATTCTGTGACCAGAATTAGGGTAAGATTACTTCAAAGATCACAAATTGAGACATACAAATTTCCTGCGTTTTGAGGGTATGAAGTTAATTAAGATTAGAAATTGTAGCCACTTATCTTAAAGCTGTTTTTTTCGCATTAAAATCCACTGTCTAACTCGACCTGGGTAGTATTATCAGCTAAAAGACACATGAAAAATATAGCATGTAGCTTGATGATATATTAAGTTTGACAAGGCGTATAGATACCTCCAACACAATGGTTATCTAAAATATATGGCATCCTATTGACGGCTCGGCAATTAAAAACAAATGTGTTGAGTTGAGTGGGCATCATCTTAATTTCTGTATGAAATCTGAGAATATTACTTTAATGAATAAACCGAAGTAGGTGTAATGAGGTTTGAGAGTGAATAAGTACAGCTTTAGTCACCAAGTAGCAACTACATAGTATAATAAATATAGTCTATCCCAAATAACCACTATCGTGATCTTAATTTGTGCGAGCACAGTATTTTTCAGTCAAAGTATTAGGCTTATAGTTATTCAAAATATGTCTAGCACAATACAACTGTATCCAGACGAAAAAACTATTGTAAAAGCCATGCTGCAAACTTCCCAAGTAACATTAAACCGTTATCTTAGTTGAGATGCTTTGCGTCGACTATACAAGAAAGATGATCAGCACCATAAATCCTATTAGACTTGATAGATATAGCTTCGGAAAATTTCAGTAGAAGGAAGTAGTTGCTTGTTAAACATCCTGAAAGATTTCACAGTATTTTCCTTGTCTTGAGTTATACAGATGTTAGGAAATCGCACTCTCAAATATCCGTATATTTTACGACACACCTGATGAACTTAAGGTAGCCACTTTTTTTCTGTCCTATTAATATAAGTGCTGGAGCAGATAAACGTAAACTGATGCATACAGTTAGTGGTAATATGAAAGTCCCTGCTAACTTTTGATCAAGTTAATCAAGTTGTGGTATTTAGACTTATATACACTATCCTTTCAATGACATTCAAGTTAAGATGAAGAAAAACAGGTTTTATGCTGACTGAAGGCTTTTTTGACAAATAATTTACGAACATACTCCATCTCTGGGTCATATCTCAATGTCCATCAGTTTTTATTTTAGCCTACTAACAGTACTTCTTACAACTACTACTTTGCAGCTTACTAAATTAGCTATCGGAATCCATGTACAATTTATCAGATGTACCCGTCAAATGAATTGGACGTTGTAACATGATTTTCATTGCATGACAATAATACGTGAAGCAATTCATGCTCCTCATGTTTCGTAGTAAACTGAATGTTTCTGTTTGTCATAATAAGTGACCATAAATAAGTGGAACGCATGTTCTTGATCGCTGCACACGATGTGTTATCATTATATTTGGGATAGGATTTAATATTGACAATTGACTAGTCAAGCACAACCGTCTTAAGATTAGCTAAAACAACATTTTAAAACAGGACGAAATAGATTTGTTATTGTTATGTTTTACGACTTATGACCAATGACTGCATAAGTTGTATTCACTTTAAACCTCGTCGCCAATTGTTATGTATTGTGGAAAATACACAATGCCCTTGATGATTGCTAATCACTGTACAGACACGTCCGCCCCGCAACTACCAGTCCCCAAGCCGGAATAGAGGAAAAACAACGATTGATGAGCCAAACAGATACAATTGGATCAAACTATATCTCAATCATGCCTTCATATATACACAAAATCAGACCACACAGCAAACCAATTAGGAAACTAACATTAATACATAACTAAGGAAATAGTGGTAGTGAATAGGGACAACTTGTACACAACTAATTAACTGTAGTCCATAATAAGAGAAAATATAATAACAGTAAATATGCTAAACGGGAGGATAGGGTAAGAGGAATGTAACAATAATAGAAATGTAATGTTTACACTACTCACGACCGGAATTAGTTCTAAAAAACACAGTTCTGGAAGTTTTTCACTTTTCTTTAGTGGTCCGACAAAACAGTTATCGTTAGTCTTATCAATCAGAAAATACATGGCTGTACGATGCCATCAAACTGCAACGGATTGTCTTTTGGGAATGCAAAATGCTGGTGTTTGAAAATAGGTTACCATTACTCACTCAAGTATGTGACGACAACGTTCTCAAAATGTTTTTCTAGTAAGGGGCATAAACTGGAGCTATTAAGCTTAATGGTTACACATAATGCACAATAATTTTACACTGATTTCGTCTTTTTTTACAGTAATGATATAATCTTCACGAATTTTCTAACAAATCACAACAAAAGTAATAACAATGTGGCACCTATCATATCGAAAGGTATAAAATGAAAATTCATTTCTGTCACTATTTTAGCATACATGTTTGTCATAATAAATTCATACTTTGTTTACTAACGATAATTCATTCGATTTATATTTAATAAAATGTGTAATCATTCAGTAATGCTGCAAGATAAATTGACTTCATACATCTTAGTGTATGATGATATCCACAAACTGTTTTACGTTCCACATCTAAAAAAGTCAAAATATATGTAGCTTTTTCTACTGTCATATAGGCTACCATAATCATATGGTAGGAAATTATTTAATGAAGATGATTAAAAATATACAATGGAAACAACTATGACACGTGAAGTGACTTAAATCATACGTAATACTCATAAGTACAGATAAGAGATGGTTCAATATAATGGTAAGAACCATAAGGCCTAAAAATGTTAAAAATAAAAAAACAAAGTTAAAATCATGTCACACATTTAGTACACTTCGGGTAATTTGAAACATCAGTTTAGTGTGTGAATAGAAGGTACGGAAAGAGAAACAGTAGAGAAACATGGTAGAGATTGCATCCCCAACGTTCAATGAAGATGAAGTGTATTTAGTAGCCTTATGGGTGAACCATATAAAACAGTTAAAATGCAAGAAATATATAAATTAATTTAATTCGCAGATATAAGGAACTGTGTTCACTATTATAAAGTAAAAATTTTATGTAGATAGTTGTTTATCTAAACTCGACAGTTATTTCGGATATATATGCAGCAGACCAATTAGCATTTAAGAGAATAAAAAAGAGCAACCTACCTTATTAGTTCAACTAATGTTTCTACATGATGCTCAGAACTTAAAGCGATCACAGTTAGTTGTTGTAAATGAACCTTTATCAAGGCTTTTCCAATAAATGTTGCTCCAAAGAAAGACCAGAATGATACCAAAAAGTGCCCACAAGTTACTCCAGCTAAATCAAATAGTGGGTTAGGAATCTAAATAGAAACATAAAATTTATTTATAACATCGCTACAGTTTACCGTCAAACAGCATGACTCACATACATTAGAAGGAAGCATAAAACCACTGTAATAATTTACCTACATATTCAGTTAATTCAGTCATCATCATCATCAACAACGTAACACCGGGTACATACGCACATAGGTTCAAGTTGCCATATCACATTAGCACTACGAGATTACAGAGGTAACATAATAACAGAATACAAGAGGGAAGAGTAAAGTAAAGGTGTGCAGAAACTAATAATAGGATTCAAGATTTAGATGAAGATAAAGATTGAATACATTCGCGCCACTGTGACCGATTCAGAGCCATGTCTCCAAGTGTCTCTAGCCATCCATTGTGACTATCACGCGGACCCCAACCAAGTAATCTGGATCTACCAACATAGCTTAGTCCGATAGTCAAAAACTTCATGAACTGATGCCACGTTTTGGTTTGGCTGCCCCTTACCTTTTACCATCCTACTTCAACCCCAGCCAACATCGCGTGACGAGGCAGGCGGTAGTCTGGTATGTGCAACATATGTCCCAGCCATATCAGTCGATGAAGGTTAATGACCTCTTCGACTGATTTACCATATTTCTCAAGAACCATTTGCCTAACCTACATATTACTTATTCTACTGTGTTACGAAGATCTCTATGGTCAAATACCTGAAGTCGACGCATATCTTGAGTTTTCATGGCCCACGTTTCGTAACTAAATGTTAAAACGGCGCGGACTGCTGCGCAGTGCATCCGGCCTTTCGTTGAGAGACGGATATCACTCCTGAGCCACAAGTTGCGTAAATTGGCAAATGCCAATCAGGCTTTTTGAATTCGTGCTGAGATTTCGTCAGACACCGACTTCCGAGATAAGTGAAGCGATCAGTTTATTCAACTACTTCACTCCCTATAACTAATCTAGGTAAAGAAGCAGGTCAGTCCTAGAGTAACAATTCGCATTTAGAATGGGAGTAGCCCATCCCGAATATGCTTGCATTGTTACTTAAGGTGCTCAGGAGACTGCATATTGTCTGTGTATTCTAAGTTAATGAGAGAACCACCTGGAAGGAGATTAATTCCTGAGGATTTTAAAGAAGTGAGTGAGACTTCTAAGAGTACATCTACGACAAACCCCACTTGAGGATGAAATATCTCGTAACAATTCACCATATGATCTGACTCAACTAGTGATGACCGAATAAAGAGCCTTTATAAGGTTTATGTACTTTTGAAATACACCTTTTAACAACAAACAGTCACAAAACTTCACGGTCTATTGAGTCGAAAGCTGCATTCACGTCCAGAAATACGACTATAGTTGGGCATTGGTACATATGTCTATGTTCGAGCATCTGGCGCAGGGTGAATATTTGATAAATCCAACCACGTTCAGGTCTGAAACCAGCCTGGTTTTCTCGAATCTGCTGTTCTCTAGTATTGGATAAACGCCGAATGATTATAGAGGATAATATTTTAGATACTCTATAAGTCAAACTGATTCCTCTGTGGTTGTCACAAGAGGATTTATGTCCCTTTTTTAAATTAGAACGATCAGTGAACGAGACCAGTCAGATTGGATGATGTTCAGTTCCCAGACGTTGTTATCTAATATATCAGTCAACCTACCAACTAAGGCTGGACCACCATCCTTAAAGATATCGATAGACAACCTATCAAGCCCTACTGCTTACCCTCGCTCCAAGTTACTTATAGCCTTTTCAACTTCACTGATTCGGGGGGCCTGTGTCAGTTTTCCATCCAGGTAGCTTGGGGATATTAGGTAAACTAAGAGTAGCTGGCGGCCAGTTGAACTGTTCCTGAAAGTGTTCCGCTCATCGTTCTAATCTTATAGACTGACAGTGAATCATAGACCCATCTTTTTCCGAGATAATTTTACTAAACACAGATTTATTAATACCGGTGCCCTTGATAAGTTGGAACAGCTGTCTATTATTGCCCGCCGCCACCGATGCTTCCATCGCTTTTGCTTTTGCTGCCCACTACTGTTCATGATCCTTACGTAGACTCTTTACCAGTCTACGTTTCAATTGTCGTCGCTCTTCATCATTCTCCGAGCCTGCTGGAATGATTTTTGCGGGCCTCCATCAGTTTACTAGAAGTTCCAGAGATCCAATGGTCTTTGATAACCTTTGGATTGAAGTTAGATACAGAAAATGCTGCTGGGTTTACACCTGCTTTAAATTGTTCCAAGCTGTTTCGGGATGAATTTGTTGGATGTGGGCAACTAAATGCTTAGCAAAACCATTTTTAAATGCCATTTTGGCATTTTCAGTCTCAAATTGATATGTAAGGAGTTTGCCTGATGTGAACTTTCTGCGACGCATAGAAATACGTACACTCACTAGAGCGCGGTCAGAATCTAAGCACGTGCCCAAGAATCAGGGACAGTCCTTTATCCAGAATCTCTAACGATAGCTGATGTCGAGGTGGTTGATTTGCATTCATTGTTGTGCATACGTTGGAGGTCTCCAGGTTAAACAATGTCTCTCTTTATGCTTAAAGTTTGTGCTACCTAGAAATAAACGGTAATCTAAACATAACTGGATCAGACGACCTCCGTTATCCGTTCGCTGGGCAGGTATGCCAAGTGACCCACCTAAGTGTTTTTCAGCCTGATTTAACCTACCGACTTTCAACTAATAAGACGTTCAACATTTTGTAAGAATGTTCAAACATATTTATGATTTGAAATGGGAAGCATAACTAAGCAGAAAAATCGCTCACGTAATACACGCAACAACTATTGAGGGATAAATCTACTATCAATCGCTTCCAAATTATTGGCTCCCATTATACATCGCAGATTGTCCAGAACGTGTAGAAGATTGACTCACAAGAAGTAGGCTGCTTTTCGATTAACTCGTGGATGCAATCATTATATCTTCACCCTCAACCAAGTGTTGGGACACCGACAAACGTATACTTGGACAACAATCGTTGTTCGCTGACATCAGGGTTGCCTTCTATCCGTTCAAAAGGACTGAACTCTGGAAATGTTTGCTGAAAACGCATAGTTTACCATCTTAAATGGTCTCCGCACGAACGCCTCAAGAACAATGATAGTATAGAACCACCGTTTTTCACAGTTCCGACAGTGGGTTCACGCAGAGTTACCTAATTCCACTATTCCTTTTTAGCTTTGCCATCGATGATATTCTAAAAACAGCTCTGAAGGTAGTGTGTGATGATGTGGATGTGTTACTTCGAAAAAAGCCTTTAAACCTTGAGTATGGAGATGATATTGTCTTACTGTGTGATAACACACAAACCACCCGAGTAAGGAATTAGTATCCGTAGGTATGGCAAATACTCTCCACTTGACAAATGCAAAATGCTTCTGGAAGGTTGGTAGGAGACTGTACTTGACCTCACTCTTTGAGATGAACAGTCAGAAATAGTCCAGAAGTTTGTGAATCAGTTCATGACAATTTGAGCTGCTTTTGGAGCCATCTTGATATGAATCTAACTATAAAAGGTCAATTTCAAAACGCATCCCCAACGTTCAATGAAGATGAAGTGTATTTAGTAGCCTTATGGGTGAACCATATAAAACAGTTAAAATGCAAGAAATATATAAATTAATTTAATTCGCAGATATAAGGAACTGTGTTCACTATTGTTAAGTAAAAATTGGCATTAACCAGCTTGTCCAAGACATATATTTGGTAGCACATCATTGCCTTCTCCCAAGCAATCTGGAATTTTAAATTTTCACCAATCATTCAGAGGTTTGGGTGTGAAGTATTAGTCACATCAACCACAATTCAGGATGAAATGAACGTAATTAACTCAGTCAACTGCTATATCTCAGACTATTGTCTTTGCAGCATTCATTCACCTCTCGATCACAAACACAGAACGTGTGGAAAGTTGTCTAAATTAAACAATGTTACCTGCTCGGGCAGTTAAAAATAATGTTTCTCCTTTTACACCGCTCAGTTGTTCACATTCTACGTACTGCATTTTACTGCTTTATTATTATCATTTGTTCTATAAATATCATGAATGGTAATACTGACGTGACGAAAATTATCTGCGGTACTAGTGTTTTAGTTAGCTTATACTGAATATGGAGGACGGTCTGTGACGACAAACTTAATCTTAAATCGATCATCATCACAACCAGTACGACTGGTTGCAGGTCAATACTTAGTACCAACAGTAAGTCTCACATTCATTTCTTTTACTAAATCAAATAGTTATCGCGTTCCCGTTCTCTACACCTTGCATCTACACACCAGATTTACCCGGAACTCAATATTAGCCCAACTCTTATTGACGAGGGTGATAGCTTTGCCCACTCAGCCGTGAGGAAACTCAATCAGCTACAGAAAAACCGCGATGCCTCACTAATTAAACTGGAATGAGGACTAAGAGTTATAAGGACGATTACAATAGTTGCCACTTACTACTGTGGAAGAAAGACTCTGCATTTTAGTACAACTTCTGCATCAAATGGTTTTACTGTGGTTGTTGTGCCTAATTACCATAGCTGTACTATGGTTTCATGATGAAAAATCCTTACCCACTTTTTTGGTAAATATGTCTTAGGATGCAGAGTTAAGACTCTCGTAGAACTGAAAGTACAATAAGAAATGAAATCCCCTGCTGTTCAAGAAAGAAAGTGTTTGGAAATTATCGAAAAGCCCAGATGACAAATTTGCAAACAAATTCAATAAGGTGGGGATTCCACCAGCTCATCTATATCTACAAGACCTCGTGAGACGATTGTTCTACTCTCTCAGAAGTATACATCAAACATAGTGATGACGCAATATTGCCTCTGCTGCAATACGTAGGAAAGAACCTACCAAGTGCTCAGGCCGCAAGCAACTAGCCTCACTTTAAGCCAGTAGAGGCACATTAAAAAGCAGTGAATTAGACCCCATAGTTTCTTTTAACGATCAGATCTCCAACGCTAGTCTACTCGAAAGCAGGGACTTAAGTAATTGACAACAGTTGAAAGTTCTGACACTACTCTTGGACTAAGTGTCATTCCGGATGTACAAGCGCAGAAACTCCACCGTGATGCTCTCCTTCACTCAGAGCTTTACTAGACTCACCTACTGCAACAGAAAATGTACTCATTTTGGTCACAACTGCCCTCAGTCAGAAAGAACACAGTAATTAGAGTGAAACGTGACAAACTCTTGTCATCACAGGTGGTGACAAGAACACGACCAGATAGTGAAATAAAGACCACCACCATGTTTGTTCATGGGATCAAGGATAAAGAAAATGGTGCCGCAGATGAGCGCTTTGAAAATGACATACAACCGTGTAAGTGGCTATCTTGCCGATTGAAAGTGAGCAGCACAATATTTATGGGGGTAAACAAACTACCTTATCCACTGAACTTTACAAGTATCAGATTACCTCGATTGATGACCATGGCTTTTAGGAGCCAGAGGGATATGGCCACAGTGCTGGATAAATAATATAAAATGAAGCACGTATTAAGCAGCTACATTCGTTGATACAAAGGCGGACCGAGATGGCTACGTAAGACGCAAGCAGGAAAGATAGTCGAGACGCCTGTATCCACTGCTCTCAATCAACGCCTTCCACAGGGAGCCAGAGACTACCACAATAGGCGAAAAACACCCGATCAATTCAGGTTCTATGGAACTGGTCGCAATTTCTCCGACTCGAGATCACTAGATCGAGAATAGACGTAGCTAGAAGCAAGTCTAAAAGTCTTCAAAAAAAACATAAGGGGAGAGACTGAGAAGTAGAATAAGTGAATTCAATCAAATGTGCGATTACTATGGACTACAGATCATGATCGTAACAAAAACCTGGCTGCAACCAGATGTTAATGACAATCGAAGTTTAAGTCGAGGGCATGTCACTACTCAGATGAGATAGGGAGTATATCAAGGGTGGAGGTGGGTTACAGTGTGTATTAATTTTAAAATTAACACCACAGCACCCTCACACTCCATTCTCGTCACCCCATAGAGTCCGTTTGGCGATGCTTCGAAATGAAAGCCACAAAATTCCCAACAGACGGGCATATACCGGCCCCCTATATGAGGCCTCCATAAAAAAGTGCAAATCCTCCATGTGCTGCCGACAATCTCATACCCTCAGCACAACTGGATAATCATCGTGGAGAATTTTAACACACCATAGCTGAGGACAACACCAATCAGATGGTTTGATAAAATTTCCGCGATAACCATGAATAGTAGAGGTCTTTTCAAGCACATAGGAAGTAGCGGGGGGTGATGTTGTGACAGGGCACCATCAAGGTTGAACTACCGAATAACGAACACGTTCACGTATCAGCTCCTCTAGGGAATTGAAACCACGAAACAGTCCCTTTCAACATGGTCACCGGTGAAAGGCTACCATAGGAAAAGTTTCTTCTATGTCTGTCACAAAAAGGCCAACTATACAGACATAAGGGAGCGATCACTAAATGCTCCGTAGCTACAAAAACAGCTACACCTGTCCATAGATAACCACTAAGTAGCCATCAAGTAAGCAGTTTCAGAAGCCATATCTGGTAATCCTCTTCCCCCTTTCTAACGAGTAGACAAACTAGGCGATGACAAGGAGTTTCATCAAACCAATCTGGTTAAGAGAATATATAAAATATTTGTACCGGCTTATGACTTAACGCAAACCAGTGAGTCAGGAAGCTTTTACCATCAGAGGAGTCGCGGGAGGGGTTGAAGTGAATCCTTACTAATAAAGAAATGGAAGAGATTTTCACAACACACTCCACAAAGCAATTTAACCAGGCTCACCCTAACTTAACTCGCAGCGCCTCCCTAACCACACGGGCAACCACAAGTGCAACCCCAGGCTACACCCAACTTGCATCAGGGCCAGTCCTACAAAGCTGAAGGCGCTTTTTCTAGGTAAGTCCCAAGGCCGTGGCAACATTTATAACGCTATCCGAGAGGCATGTGCAGGGACAATATATACCACTGTCCGCAACGTCTTCCAAAATTCCCTAGACAGTAAAGAAATTCCAAGTTAGTGCAAAAAGCCATTTTTTCCCAATTCAAAGAAGAGGACTGATGAGAGACAACCTGCTATACAACAACTCGTGTACTTTCAATAGTGTCGACAGAATTAAAAATTTTGGTGATGGAGAAAGTTTACCGACCTGACACGGGATATTTCATAAAACGCAGCACGGCTTCAGAGAGAGGAGATCTTGTACTAAAAACGCTTTCTTAACATGGAATAGCTAGACAAACTGGTGGAATAAAAAAATCCCAGCTCACTAGCTGATGCATTTGGCACTGTCTCACGAAGTGCTACTGGAAAAAACCTCAAGTATAAGCTTCGCAAAGTGCCATCCTAAAACCACTGCTTTTCCTACTTTTCATCAACTATCTACGCAAAGGACATAAATAATCAGTACTGAATTATGTAGATGACGTGGATATATGGAGGGTCGTGCAGTGAGACGACGACATGCAGGCACTACAACAGGATCTGTTTCAGCTCGAACGCTGGTAGCATGTCAACGGTCTGAAATTCAACGCGAAGAAATTCAATGTTATATATATCTACACTCTGGAAGTGCGGATTCGTCACTACTACCCCTGTGGAGACCGTCTCTCCACCGATTCAATAGAAAGAAATTTAGGTCTTACCTTGTTTAACAAGCTTGATATAGCGACAGTTATAAGATAATCCCTACCAAATCCTCGAAAACGTTGAGGACACTCACCCTTGAAGCCTTTCCCTACCTACAAGTTCAATATTCGACCATACCTCGAGATACGCAGTTTTTTCACTGACTTCCTCCTTAAACAAGAAGTCGATCTACTTAAAAAAATGCGGAAACGGGCGTTAAAGTGGATTAACAAAATCAGCTTAAGGTCGTACGAAGACCCAGTTCGTTCCCATGGCCTATTCTTGCATTGCTACAGAAGAACCAGTAAGGACTCAATAAACGTCTACTAAATCTCGAACAACTTAGCCCATCCGTCCAAGGTAGTATTGTTTCAGATCACTCGTAGTCTGCAATTAAACAATCCTCACATTATGGGGAATACTAGAATCCTGTCACGTTTCACCCTGGTTTAAACTGGCTCTTTAAAACGTGATTGGTTATTGGATAATCCCTCCACCTGTGTGCTACTTTTAAAATTTCTCCACGCTTGGACGAAGTTGAGAATGGAGCCTCGACAGAACAGTGTGAGGACCGAAATAGATACAAAAATAAAGCAAAAAATGGAACGCGACCAACTTTGTTTGTGGAAATCGCCTTTGCTTACGCTGTACTATTTTTTCCTGGAGTGTCTGTTTAGATTCACTCAACTGCGATTTACTGTGTTAAAAAACAGGACTACATTTATCCTTGTTATCAGCATAGTGTTGCTTCTGGTTGTCTTAGATTATTTAAACGGGCCTCATTCTCAAGTAAGCTTTAAATTCAATTCAAATCTCTAGGCTTTCGGCTACATAAAGTCTAGAATTTTATGGTGGTCTTGGTGGGTTTGGCTTGGATTTCTATCATCATGTGGGTTTGGTACTGGTTTGCACACTTTTGTTCTGTATCTCGTAGGTTACTTTGTGCTCGTCACTTTATTTGAAAGGGTCCATTTATAGCTGAAATTACAATGAGTGCATATGAATGTGGATCACTTCAGTTTCCTCGTCCACCATACCCGGATAAAATTATATGTCCAGATAGTCCAAGTTTACTTGAAAAAATTACATTTTGGAAAATTATGCGCAAAGTACAAGTGGAGTCAATCATGTGGGTATGTTAAGCAGACGTTAAGTAACCAAAAACTTTTGATTTAGTGCTTGTATTAATATCCGTTTTTATTTTAACTCGTTTCTATATCACCGTCGTTTCTTTACCTTGCGTGACATGGGTTACGAATTATCAATCATTCTTCGTTCTCAACAGATGGAGTTCGAATTAGAAACACTATCGTTCGACACATTGTTTTACATGTTATCTTTACTCAATAAACTCGATCCGAGACAAGGGGTTAGAAACAGGATTTGAAATATCCACCTTTTTCTAAAAGTAAAAATCGGCTGAAGCACTGAAATCTCAGAATGTCTCTAACTGTTCTTGCATGATTCCTATTTTAAAGGCTTTTCAACCATTGGGCTTTAGTCAGGTATCTTAGTGATGTATAGGTCTCAATGATCTTAATACTACATTGTATTGGTACTGTTAATACTAATTTTCTATCGATTTCTGACTACATTAATGCTCAGAGGCAATATGCAGCTTTGATTTGTCATAAGCACCACATGTTTTAGTGTTGCCCAATCATGATAATTGGTAAATTAGTACCACGCTGTAGAGCATTAACCTGAAAGAGAAGAAGGATTTAGATTGCTGAAAATTAGTCTGCTGCCTCTAGGAACTAGGCACAAACAACGTTCCTGTAGCTCCTATTATTCATTTTTCTTGTCTGAGTAAACTTTAAACTCTTTCGAATCCAAATCTCAACTCCGATTCTGACTAACATGTATTAATGGCTTTGTAAAAGCCAAATTACCATATGAAAGCACTTTCTTATCTATGGTTAAAACACATTTCCCCCAGAAAGCATGATTAACAGTTCAAAAATGTTCATCTCCAGACTTTTGTCTTGAAATAGCACTACGAACCATCTTTTTCTATAAATTTGGGAAACCGATCAGACCATTGAAATTTTAACCAGTTACATCAGTAGACAGTTAGTAGTTACCTTATTCCGTCTAGAATCAAACACTTTAAAATATTGTCACAGTACTTTGGTTTAAACGGTGTAGGCGCAGCAACAAGTTAGATATTTCCTTGTTTGTTTCGTTGTTAAGTAAGAGCAGTTCATGGGCTTTCAACCAGTATATCTAGCCAACTTCGTTTGGGCAGTTTTTCACTTTCATCCACAAACGCTATACTACTGAAGTGATGGCATATCTCTCGATCTAGTAGCCTATTAATAAAGTGAAAACAGCATTTAATCAATAGGTTAATTATTGGAAGTGATTACTTTTTGTTTTGAGTGAGGGTTAGATGAATAAGATCATAATTATCAAGACCAGTGAATAGATTGTCGGTCTATAGACGAAGGTGATTATACGACGTGGTGTAGAGGTTGCTGCTCGTCATACCGAATTGTTAATGTAAATCCCTGAATGAATGGCATCAAAGACTAGACTACTATCTAGAAGAATAGGTTTTTTAATCAAACAACGTGCTTTTAAACAAAATATTAACACAAGGATGATTAGGTGTTATTAGTGATTAGCCAATTCTAACTTTATAAGTGGCTCATTTTCCAACAAATTTGGGCTTTTCTCTTAATGTTAAATCTTACCCAGTGTTATCAGTATGACTGAAAGTAGGAAATACATGTTCAAGTCAAGGTTCACGAATAGGTTAATTATTGTAAGTGACCATATTAGGAAAAGGATCCAAATAAATTTTGATTTAAATAACCAGCTAGGATTTAAAACAAATCGCAACAATTAGTATATTCTGCTTTGCAAATATAGGGATTCCGTGTGTACGTGGTCTGTGACTTCGTTTCGACGAGTCATCGATATTACTGAGCAAGATAATGTTGATTATTTCCTTAACTTGTTGGTTAGATTTTGCTTTTTAGTTGACTGTTAATTCATCTTTGTTCACATACTTCAAGGGATTAGGTACCGCGCTTGGCGAATTACCCCCTTATTTTATGGCTCGAGGTGCTAGACTTTCTGGTGAATACAATGATGAATTATCAGATTTTCAGGATGTCATTTCATCAAATCAAGATTCCTCCAATTCCTTAGATCAACCAGTTAATTTTCAAAAAAGGGTTGAACGTTTTCTTCATTATTTGATCTTGAGAGCTGGTTTTGTTGGTATTTTACTTTGTGCCTCTGTAAGTAATTGTTTTGCAAAGTTATGGTTGCTTAAGAAGTCAAATTACTTATTTTATTGCAGTGTCAACAGTTTATCGATTCATCAAAATCAAATAATTGTTTGTATATTATTCTTTGGTTCCTAATTTTTGTATTTAAGGTTAATAAACCCAAATTTTTTCTTTAAAAGGCTTTTATAAGGAGTAAATATGTTATCAATATATACGCAACTTTAGCAGGATACATTTCTTTTGACCGAACAGTTAATTCGCTGTTTAAGGTAACCCACAGTCCTTCATTGTATTGCGTTACCATACTTGCCACTTTTTAAGGGCAAGTAGTTTAAACCCAAACTATTCACGAAAAAGTATCTTATCAGTTATCTTTTATACATTAAATAAAGAGTCGGTTACTTTATAGGGATGCTCCATACCCTGCATTATTATTTATTTAAACAAAATTTGGTACAATCGGCACCTAAAATGTATGCTTCAAACAATTAAGATCATAATATTGTAAAGATACGTAGACAGAAGGTAATTATAGAAACAAAGGTAAACTTTACTAAGACAACAAAAAAAATTACGAGGTAGCAGTTATAGTTTTAAAAAAATGATATATTGAATGACTTTATTTCACTGCGGAAAGTCTCCACACTTTTACTCGGAGTAGGGTCGCTATTGGCTTCTATTCTGCGCTATATCTGATAAAAGTTTCAAAGCACTAAAGTTCACTATCTTTAGGACCTTAATTAAGAAGTCTGAATGAGTCGACAGGGGCCAGTTCCATACTAAATCACTCCATTCTGCGATACCTTGTCATAAACTGATCACTTCTCCACCTTTAGCAACCAGTCCCAGCCCCTACCGTAGCTGCTACCTTGACGTGGTGATCGGGCTTGTCTATCGTGATGACCCAACTGAGCTATATTGGCTGGAACGCATGTTCCTCAAGGTCCTACCATGCCAAGTTGGTCTGTTGGAGAGCGATAAGACTAAAAGCAGCTACTCAAGGTCTGAGGGCGAAGTCGTACTGCTGGCTGCAGTACCCGACCGTAGCTACTACCTTGTCGTGGTGGTCGGGCTTGCCTATCGGGATGACCCAACATAGCTATACTGGCTGGAACATATGTTCCTGTTGGTTCTACCATGCTAGGCAGGTCGATTGGAGAACGATGAGACTAAAAGCAGCTACTCAAGGTCTGAGGGCGAAGTCGTACTGCTGACTGCAAAGGGGTGTGACAGCAGTAAGGTGTTTCCCTCGGACAACCAGCATCTGCAGCGATGCTGCCTTCTCACAAGGAAGGAGGGGTTAGAAAAGGTCGACCCTAAAAATGTCACACCTCACCCTTCCTCACAGATTTCCGTCTCCGGCGGTATGGATGCCCACTAAGGGCTTTTAAGTGCGAAGCTAATACTCAAAAAGCTTTTCATAAAAAGGCCGTGCGTGACAGGTCTCAAGCAGTTGTCCCTTGGGCTCTGCGATCACGCTCTCAGGTCTCTAAGACCGACACCAATCTACCTTCTTTTTCAGGTTCCTCAAGAAACACCCTTCCACAGGTGTGGGCAGCCGGGAAGTAACAACCGCCCTCATACCCGCAAAGGCACGAGAGTCCAAATTGGTCAAAATCAAATCCTTTCTACACCCCATAATATCTCTCTTATCTCTACGACTAACTCTACTCACATTCCTTCATCTCACTGCACCGCTAATCCAAACGATACGAGCTCACGAAAAGTCATTCCTGGTCTCTTGAAACCCCGTTCTAGACTATATGTTGGAGCTTTTAATGTACGGACATTAAGTCAAATAAAGCAACAGGCTTCCTTAGCGAAGACTTTAGAATCTCACTCAATCGATGTATGCTGCGTCTCGGAAACGCGCATACAGGATCCTAGTGAAATCATTAACCTGATTTCACCGTATCAAAACAAAGAAGCAGCCCGATTTACTCTTCATGTATCCGGTAGCCCTGATGCTGCTTCCCGGGGTCTCACTGGTGTAGGTATAGCATTGAGTCGTAGGGCAGAACTAGCTCTCCTAGACTGGATCCCTGTAGATAGTCGCTTGTGCGCTGTCCGACTGAACGGGACAGTTAGGACTCGGAAAGATAGGGACACTCGTCGTTGCCTCTTTGTCGTATCTGCCTATGCCCCCACTGACTGCAGTTCAGACGAGGTGAAAGATGAGTTTTACAGCAAGCTTACGGACCTCCTCCAAAAAGTAAGGGGCTCTGATATAGTTATAATGGCTGGTGACTTAAATGCTCAAGTAGGTAGACTAAGTGAAAATGAGAGACACTTGGGTGGATGTTATGGTGTCACGGCTCAAAGAACAGATAATGGCGATCATCTGTTGCAACTATGCTCAGATAACCGCCTGTTTCTAGCGAATACTAACTTTAGGCATAAGGAAAAGCATCTTTTGACCTGGCGACCCCCAAAATCGTCTCAACGTTGGACCCAACTAGATCACATCGCCATCAGCCACCGATGGAGGGGTTCGATAGAGGACTGTCGCTCGTTCTGGGGCACATGTTTAGATTCAGATCATGCTTTAGTGCGAGCGCGTATTTGTTTGAGGCTTACTGGACGTAGGAAAGACATTGCAATGAAGCCTCTTAGGGTTTTACTTAATGATAATAAAGCTAAGAATATATTTAAGGAACAACTAGAAAAACAGTTAGGCGACCGTGTAAGCGATTCCCATCCGGAAGCAGGTTGGAATGATATCAAAAATGCTGTGGAAACAGCAATGATATCTGCTAGTAAGGTGAATCATAAGGCTAGGATGAAGCCGTGGATTTCAGTAGCATCCACCGAACTGATGGATGCTCGTAGACTCATCCCACCTGGCTCTGAACATGATGAAGAGCAAAGTGAGCTTAAGCGCAGGCTGATAAAAAGCCTACGCAACGACCGTAAACAGTGGTGGGTGGCGAAAGCAAAAACGATGGAAAAGGCAGCGGCGATAGGCAACAGTAGGCAACTTTTTCGACTTATCAAGGAAACTGGTATTAGGGATCCGAATGTGAGTGAGACTATCTCGGAAAAGGATGGGATTATAATTCATTCTCAGTCCAGGAGATTGGACCGATGGGCAGAACACTTTAGGGATCAGTTCAACTGGCCTTCAGCCACACTTCGGTTGCCCACGATCCCCAGTTGTTGGCACGAAATAAGCCTGATTAAAGCACGCTCAAAACATGCTCACGAAGCTGTGCTGTGATTGGTCCATTCTTAGCCAACTAGAGCCAACGACCAATCGGGAAGCTTCTAGAATACTCGATACCATTGTTTATATAAACCCTAGTGTAAATCATTTGCTTGACTTTGCCTTTTGCCTGCTGCCGTTAATTTCTCAATACATCTTGCTACCTGTTCTCTCTTGTTCTGATTTGGGATCCAGTCGCGGTCGTTGTCGAATCGTAGAATACTAAGCGTGTAGGACAATATATAACACCAGTCATCCTGAATGGCAAATCGACTTGACTCCTCCTAGTCTTTATGAAGTTGAGAAGGCTATAGGAAATCTGAAGCGAGGTAGAGCAGCAGGTCCTGATAAGCTTACCCCTGAGATTTTTAAGGATGGTGGTCCAGTTTTAGCAGCTAGATTGACTGAAATCTTAGGTAGAATCTGGGAACTGGGCGTAATACCATCTGACTGGTCTCAATCCCTGATTGTCCCAATTTGTAAGAAAGGACAAAAGTCTTCTTGTGACAAGTCACAGGGGAATCAGTCTGACTAATATAGTTTCTAAATTATTAGCCTCGATTATACTTAGACGCTTAACTAGAGCTCGTGAAGAGCAGACTAGAGAGAACCAGGCTGGATTCAGACCTGGACGTGGCTGTATAGACCACATCTTCACACTGCGACAGGTCCTGGAACACAGACACATTTAAGCGTCCTACAATAATTGTCTTCCTGGACCTAAAGGCGGCATTCGACTCTGTTGATCGTGAGGTTCTGTGGAGGTGTCTGTCATTGAAAGGTGTACCAAAGGAGCACATTAACCTTGTACAAGCTCTCTACTCTAAAACTACAGGTCGAGTGAGAGCTTATGGCAAACTGTCATCGAAATTCCTCACTTCAAGTGGTGTCCGTCAGGGATGTCCACTTTCCCCATTCTTGTTTAATTTTGTCATAGACATGCTCCTAGATATAACCATGTCTTCGTCTGACTTTTCAGGAATTGACTTACTACCAGGAGCCTCGCTTACTGACTTAGAGTATGGTGATGACATAGTCCTATTTGGTGAAGACGCTGACAAAATCCAGAGTCTTCTGACTACCGTGAGCAACAATGCAAGCATGTTCGGGATGCGGTTTTCCCCCTCGAAATGCAAAATGTTGCTTCAGGATTGGGTTGCATCGGCACCTGAACTAGTGATAGGGAGTGAAGTAGTTGAGCGTGTAGACCGCTTCACGTATCTGGAAAGTCTCATCAGTGCTGATGGCCTGGTGACTGACGAAATCTCAGCACGGATACAGAAAGCTCGATTAGCTTTCGCCAAGTTGCGTCACTTATGGCGCAGGCGAGATATCCGCTTGCTAACCAAAGGACGAGTGTACCGTGCAGCAGTTCGCTCTGTCCTACTATACGGGAGCGAAACATAGCCGTTAAGAGTAGAGAACATTCGTAGGTTACTGGTCTTCGACCATAGGTGTCTCCGAAGCATTGCTCGAGTATCGTGGGACAACCGAGGGAGCAATGCTGTAGTTAGGAAACGGGTTCTAGGAAAGCAGGGCAAATCAATAGATGAAGTATTGAAACTTCATCAGTTGAGGTGGTTGAGACATGTGTTACGCATGTCTAACTATCGACTGCCTCGACGAGCTATGTTTTGCGGCGTAGGAATAGGTTGGAAGAAAGCTAGAGGCGGCCAAACCATAACATGGCAGAAATCGATGAAGTCACTGACAAGTGGACTAAGTCATGTTGGTAGATGTAGGCTGCGTGGTTGGGGTCCGCGAGACGAAAGTCACCAATGGTTAGAGACCTTGAACGACATGGTTTAGAATCGTTCGCAATGGCGCAGGTGCATCCACTCTTTGTGTTCTCTCAAAATCTAACCTTCTGAACTCTCTATCTTTCTCCTTTCAAATTTATCTTACTAAATTATACTTTTCGAATCATATCTTCGCTCCCTAATTTTCTGCATTACTGTTAATACTTCTATCGCTATCACTGTTGGATTTGAACTGACAGTTGCGTCTCTGTGCTGATGTGGTATGGCAACCTGAACTGATGTACGTACGTACGAAGTTCTACGTTGTATCTGTCTGTCTGCTGCAGTGAGGTGTGACAGCAGTAAGGTGTTTCTCTCGGATAACCAACATCTGCAGCGATGCTGCCTTCTTAACAGAGGGAAGGGCTTAGAAAAGGTCGACCTTAAAAATGTCACACCTCACCCTACTCCACGGATTTTCGTCTCCGGCAGTAAGGCCTTCTAAAGAACGGGGATAACACTTCAAAAACTCCCCATAACAAGGCCGTGCGTGCCTCAAGCAGTTGTCCCTTGGGCTCTGCGATCGCGCTCCCAGGTCACTATGACCAATACTAACCCATTTTCTTTTTCAGGTACTTCAAGAAGCAATATCCTTCCATGGTGTGGGCAGCCGGGAAGTGAAAATCGCCCTCATTCCTCTAACAGCACACGAGATTATCTTGTTCAAGGTCAAATCCCACCATCAACTCTTAATAACTGTCTTATCACCATGCCTAATCATTCTAACATAATTTTACTACCTCGCGCCTCTAATGCCAATGATTTGAGTTCACGAATCGTTATCCCTGGTCTCCTGAAACCGCGCACTAAGTTATATATTTGAGCCTTCAACGTTCGAACCTTATGTCAAATAGGACAACAGGCTTCCTTAGCTATGACTCTGGAATCCCGCTCCATCGACATCTGCCGCATCTCTGAATCGCGTATACAGGAACCAAGCACAGTCATTCGCTTGACCTCAACTTGTGAAAATAAGGAACCGGTTCGGTTCACTCTTCGTGTTTCTGGAGACCCCACTGCTACCACTCGAGGTCTTGCTGGTGTTGGTATAGCTGAACAGGCTCTTCTTGACTGGATCCCAATAGACAGTCGCTTGTGAGCTGTCCGTCTAAATGGAACAGTAAGGGCTCGTAAAGATAGGGACACACGCCGTTGTCTCTTTGTTGTCTCTGTCTATGCTCCCACTGACTGCAGCTCAGATGAAGTGAAAGATGAATTTTACAGAAAGCTTTCTGACCTTCTATGTAAAGCTAAGCGCACTGATGTAGTAATAGTGGCTGGTGATTTTGATACCCAAGTAGGTAGACTAGGTGAAACCGGAAAGCACCTAGGTGGATCCTACGGTGTTGAGGCTCAACGAACAGACAATGGCGATCGGTTACTACAACGTTGCTCAGATAAGCGTTTATTTCTCGCAAACACCAACTTTAAGCATAAGGAAAGACATCGGTTGACATGGCGGCCTCCGAAATCAACTCAACGCTGGACTGAAATAGACCACATTGCTATCAGTCATCGTTAAAGAGGCTTGATAGAAGACTGCCGATCGTTTTGGAGCACATGTTTAGACTCAGATCATACCTTACTGCGAGCGCGTATTAGTCTGCGTCTCACTGGACGTAAAAGATCCACGAAAAGGATTCCCTTCAGAGTTCAACTTAATGATGAAAAAGTCAAGAATACATTTCAAGAACAACTGGAAAACCAATTAGTCAACTGCCTAAACTGTAGTCATCCTAAGCTAGCCTGGAATGATATCCAAAAAGCTGTTGAAAGAGCAGTAATATCTACTAAAAAAGTAGACCAAAGGGTTACGAAAACTCAGTGGATTTCAACTACATCTACTGAACTGATAGATGCTTGGCAACACATCCCGCCTGGTTCTGAACATGAAGAGGAGCGAAGACAACTTAAACATAAGCTGGTTAAAAGCTTACGCAATGATCGTGAGGAGTGGTGGGCAGCGAAAGCTAAAGAGGAGAAAAGGCAGCGGCAATAGGTAACAGTTGGCAACTGTTCAGACTTATCACTGAGATGGGTATCAGAAACCCGACTGTAAGTTAAACTATCTCCGAAAAAGATGGTTCCACTATCCACTGTCAATCCAGAAGATTAGACCGATGGGCAGAACACTTTAGGGAACAATTCAACGGGCCATCGGCATCATCCCTGTTGCTCACCATCCCCAAACAATCTGAATGGCAAATTAACATTGGTTCCTCAAGCCTCAGAATGAGGTTGAGAAGGCTATATGGAACTTAAAGCAAAGGAAAGCAGCAGGACCAGATGGATTAACCCCTGAGATATTTAAGGACGGTGGTCCAGCTGTAGCAGCGAGATTAACTGAGACCTTGGCTGGAATTCGGGAACTAGACATAATCCCATCTGACTAGTCTCGAACACTAATCGTCCCAGTCTATAGGAAAGGACAGAAGTCCTCGTGTGACAATTACCGAGGAATCAGTTTAACGAATATAGTGTCTAAAATATTAGCTTCAATAATACTTCGACGTCTAACTAAAGCTCGTGAAGAGCAAACTCGAAAAAACCAAGGTGGTTTCAGACCCGGACAAGGTTGTATAGACCAAATATTCGCACTTAAACAGGTTCTGGAACATTGGCACACTTTCAGACGCCCAACAATAGCTGTATTCCTTGACCTTAAGGCGGCGTTTGACTCTATTGATCGTAAGGTCATGTGGCAATGATTATTATTGAAAGGCGTACCGGAGAAGTACATTAACCTTATGCAAGCTCTCTACTCGAACACCACATGTCGTTTGAGAGCCTATGACGAATTTTCGTTAGAATCGACCACCTCTAGTGATGTTCGTCAAGGTTGTCCGCTTTCCCCATTTTTATTTAATTTTATCGTTGACATACTTTTAGAGTTGACATTGTCATCGTCTGATTTCTCTGGGGTTGACCTCCTTCCAGGAGATAAACTTACTGACTTAGGATATGCCGATGATATCATTCTCTTGGGTAAAAATGCTTATAAAATGAAGAATTTTTTGACAACCTTAAACATGAGTGTAAGCATGTTTGGGATGCGATTCTGCCCATCCAAATGCAAAATGCTGCTTCAGGACTGGCTTAATCTGGCACCGAAGTTAGTGATAGGGAGCGAAACTATTGAATGTGTTAACCGTTTTACCTATCTCGGGAGCCTCATCAGTCCTGACGGTCTGGTGTCTGATGAAATCTCGGCTCGTATACATAAGGTTCGATTGGCTTTTGCCGATTCGCATCACTTGTAGCGTAAGCGAGACATTCGTTTACTGACGAAAGGACACATTTACTGCGCAGCATTTAGATCCGTTTTTGTTTATGGATGTGAAACATGGCCTTTAAGGATAGAGGATATTCGTAGGCTCTTAGTATTTGATCATAGATGTCTCCGAAAGATTGCTCGTGTTTGCTGGGACCACTGAGTAAGCAATGCATGTGTTAGGAATAGAGTACTAGGTAAATACGTAAGTCTTTTGATGAGGTAGTAAATCTTCACCAGCTGAGGTGGTTAGGACAGTGTGTTACATATGCCTGACCACCGTCTACCGAAACGAGCAATGTTGTCTGTTGTAGGAGTAGGCTGGAAGAGAGCTAGGGGTGGCCAAACGAAAACATGGCACCAATCCATGAAGTCATTGACAATTGGGTTGAGCCATGTTAATAGATGCAGACTACCTGGTTGGGGCCCACGTGAATGATCGTAACAAATGGTTTGAGACTTTAGGTGATATGGTTCAAAATCGTTGGCGATGGCGCAGGTGCATCCACTTCTTGTCTTCCTCCAAATTCTAAGTTTCTGAGCTTCTCATAATTTCGTTTTTACTGAATCATATTTATTCGAATCTTATCTCCAATCTCTATGCCATTCCATTAGTACTTACTCTGTAACTGCCTTCCCTACTCTGGGATTTGGTCCGACAATTTAATCCCTATCTGCTAATTGGGGCATGGCAACTTGAACTGATGTACGCATGTACCAAGTTCTACGTTTGTTACTGACTGATTGAACCAGTCCCAGCGTCCGCAAATAGTGCACTATATAGAGGCTTCTGGGACGACATTCGTAATTCACGGCCAGACTGTTGAAACTAGTGTTTCAAAAAGATTACACTAATCAATTTGTCATCGCTGCGTCTGAACACATTGCTGGTCCTCAGCTCGGAGAGACTGGATTTCGCAAGTAAGGAGCAGAACTACTTTCACTAAAGCGTTTTGAAATTGACCTTTTATAGTTAGATTCACATCAAGATGGCTCCAAAAGCAGCTCAAATTGTCATGAACTGATTCACAAACTTCTGGACTATTTCTGACTGTTCATCTCAAAGAGTGAGGTCAAGTACAGTCTCCTACCAACCTTCCAGAAGCATTTTGCATTTGTCAAGTGGAGAGTATTTGCCATACCTACGGATACTAATTCCTTACTCGGGTGGTTTGTGTGTTATCACACAGTAAGACAATATCATCTCCATACTCCACATCATCACACACTACCTTCAGAGCTGTTTTTAGAATATCATCGATGGCAAAGCTAAAAAGGAATAGTGGAATTAGGTAACTCTGCGTGAACCCACTGTCGGAACTGTGAAAAACGGTGGTTCTATACTATCATTGTTCTTGAGGCGTTCGTGCGGAGACCATTTAAGATGGTAAACTATGCGTTTTCAGCAAACATTTCCAGAGTTCAGTCCTTTTGAACGGATAGAAGGCAACCCTGATGTCAGCGAACAACGATTGTTGTCCAAGTATACGTTTGTCGGTGTCCCAACACTTGGTTGAGGGTGAAGATATAATGATTGCATCCACGAGTTAATCGAAAAGCAGCCTACTTCTTGTGAGTCAATCTTCTACACGTTCTGGACAATCTGCGATGTATAATGGGAGCCAATAATTTGGAAGCGATTGATAGTAGATTTATCCCTCAATAGTTGTTGCGTGTATTACGTGAGCGATTTTTCTGCTTAGTTATGCTTCCCATTTCAAATCATAAATATGTTTGAACATTCTTACAAAATGTTGAACGTCTTATTAGTTGAAAGTCGGTAGGTTAAATCAGGCTGAAAAACACTTAGGTGGGTCACTTGGCATACCTGCCCAGCGAACGGATAACGGAGATCGTCTGATCCAGTTATGTTTAGATTACCGTTTATTTCTAGGTAGCACAAACTTTAAGCATAAAGAGAGACATTGTTTAACCTGGAGACCTCCAACGTATGCACAACATTGAATGCAAATCAACCACCTCGACATCAGCTATCGTTAGAGATTCTGGATAAAGGACTGTCCCTGATTCTTGGGCACGTGCTTAGATTCTGACCGCGCTCTAGTGAGTGTACGTATTTCTATGCGTCGCAGAAAGTTCACATCAGGCAAACTCCTTACATATCAATTTGAGACTGAAAATGCCAAAATGGCATTTAAAAATGGTTTTGCTAAGCATTTAGTTGCCCACATCCAACAAATTCATCCCGAAACAGCTTGGAACAATTTAAAGCAGGTGTAAACCCAGCAGCATTTTCTGTATCTAACTTCAATCCAAAGGTTATCAAAGACCATTGGATCTCTGGAACTTCTAGTAAACTGATGGAGGCCCGCAAAAATCATTCCAGCAGGCTCGGAGAATGATGAAGAGCGACGACAATTGAAACGTAGACTGGTAAAGAGTCTACGTAAGGATCATGAACAGTAGTGGGCAGCAAAAGCAAAAGCGATGGAAGCATCGGTGGCGGCGGGCAATAATAGACAGCTGTTCCAACTTATCAAGGGCACCGGTATTAATAAATCTGTGTTTAGTAAAATTATCTCGGAAAAAGATGGGTCTATGATTCACTGTCAGTCTATAAGATTAGAACGATGAGCGGAACACTTTCAGGAATAGTTCAACTGGCCGCCAGCTACTCTTAGTTTACCTAATATCCCCAAGCTACCTGGATGGAAAACTGACACAGGCCCCCCGAATCAGTGAAGTTGAAAAGGCTATAAGTAACTTGGAGCGAGGGTAAGCAGTAGGGCTTGATAGGTTGTCTATCGATATCTTTAAGGATGGTGGTCCAGTCTTAGTTGGTAGGTTGACTGATATATTAGATAACAACGTCTGGGAACTGAACATCATCCAATCTGACTGGTCTCGTTCACTGATCGTTCTAATTTAAAAAAGGGACATAAATCCTCTTGTGACAACCACAGAGGAATCAGTTTGACTTATAAAGTATCTAAAATATTATCCTCTATAATCATTCGGCGTTTATCCAATACTAGAGAACAGCAGATTCGAGAAAACCAGGCTGGTTTCAGACCTGGACGTGGTTGGATTTATCAAATATTCACCCTGCGCCAGATGCTCGAACATAGACATATGTACCAATGCCCAACTATAGTCGTATTTCTGGACGTGAATGCAGCTTTCGACTCAATAGACCGTGAAGTTTTGTGACTGTTTGTTGTTAAAAGGTGTATTTCAAAAGTACATAAACCTTATAAAGGCTCTTTATTCGGTCATCACTAGTTGAGTCAGATCATATGGTGAATTGTTACGAAATATTTCATCCTCAAGTGGGGTTCGTCGTAGATGTACTCTTAGGAGTCTCACTCACTTTTTTAAAATCCTCAGGAATTAATCTCCTTCCAGGTGGTTCTCTCATTAACTTAGAATACACAGACAATATGCAGTCTCCTGACCACCTTAAGTAACAATGCAAGCATATTCGGGATGGGCTACTCCCATTCTAAATGCGAATTGTTACTCTAGGACTGACCTGCTTCTTTACCTAGATTAGTTATAGGGAGTGAAGTAGTTGAATAAACTGATCGCTTCACTTATCTCGGAAGTCGGTGTCTGACGAAATCTCAGCACGAATTCAAAAAGCCTGATTGGCATTTGCCAATTTACGCAACTTGTGGCTCAGGAGTGATATCCGTCTCTCAACGAAAGGCCGGATGCACTGCGCAGCAGTCCGCGCCGTTTTAACATTTAGTTACGAAACGTGGGCCATGAAAACTCAAGATATGCGTCGACTTCAGGTATTTGACCATAGAGATCTTCGTAACACAGTAGAATAAGTAATATGTAGGTTAGGCAAATGGTTCTTGAGAAATATGGTAAATCAGTCGAAGAGGTCATTAACCTTCATCGACTGATATGGCTGGGACATATGTTGCACATACCAGACTACCGCCTGCCTCGTCACGCGATGTTGGCTGGGGTTGAAGTAGGATGGAAAAAGGTAAGGGGCAGCCAAACCAAAACGTGGCATCAGTTCATGAAATTTTTGACTATCGGACTAAGCTATGTTGGTAGATCCAGATTACTTGGTTGGGGTCCGCGTGATAGTCACAATGGATGGCTAGAGACACTTGGAGACATGGCTCTGAATCGGTCACAGTGGCGCGAATGTATTCAATCTTTATCTTCATCTAAATCTTGAATCCTATTATTAGTTTCTGCACACCTTTACTTTACTCTTCCCTCTTGTATTCTGTTATTATGTTACCTCTGTAATCTCGTAGTGCTAATGTGATATGGCAACTTGAACCTATGTGCGTATGTACCCGGTGTTACGTTGTTGATGATGATGATGACTGAATTAACTGAATATGTAGGTAAATTATTACAGTGGTTTTATGCTTCCTTCTAATGTATGTGAGTCATGCTGTTTGACGGTAAACTGTAGCGATGTTATAAATAAATTTTATGTTTCTATTTAGATTCCTAACCCACTATTTGATTTAGCTGGAGTAACTTGTGGGCACTTTTTGGTATCATTCTGGTCTTTCTTTGGAGCAACATTTATTGGAAAAGCCTTGATAAAGGTTCATTTACAACAACTAACTGTGATCGCTTTAAGTTCTGAGCATCATGTAGAAACATTAGTTGAACTAATAAGGTAGGTTGCTCTTTTTTATTCTCTTAAATGCTAATTGGTCTGCTGCATATATATCCGAAATAACTGTCGAGTTTAGATAAACAACTATCTACATAAAATTTTTACTTTATAATAGTGAACACAGTTCCTTATATCTGCGAATTAAATTAATTTATATATTTCTTGCATTTTAACTGTTTTATATGGTTCACCCATAAGGCTACTAAATACACTTCATCTTCATTGAACGTTGGGGATGCAATCTCTACCATGTTTCTCTACTGTTTCTCTTTCCGTACCTTCTATTCACACACTAAACTGATGTTTCAAATTACCCGAAGTGTACTAAATGTGTGACATGATTTTAACTTTTTTTTTTTTATTTTTAACATTTTTAGGCCTTATGGTTCTTACCATTATATTGAACCATCTCTTATCTGTACTTATGAGCATTACGTATGATTTAAGTCACTTCACGTGTCATAGTTGTTTCCATTGTATATTTTTAATCATCTTCATTAAATAATTTCCTACCATATGATTGTGGTAGCCTATATGACAGTAGAAAAAGCTACATATATTTTGACTTTTTTAGATGTGGAACGTAAAACAGTTTGTGGATATCATCATACACTAAGATGTATGAAGTCAATTTATCTTGCAGCATTACTGAATGATTACACATTTTATTAAATATAAATCGAATGAATTATCGTTAGTAAACAAAGTATGAATTTATTATGACAAACATGTATGCTAAAATAGTGACAGAAATGAATTTTCATTTTATACCTTTCGATATGATAGGTGCCACATTGTTATTACTTTTGTTGTGATTTGTTAGAAAATTCGTGAAGATTATATCATTACTGTAAAAAAAGACGAAATCAGTGTAAAATTATTGTGCATTATGTGTAACCATTAAGCTTAATAGCTCCAGTTTATGCCCCTTACTAGAAAAACATTTTGAGAACGTTGTCGTCACATACTTGAGTGAGTAATGGTAACCTATTTTCAAACACCAGCATTTTGCATTCCCAAAAGACAATCCGTTACAGTTTGATGGCATCGTACAGCCATGTATTTTCTGATTGATAAGACTAACGATAACTGTTTTGTCGGACCACTAAAGAAAAGTGAAAAACTTCCAGAACTGTGTTTTTTAGAACTAATTCCGGTCGTGAGTAGTGTAAACATTACATTTCTATTATTGTTACATTCCTCTTACCCTATCCTCCCATTTAGCATATTTACTGTTATTATATTTTCTCTTATTATGGACTACAGTTAATTAGTTGTGTACAAGTTGTCCCTATTCACTACCACTATTTCCTTAGTTATGTATTAATGTTAGTTTCCTAATTGGTTTGCTGTGTGGTCTGATTTTGTGTATATATGAAGGCATGATTGAGATATAGTTTGATCCAATTGTATCTGTTTGGCTCATCAATCGTTGTTTTTCCTCTATTCCGGCTTGGGGACTGGTAGTTGCGGGGCGGACGTGTCTGTACAGTGATTAGCAATCATCAAGGGCATTGTGTATTTTCCACAATACATAACAATTGGCGACGAGGTTTAAAGTGAATACAACTTATGCAGTCATTGGTCATAAGTCGTAAAACATAACAATAACAAATCTATTTCGTCCTGTTTTAAAATGTTGTTTTAGCTAATCTTAAGACGGTTGTGCTTGACTAGTCAATTGTCAATATTAAATCCTATCCCAAATATAATGATAACACATCGTGTGCAGCGATCAAGAACATGCGTTCCACTTATTTATGGTCACTTATTATGACAAACAGAAACATTCAGTTTACTACGAAACATGAGGAGCATGAATTGCTTCACGTATTATTGTCATGCAATGAAAATCATGTTACAACGTCCAATTCATTTGACGGGTACATCTGATAAATTGTACATGGATTCCGATAGCTAATTTAGTAAGCTGCAAAGTAGTAGTTGTAAGAAGTACTGTTAGTAGGCTAAAATAAAAACTGATGGACATTGAGATATGACCCAGAGATGGAGTATGTTCGTAAATTATTTGTCAAAAAAGCCTTCAGTCAGCATAAAACCTGTTTTTCTTCATCTTAACTTGAATGTCATTGAAAGGATAGTGTATATAAGTCTAAATACCACAACTTGATTAACTTGATCAAAAGTTAGCAGGGACTTTCATATTACCACTAACTGTATGCATCAGTTTACGTTTATCTGCTCCAGCACTTATATTAATAGGACAGAAAAAAAGTGGCTACCTTAAGTTCATCAGGTGTGTCGTAAAATATACAGATATTTGAGAGTGCGATTTCCTAACATCTGTATAACTCAAGACAAGGAAAATACTGTGAAATCTTTCAGGATGTTTAACAAGCAACTACTTCCTTCTACTGAAATTTTCCGAAGCTATATCTATCAAGTCTAATAGGATTTATGGTGCTGATCATCTTTCTTGTATAGTCGACGCAAAGCATCTCAACTAAGATAACGGTTTAATGTTACTTGGGAAGTTTGCAGCATGGCTTTTACAATAGTTTTTTCGTCTGGATACAGTTGTATTGTGCTAGACATATTTTGAATAACTATAAGCCTAATACTTTGACTGAAAAATACTGTGCTCGCACAAATTAAGATCACGATAGTGGTTATTTGGGATAGACTATATTTATTATACTATGTAGTTGCTACTTGGTGACTAAAGCTGTACTTATTCACTCTCAAACCTCATTACACCTGCTTCGGTTTATTCATTAAAGTAATATTCTCAGATTTCATACAGAAATTAAGATGATGCCCACTCAACTCAACACATTTGTTTTTAATTGCCGAGCCGTCAATAGGATGCCATATATTTTAGATAACCATTGTGTTGGAGGTATCTATACGCCTTGTCAAACTTAATATATCATCAAGCTACATGCTATATTTTTCATGTGTCTTTTAGCTGATAATACTACCCAGGTCGAGTTAGACAGTGGATTTTAATGCAAAAAAACAGCTTTAAGATAAGTGGCTACAATTTCTAATCTTAATTAACTTCATACCCTCAAAACGCAGGAAATTTGTATGTCTCAATTTGTGATCTTTGAAGTAATCTTACCCTAATTCTGGTCACAGAATGATTGCATTCTATAATATATGCTGACCCAAATTATTCAGTGGAGATTATTTAAAGTAAATTAATTGCGTAGGGTATTCCTTCGTATTTTAATTAACTGGTCTTTTTTGTAGTCACTAGACGATTATTTGTTTATTATCCTCATATACTAGCTTAAAAAAGTTTCCCGTAGCAAGCTGTTGTACTGTATGTATATATATTCCTCAAAGAGTAACATTTATTTTGTATTATATTTATCATTTAAAAAACTATAGTCGTATTCCAGTGTATGGTAAACAGTTACAATCTCCCTTCCTTGAATACTTACATCAACAGAAAGCCAGTCTACACAATAAAGAATTCAATGGAGTAAGTCATTTAAGCGACCATTTATGCCGTTTTGTTGATCGCTAGAATTGATTTAATTGATAAAATGCATTTATCTGCATTAACCTGCTCCCCTTAATCCGGTTTGCGGAAACCCGGAAGTATCGCTAATCGTCACATTTGTATCGAAGCCAGGTTAGCTAATTTCTATCTGGTAAATGAGCTAAAAAACCTACATTGATCTATAATGTTTTAAACTTGATAGTAGTAATAATAATTATTATAATAACAGCGATTCTTTAGCTTTATATTCGTTACATTTGTTTGTTAGTTTGTGTTACAATCTTAATATTTCTTTGGTTAGTTTGCATTTTTGTATCTCCATGTTGATGTTATTTAATAATGAATTTGATTAGTTTCAGTTGCTATATGTACATCTTGAGTAGTTTAAAATGCAAGACTCACGTTTCATCCTGTTTGAGACTCGTCAGTTGAATTTCCCATGTTTATATTCACACCGAATTGGGGGCTAAGTTTATTTGTATCATGCATCACTACTTTATCCACTGAGCTATCGAGTCCATATAGCCACACTTTATAGCAGAGATATATTTGAAATGATTGTGTTTGCATCCTACCGTTAATGTTGTTAAGGAATGCATTTAATCAGTCATCACTGGCATCCAGATACAGCCACTTAATAAGTTCCAACTGTAGCCAAACGCGTTTCCTCGATTCCATTTCCCAGTTGCATCCCAACTTTATTCATTTTTTTTAGATAGTTGATGTAAGTGTAGGTAAAGAAAGTATATTTCAGGCATTCATTGTGCATATAATTACATGTTAATTAATTTATTATTATTATTATTATTATTATTATTATTATTAATTAATTTATTTATACACAACAAATAGACCGTATAATGACTACTAATTTTAGTATGTAATTTATATTTGCCTTATTTCGGACATTGTAATGGAATTTTCATGGATTTATAACTGTATGAGACTAATGACGAAGCTATTGAGAACAATTATTAGTTCGAATACTTTTCACTTTTAATTTGAATCTCCTTAGTAGACTGGATAAATTATAAATATTTGTTTAATGTCATCTGTCGTTCACCTAATTAATTAGTTATCCCTTAGTAGTAAATGTAGCAAAACAACTGTAAACAAGGCTTTTGTATGCATATCATCGAATCTATTCTTCATTCAGATTTTTCCATTCATATTTATAGGTCGGTATTTTACAAGAGTTACTTCTAATTATTACACTCAGATCATATTATGCGACTATCATATTGAGACATTTTTACTCGAAACTGGGGAAAGATGTTAAGTCGATCTGTTGGTTTGATGATTTTCACTGTCTGAGGTGACTTAAACAAGTACCACATATTTTCAAACACCTCTTACTCTTATTGTTATATATTGTCCTACACGCTTAGTATTCTACGATTCGACAACGACCGCGACTGGATCCCAAATCAGAACAAGAGAGAGCAGGTAGCAAGATGTATTGAGAAATTAACGGCAAGAGGCAAAAGTCAAAGTCAAGCAAATGATTTACACTAGGGTTTATATAAATAATGGTATCGAGTATTCTAGAAGCTTCCCGATTGGTCGTTGACTCTAGTTGGCTAAAAATGGACCAATGACAGCACAGCTTCGTGAGCATGTTTTGAGCGTGCTTTAATCAGGCTTGTTTCGTGCCAACACCTCCCCTTTGAAAAGATCTATAGGATCTGGTGTTTGGATTCACCTGCAACCGTTGTACTGGTTTGTGCTTCCGATGTCCTCCCCCACGAAAAACCGTAGGATCCTTGCATTGTAGCCAGACCACCACTTTATCTTCTTGTGCATGTAGAGGAGTGTCTAATGATGGACATGACACATTACAAACACTGTTGATGGGCATATCCATTATTCCAAGTTTTTCTAGCATATCTAGACCAAGAAGATCAAGGTGTGGTCGCTCTGTTAGATAGCATATTCCTTTACAGCTATTTCCATTGAAGGAAAATTCACACTGTAATTCGCCAACCAGGTTCAGAACTCCTCCTGATGCATTTCTAGCAATTTTCTTAGATGGCTTTATTGGAGGATTCCCAAGCAAGTTATATGTTTCTCTAGACACTAAGGTGATATCGGATGCTGTGTCGACTTGAAGACTAGCTGATATGCCGTTAATCTGGATAGTAGCATACTTTCTCCGAATATTATGATCTGTTTGAAAGGCAGCTACCAGAGAAAGTGATTGAGATTCGACTGGCTTCACCACGTGTCGAGGACGTTTATGTTTCTTCTTGGGCTGAGACGTACGATTCGGTGGACAATGATTTTCTTTATGTCCATGTTTCTTGCATATCTGACATTTATGGTTCTTGAACGGGCAGAATCGTACATAGTGCCAATCACCACATAGCCAACATGCCGTCGTTGGTTTACTATTACTTGTTCTCGGTTTTTGAGCTTTTAACCTAGTAATAGCATTGATACTACTGTAGGTTAAATTAGGATTTACCTGTTCAATTAGCTGATTGTCATGTTTGATGTTTTGTAGCCGCTTACACTCATCTGTCAATGTTCTGAGTGTGATGTTAGGATCTTGATCCAGTCGAGTTAAGAGTCTAGTTCTAATCTCAGCATCTTGTGGTAACTGAAGGGCTTTGATGAATATAAGGCATTTAAATTGATCTTCTGTCAATGAGCGTAACTTGAACCGTTCACACTCTCTGTTGACCATGTCTGCTAGAGCACCATATTCATCGGTTTCGCGTTTCACCAAATTAAGACACTGATAACGAATACTAAACAATGAGGATGATTCGCCGAATATCTCAGATAATTGAGCTACCGTCTCCTCGAAACTGAGCTCTCGAGGTAACTTTGGCAATATATGGTCAGTAAAGCGTGCATATTCATTACTTCCCAGCTTACGCGTCAACAATCGAGTCTTCCATGCGTCATCTTGTTTACAGAATTCTATTCTAAATGTATCTTCCCAACGCTTGAACCACATGGGGAAGGTATTTCCATTTTCAGGGTCATAATAGAATTCTGGTATGCTGCTGGCAACTGCATCACAAGAAGTGCTTGAAACAGCATAGAAACTCGAGCAGTGGATGTTCATCTGTTGTGTCAGAGTTTCTAACAGCCGCATTTGTGCATCAAGTTGGGCTTGCTGTTGTTGTAGTATTCGATTGAGCTGGTCATCTGATATCGGCATTTTGAATGTATTTTTCCTTTTTCCCCGTCGCCACTGTTATATATTGTCCTACACCCTTAGTATTCTACGATTCGACAACGACCGCGACTGGATCCCAAATCAGAACAAGAGAGAGCAGGTAGCAAGATGTATTGAGAAATTAACGGCAAGAGGCAAAAGTCAAAGTCAAGCAAATGATTTACACTAGGGTTTATATAAATAATGGTATCGAGTATTCTAGAAGCTTCCCGATTGGTCGTTGACTCTAGTTGGCTAAAAATGGACCAATGACAGCACAGCTTCGTGAGCATGTTTTGAGCGTGCTTTAATCAGGCTTGTTTCGTGCCAACACTTATGCACGACGAGTAGCATAGAACTGCGATAAGAAAAAGTTGGGATCAAACTGTTAGTCTGAGCAGGTTTGTAGGCGTACACTATCTGATCTGCGTCCGCACAATTATCGTAACCGACGATTGGGGATGCAGTGGTGCCTAGGCATTCACTGTTTACATTTTCTTCGATCCTAAGCTCTAAATTTATTACATAGTTTTTCCCTATGAATTAGTTCTTAAGTTATATTCTCGAATATATTTTACTGCCATTGATGTTACTGTCACTCTTGATACATTAGTGTTCATCTTCCTATGCTGATGGGCATCGCAACTTAAACCTATGTACATGTATACCAGAGTTTACTTGGTGGATGACCGACTTGAAACATACATATCTTACAGGCAAATAGCTTCTTACAAGTTTTGTGTTCGCTTACCGTTGCTTTTAATGATAAGATACTGTTTACACTTATTTTTGTAAATATTTGGGAAGTCTTGTATTCTAACGGATGACTCGAATTTATGACATCTTTTAATTCTGTAAAGTACTAGTCGCTCGAACCCTAATTAGATACTGAAAAGACAATCCGGTGTAAACTAAAGATATATTTACGCTCTGAAAGTAATTGATATTTATAGTTTGTTTGCACAGACTATCCGGTCAAAACTCCCCATTTCTTACGAGTTGTTTTAGTGGGTTAGGTTTTAGCATTTCTGTGATTTCCATGACTTTCTAGAGAGATTTTCTGAGTAATTTTAAAAGTCGTCATGGGGGATTCTGTGTATTTTTCTAATAGATCTTTTTTTTTGTAAATGTGCGAATCTCGATTTTTTGAAGTTTTATATATACATTGTGATAATTTTTTCAAATTACATTTTAGCAACAAAGTTGGCTTCAAATGGGATTATTTATCTTCATTACTGCACTTATACTGTCATTTGTTGTATCGATTATTCATGCATTTGCAAGAAGTTATCATCGTCGGTTATGCGATTGGAGGCAACTTGCCGAAGGGGAAATACATATTAAAGATGAATAATAGTCTATAGAATCATTATATTTTGAACTGTTGAAGTTATTTCATTCCATGTCATTCATGAGTATGCAATGTCTCATAGGTAATATGATGTTATTTTGTAAAATGTGATTTTCTGTTGACTTACCTGATGTTATTTTCATGTATCTTTTATCCTAACAGTGAGAATGTCTCTAATTTACTGATAAGGGTTTTTAATTCATGATATTTGGTTAAGGAAACTTTATGCCAACATTATAAACCTAAAATTACTTCAGCCTTCGCATTCCTATTTAGACTCTGTTCATAGTTTGTTTAGGAATCATGTTTCTGCACTCGTAATTTTTTAAGCTCTTATATTTTATGCCGAAATTGGTCTTTCACATTGTAATTGATGCTGAATAAAATCACTCAGTAACACATGTACAAAGTTTCCTATCTTTTAACAATGTTATGCTTTTGTTGCAGTAATGTGCACTTCACTTATATCTTGTTTGCAAATATCAAAGATATCTGTAATATCTTTTAAATTTTATTTATAAACACACGTTGTCTAGACTTATTAAAGTAGTCTGGTATTAAGATGGAGACCTTGATAAAGACGTAATTACCAATTTTATATGCTATTATACTTGAGTTCGTTATTCTGCGAATCACTAGTTATATGCGTTCCAAGGTTTTCAACGTTTTCTTGTATAAGTGATGTTTTACTTTATGCGTGTCATTGAAGCAACTGTCACAAACTTATTAACGAATGGGTGCACTCCATCCATGTTATCTCGCATAATACAGAGGTTGGATGCATATAATGCAGAAAATGACTTACGGAATCGCGCATATTAGATTGTGTTCAGTATTCATCTTAAGACTAATTTTTCGGTGATTTTACTTACATTGTTTCTTTGCTTAGTTTCCAAACTTGATGCGTTTTCACTAATTTTTAAGGTGAAACATTATACTTTCAAGCGAAAACCTATAGATAGTGTGAGACACTATGCAATTGGTTTTTTTTGTGACGGATGTTCGTTCTGTGACCCGAAATTGATTCGCTCATATCGATTATTTATCTGAATGTTTAGTTTCATTGACTAACTTGTCCTGAGTGAATCGAAGTGGTTTTCTGAGATATTATTTTCTCTGTCAATATGTTTTCGTTGTGTACAATCTCCTACTATGATTGCAAAATGCTTCCAACAAAAGATTCTGACTAACTTTTCTTAAAAGTGTAAAAATATGCAGTTCTAAGTTTATCATGAATCATTGCAAACCTTATATAATAGATCTGAGTAGTATATTGTTAGATTAGTACTGAATCCTTGGTATGTGAATGAAATGCATTAAGTCGAGATTGTGTGCAATATCGGTGTATCATGTATCAAGTAAAGTAGTCCTCGTATAGACCACGCCAGTCAGTCAGGCAGTTACAACGTAGAACTTGGTACATGCGTACATCAGTTCAAGTTGCCATGCCTCAATAAGCAGATATAGATTAAATTGTCGGACCAAATCCCAGAGTAGGGGAAGGTAGTAACAGAGTAAGTACTAATGGAAAGGCATAGAGATCAGAGATGAGGTTTGAGATAAAAAGTGATTCAGTAAAGAGAAGACAGATACAACGTAGAACCAGGCACTTAAGTGCATCGGTCCAAGTTGCCACACCTCAACAGCATAGCAAGATGATCACCGAATTCATAGAATCAGTTACTTTAATGGTAGTAATATATAAAAGGAAGATTGCATATAAGGATATAATATGTAGAGAGAGAGAGAGAGAAAAAAAATTAGTTTGTAGAAAGAAAGGTAGAGTAATTTTAGTCTCAAGGTGTACGTGAAGACAAAGAATGTATACACCTACGCCATTGTGATCGATTCTGAGCCATGTCACCAAGAGTCTCCAACCACTGGGTACGGCAGTCACGCGGACCCCAACCAGGTAGTCGACATCTACCAATGTGGCTCAGACCAGAAGTTAGTGACTTCAACGACTGATGCCACGTTTTGGTTTGGCCGCCCCTAACCCTTTTCCAACCCACCCCAATACTAGTCATCATTGAGCGACGTGGTAACCGGTGTTCAGACATACGTAACACATGTCCCAACCATCTCAGTCGATGAAGTTTCATAACCTCATCAACAGATTTACCATTATTCCCTAATACCCTTCGTCTAACCTTATTATTAGTTACCCGGAGATCCCAGCAGGTACGAGATATATTTCTAAGACATCTGTGATCAAACGCTAGTAACCTACGAGTGTCTTCTACCCTTAATGGCCATGTTTCACAGTCGTAAAGTAGAACAGGACGAACTGCTGTGCAATATACTCGTCCTTTAGTTGATAGACGAATATCACGCCTACGCCATAGATGACGTAAGTTGGCAAAAGCCAAACGAGCCTTTCGAATTCGTGCAGAAATTTCGTCAGACACCAACCCATTAGGGCTGATCAGACTTCCAAGATAAGTGAAGTTATCAACGCATTCAACTTCTTCACTCCCTATCCTTAGTTCAGGGGTTGACGCAGGCCAGTCCTGAAGTAACAATTTGCATCCCAAACATCCTGGCCTTGTTGCTCAGTGCGACCAGAAGACTGCATCTTATCAGTGTCTTCACCAAACAGGACTATGTCGTCTGCGTATTCTAAGTCGATAAGTGGACCTCCTGGAAGGAGATCAATCCCAGAAAATTCAGCCGAAGAGAGCGTTACTTCCAGTAGCACGTCTATGATAAAATTAAACAAAAACGAAGATAGTGGGCAGCCTTGAGGGACACCACTTGAGGTCGCAAAGTCAGATGACAGTTCGCCATAAGCTCTGACTCGACTGGTAGTGTTCGAGTAAAGAGCCTTCACAAGGTTTATGTACTTCTGAGGTACACCTTTTAATGACAGACACTGCCACAGAACCTCACGGTCAACTGAGTCGAATGCTGCCTTTAAGTCGAGGAAAACCACCATTGTAGGACGCCGGTAGGCGTGCCTGTGTTCTAAGACCTGACGAATGGTGAATATGTGGTCGATGCAACCACGACCAGGTCTGAAGCCAGCCTGGTTTTCTCGTGTTTGTAGTTCACGAGTCTTTGTTAAACGTCCGATAATTATTGAGGCTAGTATTTTAGATGCTATATTAGTCAAACTAATCCCTCTATGATTATCATAAGATGATTTTGGTCCTTTCTTATATATTGGGACTATTAGTGATTTAGACCAGTCGGATGGAATTTTATCTAGTTCCCAGACTTTAGCTAAAATACTAGTCAACCTAATCGCCAAGACTGGACCACCATCTTTGAAAACCTCTGGGGTTAGCCCATCTGGACCAGCTGCTCTTCCTCGTTTCAGGTTAGATATAGCTTTTTGAACTTCAGCTAGTGTCGGGGGGCCTACTTCAATGTTCCATTTAGCTTGAGTGGAAATGCTGGGTAATTGTAGAGTAGCTGAAGGCCAGCTAAACTGTTCCTTGAAGTGTTCGGCCCATCGTTCTAAACGTCTGGGTTGAGAGCAGATTACAGTATCATCTTTCTCGGAGATAGTTTCACTTATCCTTGCCTTCTTAATTCCGGTTTCCCTGATTAGTCTATAAAGCTGCCTAGTGTTGCCTAAAGCCGCTGCCTTTTCCATCTCTTTTGCTTTCGTTGCCCACCACTGCTCACGATCGTTTCGTAAGCTTCTACTTAATTTAGACTTGATTTGTTTTCGCTCTTCATCGTGTTCAGAGCCTGACGGGATTAGTTGGCGAGAGCTCATCAGTGCCATAGATGTCGCAGAAATCCACTGGTTTTTCGTGCTCCTTTTGTTCAAATTACTAGTAGATGACGCTGCTGTTTCTACAGATGTTTTTAGATCATTCCAGGCAACATCAGGATCAGCCTGGTTTCCAGAGTTACCTAATTGTGACCCTAGCTGTTCTTGAAATTTACTTTTGACCTTCTCGTCACTCAGATCAATTCTAATGGGTTTTCCTAATGTGGCCTTTCTACGTCCAGTGAGGTGCAAGCAAATGCGTGCTCGTACTAGAGCATGATCAGAGTCTAAACATGTACTCCAGAACGAGCGGCAATCTTCTATCGAGCCTCTCCAACGATGACTGATGGCAATATGGTCTATTTGAGTCCATCGTTGTCTTGGTGAAGGGGGTCGCCACGTTAGGCGATGTCTCTCCTTATGCCTAAAATTAGTATTCGCTAAGAATAAATGATTGTCTGAGCGAAGTTGCAGCAGACGGTCACCATTATCTGTTCTCTGAGCTGGAACACTTAAATACCCGCCTAAATGTCTTTCTGTTTGGTCTAAACTACCTACTTGGGCATTAAAGTCACCTGCGACGACTACTATGTCTGAGTGCTTGGCTTTTTGAAGAAGTTCACAAAGGTTTCTGTAAAATTGATCCTTCAGTTCGTCTGGGCTGCAGTCAGTGGGAGCGTAGGCGGAAACGACGAAAAGACAACGACGAGTGTCCCTATTCCTCCGAGTCCTTACAGAGCCGTTTAGTCGAACAGCACATAGGCGACTATTAACAGGGATCCATTCTAATAGTGCTTGTTCTGCTCTCATGCTTAGCGCTATGCCCACACCCGCCAGTCCACGAGAGCTGGCTATCGAATCGCCAGATAAACGGAGAGTGTATCTTGTCGCCTCGCCGTTTTGGCAAGGTGAGGTCAAGTGAATGACCACGCTAGGATATTGTATGCGTGTTTCGGAGACACAGCACACATCAATCATACGAGATTCCAGGGTTTTAGCTAACGAGGTCTGCTGACCGATTTGACATAGGGTGCGTACGTTGAAAGCTCCAATGTGTAGTTTGGAGCGGGGTTTCAGTAGACCTGGGACATTAGTTCGAGTGCTAGAATCGTCGGACGTGGTGACACTTGAAGAGAAAGTTAGAAGAGGAAGTTCAGAGTTGATAGTCAAGGTAGGAGCAATGATAGGGATTGAAGAGAGTAAATGATTTTGAATACGGTGGTCTTGAGTGCTGTCAGAGGTATTAGGGCAGTTATCACTTCCCAGTTGCCCACACCGTGGAAGGGTTCTTCTGGAGGTACCTGAAAAGGAAATTGGATTAGAGCGTGACCGCAGTGCCCAAGGGACAACTGCTTGAGGCCGGTCACACACGACCTTTTGGTGAGTAGTTTTAGTGTTAGCTCCGTACTTGTTGAAGACCTTATCGCCGGAGACGGAAATCCGTAGGATAAGGTGAGGTGTGCATTTTTAGGGTCAACCTTTTCTAACCCCACCCCTCCTTGTGGGAAGGCAGCATCGCTGTTATGCTGGTTGTCCGAGGGAAACACCTTACTGCCGTCACACCTCTGTACAGTCGGCAGTACGACTTCGCTCTCAGACCTTGGATCTGCTGCTTTTAGTCTTACCGCTCTTCAACCGACCTGCCTGGCATGGTAGGACCTTGAGGAACTATTGTTCCAGCCAGTATAGCTCGATTGGTTCATCACGATAGGCAAGCCCGACCACCACGTCAAGGTAGCAGCAACGGCCGGGTCAGTAAAGAGAAAATTATAATAAGCTCAGAAATTAGAATTTGGAGGAAGACTAGGAGTGGTAGACCACGCCAACGGCGTTTTAGTCGCGTACAATTCTCTACCATTCCTAAATCTTTCATTTACAACTTTGTTAACCCTGGGAAAATGGCAGCTAATCAATGCATTCACCCTATTTAATAATTGAAGAATATATAGATAATATAGTTGCGGGTATTTTGTAGGCCACACTCTCATTAATTAGTACTGTATTTCCCAACTACCAGTGTAGTGTAGTGCATACATTAGCGACTTTACTGAGTGAAGCCCATCACATAATCTGATGTCGTAGTCACATCGAAATTTCTTTAGATTTATCATGCTCATACATTATTGCATTATTTTAGACTTTTAATCACCTTGTTCACATTAGTGTTATCTGTTGTATCGTAACATCATGTCGATTATTACAATTGGTTGCTTGCGAATAATACTTCTACGTAGGCAAAAACTCAATGAAACGCATTCAATACCGGACTCGTTTGGGGTTTACACTTTGTCTAGCCCATCATAGTGTCATCACGAACCTACTAAAAGTTATTGCGGAATAAAGAAAGTAAAGCATAAGTTACGAATCACCACTAGATCACGACCTCAACTTCGCTTGGTAGAATTAAAAAACTGTCGCTTCTTGAGGTCTGAGCTAAGGCGTTAGTAGTGTTCTTGGTTTTGCAGAGTACAGTACTGGGTATGATGCTTTTAAGACAAGATTAAACGTACTTATATCTAATTTATATGTGACGCATCATGGAAGCAACTTCCGTTGACAGCCAGCATAGATATTACAATCCCTTTTGCACGCTATTTACAATCGAATATATATATTTCTCTTCAGTTATCATTGTCTTCTGATTTTTATTATGCTATAGCATCCATGATAAATCACTTGAAGCTATTCTGGTTATACTACAAGCTTGATCTGGTCGTTTGCAGAGGCACTCCAGGTTTATGTAGATTAAGTTCAATGATTTTCTGTTGTCAGCCAATTGAGCTGAGCTTCCACTTTGTGGTAAAACATTTGTGGCATATGAGAGGTTGTTCATCAGTTAGTGTTGGTCATTTTCCAAAGTCTATCAGCTTCTTGTAGGGCCATGATTGTCTTCTTGGTGACCCTTTCCAATATTTATATGCAATATTTCTGAGTCGGCCATTCGGTAGTTTGATGGTTGTTGCCTGAACCCTGCCTTATGGATTGTGGTAACTATTGCTTTTTCCCAGCTCCTTGATAGCTGACGCTGATTGAAGAGCTTCCTGACTATTGACACAAGTGGGAAGGCCATGGCAGTTAAAAGTGTAGTCCACTTGACCTTACTTATTTCCCATTATCTGATGAACTGAGTACTTTTAGTAGATCCTATTTGTTGAAATTTATATCAATTCGTCAACATCGCTCGCAGAGTTAACTCCATATTGAGCAGGGATCGTCAGTTGAATTGATGTGGAAAATAAAGGTGAGGGGACCAACAGTATCACATTTAATAACTCGCGAGATCATATGCTTTGGTTGGGAGTGCACAGAGTCGAATATAATCATGCGTTTGCCATTACTGGAGATGAACTTGATTCAATCTAATAGTAAGAGGCCAGTATAGAATGCTTTAAGTTTCCTCAGTGAAGGCAGGTGGTCAGAGGGGTAAAAAGCTTTGGAGATATTAAAATGTAAGACACGAACTATGTGACTTTTACCGCAGCAAGTGTCTATGAAGCTAAAGAAGCCCATGTGACAAGTCATACACAATCAAGATTGGGGAAAGCCATGTTGATGGTGAATGGTTAAGTCACAGGAAGGCAAATAGTTACGTACATTTTCGTCGATTATTTTTCCAACTACTCTGAGGACGACAGGAGAAATGTTGATTGGTTGATAGTTGCCAACGTCCGGTGTGGAGCCTGACATATGAATATGACATATGCATATGAATAATATAAGGGGTTTTATTGGTATCCGGGTAAGTAGACGATTTTAATGAGATAGTGAAGATCTTAAGTAGGTCGGTTAGAATATCATGACCGCCATGTATGAGGACGTTGACATTTGTATCGTTCACATCAGAACTTGGGATGTTTTGACGTTACTAATATCTCTGCAACTAAACTCAACAGCACTAATTATTCTCACAGATGAGTTTAAGTGTTGTTGAGCATTGATAAATTGGATAATACAGTCGACTTGGTTGTTATTTGGCAGGTAGTTATCAGAGGACATTTTATTGAATAATTTGCAGATGGCTTCAGGACTATTATACGTCTCATCACTGTAGACAAGAAAAGCTGTAGTACGTTTATCGTTGTTTAGTCGCTTCTTAAAACATCGGTCATGGTAAGCTTCTTTGAACAAACATAATGTTATTAGTTCATCCCTCCTGACTTTGTTGTCGTGATGGGAAGGTATTAAGTTGTATGTTTCAATAATAAGACCCAGTCTTTTGGAATCATGATGAACAAAATGTAATTTATGGAGAAATAAAAGCTTACGCTGAACGTGGGACAAGATAAGATGTTCCTTACTTCCACGTCACAGAAGCTGCTTTAGATAGACACGTACGTCAAGTTCATTCAAACAGGTGGATTAACAAGGACAGAACATCCCAATCGGAAACACAATAGTTTCTGGAAACCACATGGAGATTTTAGTTTCCCTCTTCAGCGTAATAAGATTAGGATGTGGGTTACAACTCAAACGGCACCACTTTATGATCTCACTCAATTGAAAATTTAGAGGGGAGCTGTATTTACAGCAGTCTTGCATTGCGGTGCTCGCCAGAGTTATAGCGCTTTATTAAGAATCCTTTACAGTATCGAGCGCTGAAAGTATACCAGGCAACAACCTTCTCCCTCCACGTAGCTATGAAATAAACGTTGTGGTTAATGTGTAACGCATTGTTTAAAATTCTCGGATGGCGCCAGGATCCTGGAACTGAATATTAGACCAAAGGTTTTTAGAAGCGGCACTTTTTTTCACTACTGATCTACCTTAATCGTATAGGAGGCATAAATAAGAGCTATTAGGTTGATGAAAGCTCGTAAAGTTGCCATAAGTGCTAGGTGTTACTTCACTGCATAATATTTTATAGTTGGTTGGTGATGGATGTTCAGATAGTGATGAAGCAACCTGAGTAACGTTCAATAGTAATTCAACACTGAGTATACAAGTGGGTTGAAAAACAGAGGTATGAGAGCCTGATTTGGCTTTAGTCGTAGGAGAACTGTGGATGAAATATAACCGGCCGAGGCATGGCACTAAGTTTTAGAGCTTACAACTAGGGACAGAATACCTAGGAACGGAATTCGAAAATCGTTTCCTCCTTGTCCTTAAAAGGCATTATGCTACCTTTTCAGTGAAATTGAATGATAAGAAACACGACGTTTGTTGAGAGTAGGAATGTTGTATCTGAGCAGGGATAGTCGGTGTTATCAATTCTGTTATTCTCAGAGCTTCGCCTTACAGCTAGCACCCAGCCTTGCCTTAATCTATCGCTTAAGCATAATAATTCGACTGATTTATCATGAAGTCAACTAGTCGCTCATATACATGTATTACAACAACAAAGAACGGATAATATACAGGATATATATATATATAAGGTCTGGCCTTAGACTCATATGTCTGTCACACCATATTAACCAATCACATGTCTTCTTGCAGATATGTCAAGGACGGACGGAGTTCAATCGTTACGAAAGAAGCGGATTAAATGATGTAAAGAGTTGATAATTCATTTTGGAAGTTCATTCTGTTGTGACGCGGGGTTGGTTTCTGTATTCGACCACGAAATCTCTATCGTCAATTATTATCTCGTCTAGGTGGACCGCTTGATTCGACTCCGAAGCTTCGATTCGACCCCCAGGCTTAAACTACACTTCAACGTGAACACGATAGAGATGACAGGAAATACGGCAAAATAACACTTTATTGCAAGGTTCAATTATGTACAGAAACTAAGGTATTTATATTATCATAAATGTCCTTAAGGCTTCTAGAGATTTCTATATCCTACTAAGCTCAGTAGTAGTAAGATAACTGTCCAATGAGGGACATATCACGTGACTTTTCATTGTCTGAAATTTTCTGGTGAAATCTATCTGCGTGCTGATTTGACTGACTGTTTTCTGATGATTTCTACGCCTTTCTGAACTTGTTTCAAGGGATAGACTGGATCTACTCAACACATTCATCAGTTATAACGGTTTTGTAAATGGACAAGTTAATTAAGGCTCAGCAATTGCTTTGATCATTTAAAAGCATGGATATTTGTAGGAAGAGTTAGGGAAACAAGTGGTATCTGAGACCACTGAGAAAGTGATATTTACGGGTGACAGTTCACATAAAAGACGGTAAACAGATTATAGGTGGACAACCAGTAGTTTGTGTATGGTATAATGCCTCTATGCCTAATGGGAGCATGGCTAAGCAAACTATCTTCAGTGTGCAGAATTTTTAAGAACTTTATTCAGTGGGAAGGGGTTGAAGTGTATGTAAGTTATTGATAGTGGTTTGGAAGGGTCTCGGAGGGTATGAAGTCGATCAGTCTTTCGCTGCTTATACTGCTAGTGTTCAGAGATTTCCAATCACCGGTTCGCTAGGTACCTAGAATTTTGAGAGATAAAAGCATACTTATTAAGGTTATTTTTGGTTTTATGAGTATTCATAGGTTTTATATGGTGGCGCTCATAAGAGATCCAGTTCACTTACAAGGTTCACGGGTCCATTACATATCTCAACAGGTGAAGGTATTTATTCATTGTGTATAATTGGATCCCGGAGGTGGTGGGTGGAGCTTTGTTTTTTCTTACGTTTGTCCTTAAAGCTTTTGTATGTATAAATTTACTAGGAAAAGTCTGCGGCTACTGTTTTGCCTTGAGATTTTATGAAGTGAGATCTAGTTGGTCTGGATCGTGTTTAGTTGTGCGTAGTAGAAGGCCAATCTTACATGACTGCCTTCTATTAGTTGCTGAAGATTTTATGTCTGAAATCGCGGTCTTGGGATATAAGCAGTCTGAGCTAGTGCGGTTAGTATTCTTAAGTTCAGTCATATCAGCAGGAAAGTGAGGGCCACTAGTTAAAATACGGTCTGTTAATCTATCCACATCAATTCATTTTGTCTCACTTTATGAACATATTTTCGTAATTAAAGACCTAACATGCCCTAGATTTCCGTCAACTTAATGGGTTATTATTGTTCTGGCAACATAGTTAGCAGTCATCTCAGAATAGACGTAGCTCTGCACTGCAATTTCCTACGTCTTAAGCAAGGGGTTATAAAGAATGATTTGCATTTCTAAATGGAATTAGTGAGCCAGTGTTTTCACTTGATATGAGAAATTTTTAGTAACTCAAGAACTATTGAACTAAAATCAAAGGCAGTAAGCAACTTTAATTGATCCTTTTTGAAGACGGATGACTACAGAATCACCGGCACCCATGTCGCATGTTCTGAGGCATATATACCTTACATAGTATGGATGTGCAGGTGCATTGTCCACTATATTATTTGAAGGAGATATTACTTTTTCCATCACCTCTTTAGCTACAAATCCTGGCAAACATTCGGCTTTGTAATGTCGAGATTTTTTATTGATTTTTCAGTCCGTAAAACGTAGAGTGGAAAATAGGTGAATTTGTAACAAATTTCAGCAAATAATTGTTGTGTCAGTTATATGTCATCGCTGTTATATTTGATATTACAACACATCACTAAGGATGTTACATGTTGTTACCCGAAGGCAGTTGGTTGTAGGTTTAACAAGATTTGACTGGCAATAATATTGTACTGACATGCTGGTTAACTTAGGGCTTACATCAACTAAATTGACTGCGGGTGCCATTTATAGAGAGGAAGGAATAAGACTGATAAGTAATGTTAGTAGTGGTAAAGGTATAGGAAAATATATATGCCTTAACTAAACGGCACACACATTTAGTACGTTGTGGTGTAAGAGATTTCAATCTCTTGGTGGGTTTTGGGAATGGCAGAAATGTTTATCTTCTGTGGTAGTTTACTGGTAGCCATATTCACAGCGTAAGAGCCAAATCCAACATAGATGGCAACTAACTGAAGTTAGATGTGAGCTGAGTTAAAGATTGATTAAAATGATATCACTAAATAAAATGCAGTAAACCCTGCTTAACCAAACATATAAAAATATGAAATGACAAACCACTCTGATGAAAATCAAAACGTCTGTTCGCCATAATGCTGAAATAATTGCGCCGTTATGTGTGCTAGGTCTCTGTATTCTAGTTTCAAATCTCATGTGGTTTTCAAGTTAGTAGGGTGTTGAAGAGCACTGTCTTAGCTTCAACTTTGAGCATATCAAGTAGGTATTTGGCTAGTAATCCTTAATACTATAGAACTTTCTTCTTTGAAATCCATAGCATACTAAGAAATTTAGTGATTTATATTTTCGAAATGTCTGTACAAAATTTGTTATATAAAATAAAGGTATCATTATAAGCGTTTTGCACTATGACTGTTCCATTGATCGCAAATCAGAAACAGACCACTTCTCTTGTGTCTCCAGTAGTGAAAACGTATTCCTCTAAATTTAGCAAATGCATTTTCTTGGTACCGAGAACATAAGCATTGATTGATGCGTAGATTAACGACCTTTCAATACAAGTCGAAAATTCCAATATTCACTGCGCAAAACATGAAATTTGAAAATGTCTGACCCATTAATAAAAGCTTTTTAATATTTAAACGCACTTTTGAGCTTAATTTAATGTGAGGAAGGTGGTGATAGTGGTTTCATATACGATTATAATAATAGACCGTCTAAACAGTCATCGGAGCGACAATAAAGGTAGTCTAGATAGATAGATATAGTAAACAAGTATTACATTCAATGTGGCTTAAAAATGTGTCTAAGATTGTATAGTGCGTTTCGTGCTTCTTTTGATTTCTCATATGTGTATCTGACTGTTCGTTAAAAGTTATTTCAGAATTTCCTAAAACCCATGACCTTCCCATTTTTTCAGACATAATACTAGTGGATGGTCGAAAATCATTTTAACAATATTACCTAGTCTTTACTGACTCAAAAATTTAATATTTAATAGTTGACCTTTTTCTGATAACTTAGATTCAATTTTTTTAGTGATAGCAAGCATAACATTTCTGTCTTGTAGTCAATATATATTCGGATTCTTTAGCAACTTGACGAACGCCTAAATAAACAAAACCCTTGTAGTAATCAAATTACAAAATCCAACAATTCCTCTAGAAAACGACGACAAAGACCGTTTAAACGTTATGTACCGCATTCTATCTTTTAAACATCGTTTCAGGTTGTTGGCTTGGTTAATAAGAGTGCATTGTATACAAAAGCGCGTAAACAGGAAAGGATTGATGTGTTAAGTTGACATGGAAGCGGCTGTATCTTTAATAAACGTAGGATTGTATCGATAGATGAGGGCGTGTTCACTAGCAGTACAAACCGTAAGTGGACGTACTCTGAAAATTTTAGGAGTGTCGAAACGCCATGTTGAAGTCGGGGATTGTGTCATGTAGTATCCGTTTATAGTAACTAAAAGTATACCGCTAACAATACTGAGAGCAGATTTCCTTAGAGAGGTGGGGGGCGGTTATAGACACAGAGAATAGAACGGTATGCACTAAATACGGACATTTCAGTATATGAGGTAACAGTGAAATGACTAAGACACGAGCGGTGATCTCACCACAAGAGAACAGAGAAAAAGTCGATGAAGTGGCTGCAAAGTACAGAAGCCTGTCTACCAAAGATGGAGAGGCTTATGGATATTGTGACAGAGTGAAGCCTAAAATTCCTATAAGGAGTCATAGGGAGATGACGTTTCACACGCGCCGGATACCGGTTCATTTGGAAAGAGAGGTAAATCGCCAAGTTGAAGAAATGTTGTGGGACGGAATAATTGAAGAGGCTGATAGCCGCTACAATTCACCTTTTCTGCTAATAAAGAAATCTAATGGGAATCATAGATTCTGTCCTGACTTCAGAGAACTAAACAGCGTAACAGAGTTGAGACCATGCACAATGCCAACTGTGGCCGAAACCCTAGATCCTTTACAACGGGCAAGGTTGTTTACTGTACTAGACCTCAGGTCAATGTATTGGCAACTACCGATAAAGGCGAATAACAGGTACAAGACAACCTTTACTGTGGATCAGAAACAGTACCAGTTTAGGACAATGCCATTTAGGCTGGGAGGGGCGCTGTTCACATTTAGAAGATTAATGAACTTGTTGTTACAAAATCTTGGGAACATGATGGCTAACGGAGACGATTTGGTGGTTTATGGTAAAACAGAGACAGACCACATTAAGCATCTAGAAACAGTTCTCAAAGGAATCGTGGAGTTTGGGTTGAGTATTAATAATGAGAAATCGCAGATATTCAAAAGTAACGTCATACTGTTGGGGTATTAATTAGACGAAGGTGAAATGAAATCGCTACCTGAGAAAATTTTGACTATCAAAAACATAATGGCACCGACTTCTCAAAAAAGCTCAGGCAGTTCATGGAAACAGCAGCATTCTACAGCCGCTTTATAAGGAACTTTATCGAGATCGCTGTACCACTCTACAAACTATTAAGCAATAAAAATTTGTATGGTCAAGGTAGGTGCACAAAACATCTGACCAGATCAAGCGGCTATTATTGGAAAATTAGATAACATTGAAACTACCTGTTCTTAGGAAACGGTTCACAGTGGCCACAGACGCCAGTGACTTTGGCATCGGGGCAGTACTTTGGCAGGATGATGGGGTAGTGGAGTATCCTAGACGGGTTTTAACGCCAACAGAACATAAGTACTCGACCAATAAAATAGTGTCCAGCGATTGTTCGGGCGGTAGATGAGTGGAGACCATACCTGCTAGGCCAGTCATTTTACATTGAGATTGACCACAATCCACTACAGTCGTTTAAAACGGCAAGAGATCCCTATGGGAAATTGTCACGATGGACATTACGTTTGCAAGAATACGATTTCACGTTTGGCCACATATCCACATAGCTGACTACCTTTCACGATCGTGCGAGGATGCTGGCTCATCCTAGGTTGCTTTTGGAGTCAACAAAGTGGAAGCAGACTTATAAAGACTGGTTCGTTGCCAGAAGTCCGATCCAAAGCTTGAGACATTGAGACGAATGCCTAACTGAAAGTGTGGATATTCAGTCAATTCACTTTAACAGTGAGGTAAAAACGTTTTCAAGCCAAAAAGACAGACTAAGATAGAATTCGATCGCATTTTTAATATGGAAGGACAATAATGGGAGCTAGATTGCTGTTATTCCAAAGTCATTACAACATGAATTAATCAGGAAATGCCATCAACTGTCACACAGTCGTCGCGAGAACCACTGAACTTCTGAGACAGAGTGGATACTGGCCAGGGATGCAAGAAGACGTGATGAGATATGTTTTCGCCTGCCCACAATTCCAGTTAATGAATGGCGATAAGTACATACGCACTACGTTACACCCCGTCCCCGTAACATCAGTAGGCAATCTGTGGTCAGTGGATGTAATGGGCCTGTTATCTCAGACGTCGAGCGGTAACCTATACAGCATGGTGATGACCGAAGATGCTACGTGTTGGGTAGAGGCCGTAGCAATTCCTGATCAACGAGGAAAGACGATGACTAAAGCATTGATGTAGCACATCGTGGACGACCACGGCATCCCGAGAATGATATTGACCGATCATGGTCCATGTTCCTAGTTCACAGCTGGCCTTGAATAGTTAGGTAGCAAAAGGGTCAGAACAACACCCTATCATCCGCAGACCAACAAACTTACAGAGCGCAATAATCACACGCTAAAAGAATGGTTGACAGCAAAGTAGGGTAACTGTGAGACGTAATTACCGATGATATGGTTAGCACATCGATCCTCGAGTGAAGGGACAACAAAAAAGTTATCATTTTAGTTGATGTACGGAAGATTACAACTGCCAACAGACAACATAACCTAGCCACAACCAAAAAGTGTAACTATAGGTAGTGGAAGCAACAGCTGCAACGAGTGGTGAGAAACATTCAATAGAAAATGGACGTTAAGCGATCAGAACGGCATCGAGGAAAACAAATGAAATAGTTTGCAGTGGGAAATTTAGTGAAGTGTAGAGGACGGAAGATCATGGCAGGTGGCGAATTAAGTTAAAAGAAAGTACTTCCTAAATGAGAGGGCCCATACGTCGGTATACACCACTAAGAAAGACATCAAAGAAAAGCGTGTAAACATAAGTCCATTGCAAAGATGGATGTATTGGGATGATTAGGCGAACATGCAAAAACAACTAGCGGCCAAAGAACCAAGGAGGTCAGCGTGCATGCAGGCACAAAATTTTAATGGCGGGCGAGTGTTGTAGATACTACTCATGAAGTAGTCTATAAGTAGTAGGTAGCTGAACGTTGCATGAAAATGGAAAAAATCGGGAAAAAGCATATGAGGCGAGTTGCAGGGTGGCAAGAAACAAAGCATGATCAGAAAACATAGTGAGAATTGACGACAGCCATGGGGAGATTGCCTACAATCGACACGAATCAAAGAACACGAATGATGTGCGAAATGATGATTAAAAGTAATGTATGTAAATATTTATGACATTTTCTGTTTTTACCAAATATACAATTACTTGTCCTAGTTGGCTTTCTAACAACATGAAATTATGGTAATTGACGAGCAGCTGAAATATGGGGTAGAAAATAACCCAAGGCAACATATTAGAGTAGTATGCTACAACTGCAAATATACCATTCGCTTTCGAGTGTAAATTTCTGCTATTTATACCGCGTTGCACCTACTATGAATAATTGAGTAACCACCGTTAGGTGTATTATACTTATATTTGTGTTGAATCAGCGAATACTCATGATGCGATATGGAGGGAGAGTGAGAATCGCCTGTTTCTTCGATTAACAGAACTAGTTTACATGGAATAAATTCGATTATTATAAAGCCCAGACTCAGATATACATGGGAGTAATAGACATCTTAGTATGTTATTTATGCAGTGTCCAGTATGGACGAGATATTCCAAGGGCGCTGTATAACCAGCAAAAAATGGTAATGTCTAGGTCATTATATCAGGAGATCACACTATGACAGTAGATGTAGATGCTCGACGTTTTGCCTGATATGACTAAACGGATGTATTGGAATCTAGTAAACTCGAAGTGCTGACTGAAATAATGGATCCCGTACGTCCATAAGACATAGATTCACCAAACTTCAACTCACACTCATTAGCATTCTATAAAGCTACTTCACATTGTGACTAGTATTCCTTCGAAAGACAAAATAATTTCTGTTTCTTCGGGTTGATGGGTAGGGTGATCATTAAATGCATTAGAAATTCCCATAGACGTAATAATAATAATAATTATTTTCTTGATATTGGGAGCAGGTCATTTTGACAGGAAAAATCAACAGAAATATATAAGATGGTTTGGGCTGTAGCAATAACGAATAGGATCGTGATAAATTAACTGCCAGGGTAAAAGTGTATGATAATGTGGAAAGTTATCTAGGTGTGTGGATGATGACCAGAAATAGGAAAGGTTTGTATACATTTGGGCATACTAAATGAATGGTACAGAATTCGGAATTTGTTCAGTAATGCATGTGGAAATAAAGTGAATTTCCTGTACGGCTTCATGTGGAATAGGGATTTTATTGAATTCAGTTACCTGTTATATATTTATGAATACTGAATATGGAATTGAAACAAATGAGCAGCAGAACAAACAGACTGAATAGTGGATTAAATGATGAGAGTAAGGATGAATCCACCATATAAATGTTAAATAATCAAAACAAGGTAGCCAAACGTTTGCTAGAAGCCGTCTTTCAGGGCTACCTGATAAACAAAACCAGAAGAAAAGCGTAAGGGTTAGCAAATGATGAGACTTGAACATATTAGATGTGACCAAAGTTAATATACAGGGTTAAAGCATGAAGTGGAATATTAAGAAATTTAGTTGGTTTAGTGTACGAGTTACTTACCTCTAAAATGTTTCAGATGTAGGTTATTAGCACATTTAACAAGAGTGTAGGAGTTTATGTATGCATATCCTAATCAATCTGTACAGAAAAGCTCCACCATATTTGGGTGTGCGTTAAGTCATGGAGTTACTTATAGAAGCCATCATAATCATCCATATTTCATTTTATGGCTTGCTTTTAAATAAACTATGAACTAGCACAAAAAGTCTTGCTCCACAAATAAGGATGTGTCTTAGTAAGCTCACCCGCAAACGTGTAGGCTTGTCAGTAAGACAACCCTCCCTCTTTTGTGTTCTAGGCTCTTAATTAGTTGGTGATATAAGTGGGTAATTAACTAAACCCTAAATCCTGTATTGCTGGTCCTATTGGAGCTTCTTCAAAAATACCACATCACGTGCAGATTAAATACATAAACTACATGCCTAAGTGTTAGGCAACTACGCAGTTTATGCGAATTCGTTAAAAGAAATAATGGAGTAAGGGTAGAGATATGGAGATATAGAATAAAGTAGATCAAAAAACTAGTAGATCGGATACTATCATGCGTTATTATTAACAATGTCACGGGATCAGATATTGCGTAACACATATGATAGCTATAGGCTATTAGGTTCATAGTAAGGGAAACTCAGTAATCAGATTTGGTAAAAGCAATAGTATTTAGAGGTGGATGCTCGTTGTAGCCAGCAATTATGTTTTATATTCGTGGTTCTCTCAATTGCATGGTGATGCATTGTCCTTGTTAGATGTCAAGATAGTAGAGAACCTGCATATACAAAAAACAAATAGATGTGTTTTATTTGTAAAAAAACTGTGATATTTGAATAAGAAGTAGCTAAACTGGCTAGTGTGTCATATATATATATATATATACATATATAGTGAATATCTTGTCAGTTGTTTGAATTAATGACGGTAGGAAAGCAGCTCAATTCGTTATTAGCGTGTAGGCGTGTGACGTGGGCTGTTGGAGCATACGCTAAGTGTGGGGCAATCTGTAAATTATTATATAAGGATATCTAGGTAACTCGGGAAAAAGTTATTATATCCGTTGGAATTGAGAAATAAGTTAATCATGAGATCAGATTTTGATGAACTATCTCAAGGTAGAAAGGCAATTAGTAACATAACACGTAGTACACTGTAGTGTCTTATAACAATGTTACATGGGGACTGGTTCTTGCGCGTTTTGGTAAACTCTGGCTGAGCAAGGTTTCTGAGATTGTATTTGAGTGCAGGCTTTCAGAGAGAAGAGGTTGAGAAAGTAAGACCATTAATTAGTTTGATGCGTGACTTTAGGTTGTTCTTCAAAAGGGCATCACCGTAGGCTTTCTAGAGAGAGCGAATTGCATCTTTTTATATAAATTATACTTCAGTCATTCTCCACTAATTGTCGAGTAAAAATTCACTGAAGATTTACAATTTATATGGTATCTTTGCAATTTATACTAGAAAATATAATCGAAGAATATTACTGAGGTAGGATGTACACATCCTGTATATTGCAACCTTGGCTCTCCGGGTGTAAAAATCTCAACAAAAGAGACCTATTCGTCGTCTGGACTTGGATATTGTCTAGAAGGCACTCTCAGTGAATTCAAATTCTTGCTGTAACATATACTTAAGTCATGTATGGAGCTTGGCGTTTAATTTTGTGTTCACCTAGATAGAGTACATGTTTGATATCATATTTCCTTAATTGCATAATCTCACACCTTTTGTCGTTGAATATGTGATGCCATTTTTGATTAGGATCGATAGGTTGTCAATTTTTGTGGATGTATTGTCTGTTCTCATTAGATGTCTGGGTTTAAAATTGTATGCTACATATTTGTAATCTGCATCAGACTCATTTAGTGCTACATAGCTAAGCAAAATTATTTGGGCTGCTTAACTGAATATTTAATAACAATAGCTTTATTATCAAGCAGCATTCTGTACATGAGAGCATACCAGTCTACAGGCATGATCAGAATGATATAGGTTTATCTGCATACGAAGATTTTGATAAACAGTTATTGATAGGCGTCCACACTATATAAACGTAATAATTACAAACAAGGCCTACATCAAAGTTTACATTTCTTGGATGCCTAAGGTATATGTTGCCTTATAATGCACTCCTGATAACAACCACAAACTTTTGTCTGTGGCATTATGGTTCCAAGAGACTGCTGGGAATAAACAGAATAGACCATGCAGCATATCCAGATATGGAATAAGACAAACAGTATTTGGAACTTGGATAAGGACCCCAACCAAATATATATAGGGTTATTCATTTTTAGTGATGAAGTCTATGTGGATTGATTTTAAACGGTGACTTATTGATGCATCAAGTACGCTGCTAACCTAGCGTTAGAAGTAAGTTGTTTTAAAGGAGATTCATTCCTTATACGAGCAGTCCATAAGCTCGGGGAAGGAGAGGGGAGAAATAATATAGAAGAATAAATGAAAAGGAGAAAAATCAAGCTAATTAGTGATCTCAAAACATTTTATTTTCAACCAGAATCTTCCGATTAGTTTTTTTATTATAACGTATACGACAGCAGTGTTTAGTTTTAGTACCCTAATGAGCCGGTACTGATTAAGTTGAAATTAAGCAGTTAATCATGGAGTGTTTGGTACATATATTTAGGTATGTCATTTCAAGTACTGTTTGATGGCATCTAGTTTACTTACGCGTGGGAAGCTTAGCTTCTTCGTAATAAAATCTTGCTTTCATGTTGTATGGCCAACCAAGGATTGACTGAAAGTTCGGTGGCGTTTCACTTTTTTTCTAACAAGTACACATTGTTCACAAATACAAGAGCATAATGTGAAAATATGGGAGAAAAAACAGATATGTGAAGATGCGTAAAAATATAAAAGGAAACTAAATCTGCCCAGACCATGTCTTAATCACTTCTAAAGCGTGTGATGCATGTGTTTTCAGAGTAGCTTCCAGTGTTAAACACTGATGGGCGGATAGGTAGAAATTAGAATGCAGTAATGAGTGGAGAGAAAGATATATTCAACCAAAAATAGAATTATAAAATCTTTGCTAGCAGTCAACGGGAAAGGTTACTTTTCGTAGTTTATTGTGTTTTGACCGGAAGCCTTCAGACAATTGTGATCACAAACGAAACTTGTCATAAATGATGGAGAGAATTTATACGACTATTGACGATAGGAGTAGTTTACTTTGACACTCTTGTTTAGATAGTAGCTTGGATCTTCTGGATTTGATGCAAAGCACTTATATCCAGTCAATTCTAGAGTTGCATGATGTACAGTATGACACACGGCTCTGGAAGTTAGACTTCTACACTCTCTTTTACCAGGGATTAAGAGGCAATTTATTTGTTATGCACGAAATACCAATAAGTGACTTTGACTTCTGATATAACCACTGTTTTTTCAACTGGAGTTAGAACATATCAGAGACCATAGCAGCCTATTTCAAACGCCGCAGCTGTCGAGTTCAGTAAATGATTAGACACACCAAGTCTTAATTGAACAAATTAACACAGGCCTTTGACTTTTTGCTTCTCAAAAAAAACAAATCTTGATATTTCTGGATTTCTAAGGAGCTAAAAAAATAAAGGAAAACGAGATCTATGTGAAGTTACTGCTGAAAAGGAAGTTACATTTTCACTCATTTGATGCACTAATGACATAGAATTTATTCGACCTTCAAGGCGTAACTACCTACATTTTGTTTTGGATCTAGATTTGACCTTAAACACTATGTTCACAATGCTGAGTTTGGTTCCGTAATCCGGTTAGTCCATTCACTTGTTAGAAATACATAAAGTTAATATGTTACAGAAGAACTAAACTATAGTGTAGATATTGAGCAATTCCTGAAATGGCTATGTACCAATTTAATCATAATAAACATATCATAATTACAGTTGGCGAATAATGGGTTCTGAGATTGTGAAACTCCCTTTACTATTTTCTTACAAGTGAGGAAAAGTGGGATACTTTGAAAATCCGAACTGATTGTCTATTGTTAGACATGTTTGAAAATCACAACCAGACCACCCTAATTTCCCATATTTATATGAGGAATGCATATATATCCCTTACATATTGTGGTCAGTCTCGTTATACAAGAGCTAAAAAGATACTGCCTACCATTTTAGTTGTGTTTTTGTAAGTTGTTCGTAGTAAGTCATTGCTTTTATTTAATCAGAAACTAGTGACATATACATAGTTCTCTAGTGTGGGGTTTGCAATTCCTGTATGAAATTAGCTGTCGTATGTTGTCCTTCGAATTTCAGGCAGTCCACGCGCACGCTTATGAGTTACAGTCATTATTCGAAAAGCATTTATTCGTGATAATAACGACACTTCCACGTTTATACTTGGTGCTTTTATCTTTTTTTGCCTTCGTAAGATTGGATGCACTTTAGTGTAACTTAGTTGTCGTACATAATCAGCAGAGTCGTACAAATGGAAGCCTTTTGTTTACACTTCTATTATGGAGTTAGACATTCTAAATGCACTCTTTCCTTATTTAGCGAAGCCTGATTCCTACTCATAGCCATTTCTGTCTATGGAGATGGCAGCATATTATTGAACCTCTTGGTGTAACAAATTAAACTGGTGCACATATGTTCCAGCTTCTATACCGTACTTGTTTGATCAACTGGTATTACGGTCATAGCGAGCTTTAAGTTCTATATCTCTACGATCCTAGACTTTAAAAGTAACTTGTCGCAAAGTTTCAAGTTTTTCTTAGCTGACGTACGTCAAATTATTTTGAAGTAACAAGTAACACGCTATTCATTCTTATTTAGCTTCCTATTTACAAACTTTCGAATGATAAATATTATGATTTTATCTAGCCTGTTTGCTTGCTCTTCTAATCACATTTTTAAATTTTTTTTCCATTCATATTGCACTCTACTGAAAAGTAAAGTAGCAATCATTGGTTCTTTCGTAATCACTCGAATCTCAGTGTTTTATCAAGCAGGCATTATAGATTTAAGTGTACAGGCAAAAATAGAGTGAGATAATACGGACTCCAAAAGTAATTGTATAACTAAATACAAGAAAAAAAGACAACTAAGAAAACAATGCCTTTTGGCTTGGCGAAATAACCAAAGCATAATATGTTGATCGGATACTTTTTTTCATGTTTGTATATTGAATGTCGGAAAATATTAGATTGCTAGAAGTCCAGTCAATTACTGGTGTATTAGGCGTTATATTTATTAATTAACCTCTCAAGATTGTGACACAAATGATTACTGACACGCTACCTTACGTATGCATGTTTAAAACAATCCAGTAATCCAAATTTATAATTTATTCAGCCACTCATTAGTAATCTTGATATGATATTTATTCTCGATATGTGATTAAACTATGTAGTTATTTGTTTCAGTCTGTCTATAAGATACTGGAAATTATTCTAGATACTGAATGACATTTTCTGTTAATAAATTAAGATTTGTTTTTTATCTTTTTTTCCCAGGTGTTCTAAACATTTTATGCTGCATTTATTTTTATATCACTTTTAGTTCACGACGTTTATTCGCATTATGGTTAGTTTATATTTTTGATTCGCACGACAAATTATGTAGATAAATTTTATGTTATTGTTTAGTCGTCAAGGCAAAGTACGGCTACAGAAGTGGTATAGCTCCTATACAGAAAAAGAAAAGAAGAAGTATTTACGCGAAATTATCTCTCTTGTCTTTGCGAGGAAACCGAAAATGTGTTCTTTTCTCGAATGGCAAGATCTTAAAATTGTGTACAGGAGGTATGTGTTTAGATTGTTACACCTCTACTGCCTTTCGCAGATATGCCAGTCTTTATTTTGTATGTGCTATCGATCAGACAGATAATGAATTGATCACATTAGAAATTATTCATCGTTATGTAGAGATTTTAGATAAATATTTTGGAAACGTAATTTGTTCCTCATAATGTGTTACTACTTTTAAGGTCTGTGAACTAGATATAATCTTTCATTTTGAGAAGGCTTACTTTGTTTTGGATGAATATTTACTAGCCGGTGAAGTACAAGAGACAGGAGCTAAAGAAATTCTTTCTGTGATAGATGCACAAGACATAATCCAAGAAGTAAGTTTCTCTTTGATATTTCTAGTTAGTTTTGTTCCAGGATGAGGTTCCACAAAAACTTTTCGAAGACCAAAGTCTCAATTAGCAACATCAAAACTAACCGGAATACTAGACTGCTTAGATCTTACTTTTAACTTCCTCCATGGCATTGTCAGATATTTTCAAAATAAAACTTACTTTTCTACTGCTTTGATATCAATATAGTTTTGTTCCTCGTAAAACTAGATTACTTTTACTTAATTGTGGTTAGGTTTGTAACAAATTAATGTCAAGTAAATTGACAGATAACCGACTTTAATTAATTGTGCACGAATATTCCCCAAACTATTTCTTATGTATCTTATAAAACATGACTATATACAATATAAGTTACATCCTATCTGGTGTGCCTAATATTCAACTCATTCAATGAGCTCAGGTTCCGCACTTTTTTATCATAAGCTGATGGGAACTTCAGAGTTTAAGTGTCTTCTCTATGACCATAGTTCAGTTATGTATGAAGCGTATTTGTTTAGCATGATTTGGTTAAATTGTGGTTGGGTTTTTAAGGGGAAATAGTTTTGGAGGGGTTTTTACTTAGTTGAGGGCGTATGGCACTTTACATTACTTTCTTGCTTTGATGCTAGTTTGGTGGATTTTGAGTTTTAAGGTTGAGGAATTGTGATCAGTGATTACGGTTACCAAGTAAAGCGACCATCTTACTCCACAAGATCATAGAAATCCAGAGATCTGTATCAGTTAATTTTATGAAATCTAACCTCATGTCATATTAAAAGTTCCATTTCCAAAATTTCCTCGACGAAGCTAAAGTAACTGTATCAAAGCCGGTTTGTTGAAAAGTCACCTTGTTTACGGTAAACGGTTGCGAATTTCATATCAATACTAGCTTTTCTACCTCATTAAGTCTCTTAATGGCTTATGGCTCACATTTTAATTGTCTGTATTGGTGGCCCTTCCTATATAGGTGCTTATTCTCCTGTAAAATATCTTTGATTATCAAATCTGACCTAAACGGGCAGAAATATCCAAGGAATGTTTCAAAAAAGTAGCGCTACAGGGATGCCGGGACTATTACCGTCTTTGTGTTTACAGTAATTATGCAGTTTGTTAAGATTTGCAACAAAAGGATTTTTTTAATTATCATGTCACCCATACAATATTCTTGGAAAGTAACTATTACTTAATAAATAAAAGCAGGTTAGGACTGCGTTGATACATTTCCAAAGTGTTTGAAAACAAGTATTTTAAAGCAATGTATAGAAATTCCTGAATTTATTCTTAACGTAATTGATAGTTATGCTTAGTGTTGGACTGAACACATAAAAATATCGCTTTTGGTGAGTTTCGTATGACTGATAACAAAAATTACACAATGAGGTTTGTGGGAAATGTGAAACAGACTAAGTCCTCAAAAACTTCACTATATACAAGGACTTGGTAGTAGTTGGAAATAATTTGATATATTTACTTGTTTTACTAGATATTTATGTAAGAAAGCATCATCGTAATGGAAAGTATTCTACCGCAACATTATCAGATAATATCTAGTTATTTCAGCAGCCAGAAACGCGTCATTATCGGAAATAACTGATTTATACGGTGTTGAATGTGAGGATTAAACTTTTACTCTTGTTAATGACCATAAAATAGACTTTAATGGAGTTCCTGACTCCCTAAGCACATCAAGCGTTCGTATTTGTGTAAATGGTAGGTTTTCGGAAAATGATTTTAGATACCTATTATAGTTTCTGTTCGAATACTCAGCAGCTGGGAATAATCAATTTACCAGCCTTAAATCAGACTACTTGGGAGGATTTCATAATAACTATCGACGGATATTAGGACTAAGACTACTTTTGTGGTAGTGATAAACCCCATGAATGCATGAGTTTATAGAGTTTGAGGATTTTTAAGTGCCATGTACAGTAGTTATAATCTCATAGAATAGCCGAAATAAGCATATATCACTAAATGATTATAGGCAAAAAAAACAGGGTGCAGTCGGTAGGTGTTTTTCCTCTGTACGTGATTCGTTAGTGTAGGGCCATGACTCTGCTAGAGATCGAACCCTAGGCTTTTTGTTCTTTATTATGCAGCATCATATAGCCAATTACGAAATCTTAGGCAATCATCAAAGTGACGATGATGAATTTGAATTTTTTCTAAGCTATTCAGCATGAAAAAATAACACCAGTAAAGTTAGAATTATTTTCTCGTTAAATAGATTGTTACTAACCACAGAATGTCATTAACACTAAAACCCTCTGTTAAATTAGTGAGGCAGGTTGAGATGGAATTTGTTTATGGAATGAATTTATTTCAAATATGTGCGAAATGGCATGTAAATTAAACCTGATCACAATGATTTATTTCTCACTGTAGTGGAGAGGATATGCGAATTCAGTTACTTTCAAGAAACAACTAATAACAGGAATAATATACTGAGTAACGAAAACACAAACAAAGAGGAGTGTATAGTTAGTCCTAGTGCGCGAGTGTATTCAGTAATACGATTATACGATATCCAAACTACTGTTTAGTTTCAAATCATTCCGGTCTTTAGTATCATTTTCAGTGAATTCTTCCAATTGCTTTTGACCTAAATAATAAGCGAATAGTCGAATTAATGGTTCACAGTTCGAATGTAGTGCTAATCCATGCGGTGTTTCTTTACGGTCATTTTCTACTTTTGTATTTGCACCATATCTGTGTTAAAATAAGAAAATGACAAAGAATAAGTAGTATCTACTAAGAGTAACTGCCACTATAGTAATCATTACTGGTTCCTTTGAAGGAGAGAAGGAAAACATACAAATAACCGTGGTGGTACTCCTTGAGCTTTTTAGTGATCAGATTTGCGATATGGTATGAGCATTTAGGAAAGCGTAGTTGTCATACGCAACTAGTTAGTTAAAGAGATATGAAATAAGAAACCTTGTGATAGTAAATGTACGTTTAGAAAACTGGTGGCCCAAAAGTTTGAACAGTCCCCCGAACTTGCTGTCATTTACAAATATATTTGGTTAGGCTTTTTCAATTTGTAATTGGAATTTATGGAAATTCCCCTACTTGCAAGCTATGTAAAAACACAGGAGCTACTAACAAACGTTGTATCTAGAATCATCAACCTGAGAAATGTAAATATTGGCAGATTGAAGGCTTTTTTATTAGTACAAAAGTCTAGAATTGAAACAGAAAAGTTCGCTGAGGTTTTTATCTTTTAAATGATTTAAAACTAACTGATAACAAACAATGCCCTTCAAATAAACTGAATTCTTAAAAAGAATGTCTTTAATAGAAATTATGTAACTTAGTGTAATCAGATAATGCAAATCGATGAAAATGCATATTTTTATTTTTTAAATCGCAAGTTACGAGTAAACGGGTAGGTTTTATTTCATATCTGTTGTGTATATGTTAATCGATACAGAGTGTTGATAAAACTTAATAATCTATATCCTATTACTATCTCTTACGATGTTACTTAATAAACATATTCCACAAAACCTAATTCTAAAGGAGAGGAAACTGTTCATGAGTTCAATGACTAAACATGTAGTAGATGTCACTAAAACTCTCAAAATCGTCGACAGGTAGAAAAACTACTTTTTTCCGCTATGTAGAAAAATATTGCCATCAAACGCTTTCAACCTGACCTCTGTATATAGAAAAAAGGTTAAACAGTTTCACATTGCTGGGGTAGAAAAAATTAAGTTGGTGAAACGTGTGGATTACATTTCTTTTTGCTAACTTTGTAGACTGACCATTAAGTTATTAACTATTATTATTCTTATTTCTCAATAATTGTTAAGTCACATTATTTGATTTCATGCTAAACATATAGATGCCCTTTAATTTTTTACTGCTACTTTCCTACGGTAAAAATCCTTTTATGTCTTCACGATTTCCTGTTCGATTTTGAACCAAATGTAGTCGATTGATTAGGGTATGAGTAACGTTGTTTATAATAGTACTAGTAGTACTAACTGTAATTTGAGGCTGTTTGCAACTGATGAAAAGCCACGAAATATAAAGGATTCAGTTTCCTTTCAAAATCATTTTGTTCTTGTGTTGTTTAAACTTATAAAGGGCTCATGTTGTATGATACGCATGCTGTTCATTAGAAGACTAATCCAAGTGTGTACGTAAATGATGAGACCCATTATGAAGTTGTTTATAAAATGAATGACATATATTTGGAAAATTCGAATGAGTAGAAATTAAAATTTCTGACGTTTCGCGGCTTACAATCGAACACTGTATTATTGTATTATTAAATCTTGTATTAATTCAATTCGGTTATTCATTTCTCTGAAGAAGCGACTTGCACTAAGCCGCGAAACGTCAGAAATTTTAATTTCTACTCATTGGAATTTTTACACATATATCACTCATTTTATAAACAAACTATCCAATGCTCAATTTATTGAAAATTATCGAATTTAACCTTGATAATGATACATTCATTATAGAGTTGGTTTGGAAACAGTGGCTTCTAATCGATCAGATTAATCGTTAGCAGACTGAACGATAAAATTCAACTACAAAGTATATTTCAATTTTAATTCAGCCACATAGTATAGTATCTGACTCTCCTATGGACTGTGAAGAAATAAACTGTACTTTATCACAGTAGTAGATCAATCATAAGTAATACAGAACGTGAAATATGTATAAGTTCATCAGTCTAAGTTCCAAGACCAAATTAGCGCCAACAGATGAAATTATCGAAATGAATAACAAAGTAATAAAATTAGTAATGTCAATAGTAGTAAAAAAGGTGGGGTGTATATGACTGGTTCAAGAATAAGTTACTAATTTATGTCATATAGAGTACAAAGTAATTATGAAATTTAGGATCTCAGTAAAGATAAATGGTGAATGGGTCTGCACCACTGCTACCTACTCTGGGCCGATTTACGCCACGACACTAACCATGGATCGCTGTTATTGCGTAGACCCCAACCAGGTAGTCGGTATCTATTAGAATGAATCAGAAAAACAGTCAATGATTTCATGAACCAATAGGACTTCTCAAGTTGTCAGTCTCTAGTTTCCTTCCTACTCAATTCTATGTCAGGCATCTTGGCATGTCAAGGTAGGCGTTATTTGGGCAAACAATATATGCCCCAGACAAATGAGATTTAAAACTACACACCGGCTGATTCACCATCTTTAATCAGTACTCTGAATCGAATTTTATTCGATTGTCCCGATATATTCACGAGCATTATCATACTGAGCAACGTTTCTTCATCCTAATCCATGTCGGTTGAAATCTGAAATTATGGTATCTACACTATTTAGCTGAATGAACATGCACAACATTAACATCAAGTTTTGGAGTATAATTTATTTACCTTAATAACTCTTTAGCTGATTCCAATCCATCCATTCCACGTAGAACGGCTTCATGTAATGCTGTGTTTCCTAACCTGATAAGTGAAATATAAACAGCAAATTAAAATCAGTTAGTAACAAACTTTTTCTGACTACATGTATAGTAATAGTGATGAAGCCATTAACTCACAACCTCAAATAAAAATAGTGTAAAGTGGATCTTACTATGATGTAAAACTATCGATGATACATCCTAATGCCGATTTTTCATAAGCTATAATCAACAATGCCGACGAGCATACTGTGTTTAGATTAGGGTCTTCTACAATAACCATTAATTTCCATAAAAGGTATATACAATGATCATAGCTTTTTGTGTGGAGATAGCAATGAAAAAAATAGAACAAACTATGCAGTGAATTTTATGGTGATCGACAGTGATGTGCAAATGCTGGAACCGACTATAAATAATAGAAATTTACTTGACGAGATTTTCTTGTGACGACAAATTTTGTTCAGCTGACAATAGATACCACTGCATGGCTGTATTCTAATATTAGCACTAATTCTAAGCCACAAGAAGCGAGTAGTTACTCATTTCACTGTTGCATGTATTCATGGATATGATTTAAAGTGAATGAAGTTAAAGGAACTTTTCAGTAAGGTTAATGGATGAATGGGTAGTCGGCGATAGTTGAGACATCATATATAATGACAGAATATGCAAATAAAATAGCGATACTCTCATGAACCATGAGAACTTACAATTCTGGATTATCGGATTGAAACTGATATTGTCTAGATCAACATCCTGTTGTGTAGCAGCATATACAGTACCTTTTTAAAAACAAATCCGCCGCTACGTGCGTACGACTTCTGGTTAATCAGACATCAATATTGTAATCATATGTATAATTTGAATGTCTAGCTTTGTGTGATGTGTATGTCAGTGTTAAATAAGTACCACAATAATCTGCAGTCAGTTAGAATCGTGAACTTAGGACCTCGCTACCAAATAAGTGTTTTATATTGTGTATGTGGGGTCTAACCTCTCCGAACAAAAAATGCTAAGGACATGGTATTTTCATCTACTTGCAAGTGACCCAACTGCGGTCTAAAACTCATCGTTGCAAAATATGAGGACCATTGTTGGATGAAGGTTGGGATGTAATAACATTGAGGGATTTAAGAAGATTGATTTCGTATTTTTGAAGCCTGTCCGTGCATAATGCAAAGAAAATCTTTTTTGTGTAACAGAAGATCTATTAGCAGTTGAAACAGGAGTACACCATGTGGTATAATTCATTGATAGAGATCATACATTTTAAGGAAGTGTGATCGTTTACTCACAGAGTCAGATACAGGACAGTTTAATAATGCTTCAACTTTCTGGAAGTATCCATGATACCAGTATGTAACTATTTGAGCTTATTAACTAATCGGATGTCGTTTTCGTGTTTGAAGAAGAAACGGATTCAATCTTAGTATGAATGTCAGCATTAGAATACATTCAGCTACTGAGTCCCAAAGATGACGAAACACATCCTGGATTTTAATGCTGCAGAGATTAATGGCTTGTCAACATTCTTTCAAGTGAAATACAACTTACTCTGTACCCAGTCACTTCATAGCACGAAATTATGACTGAGATATAGTAATCAGCGATAAGATTTGTTCGAAAATTAATAGCACAGACACTCGCACCTCAATAATTTCGAATTTCTCAATCGGAAACAACTTAAATAAACTCTTATTATCGTATTGGAAGTCAAATAAATGAAAACAAGTGAGAATTGTAAGGTATTAAAATAAATTGGACATTATTACCAGGTGGAAATAAATAGATTTTTGAATTTGATATCACAAAGTGACTTTATTAACAATAATGGTAATAATTCTGCAAGTTATATTAACTTTACAAATTATTTCTGATCTTGACATTTTATGCGGTTTCCAGGTATAATTCATGCTATTTCGGCATAACTTCTTATGAAGTAAATATTATAATAAGCAACATTATATTTTAAGGAATGGAAATACAAAACTAAGATCTTGTATTTAGGAAAAATAAGTAGATGATTCAGAGATTTTGGATATTTGGCATGTTGCTAATCTATTATCATATAGAGAGTTGAGGGTGTCTGAATTCTATGACCCAAATGAGTTCCGATTGTGCCTCAACTACTTGACATGTTAGGCATTCAAAGCCGACTTTTAGAAAATATTTATACATGGATGATAAGCGGCATCCACCAGTTTCACTTTCTATTCATTGATTAATAATCTAAAAAATACTGAGATTTATAGACGGCAGTCATGTGAACGTTAATGAATGGACAGACACGCGAGTGAATACAGAGACACAATATGGTAAATGATTATCACATCAACATAGAAATGTTCATAGCTGATACGAAAATGCTTCATATGGTGTTGCGCTTTTTTACAGAAGTATTATGAAAAGTATGTATATATCTGAATTAACATGGAAAATCCATTAGGTGATATAGCTGAAGTTATCCGCAACATTCAGTGTGTAAATAAAAAGGTGGCTGAAAGTGTTAGGCACGATAGATAGATCGAAAATATTGTGATTAACAATCTTGAAGGATACTAATTTTTCTCATTGTTTAATTGCACTGCTGCGGCATATATAAAAGTCAAGGAAATGATTATGTGCATGACATTTTTAATGTGTCGTACCTAGGGGCTTCTGGTTATTATTCTGTTGATTTACTGAGTGAATGCAACGTGTTATGGTGATTTTCAAAAAGCATTTCAGTACAGGGGTCAAGAGCTAATCGCATCTATTCTCTAAAAACACGTCAATCAGGATAACACAACAGACATGTCGGATAGGAAACGTAAGTGTAATTAAGGTTAGTTCTTCAAATGGAATTTAAAAAAAAAAAAAATAAGAATCATGTTCTAATATGCAGCAATCACCTATCAAATACGTGAAAAAACGGTTGAATGCACTGGGTACAATAAATATCTTTAGTGTTTCCCATAGACTTAATCTTATGCTGTACTGAAAAGGTGTTAAAATGATGGACAATCAACTGATAAAGCAACAGGAACGAATATAATCTGTCAATCACTATAAGAATACAGTCCTAAATCCAAAACGAATAGTTATCAGAACGCAAAACTGTACACTAACAAACTGATTATGTGTTATCAAACAACCACAATCAATCGAATCAATTATCTATCGGATTACTACAAGAACTGAATGCACATCAACAGAGGAATTCTTTTTAACTTCAGATAATACCAATTTCTCCATTTAATGAATTGACGGAGCTACGTAAAACACAGCACACATTACTTCTGCTAGCTGTTTAGCGAGAGTTGATCTCACTATCAATTTATTTATCCCGTGAAGTTTAACTGTTTAAATGCATTGGAGATTTTCCCTGTCCATGAAATTGTTATATCGGGAGATTCAAGAAGAGTAACTAACTTTCTGAACCGTTTGTCAGAAGACTACTTCATCTGTTTTGAGTATATATAAATCGACTATTTTATTTATATTATTGTCATGTTCCCAACACTCTAATCGCCTATTAGACTCATGAACTGCTGTTATATCATTTGTCATTCAGGAACTATGGTCAATTAATCATGAACAGGTAGCCTCAGTCCCTAGTCATCGTTGTTTCCGTTTTGTATAAATGTTATTCTCTCTGTTGGTATGATGTGTGGTTTGGTTTTGTGTATATATAAAATAATGTTTGAAATACAATACGATTTGGTATGATTGGTTCATCCATCTTGTCTCTTCATTCCGGCTTGGGGACTAGTAGTCGCGGAGATGTGTACGGGCACTGATTGGTTATTCTCAAGGTCACACTATATTTTCCATATGTTGTAATAGACCGATAGTACCAATATATAACAGAAACCACCTGAATAGAGATGCAACTTTATACAAATCGCTTAAGAGACAGAACACCAGAAAAGAAGGTCCAAATTCTTTTTTAAAGGTTGAAGAGATAGCTAAGATTGGAAAATATGGGGAAATCAATAAGTGATACTGAGCCAAAACAATGAACATGTTCACATATATAAAATATGAAGCTTACGATGTCCCCGTAGCATTAATGTGTGCACCATTTTCCTTTAATATGGATATCGCATCAGCATGACCATTACGTACGGCACAAATCAACGGCGTTTCTTTAGCAGCATTAACACAGTTTGGATTGGCACCCTATCAATAATAAATCAAAGATAGTACGAAACAAAGAAATTAATAACTTAGTAAAATATAATGATCTGTGATATAATGAATGCATCAGCCATTACTATATATGTATATATCAAAAAGAAAAGTAGCAATAAAATATGTGGCATTTAAAAGAAACAGACACACACTTATCGAAATGCTCAAAAAAGTAGATCATCAGTGAATTTTACTGATCAGAAAGAAGCAGGATTGTAAAAATACGAAAATATAATGAGGAAGATAATTCGTAAGGAATTACAGTATAGGACTGTCGTGAATGAACTGTGAAATATCAGGATAACAATAGTCAGCAACCGGATTGAATGATCATCGCGACATATACTGGGAAGTGTATCACGCCAATCCAGTGGTTCTTACAAATAAGGATCCGTCATAAGATTTGAAGGCTTTGATTACATCCAACAATCAAAATGCTGAGGAGGTCTATACTTGAACTAAACAGTTGTTCGACACCTTCTGGTCTCTAATAGTTGTTTAACTATAGTCATTCTGTTAAGTAGACTGTCAAACTGCACCTTGAGTAACCTATTTGTCATGAATAACTTTCAAATAACAGTTTGACACTTTGATGCATTAACTGGTTGTTACGATTATCGCACATGTTTTAATCGAAAATATGCAGAGAATGGCTACAAGTTTTAAATTTCTATTTTAATCTACTAGCCATATTTTGATTAATGTTGGATGATAGTAGAATTAATTCATTCAATTTGAAAGTTGCTATTGCAAGATTATGAACAATTTGCTTATCGTATGTGAAAGACTGATTCACACCAAGTTCATGGTATGCTGTAAGTGAACTACTACGAAAACGATTTTAACACAACTAAAAGCGAAGAGAAATATGCGCATTTTTTCTGATAAAAAGCTACTTTCTAAATAGTTTCATAAGAGCAAAACGATCTGACTGTTTACTGGAAGAAGAAATTAGTAAAAGATCACGGAAAATGTACCTTGTAGCCTTCAGATGTAACTGAACAGCAAAAATATGAATAGTTTCATGCGATTATGATACTTTAATGTGATTTCATCGAATGTGTTGTTTGTGATATTTAACTATTGAATAATAATATCAATCCATATTACTTTTGTTTACTAAATACTAACTGACCGGTTTATATACATAAAAATTAGGAACCGTTGAGCACGTCTGATAGTTGTTGCACGTAGACTTCAATTCATTTTAAAAACATATAGTGAGTAATAATAGCACAACAGCAAAAGTTTATGTTAGACGAAGTTGCCACGCCACATTAGCAAGATAAGATAATTATAACGGCAGTGAAAAAAATCACAATGACTAAACTTTGAGAAAATGATCCGAGAAAAATAAAAATATATAGTGAAATACTGAGACCCAAGATAGATAGAGGGAGAATACATATGTGCCATTTAGATCGATTGCAAGCCATGTTACTTACCATCGACAACTGTAATCGAGCAGATCCTCAACCGGATAGCCTATATCTACATAGATGGCACAGAATGATAGTCAATGTTTTATGGACTAATAAAACGTTTTGGTTTAGCTGTCCCTAGCTTTCCTGCAGTCTACCCCCACGCAAACCGGTATTGTGTGTCGCGACAGGAGATGGTTGGGCACATGTAACACATATCCTAGTCACATTAGTCAGTTAAAATTCATAAACTCGTCAAGTAATTTTCCATCACTGTTTATTACTCTATGCCTAACCACCATTTAAGAAGACTATAATTTCAACATATTCTCTTTAGCACATTATTTACATTCATACAGTATGAACTGACAAATTATTGAAAAATGCGTCGTCCTGTTATGAGATTCCTAAGCAATGCAGTCAAGTAGTTCCAATAGCCTTCATACGGGCACTATGCAGTTCACTGCTGAGTACATATACATAAACACTCGATAAATAATTTATATAAAACCAATTAACTTATGAACTTCAATTAAAAAGATGTAAGTCTACATTTAGAATTTATACATCAAATATCAAAACTATTAAGATAGAATAATTAATTGAGTCGTAAAATACAAATAACTCGAAGAAATAAACGCTTCAATTAACAATGCAATATGTAATAGTAGTAGCTATGGTGAATCAGAAGCCTAGTGAAGCACGCACTGGGAAATGAAACGATAGGCACTGGTAGGGGAGATGTAATGAGAATATCAACATTAGGATGCTAATACAATCGACCGACGAGTTCTAAATAGAATGAAATACGTTCCGAATTCCGCTGCTAATCACTTCATCATCAATCAGAAATCGCAGACATTATCGATACATCATCCGTTTAAAAAAAAGATCAATTCAATTTCTGAATACAACGATATAAAAATATTAACCCTTCAAATGACATTTTTAGTTCATTGTTTGTATTCGTCAGTGAGCGATCTCAGTTGAGTATTACTGAAAATCAAGGAAAATTGGACAATTATTTCGTTCTGCTGTGGAACTTTCCAGCACTCTTGACGGCTAAGCGTTCATCGTGAGACCTGAATGTTCTGAGTAAGATCCCTAATGTGACCGTGAGTATGAGTACTGGGGAGTTTCGTACTGGAACGGAACAGCTATCCAGTGTTCACTGGTTTTCAGTGGTACTCTACAAACATCAATCTATGACAAACATAAACAACAAATTTTAAGCGATCGCCACAAAACCACCTCAATTTGACATTTTTAACTTGTTAAAATACACTCTAAGAACCTAAAAACCAAAGATAACGAGTGATTGAAAAAATGCGTTTGTTGCTTAAGACTTTTCTTTATCTATAGACCCGGATCCTGTACTCCAACAGACAACTAAATAATGGATTAAGTGACTCAGGTGACAATAGTCAAACGTGTTGATGTGAATTTATATGTTTCTGGCTGAAAATATATATTCACTACAAATAAGATTGTTATACTTATGAATAATTATTTACCAGCATAATAAGTAGTTGTTATAAACATATCTTTATCATGTTTTATGTTTCGTGGATGATAAATTACAAATAAAAGTTACATTTAAAACAAAATTGAACATTTAAACTATAAACAAAAAATACTTACTTCATTAAGAAGACGTTTTATCTCATGAATATCTAGCTCCGATCGACTTAATGTATATAGCAAATTAAGATCTGCAGTCTGTGAACAAACAGGGAGAGTTAGGGGATATAAGATACATTCAGCTACAATTGATTTGTGAAAAACAAATTACTTTAAGATGATAGTGATAACAAGCAGTTAGATATTCCGGTATTACATTACTACAGAAGGTCAGGCAAAGCTCGAATAGCTAAGAGGTGAGGCATCGTACTTTGAGGTGAATTTGAATCACACAGTGAGCATCGGTATTCATAAGTATATAGATATATTTTTCCGACGAATGCCAACTACCATGGGCCTTAGGTCAAGCAGGGTTTCCTACTAATTATTCCTAACTACCTAACATCAAAATGTTTCAAAGTTAAATATGGATATCTTTATCTCATTGCTTATTGATATTTCAGTAAAATTTGGTGATCTACTAAGATCACTTCTTTGATAGATTGCCAATAAAATTGAAACAATCGATAAAGCTGAAAAATAGTTTGAACTGCAGTCAAATTCGAACTAGTACCGTGTTGATGATGAAAAGGTCACTGGTTTTGATATGGTATCAATCTAGGACGTTTCTCAAATTTCTTCGTGAGTATTAAAAATTTTTTATAATATAAATAAACAAATTTAGCAATAAAACAGAAATTTTCGTAACCCTATACAAATATCAAACAATAAATTGTAAATCATTTCTGGTATGTGGCTAACAGTTGAATCAGAAATAAGCCATTTGTCCTATGTGCAACAAGTCAGCTAAATAAACCTGTATCAAAGTGCCTATGGTTTCCAAAACTAACGTGATAAGCAATACCGGTAAACACTAAATAATTGTTTAAATGTGGCAAAATATTTGAAGAATTAAAACTATAATTGCATCATGTTTTATTATATCACACTGCCTTAAAGAAATTTCTTCATATTCTTGTTAACTATGTTGTTATTATTATAAAAATCCAGTTTATGTATTACACGAGATTGTCAAAAATAACATAGACATGTAAAATGCAGATTAGTTAAGTAATAGAAAAACAAAAATAATAAACATAATGAATAGTGTAGAAATATATATTGTTTAAGTATGTTGTGTGTATGTGTTATCTTCTTCGATTATTCTTTCTATTCTGGTAAATGAAGCATTTTTAAATGAAAGTTAAATAATTACCTTGATATATTATACAGTATGTTCGGATATTGGTAAAAATGCTATGTACGATAGTCAATACAAAGGAGACTACTTTAAATATATAGGCACGAATAAGCCGGAAAGTAAACAGTTTACACCAGCTGAATTTTAAGAACGTCATGATTTGTCATAAAAAGATTGAAGTGATAATTCTGCCTTTGTGTATCGGTTCAGTGGTTCTGATAGTTAAGCGTTAGCAACAAGACGTCAAGTCCCTAGGCTCAATCCATGATAGGTTCGTGAATGAGCATTGCTTAGGAGTCTCATAACTGGGCAGCGGTTACCCACTGAATGAACAGAAATATGACCGAAAGCGTTGAGGATAACCTCGGACTAGATCGTCGAAATTGAAGTTTGTAATGAATCAGTTATTGTAACATACTTGGAAGTGATGTTTAGATTAACTGAATGCTTAAAATAATAGTGAGTCTATAGATACAGTGTTAACAGTAGACGTTTATAATGAAGTGTGAAGCTATTATGGCGCGAGAGTTTTCAGACTGATTGTTGAAAGAATGCCAATTAGGTGTGCCTAGTCGATAACTGCGAGTCTGCCCTTTTGCCCACTGAGTCCCAAGCCGAAATAAGAAGAACACAAGCCTACCATACAACACTAGCGAACTGCGAATTCTATTTACATAAATACATCGATTTTTTTATCAATTAATTTACAGTGATTATTCATCAAGTGAAATCATTATCATTTAATCAATACAATGAAATAGTGTCAAACCGTACTTAGGAGTAGGACTCACATTGAAATCAAATCAATGTGATGAAACATTTAATTTGTATTGTGACTGGCAAGTGGAATCCAGGAGGCGCGTTTCGTCCTATTTGGGACTCATCGGCTGGATGTGCCTGCATCCCAATGTTGATGTTCACAGTGGGATTCGAAACTCATTCCGTTTCGTGTCATACGCCACCGCGTACACTACTAGACTACTGAGTCCAGACAGTCACGTTTGTGCAATACAAATTAAATGATACTTGTGAATATTCGCTATATCGAGGCAATCCGCTCAGGATGCACATGTAGCAACAGTGACTGACCAGCTTCAGTCTATAACAAATCAATTGGGTATATACAAATCCATCCTACAATGTGATGAAAGTTTACAAATAAAGCATACAAAAAATCAATAGTACTTCTTTCGTTTAATTAAATCAATCATTATATCTCTGGGGATTAGGAATCCCCAACAGAAGCTTTGTGACAAGACGTGAAGAATCTGGTGTTTTATTTTGCTAAAAGAAGACTTAAACAAATTTAGCCAATTTATACTGCTGATAAACTGGATTATAGATAAAGTTTTATTGGCTGATCCATCAATATAGAATTGATTCAACAGAATCAGTAACAAGTAACAGATCAGTATAAACTAATTAACCTACATCAGCTATTATGTAATAACGTTTTTGAGCCATGCCATCTCAATACATCCAACCACTGATTTTTATTAGCAAGCGGACGCTATCATAGCGCGATAAAGCAGGCAATAATTACATGGAGTGATACTACCTTTTGGCTGGGTTGCTGATAGCTTTCTTCAGACTTACTCCTATTTTAACTATCATTCCATGTTGAGGTGGATGGTAGTGGAAAACAAGTAACACACAACATGGATAACTCAGTCCATGAAGATTCATAGTTTCTTCAAACGACTTGACGTCATTGTCTAATACCTTATGCTTAATTTCACTCGGTAAAAAAACGGTGCAATTAACGATTTCCGTGTTTGGTAAAAAATGGCTGATATCACCATCTTAGGCGGGATCGATGTACAATAGTGAACATCACAGATGCTATATTATTACTCAAAAAGTACTCTGATTAGTGGATTCGGAGGAAGTTAATTAATAGGATAAAAATAAGATCAAGAAACAACACAATTTAAAAAAGTCAACATACCGATAATTTAGAATTTCTTAGTAGAGCAACACCAACCTCACCATATTGTACATTAGGACTAGACTTGCATACCCATAAGTGCTTTATCATTTGTTGAAGTTCTTAGGGAGCTCGTAGATTTATTAGGAGGTTGAATCATTTGTTTGAATTTTTTCTCTTCTTTACATTCAACCAAATTAGTATTATTTTCAATTTGATAGTCAACCACTATTTAGTAAAACAAAACAAATCAAAGAATATGAATTTCTAATAATGCGCAAATCGGAACTAGTCTAAGTAAACAATTTAATGTACCTTGATTGGTTACTGAAGAGTGACTACTATCATGTATGTTTAGTGTTTGGGGGATGATCGTCAGATTCTATCAGCCGAGTTAAAAATGTGGCCAGCAATCTAAGCGGCTTGATGTAGAACCTAAAAGAAAGCACCAGATGCCTAAAGACTGTAGATATATCTTGCTGTAGTGTAGAAATCGTGGTTCAGGGTACCATGGTAACTAACTCTAACCACTTTACTATTCAATGTTTGTGATCATTTAGAGCCGAAGTTAGTTTGCTGGACAGTCAGTTCGCCATAAATGATACAGAATCTGGCACAAATGTGTACCTGCTTAGATTTACCAAAACATATCAACATAATAAGATGAAACTAACAAAATGTATAGCGATATTTATGGTATTAATGAAGAAAAATAAGTTTTGAAGAAATAAAACTTATTTAGTAACAGTATTGAAATTCAGTGTCTAGATAAACGTAAAAAGTTATTCTATTGACACTACCAAAACCGATTGTGAATTGCGTAATCAACGGTTATCGAAACGTGGAATACGTAATATTTAATAATAAAGTTTGAGCCCATTTACGGAAGTCTCACAGCGTATAATTCAAAGGATGGATGGTATGTAAGAGTTTTTCTTGCCTTAGATCACCTTAACCTTACGTCTACGATACACAGCACAAAACATATAGGAAAGTGGCAGCTAGATAGGCTAGCTAAATTAAATTTTAAAAAAGTAAAATCAATATAAATAAATTTCAATGACAATGAATTGTAGTGAGCAAATTAACTTACATACTACACAAAATGTAACATCAATAGAAATGCCTTTAAATAGACTATTATAAAACTATTCGTTTCAGTAAATATGTGTATTCAAAACAGAACCCGTGACTATCTCTACTACTCTGTCCATTTCTCATGAACTATAAAAAGCTCATATATAAGGAAAATTATTGAAACTACATCAAGAAACATAAATACGTGAACCAATATTTTTGCCTTATTAGTAACAGATAGTAAGATAAGTAGTTTCTATTACTTTATAACTGTTTACATTAATCATGCCTAAGATCACTATTAATAAAGGTGTTGTGTTACTCGCTAACAACGACCCAGCTGCTCCTATTGCTTAGTCTTCCTAGGCATGAACACTCGACAAGGTCCCCAAATCAGAACACGTTTGAACAGGAACAAGATTGTATTCAAAAACAAAAGGTAGACAAAAGTAGGAATTCTTAGAGACACGTTCATATACGTATAGTATTTACATAACCAGCTTCTCGAGTCTTCTCCAATAATCCGATAGAGCTGATTGGTTGAGAAACACCCAATCAGCGTGCGCCATCACGATCGTGCACGGAACATGCTTTAATCCAGTCTATATCCCACTAACAAAAGGATATTGCATTAGTTTACCGCTGAGGAGTGATCAAATATAATATCTGTTATGTCTTTAGTGTTGATCGACTCCTATCGCTTTAATGACGATTGTCAACTGGAATGAATACTAAGCTCTAAGTTCTTTGGAGACAACATTTAACCACCAAGTAGGAATAATGGATATCGTATGTATTTAATGAGATAACAGAGTTCATATTCACTTTAAAAATATATATACTTACCGTCACATGCAGATCTAGGTGATTGGTTAATATTGCTGTTGTAAACATTTCGTTGATTAGGGGTTGGTCGGAATGAATCCATATGATCAGCTCCCGTAGGAAATAAAGTGTTAGACTGTTGACCACTTAATTTACTGTCGATCGATTTCTGATCCACATAATTTCCATGAGTAATATTTTGTGAATCATAAGAGTTCTCTTTGATTTTATTAAAGGAATTATTATTGAAGTGCGCCACCTCACCATTCATTATTATCATTATCATTGTAATTTACATCCAAAAGTGTTTTACTTGAAAGTGCAGTGTTTTGTGTTATAGTTGTATTTTTTTCACCATTTGGTAGTGAATAAATTAACGTAAGTTTGGCTTGGTTTGAAGCTTCACACAAATCAGCAGATAATAGCTTGATAAGAAAGAAACGAATATAATAATAACTTCACCACTGATTGTAAAGTGGAAAGGGCAATAAATGGCTTTAGACTAACATGTTAACGCACTGTTTATAATACCATATTAAAAATAACTTTCAGGCACATACTAAATACACTGAAGAAAGTGGTTTACAGTCATTAAGGTTAACTAACTATTGAAGAAGGACTTTGAAAATATAAAAGAATAATCTAAGCTGAAAGAATAAAGAATATTCAAAATCCTTTAGTTAATGAAATCTGAGAACATGGAATTAATTACACTAGTCGATAAGGGGAAAATGACTGAAAATCTATAGTATTCGGAATTATTTAGAAATAAAAAAATTTCTATATACGCTTAACTTGTGATATGATGGGCAAGAATGAAGTCCAGCAGTCAAGTTTTAATTCATTGAAGAGTTACTTAACAATATATTGATTTCCTTCTATCGCTTGTGACAGGTTTATTTTTATGGTTGGTGATTTTGACTCTGATATCAATTAATTCGGATGGTTTAAGTCAACCAGATGGCCCTAGGACCAGTTATCACTTGACAATATAGTATGACTGCATTTTATTTGCTTATCCACTCATCCATTTATCCATTAGTATTATATTAACCTAAAGCTGATAGCTGATTTCAAAACACAAGTAACCTGCCAATTCAAGGTCATCAAATTTAACAGAGAACCTTCAGTTAAATGGCTGAGTAACTGAATACATATTAGAAAACATAATCTATTATTCATATAGAAATGTTCACCCAAGAGAACGTAACTGAACGATATCAATTAGACAATAAATAAGTAGCGAAGGGTGGAAATTAGTCTAAAATAATCAGTGATTATTCATTTCTTCACAATTTACTTGACTGGGGATGACTTGATGAGAAATCGGCAATAATTAAAATGATCCTTATAGATTTCCAAATATTATTAATAAATGGGGCAAAGGGTATCCAAGGTATCATAAGTACCCGACTGATGAAAAGAAACCGTTTGTATACGTCTTGCATTTAAGAAGGATGAAATCTCGTGAAAAAATAATGAAAGAGCCAAGACAGTCATCACAGAGACCGTCATTGCAGCCCAAATGGCCTCTTTATGCAACACCAAATGATCGTTAAAGTACCCCGACTTTGTTTATGAATACACATGCGTTTGTAGTATTAGTTAAACAAGAATAACTGAAAGAAGGAATCCTGCTGGTTGTTCTGAACATGTTTCTTGAAATCTTTTTCTGAAGGATGCTAGAGCTTTTACAAAAACGATTTTCAGACATCAATTAACTGTAAGCGTTTCTGAAACGTTTAAAATCATTATCAGACAACCAACGACCTTATTACTACGTTTCTCAGAGGCAACCGCAATCAAGAGTTCCCGACTAGACCAATGCATACAAAAGGATAGCATGATGAGCCTTGATGAATATAAAATCTGACTGTTGCCTAAATTGTGTCAAGCAATTATAAAACCACTCGTATAAATGTATTTACAATTGTGTACATCCTTTTCTTAGGTTGCCTAATAATATGTATTTTAAGTTTCGTATTCGTCGAAAATCGGCCTCCAGTGGATACCATTGAAAAACAAGGACCACTGGGCTAGCTATCACATTCCGCTGAGGAGTCCCATACCAACTGCTGTTCAGCACCCCCCACCCCTGGTTTACAGTGGTATCTAACAGAAACCAGCCTGTTACGAACATATACAACAGATCTAAATCAGTCCCCACAAAACTACTAACACGATAATGTAATTCCTTTTTCACTTATTAACTATAACCTTATCACCTCTACTATAAATTTTGTAACATAAATATACGTTAATATTAAATATGTTTACAAGCATAATTTGTATTCTATTTTCCTTATTATGACTTTCAATTCCCTTTAAAACACCAATCTCAACTTTACTAAATAAAGTGCAACAAACATTTAATTCTAAATGCAATATACATTGCTATTTTAGATTGCTAATAGTTGAAAAAATGCTTTGAAATGAATTTGTAATATTAGGTGAATCCTGTTTTTTTTTTGTGTTTCTCAAATCCTAATTGAGTACAGCTTATGTTCAAGTGGATTTCGGAGAAAATTATTTCTTCGATAATACACTGCAGGTCAATAAAAGTTAGTCAGTTTAATCAGAGATTCGTGCTGATGAAATCATCTAGAAGGTCAATAAACACTTCATTATTAAACTACTAAGGTCAAGGAATATTGGTAAACCATCTCCTTTACTGTTTTATGAAGGTCTTATGACCGGTTATAGTTAACATTATCGGCAGTATTACTAAACTCACTGAAAATACACTTTAAGATAAAAATAAAGATTAATGAATGAACAAATGAAGTTAAAAGTTAAGTGATACTTTTTATTCACTGGTTATCACTCTAGCATAAATGACCGATTTAGTTAATATATTTTCTTGGAAGAATCAAGATGTTAAGATCATTTATTAAAGCCTTCATAACGCTGTGTAGTGGATTACATTATAAATTGACACATGTAGGCCTTAAAACTTAAATTTAACCTTGATTATAGTTGAAATCTAAAAATGAAAATAGATTTCAAATTCTGTCGAAAAACCGTACAGTTTCTTTAGATGAAGTTAGAATGATGCGAAAAAGCTGGTTTTTGGTAATAACGATATCGACAAAGGTTAAATCCCAAGATAGCTTAAAAGAACAAAGGTGTAATAAGTAACGGGAACAGATAACGAATACGAAGCAACAGTATGAGAATAGACGGGTTTTTATATTCTGACCACAAAGAACAGAGAAAGTTATTTTAAACGACTATTTAAAATGGTGTTCATTAACGTTATCAACTCTCCGTTTTTATTCGTTTATTGATAGTGGAAACGACATTCTCCTTTTCTGAGTCTTTACAAATATATATTTTACCTGAAGAATATATCTTCTTTATCAGCTTATGAAGACGTTGACTACAAGTTTAATACTTGTTGCGAGAAGTGGATTTACAAGATCAAGACCACGCAAGAATCGTGATCAATTTTTTTGAAGACGTTGGTACTATAGCCTGAAATTGGACACAATAGTGCTATCATATACATTAAAGTGACTCATAGTGATTAAGATCAGCATGTAATCGTGTCATATCGTGATAAACTGATTTGATCTAAAGGGAATCCTAAAGATAAAGTAATCAATGGTTATTTACAATCAAATACAATAAGGTTGGGTGTTACTAAATACATGCGAATGAATATACGCTAGACATCTTAAAACATAATAAACATTTTTTTTCTTCGTCAAAGATTGATCTCGGTGGGGTATCATTGAGAACTAGGAAGTACTAGGAAGATGTCCAATCTTTATATCAAGCATCTCGGTGATGCGTTTCAATGGACTCAATGGAGATCAAACTAAACACATTTGGGTTTCATAACGAACGTTTAACCATCAGCACCACTGAGTCTGCGCGAAATAGAAGAATTTTTACTTAACACACATCGTGATAGTCTGACGATCTTCTTATGCCAGTGGAGAAAACTACCTTACCCTTGGCTGTCTAGTGCTTTGTTTCTCAATGGTACTCGTAGGACATTAATTTTTAACAAATACAAACAGATCTTTAGACGACCCCTAGAAGATATATTCTAATAACAGCTGGTGTGGAATTCCATCTATATTTTTTAAAACGCCCGACTTTGATGACATTATTTAAGAAAGTTTAAGTAAGCTGAATACTTACAAGCGGTTGATTAAAAGCATTTATTTTGACAACATTAGATTTAGAGTAACATACATATTTTACAATACTACTTACAGATGGTTACGTGACAACATGTGAAAGGAGTCAATTTCATCATGTGATCTACACATAACAAAACTATTTAAACTTTAAGATACAGATTACAGGCAGTTAATCAGATAGTTGATTATAACTGGAATTACAAATTTCAATAATTTTTAAACAAGATACTTTGAAAGATCGCATGCCAAAAAAAGAAAACGAATGAATCATTCTAACAAAATGAACGTATGCACAAATGAATATACTAACATAAACTACAGAAATTTACCACACCACGTTCATACTGTAGATCAGTCAAAGTCAATAGAGAAATCTTATAAGGTTAAGTCAGTTTTGAAGCAGTAAAAATGTTTAAATGCAAAAATTCAAACATCACAATCTTACACTAGATCAAGATATTACTATACTTGATCACATAGCATATGCACAGACACAGTCAAATATATTATAACTAGAGCTTCCCAGTTGCATGTGAGTTGAGACACGCAATCTGACCGTTTCATTGAAGGTATAACATTGGCTTTAGTTATATCGCAACTGGCTAAGCTACATGAATATATTGATTTGAGTGTTTGAATTGTAATTCAAGTGAATTTTAATCATATTTAAACAACTTGACATAATGCATGATATCCAAAGCCACTGATATCAACAAAATAAGATCATATGTAATAAAAATATGAAGCAGTTAAAAAGTAGAATCAAAGTGGAGTGATTAGTGAAATGAGTTATTAAATAAAAAGTATATTTTATATTTAGTGCAACTGAATGCATCATTATACATTCATTAGCTAGTTACGGTTTACTACGATTCGACACAACCAAAACTAGGCGAAATGAAGCGCTGATCATCCGGATTCAAAGAAGGAATTGGAGAATTATGATTCAAATCCATTTGACGAATATAAAGTGCGTTAAAGCCATGACACAATAAGCTTTCACAGCGATGTTCGCTGTTAGGTAACCAATCGGTGAAAGAAAAATTAATGGGTTGATTGAAACTCGTTAACAAATAAAATAAAAACAACAGTACATCTAGAGCGAGACTGTTACGCAAAGACGTAACTGTTAAATTAATGAATTATCACACATTGTTTAGTGTATTTCTGGAAGATTTTTAAATAAATCAGTGAATTCGATGTAGAGGCTTGTATTGGTCACAGAATGACTACCAAACATTTATTTGGTTTTAGTATTAAAACTAACCTCCACGAAACTACTTCAAAGTAATATGATAGTCAGCTCATCAGAAACCTACTTTAAGACTCTCGAAGTTCTATTTAACAGTCAAAGCTCGTAGAGTTCAAGCAAGTTGACGGTGAGACACATATCACCAAAAAGGGTGAGATAGTCGTTGAGTTATACCGCAAATTAATTGAAGTGGGAATCTCGAAATTAGCCTCGGTTAATTGTCCGGTATTAAACGCAAAGGAGCTTTGGTTTGACCCTCAGTGGGGTCATGGAAATGCATCACTGAGAAGCTTCATACTGAGCAGCTTTCCAACGCTCACGGCTTTCAATGGTACTCAACTGAGATAAGTCTGTGAAGTTGAAAAAATTACCATTAACAACAAAAACATCCCGATTTTGATTTTGAGTTATTACTTCAAAACTTATTAGGTAAAAATCAAAATTAACCATTATTTAGCACTAGTACACGCAACACCAAGTAGGCTACAAAAGTACAGCCGTTACACAGAAGAAAACAAGAGCTTCAAAATACAATAATAATAATAATAATAATAATAATAATAATAATAATAATAATAATAATAATAACAGTAATAATATCATGCAAAACAATCGATGAAACAACGTACATGATTATTTTTAGGATCATTTCAATGAATATTAACGTTGAAGGAAATATTTTAAACTGACAACTTACACAATCATAAGCTATAGATTAGATTTTTGTAATTTACATAATCAATTGATTGCACTTGGACAGCTGGGAACACTGGAAAACAGACACAATGAGGACTGAACGTCCTGGGTTTTAGACTTGGTAGGGTTGTGAATATTTATAGCTGGGGAGAATCACAATAGGACAAACAGAGCTGTCAAGTAATTACTCGTTTTGAATGGCTGTCTGACTAGGACCAATCCATGGTACAAATTATAAAATTCAACAACCTCCACACACACACACACTTATACTATGTATGTATATATGTGTGTATGTATGTATCTATGTATGTATAATCAACATGGAACCTGGCGCAAATGTGCATCGGTTCAAGTTGCCATACCTTTAAAGCATAGCAAGACTAACATCATATTAGTAGAAGTTACTACATGATAATAGTAACGAAAACAGAGAATAGTGAACATATAGAATATGGTTCAGTGAGAAAAGATTTATGAGTGGGAAGAAAGCTATCAAATAATTTCAACCTCACTGTTTAAGGGTGGAAGAGAGTGGATACACCTACGCCACTGTGAACAATTCTGAGCCGTCAGCCGAAGTTTGCAACATTTGGTCACAGCAGTCGGGTGGACCCCAACCGGGTAGTTTGCATTTACTGACACGACTCAAACCAGCAGTCAGTGACTTCATGTACTGATGCTGTTTTGATTTGGCCGCTCCTAACTTTCTTCCATCCTACTCTTATATCTGTCATTATCGCACGTCGAGGTAAACGTTGGTTAGGTATACGTAACACATGTCCCACACTTATATATACTAAATTATTACAATTTTAAGTAAACTGAATGATAATTTCAAGATTGCACTTACTTTGCCGAACCTAGGTTGACCAATCGAAGCACGAAATTCTGAATTATTATTTGTATACAACTTTAAATGTGCAAAAACATGATCTAATTGTTTTCGCCAAAATCCTGTTTGAATTAGATTTTAGAAAAGTAATAATAAAAAAAATGCAAAATGTTACCCAATAATTATGAACAGATATAAAATTATTTAGGCAAGTTCTATATGTTTAGAAATAACATAAAACATCCTTTGCATACAGTTTTAGTTTTAAGAGTAGGAAATATTACAAAATATCCAAGATTATATGAAAAACGGATACTTCAAAATTTAATAGACAGTGATGAAGTTTTAAGTGGTAAGAATTACAAAAACTATGTAAAATTCTAAGCGCAAGAAAAACAAGATACGTAAATAATGTTGTGAAATTAGAAATACCAACGATGCTTCAGTGGTCTAATTGTTAAGCCATCTGCATAAAGTACATTAATCTTGAACTTGATATTCAATAAAAGTATGGATGTGAATTGGTAAGTCTCGTACTAAGCTAAAACACCTGTTTAATACTTACTGGTTTCCAAAAGCTGTTTAACCTTGTTTAATTTGTGATATTAAATGGTATGTGGGAATGAATTTCCAACTGATGATGTAAGTTAGAGATAAAAAGTATCATTTATGTGTACTACAACTTAACTGAATCAAATCAGAGTGAAACGATGATGTGCATCTACTGTCCCAGAGACATTTTAACTATTAATCCAGGGGTTCAAGTTCCAGTTCACTTAATTCAGTTTGAGCAACTAAATAATACCACAACCCCGTACATATAAAGTGTAGCTCAAAGCTTAGTACATGAATTTGTCTATGTTTGGTGAATGGGTTGGACCTTCAATAGGAAAATAACTCAAAAATGACTAGCAATTTTTCATTTATTGAAAAAAAAATGAGAAGGTCAGTATCACAAGGGATACTACACATGAATTAAAACTAGAGCTGTAGAATTCTATGTACTCACTTTACTCTTATTTACTTTATAAAATTTAGTTTCAGCTACCATACAGACATGTCGAATAAATACTTTTCAATTCCCTCCTCTAACTCAAATCTCAGTTGGATATATAAACTAGATGAGGAAGCAAATGTGTTTGCTACAATGTTTAGAACATAGAAAAAAAGTGAATTTCATGGCTTGTATGAGTTTTTTCAGAGTGTATGAACACTTTCCTTGTATCTTACTAGGGTTTTCTAATGTAAGTTACTTGTGAAATCATCTGCGTTGTACCAATATCAATCATGCTTGTATACTAACGTGTACGGGCTCTACCATGAATGAATATAATTACAATTATTATTATGATCAGAAGTAAATTCATCACACCTAACACAAAATACATTATTCAAATACAGAAATTTACCTCTTCCAGGACTTATTGCAGTAAGTGTTGGTGTTCTCTCTCTTAGTTGAATATCAGCTGATGAACGATTATGAGCTAACTGATCTTGACGTCGTAAATTTGCTGAACTTGGATAGAATAATCCATAGGTTTGTGTGGAAGCGTTTGCAACGACTGGTTGCATATACCTGTTTTGTAAAATAGATTTCTCAGATTGATTTCCATCAATCTCAAATTCATGTTGACCTACCATTCAATAGTTCAAATAGTAAAGGATGAAATATTTTTAGTTGTCATACAAAAACCTTAGAAATATTGCATATATGCACGTTACCTTAATATAGACCTTTCATAAAATGTTTAGTCACACTTTGTTATACTGTGAAGTATTATATTGGGCGATTAAAAAAGAGTAACGAACTTTAAGAACTTTATTTCGGAAGACTATTTCAATTATTTTGGTTGTGAATAATGTAAGCATTTTATTTCTATAGTTGCTACGTTCCTGTTACTCTGTCCTCCCGTTTAGTGTATTTACTCTTAGTATATTGTTTTTTTATTATGAACTACAGTTAATTGGTTGTGTACAGGTAGTTCCTATTCGCTACCACTATTTCCTTAGTTCTGTATTAATGTTAGTTTGCTAATCGGTTGACTGTGTGGTCTGATTTTGTGTATATATAAAGGCATGATTGAAATACGATTCGATTCTGTCTGATGGCTCATCGAACGTTGTTTCCTCTATTCTGGCTTCGGGGACTGGTAGTTGCGGAGCAGACGTGACCGTACACTGATTAGCAATTATCAAGGGCATTGTGTATTTTCACAATACGTAACATGAAGGATATCCTATTTAAAATTACTAAACAGAAATTTGGTTGGATAATCTGATGAAAAAGTCGACAGTAAAAATCCATCTCAAATTAATTACATTAAAAAAAATTACAAACCCATTAATTTAGGACTATAATTAATAATAAAGATTTAATAGGTACACAAAAATCAAGCACAGGATTGTGTTAAGCGATATACTCTACTCTGTAAGAACTTTGCTTACACAAGGATGATAAGTATTTCCACTCAAAAAGGCAGTATTGTTCTCCAGAGATGAGGTTATTGACAACTGGCTTGATATTTGTGAGGATATATGAATTTAATGACTTATGTTAAGTCTAGGGAACGCCGAGTTCGATTACTCAAAATAGGCTTTAGAGGCGCCGTTGTACGCCTTTTTTGACTTTACATTGTACGATGAGTCTTGGTAACTAGGACCAATATGTGTTAGTGATGTATAATACGTCTATGACTGATAGATTGACGATATCTAATTAATAGGTCGTATAGACCGAATGAAAACAATAACACAGAAATACCAGAAACATGTGAATGTATGCACACTACACTTATTTAAGTGCAACAAAGATCTTTTCCAAGTAAACTGGAATAACTAAAATCGCTAAAATGAAGAAAGCATTCGCTTCATTAATTAGTTTTGATTATATTTCAGTGTATTATTTTACTATAAAACTTACACAAGAAGCTAAACAACATCTTCAATCAAAAAAACGAGTTTTACCTTACATAAATAGGGGGTAGAAATACAAAAACAATACCAAAAGTATGTTTTCTAATATACTTTTATAATCTCATTGATATTTAAGAATGACAGTTTCGTAAACAGTAGACAAAGTTTTTTCTGGTCATGAATAAAAAAAACACAATTCTGGGAAACGTGCAAAGCAAAAACATTGCAAGCATTATTTTTGTAAACACTAAAGAGTAGGATGTCAACTGAGTGATAAATAATTGTGAAATTCCAATGAGTGGAAATTAAAATTTCTGACGTCAAACCACCTTGACCCAAATGACTTGACATAACACAATCAAAATTCGCATTTTGATTGCACATACCTATTTTGATTTGTTTCACTGCATTATTTAATTTTGCCTTAATTCAATTTGGTTATTCATTTCTCTGAAGAAGAGACTTGCACTAAGCCACGAAACGTCAGAAATTTAAATTTCTACTCATTCGAATTTTACAAATATGTATCACTTATTTTTATAAACAACCTACTCAGTGCTTAATTTATTTGAAATCATCAAATTTAGCCTTGGAAATGATTTATAAGATGTCAACTGTTTAAGGAACTATTTCATAATAATAAGGTTTCACTGAAAAGAAAACTCTGCCTGGAATCCCCTTAGAGTTACTGCCGTTCGTAAGACCGGATAAAGAATGCATATAGGGTTATCAATCTCATTATGTGAAAAAAAATTGTTAAAAGAAGGCTAACCAGAAAAAACTATTAAAACCACTTTAAATCTGCCCTGGGAGTTAAAAAGTCTTCAATTCGACGAGTTATGACGCCTCATAATGTAAGCCAAGTTTATACGGAAGCTACGAGGTCGACGCCCCTTCTGAGAACCTGGGCAACAATTAATACAAGTACATGGAATGTCCCCACGATGTGAAAGACTGGAAGAAGCATGAAAATAGCTGAAAAAATAAAAGAAAAAAGATACTACCTGAAGAAACTTGGAATAAGCGAAACCAATTAGTTACAAGGTGAACATCAACGACTATTCTCAGGAGAAGTGCTCTAATACTCCGACCACGAAGAATAAAACGCCTCACACACAAGGAGTAGCACTCATGTCGTCCCAACAAGCATGGAAGGCCATTCTGATGGGAGACTTCAACGCCAAAGTTGGAATGGATAACACCAGATATGAAGACATCATGGGACGATATGGACTGGGAGAAACGAACAAAAACGGTTAGAGGTTTGCAAACCTATATGCCTTCAACGAAATGATTATAGATGACATCATATTCTCCTACATACGCATACACAAAACTACGCGGGTTTCTCCGGACCACATTATATAGAACCAAATCGACCACATCTACATCAATAAGAAGTTTAGAAGGACAAAGGAAGACGTAGGAGCAAAGAGAAGAGCTGACATAACTTCAGATCACCATCTGATGGTGGCTAAAATGAAACTAAAGCTAAAGAAGCACTGGACAACTGGATCAACAGTATTACAAAAGTTTAACACAGCCCTTCTCCAGTATACTAACAAACTCAACGAATTCAAAGTAATCCTCAATAATAAGTTCCAGGCATTTCACAATCTACCAGAAAAAGGTGGAACTAATATAGAAGACAAATGGAGATAGATTAAGGAAACAATAACTTCAACATGACAGGAGGTTTCGGGTCACAAGGAACAACACCATAAAGAATGGATTTCTGTTGGTACTCTGGACAAGATCCAAGAAAAGAGGAGCAGAAAGATAGCGAATAATAACAGCCGGACAAGAACAGAGAAGGCCAAAGCATAGGCCATATACACAGAAGTCAAAAAGCAAGTGAAGAGAAGAATTAGGCTGGATGAATGGAAACATGAAGCACCTATACGATACACCAAAGAAGCTAGCTGGGAAATTCATTAAGCCAGAAAGGCCAATCAAGAACAAGGCTGGCAAACCAATCACTGAAGTGCATGAACGAAATAAAAAGGTGAGTGGAACACTTTGAAGAATTCTTGAATAGACCAGCCCCACTGAACCCACCAGTTATTGAAGCAGCATCTACGGATCTCCCTATAAACACAGACCCATCAACAGTCAAGGAAATTAAAATGGCGATCCGAAAAATCTAAAGTGGTAGGTCAGTAGGACCAGACAATATAACAGTTGAGGCAGTGAAGTCAGATATAGAAGTAACTGCAAAGATACTCCATATTCTCCTCAGGAAGATTTTGGAGGAAGAACAGATGTTAATAGATTGGAAAGAAGGATACCTTATCAAGTCGCTAAAGAAAGAAGAACTCCCAAAGCTTGAGAATGACAGTGATATCACTCTATTTTTAATTCCAAGAAAAATTTTTGATAAAGTGTTGTGGAACTGAATGAGAGATCAAGTCGACGGCTCAGCTTCGAGATCAACATGCTGGACCCCGTGAAGATCAATCATGTACCGACCAAATCGTGATACTACGGTTTATTGTTAAACAATCAATTGAATGGAACTCACCACTTAGCGTCAGTTTTCTTGACTATGAAAAGGCTTTTAACATTGTGGACAGGTGAACGTTATGAAGCTTTTTTCGACATTTCAGTGTAACCGAGAAGATAGTCAATATCGTACGAAATTCCTACGACGGACTATACTTCAAAATCGTGTATGAAGGGTAGTGAAGACCAGTATCAAACAGGGCTGTTTACTTTCGCCCTTTCTCTTTTTGCTGGTAGATGACTGGATTATGAGAACTGCAACATTTTAAGACAAGTACAGAATACAATGAACAACCTAGAAGTGACTGGACGACTTGGACTTTGCAGATGACTGACTTATCTATTCTATTCCACATGTAACAAAAAATACAGGTGAAGACACACAGTGTAGCAGCAGTCTCCACAGCCAGTAGAAGGCCTCCAACAAACACAAATGGAAAAGCAAGATCCTTCGATACAAAACGAGCATCAACCCAATTACACCTGACGCAGAAGCTCTGGAAGATGTGGGAGCTTTTACATACCTGGACAGTAATATCGATAAAGAAGGAGGGTCTGATGAAGATGTTAAGGCGCGGATTGGAAAGGCAAAGGAAGCATTTCTATAATTGAAAAACATCTGGAACCAAAATCACCTACCAGTTAACATAAAAGTCAGCATTTTCAATGCAGACGTGAAGAAAGTTCTATTGTATGGAGCTGAAACATGAAGAACTACGAAAAGTATCTTTCAAAAGATACAGGTATTTATAAACAGCTGATTACGTAAGATACTTCGGATACATTGGCCAGATAACATCAGCAGAAATCTTCTGTGGAAGAGAACAAACAAACTTCCAGTCGAAGGAGAAATTAGGAAAAGATGCTGGAGGTGGATAAGACACACATTGAGGTAATCATTAAATCGCGTCACAAGATAAGCATTAACTTGGTACTCTGAAGGTTAAAGGAAAATAAGAAGACCAAAGAACACATTGTTTTGGGAATTTCAGGCAGATATGAGAAAAATGAACAGCACTTAGGAAGAACTAATAAGGAAATCCCAAGACAGAGTTTCTTGAAGAATGCTGATCGGTGGCTTATGATCCACGTGGGGTAATAGGCATTGATTGATTGTCGAAAGAAGGGTGGATTAGTTCTTAATCATCTGGTAATACTTTCATACAACGGCAAGTAGAGAAATACAGTTGAAATACTAAAAAAACAGTAGGACGAAAAGTAATAAGACTATAAAAAATCACTTTGAAAAATGAGTTCCTAAACTCTAAAGTAGTTATCATCAAGGAATAAAGATGTCCTATAAGGTTCATGCAACAATCCTAAACGTCTCTCATTCATAGGTTGTATAAATTATTTTGAATACAAAAAAACAACATTCTATAAATGGTCAGATTAGAAAAAAATTAATTGTTGTGATATAATCAGTGTACATCAGACTATTGCATACAACAAACATTAGGATATTGTATAAACATATAAGTTAAAATACTTACTAGATGCATTACTGATTTGGAACCATGAAGAGCAACGCGGAGGGGGCATTAAGCTTAATCCGCAAAAAGAACAATAATTTGCCTCTTTAGGATTCGGCAAATCACACTTCGTACAATGGATAAAACCATTTCGTATAGTAATTTTATCTTGATTATCATAACCTGAAGAATTATGCGACGTAATAAACGATGACTTATCTCGAATTAAATCTATGGAATCTGAATTGAATGACTGTCTATTATTATTATTATTATCTGATAGCTTTACTTCACTACTACAGTTTGAAAATTGTGGATAGTGTTTTGGAACTTCTAAACCACACCAATCACAATATCGAGCATCCAAATTATTTTCGCGATGGCAATAGGAGCAAGTAGAAAAGTGTACATTTTTATTCCTTTGTTGATAAGGTAATGGAAGATGAGATTCATATCCAGATTGGACATCGGAAAGGATGACATTGGAAGCTCCTGTTGGTAATCGTGCTTCGCATACTATACAACTTCTTGCATCAATAAGATTCGTTGTTCCACATGTTGTACACAAACGACATTCTTTAGGATATTGTCCATACTTCTAAGATGTTTATGTTGACAGAAAATACAGATACATAGAAAATGTGTTATTTAAGAAAGTTAAATTAGAGAACATATTGCACAGAAATGTTTTATAGTTAAGCTACTGAACCTTTAAAACAACAGTTTTTAAGACTACATGACATATCAAAGCAGTCGTGTGTGGAACCGGAAGGACTATAAGAGTAAGGATAAAGTATAAATACTAAATGAGCGATTCACCCAGTAAAACGAAAGTGCTTATTTCGGTCCCAGTATATGTGCACATAAATGCATGCGTGTGGTGAGCACTATCCACACAATAGTAAAGCCTACCAAAAAACTAATCTGATTATTTAAAGAGTTAGTTTGGTCAGTAGTTGTACATATTTTACAGTGGTTGGATAAACACAATATGAAATATGCCAAAACAGCATTTATATGACAATATAATAAAGCATCCTTCAGCTTATCGTGGACTGTAAGAATCCTCGATAAATAATAACTCGTTGTTTAATACATTCGTATTTAATTCATATTTTCCGGATAGTGAAGGGTTTGAAGCTAAAATACGAGCAACAACAAGACATAAACCTAATGAAGTTCGTCATGGAGTTACGCAGATGCTTTTCATTGGCTAAAGTCCTATCCTCAGGTTGAACTGACTTCAGTGTCTGATCGAAAATTAGGAAGACAAAAGACGAGTGTATTTTCGAATAGATGAGAAAGCATATTTCATGAAGAAGTATTTCAATAAGTCTATTGATTATGACTTAATAAAGCACAAGACCAGAAGAAGAAAAAACCAAACAATATAAAATACACGTTTAACATTTCGGAATAAACAAATAATAAGGGCATTTAATAAAATGTATACTATAAAAAGATACTTCCAATTAAAAAAATGACTTTATATCGTAAGCAAATGTAGTAGCAGCAATATTTATATTAGTGAGAGTTTATCTGCCAATTTGCTATAAAATAAGTATGTGTAGACCTTATGACAAGCTTTTAACTGACTATTCATGATAAACCATCGTAATTAGGGTAATTCAAAACGCATATTTCATCACATTTAAAACACATTAGATGAATGTACTTATATATTAATGTTAATAGTTATACTGGCAACCGGACACGGTACCTTTCCTCTTCAAATGCTAATGCATTCTCCGATAGATTACTGAGTCCAGATAGCCACTAACTTATTCAATTAAAATTAAAAATGCCTAAGGATTCGAGTTTTATCACTGATAACATTGATAAATTCATCTGATCAGTTTCTGTTGGCACATGTGATCCTCAAACGATTACTCTGATAGAGATAATAATTACAAGTTTCATGGTTAAGTTAGAATGTGATTTGTAAAATATTTTAAATTAATTCGACATACTACTTTTAAGTAACAAGATTAATTAAGCGAAAGAAATGGTTTGTATAGAAATTAGAAATGAACACTTAGAGTTCAAGTCTTGTCAAATTATCCGTCCAAATTTGGACGAATATTCACATATGTCAACCATATTTTAGTGGAAAAATAACTAATCGAAAAAAATGCCAGTATATGACTAATAATGATAAAATGATAGTTAGAATTAGTTGGCGTAATTGAACTTTCATCTAAACTTAACGACAAAGCTTCATACTTTGCTTATGATTAATGATGAAAAGTACTTATAAAGTAAACAAGCATTTTTTTCACCAAAAATACCTATTAGCTAAATATAAAGCAATGTTAAATTTTATATCGCTTATACAGATTATAGTTAACGCTTGATCGAACAAACAAAGAAGAAATCAAATGTTTGTTTCAGAACCATAATTACACTCGATTATCAGAAATAATTATTTTATTAGCGTAAATCTGTAACGAGATAATTTGTTGGCAATAAATGTACGTTGAGAGGGAAGGAAGCTAGGAAATTTTGAGAAGATCAAACACTCTATGTAAGTTCGTATGAAAAAGACTACTTTCACATAATGAGCTAATTTCTATAGTTAATTTACCTAAATAAAAATACGGAGAGTTTTCATTAAAAACAAACAAACAAATATATAGATTACAAGCAATTAAATGAAACAAAGGTACCTGTACTTGCAATGAGCTTTCACAAACTAAACACCTAGTTAAATTTAGTGGTACATGTGCTTTACAATAAGGACATAAACCAATATTCTCTAGTGCAGAAGTGCCATATTTCGGTGAAGACAATATAGGTAGATTTACGCCACAATGAAAGCAAAAGTTCTGTGTTCCACTCACTGGTCTTGAATAATGACAATTAGGGCATCTAAGTATATGGGTAATAAAAATAGTTAATAAACAAGTAATGAGATTCAAAATGGCAGATGAAACCAATATATAAAAGTAAATAAACAAATTAGTTAACATAAAGCAATAAATTACTGGTGTTCAGCCAGGGATAAAAAATTTTTAAAGCTAAAAGAAATGAATTTTAAGCAAACAAGGCTTTTTTATAGTGCTTTCTGAATAAATGTTAAGTAAGCTCATAACAACTGAATTATTATTCTACTAGATTATTGAACTAATAGATTAATGGTTATTGCACTTGACTTTAACAACTAGAAGATTCTAGGTTCGAATCCCACCTTTGAACTTTGGTTTCAGGAAAACTAAAGCTTAGCTGAAGACCGAGGTTAAGTCAATAACATCCCGAATTTAGGCTGATCGGGATATAGTTTTCTTTAACAAAAAAACAGAAACTGAAGAGTTTATTTCAGCTACTACAATAGAAACTGCATTGGTAATTATGAAGTTTTTCAGTGCGAGAGCAATCATCAAACATTATGGTATCAAATTCCTGTTTTCAAGCAATGTTCAAAGAGTTCAAGGTGGTGCGATTTTTATAAAACATATTCGAATCTCATGTTCTTAAAATATTTTATTTTTAGCCCTCAAATAACTGGAGTAGCGAGAATAGACGGGATTTTAAAATGTATAATAGATGTAAAGCTCTCTTTCCAACCAAGCAAAGTAGTAACAACATTTCTTGTTTAACGAAGATATATACAGCTAGCGCTTGAAATTGACGAGTAAGTTTGTATCCCAAAAATACATAAGACTAGTTTTTACAAGTAACAGAGTTTGAAACCTATTTTTAACTGTCTCAACAATTTCTGTTAAGAAAATTGTTATATAGGGAGATTCAAGAAGAGTAACTAACTTTCTGAACCGTTTGTCATGAAGACTACTTCATCTATTTTGAGTATATATAAATCGACTATTTTATTTATATTATTGTCATGTTCCCAACACTCTAATCGCCTATTAGACTCATGAACTGCTGTTATATCATTTGTCATTCAGGAACTATGGTCAATTAATCATGAACAGGTAGCCTCAGTCCCTAGTCATCGTTGTTTCCGTTTTGTATGAATGTTATTCTCTCTATTGGTATGATGTGTGTTTTGGTTATGTATATATATATATATATATATATATATATATATATATATATATATAATAATGTTTGAAATACAATACGATTCGGTATGGTTGGTCCACCTATCTTGTCTCTTCATTCCGGTTTGGAAACTGGTAGTCGCGGAGCGGAGGCGAACGGGCACTAATTGACAATTCTCGAGGTCACACTATATTTTCCACACGTTATGCTAGCCCGATAATAATCAAAATACAACAGGAATCTGTCGGATGTCGCACTATTCTAAATCCAAAGAACAAGCTATCAATGTCACATAACATCACTGAATAACAGAAAAATAACCTATAACTTAGAGGCTATATTTATTCACTGAAAACACGTCACATTAAGTATTAAGTTTTTTAGTTATGTTTGATCAGTCAGTCAGTCAATTGCAACGTAGAACTTGGTACATGCGTACATCAGTTCAAGTTGCCATGCCTCAATTAGCAGATAAAGACTAAATTGTCGGACCAAATCCCAAAGTAGGGGAAGGTAGTAACAGAGTAAGTACTAATGGAAAGGCATAGAGATCAGAGATGAGATTTGAGATAAAAAGTGATTCAGTAAAGAGAAAATTATAATAAGCTCAGAAATTAGAATTTGGAGGAAGATAAGGAGTGGATGCACCTGCGCCATTGCAATCGATTTTGAGCCATATCACCTAAAGTCTCAAACCATTTGTTACGATCATCGTGTGGGCCCCAACCAGGTAGTCTACATCTATTAACATGGCTCAGTTATGTTGATACGATAAATTACAGTAGTATAAATAAAAACAATAACATGCCAGAAACATTTATGTGGATAGCAAAAGGTAGGCAGGTATATCCACTTATTTTGAAGAGAAAAAAAGCGCATAATGCTATAAAGTTATGGAATGGGATAAAAGCATAGAGATTAGTTTTGGATGATTCAAACGGTTTATAACTATAACTTCAGCGAAAATTGAACCCTGAAATGCAGTAATCATCTACTAGATAAACGGAAGATTGACCGAAAATGCCAGATGGAGCACAATGAAGATGCTCCAGATAATATAAATCGTAAATTGTCCAACACTAATCAATAAGTTCTAAAACGAAAATGTCATAAACAGATTGAATAGTAGATCTTAACGAACGAATTGAACGGACCAGAGATAATTAATCGATAAATGTGATAGCAAATAATTAAAAGAGAATAATGTCACTGAAAAAATATTTCTACAGTCACTATACACTGTTAACATGGTTACAGTATAAACTAAACAAATAAAGTATGTTTATGTTGACTTGGAAACGAATTTGTTTGTCACTTGAGCGAATGCTTGATAAAAGATAAAATTAACTTAAAAGTTTGGAAACGAAAGCGTTGACAGTCGATAATAATGATCAATAGACATCCACCCTACCAGATAAAATGTACTAGTTGCAGAGATAAGAATCTTTTAATAAGTGACACGTACTTCATCTTTCATACAATCGGTGAGCATGCTTAGTAGTGGTTACGTAATGAATAAACTACTGTAAATAAGAAATGAGACAGAATAATAGTATTATTGTGAGCGCTCTCGATATTTATAGATGGGTGATCGACAATCATCAGTATTCATAATAAATTGCAAACAACTGACTGAAGACGTGGGGTAAAATGCCTCAGAATCAATCGAAACAGCCATGTTGCATTCACTTTCTATCTTCATCCAGGTGTTTAGTACTGGTATCTTATCATGTATACCTTTTCATTTCTTTTCGGAATATACTCGTAATGTTTATTCATTCTCTTTATCAATATTACTACATCATTTTGACTCATTTAACATTCATTTTGTTAATTTCATCTCATCGTGGTAGTGTGATATGGCATCGTCGGCTAATTTACATCAATGTCGGATTACATATTAGTCATAATGGACTGATACTAGTTTGTCTAAGGGATGATAACTAAAAGTAATATATTTAGAAAAACACGAAAATTAATGTAACAATCGCAACCTAGCAGACGTAATCACGTTAAGTTGATGCTGTTTTGCGAAGATTTTCTAGATTTGTTAATTGGCTCAACTATAGACTGATTTCTACTGGGTACCACTGAAAAACAGGGGGCACTTATCATCAGTTTTGTCCGAGTGTGGGACACTCTATTTGTTCAATCACGACCCCATCAGGAGTCGAAAAGAGGACCCTAAGGTCCCAAGAGAGACGCTAAACTATCAGAACTACTGGAGATAGTTGGGTGATTTGATGATATATTCAGGTATTTAAAATCACGTTCGCATATAATTTATGTTAGAATGATCGAAGTAACTCAGATCAATTCTAACAAATACATATAATATAACTTTAAGGAGTTTGCCTTATCAAAACCAAAATGTAGAAGATAATTCCAGTAAAAGCATTATAAAACAATTTAGAAAACAATTAATTGTGAAAATAAACAAATATAGACTAACCGTAAAATATCTGTTTTTTTTTGTAATTTATTAATCATATGAGACGAAAGTTTAGCATATTCATGAGTTAAGGATGACTTTACTGATTTATTCTGGATACAAAAGAGTTTGAAAATTTAAAAAAATGGTAAGTTTCTATTATCGTGAAAAAAATACTAGGAATAAGTGCTTTACAGTTGAACAAAAAGAATACAAAATTCATGTTGTATGAATGAGTAGAGACGATCCGGAAATCTTAAGATGAATTTCAATCCGAATCAACACTGATGGGGAACTATTAGCAACTATAAGACATTGAAAAATGACAAGTTTAACAAAACTGTGATTTAATGACATTCAGAAGATGTATATAAATAGCACTCACGTTGTAAAATTTATGAAAACAAAAACTATGCTTAGTCAGGCGTTTTTTTTATAAAAATTTGCCTTGGAAGTTATCAGTATTATTTATGGATACTTCAAAAATTGTGACATTTGATATACGTGCTATTATACCAAATCCTAAAAATCGTATTCATAATTTAGTCAACATTCTTTAAATGAAATAATTTCAATATTTTGATAGACATCTAGCGATTCTCGAACAGAAGTAGGCGTCTGTCTACAATTCCACTGCTAGTCATAATTCAAAAACATAATACGCATGTTTTCTTCAACCTAGTTTGTGCACATGATTTTTAAGTGTATTTGAGTTTCCTCGAATCAAGCGGATAATCAAGAAATGAGGAACAAGTACCAATATTGAAGGACTATTTATATCTCGAACTAATCTGGGTTAGATAACCGTTGAAAATCAATGAGCATTGGACAACGGATATGAAATTTCGCAGCAGTGCACACCACCTCTTTACTGGGGGTTGAGTCTAGGACCTTCAGGCTTTATTACATTTGAGTAAATTTATAATTTTAGCAATTTTTTTAGATTTTAGTGCAAGGAAAAGATAGGATTTTAAAATATTACCATCAAATGTTTACTAACTAACTAATTTTAATTCTGTGAAAATGAAAGGAAAGAAAAAATATTGTACACTTCGCATTCCATTTTTATTAAGTCAATCAACAAGACAGTAAATGCTAAGTGTTAATAAAAGTGTGATCGGTTAAGGCCAATGCCTACAATTCAAAAACCACAACTACTGATTTCCTGTTACGTATATCATCTGTTTACTTGAATAGAACGTTGAATTGTGAACATCGAATCCGAAGCAAAAAGAATATACCTTAAGGTAATCTACGTCAAATTTTCAGATTACAAAAATCACTTTATCAAATGTCACATCCGTCCCCTTTGTTCCCTAGCGTGAATAGTGATAATGGCTAGTTTATAAACCTTATGGTCTTTATCAGAAATAGTGAAGAGGATGACTACATTTAAAATAACTATGGGCTTAGAGACACTAATCATTTATAATGTGTAGAACATTGTAACTTTGTAGACGACTGTCACTTAGAAAATCTATATTAATCGGTTTTACATGTATGTGAATTTAATTTTAATGTAAATCATCTATCAAGCACAATTATATGCAACTTGCTTTGAGTCACGCTTAAATTATGTGAAGATGAGTGATACTACTCAGCTGCTCAAACTGAAGCCGGTGAAACAAGGTTCGAACCCGGGAGTAGCTGGTAAAATGTCAACTCAATCAACCACAGCTATTTGTTCCATTTTAACTGCTGCGATTCTTGACCGAAGAAATTCTATACCTCTTCTGGCAGTGAATAGTTTATAGATCGATGACTGCAGTTGAGTAGAAAAAACTTTAATGTTTCACGTTTTATGCATGACAAAGAAGACACTAAAAATGTAAACTTTCACCTTGAAATTAATTTATAGAAATTTGAAAAAAAATCTAATTGAAGAAATATTTATATGGGATTCAGTTTTCATCAAAACTTGATATTAATATACGTAAGTTACACCATTTATTACAAATGGTTTCGAGTTAATTAACACTTTGCAGGGGTCACAGATAAGTATTGTAAGAAAAATGAGCATGTTGGCATTAGAACAAAAAACTGTCAGTGAACTCTAAAATTATGTAGATAGTTAGGATAAAGGAAAAGATTGTTTAAACTATATTTGAATGGGAAAAGTAGATTTATTTTTAGGAAATTTTTTGGTCTTCGGCTATACTTGTAAAACCAAGACTGTGAAATATGGAGATCGGTAAGAAATTCGATAAATAATAATAAACGCTAATTTCACGACGATTGAAAGTGTATGGAATTCTGTAATAAATAATTAAAATCAAAAAGCATTTGTCTTATTTGTAAATAGAAGAGATAGTTTCGTTAACTCAAAAATAGTGTAGTATGCATTCATTGTATCACCTCGTTCAGTCACAAACCAATACTTCATAAACATAAATAAAATATAGTAAATTGATGGCTTTATTGGCCGTTAAACTGTGTGTACGGTTTATGAGTACATGATACAAACAGAAACTAAGTCAAACAATCAGGTCTTAACTCGTCAGTAAGTGAATGACAGACATAGTTAGTATGACATTAGCCAGTATCAGCATTTTATTTCACTTTAAAAAAAAAACACTATTCTGAGTATTGGTTTGATATTTTGCATCAGTTTATTCAGAAATTTGAGTTTATAATCCGACCAGTTGAGTAGTTATCACCTGGGCACATCGTATTATTTATCCATTATCAATTTACTTACTTCAACAACTACAAACTTCGTTTATCCACCGAATTTTCCCCTGTAACAATAAACGAAGAAATGCTGTAATTAACTGATGTTGGTATCCAGTTCTCTGAATATCTCTTTGTATACGAAGATGGCTAAGTTTGCGGACAAATCTGAGTACAGTGAGAATCAGTGGCCTCTAAGTAACAAGCCTGATGATCGGTCGAGATATGAAATTCTATCGTTAATAAAGCAGAAGTTTCATTCCAACTACTATACATAAAAACAAAACTTAGTGTTAACTACAGTAGGACGGTGATAAAAACTATTTTAGGATAACTAAATAATTAAACATTCATTACTTCCTTGTAAAATTACCTATGAATAAACAGTAGGGGCTGTGGCTTGGTGGTTAATACTTTCAACTTTCAGCCACTGAACCACAAGTTTGAATCTAGCTCAATCTACTTTGGTTTGACAAACTAGATAGCTTCATATCCATCACATTTAGGGTTTGGTTTAAAATAAAGTACAAGAATATGTATATAGAAAATGATGATCTTTTGATGAACATACAACATAACTTAAATGCTTGAGTAAAATGATTGATAACTAATCACATAGTAGAATTAATACAGTGACAGGATATTGTAATGGCAAGAGAAACACGAATACAGTGAATGAAGAAACGTACGTTAGTCTGATTGTCCGCTGATATTAAATGTTCACTCTTCAAATCAATCTGATTTTCCTGATCTAAAAATAACGTAAATCATATAAATTCACAAATAAATAAGAACGTTTTACACATGCGAATATGATTATCATTTATAACTGATACAAAAGATGGCTCTTTTCATACATTGATTAATATTACAAGTACTAATATTTGAATAAATAAAACATAAGGTTATTAGTTCTAAACAAGGCAGTAGGCACTGAACAGTTATTTTACCTATTGCCGTCGATGAGTAATTGATATATGATTAATATAGTTGAACTCGATTAGTCATGTCTTCTAACCAGAGCTTCGGAATTACATTCTGCAGATGGTCGCCAGTGGTTTCATGTTGATTATCACTGACTTTTGTGAAGGTTAACTACAACATAAGCTTTCTAGCTGCTAAAAATGATTATAATTTACACTCCGAGGTTCAGATTAGATTCAGATAGATCTCAACTGAACTAATAAAACCCCAGCTATGAACGCATTTTAAATTAAATTTATCTAATTCTTATTTGTTATCCCTCCTTTGCACATGAACAACTAATTAATAAGACAGCTATCTGTCCACTTTAGTTACTGTTTTTAAATTACTCTTTCGAAATATTACGCTAAAACTTTTTCAGGAGTTACATCGTACTCATGAGACGACTTTATAAGCACAATCAAAACTCCCTGTATTTTCTGATAATCGCTCACGATAAAGATATGTAACATCAATACTGAAGTGAAGTTTGTATCCTAAATAATCATAATTTTATCACAACTCAAATTGCATCGTAATTTTACTAAGTGTCATAATTTGTCTCATTATCTCTAGTTAAATATCATTTAAAAAGTTTGTGTTATATTTTCTCAGACATATACTCCGACATTAGGAATTTCGCATGATCATTCACAGTTGGGATAAGAAACTAGACTGGGAAATGATCATTCAAATTTATCTATAACTGGTACTCCAACATTTTAAGCTAATTATTGAAACTTATCACAAGCCTTTCAAACTATAGACCTTTAACCGACAAATATGTGATAATCAACCGAAATCCAATGTAAAACAAATTTTTAAACATAGAGATCAGAACTGCTTAAATATCGGAAAAGTTTTGTAACAATGTTACCTTTATTAGACTTCCCAATTACATAACGGCAGTTTTTTTCTGAAGACCATTTTGAAACGCTCTCATTACCATTCTCCAGTAGGCGATGAATAGATTCACGAGTTTCAGGACGATCGGTATCCGACTGCACAAGTTCCGAACGAGGAAGCCAATTACAAAGCAATAGTGATAATTGTATATATGCCAAAAGAAATAGTTTATTGTATTTAGTTTCCGAACAAATTATATTTAGGCACTTACTTATTAGGTCACAGTTGCCTAAACAGAATTACCCGACAAAGTTTTAAAATATGACAATAAAAGAGTTTTAATAATTAAGTAATATAGACATAATCGTAATCTATGAAATTCAAACTGATGAGAATTAGGAGCATCAAAGTTTCAAATTTTGTCAATTGCTCAAGCAAATTCACAAGTTTTATGCAATTCCAAAGGTACATGCGTATTTTTGCTACTTAACATACAGTTAGCAAAAAAAAACAGAACTTTATAGTAATCTAATAGTTGTATAATATAAATACTGCCAAAACACATCCCTTTTCATTTTCGATAACTACCTAATGACTAAAGAAATTCAGAAAGTGTTTATACATTACCATACTGCGATTGTTTGTTATCTTATTCTTGAGTATAATTACAGTTAAAGAGAATTACATTCAGTGCATTTGAAAGGAAGGCGATGTTGAGAACAACAAGTGAGAACGAGTTGATCGCACAAATTCAGTGAAAGAATAATAGGTGGAAATTGACCGACTTATTTTCAACCAGTCAGAAATCTTGAATGCCGTGATTTCATTAAACCGATGGTTATTGATGATAAAATTCACTAAGCAATGGTTACCTAGATGATGTTCAGACTATTCGATTTCAGAAATACTCAGGAATTCAGATATAAAGCGTTATAGTTGATAAACTAGTGACGATAGTAATTTATATTCGCAAACATAAACAAATAAAATCCCAAACTAGAAACACAACAAAAAGAAGATCCAGCCGTAATTTATTCAACTGAAGGCTCAACCATTAAGAATTAAAAATGTTTAGCAACCAACATCATAAGGGATTTAGATAGAAATGTTTGTTTTACTAAATATTTCAAACTTATTGAAAATAAATACCAGATAATCATGAACAGAAGAATGGCTTCTAGGAAGATAAAGTACAATACGATTAGTTTTACAGAATTTCGAAAACAAACAAAATCCAGGCTTACTAAGTCGAGAACACATGAGTCATTAAGTAACAAATAACATTACCATTTGTCTCTGACGCCTCAGATCGATTGATTTTAATTCATTCAGAAAATCATAGTCATCTACAAACTCAGTTTTATCGTTTCCATGAGGACTTTTAGCTTTAACTACATCAAATGTCTTCGTAACCATACTGCTCTCATTGCCATTCACCCTAATAAATAATAACGACAAATACGAATTTAATATAATCAATTAATCTTAAGTTAAAAGATAGTAATAATCAGACTTAACGACTTTGGAATAATTAAATACCAACTAAGAGAGAGTGTTTGTTGAGAACTGACAGCTAGAGAACGAGTGAAAAATTGTGCATAGATGAAAAGTTATTATTCATCAACAGTAAAACTTCTTGAGCTGGTAAACACATTAGACATATGAAACAATCAATGCTCGATAAATATTTTTCGACTCTAGGAGTCAGAATGCGAGTTAAATAGATAAAAATCAAATTTCAGTATCTAGAAAAAATGTTTTGACAAACAATGATTATTTCACTGAATGCCTAAAAATATTTACGATTGATCATAATCGAACACGGTAGACAGGAGCTACATAATTTCTAGAACTTACATATTATTTTACAATTTGTAACTTAACATCAAGTTAAACTTTGTTATATAAGACAGAACTTATTTTGACTAAGAATTATTATTCAGTCTGGTAAAGGTGATTAGATAAATGTTAGCACTCACAGTGAATCGAACTCACAAGGAACTATTAGTCAGAAGGTTAGTCAGTGTATCTACTTGCTTCACTCGACTGTTAAGCTGAACACAATGTGCGATAGCATACAACCGACAAACGTAAATAATGAAGTTTTGTACAGGCCTACATTGCTTCATTTATTATCAGTACAGGGTAGAAATGTAAGCTAGTAACTATAAATAACGGAAGTGTAACTGAACACAAAACATTCTAAACAAGTGGCATTAAGTATTCAACAATGATATGTTCAAAATCCAAATAAGGATTAAAAACGAACTTATCAGTGCCACTAAGATGGGCTTTTACTATGATATACGACGATTACATAAAGGTAGCTAATCAAATCAGTGAGAGGAAGTTTATTTATTTCCTAAAAGAATATACAGTCGTGATAGCTTGTATTAGTATTTCACATTACAAGTAATACTCAAATAGATGCACGAAAAAGCCGGACAAAGTATTTTGAATGAGGCATATTTTACATCTGAAGTATGTTACAATTTGTTTTGTAGTGAGTTAGCTACTTTGTTAATTTTCCAAACGATAGTGGTAAATAATGGAATATCTCACAAATTGTAATGAATGCCTCCGCCATTTCACGAAGTGACTCGAGTTGAAAAATATAAATCATTGTATTTTAGCTAAGCGGTTGGTTGGTGGTGCCTTTGAGAGACATGATGGTCCTGTATTTAAATCAAAGTATGGTTCTGAAGGAGTATCAAAAGATACAAGGAAAGGGGATAACAACGCTCAGCTTGTAGGGAGAATCCCCTTAAAATGAAGATGATTTCAAACAGAAATACTAGTACGTTTTATATTCAAATAATACAGCTTAACATGAGTACTAAAATATCACAAGAAAATCACCACTAACAACTTTCAGTTGTGTGATGAGAGACAATGATTTAAAGGCACGAACAATGTATAGTGGTCTTGAGAAATAAGACTATTTGAATAATTTCACGAGCTAATTTACATTTGAAATGTAAAAATAAGCCATGAGATCCTAATAATATTGGTTAGTTATTTTATTAGAATTCTTTACATAATGTGAGTACTGTGGAGGAAGATTGTCTAAATTATCCACTGTTTGGGAATGTAAGGCTACAAAACGGTTAAGTGGGAACTTACAAGGAAACTGCAATTGCCCGTACAGTATGACAACCAGACGGTAAAGTAAAAGGTTTCCGAAATTTATAAGTCCCTGTATTTTGAAGTTCCTTCATACTTTTTGAAACTGTTGGTCTACTTCCATTGACTGTAAAATAAATGGCTATATCTGGAGTATCACAAGTAATCTCTAAGAAGGTATTTGTATCCAAGTGTGATTTGTGTAAACCCAAATCCGGGCTTCTCAAAGGGATGATAAGTGGAGCACGAACAGCTCCAGCGGACATGTTCTATAACAAAAGTCTCAGTTATAAGGATCAAAATAACACATTTTGAGAACTAAATTCTATGAGAGAAATCTTTATTGAAAATCAGAAAAAGTAAAATCATATCTTAAACTATAACCAATGAGAAGATAAGCATTCGCCACTCCATATTTCACAGCAAACCCAACACCAATCAAATCCACATACTGAGCAATGAATATGGTTACAAGCCACCAAGTTTTTGTGTAGGAGACTTACAACATGGACAGGGACGACAAGTTTCATTAATATACTTGTTACTCTTAGCATCATCAACTTTTAGTTTTAAGGAGTTCCATACAGCATTACATTTAACAGAAGAATGGTCCCTAGAATGATTATTTCTTTCGTCACAAAAGCAGGTTAGAGGTATATCTTGTGAGCCACTAGAACTGAACTGTTTGTAGATCCAACCACAAGAAGAACAAAATAATGAACCACAGCCAACAGGCGGGATACAACGATACCAACAACGTGGGAATTCGACGTGACGTTGAGAATCTGTGATTTGCCAGTCCAATCCACATGAAGGACAAAACGTTGAGCCTTTTAAAAGTAAGTACCTTTTGGCGGATTGTTCCTTATAAGTCGAGTAAAATTCTGAGCCCAGAATACGAAAATGATGCGGATCGGTAACAAATGAGTTTGGGCATCCTGCAGGACAACTAATGGTATACCCGATATTATCGATAAACTGAAACATGCCGGAAGTAAAGTACTCTGTCGAATATTTTTTAAAACAATCGACGCAAAGTGAATGTCCATCATCTTCACAAAGACATACTCGCATATCTATATCTGATGAAGTACATGCAGCACAAATTATACCTTTATTATTATGCTTGACATGCTTCAGAAAAGTCGTTGGATTATGAGAGGAAACAACGGTGCATGCAAAATTTATAGCGGCTTCTACTGAGGTGCAATTAATAGAAGAGCATTTTCCCATACATTTTTTTGAGCTAACGTCCAGATGAACAGGAAGAAATGGAGATTTACACAGAGAACAATTAAACGTTACAAGAGCTTGTCGTATAGACTCACAAGGGTAACAGAAAATAAAATAAAGTTCTTTCGGATACCGCTCATAAAGATACACATGACTGTTAGGAGTAAGATCAAACTCCAGTAATTTAGAATCTTCATGCATGATTTGATAACCATATGATGTCTTGCATAATAAGCTGTAGGTATCTGCATTAAGTTTTAAATCCTGACAGATTCTCTGCTTAAGGAAAAGAACATTCCACTTACAATCTACATCAATGTTATTTAGTGAACCGCTATAAACAACAACTAGGAACATCACTCAAAAATCCCACACCAAGAGTTACATTATCCAATGTCCAATAAATCACTTAATTTGTTTGAGATCGTGACTAGGTGTTTTGAGATAGCCAGCATCGAAGTCAGTCTACTCCTTCAGATTTATTATAATCGTTGTTTCATTAATTGATTTTAATTTTTTAACTGGTTTTTTGGACTTTGGATGTTGATTTGGGCAATTTTTAATCGACAAAAAGCAACGAGTTGCTGGATTGCTAAAATGTAATGTGTGCATGTACATGGCAGAAATAAGAATAAAAATAGACACAGAAATTGAGTAAAATGAAGGTTGACGTTATGGTATCGGCACTGACTGGTACGCTTTCCCTACATCCAGGGAAAGTTATGTAAGATTGTTTTTTAACATCGAAATCAAGCCTATATCTAAAGCTCCTCATCGATGAGCTGTCGTACTGGGGGCTGACGAGGCATTTTATATAAGGCACACAAATTAAATAAAATACTCTTGCCTTTGTGACATTTATCTTTGATGGGTAATTTTAGAAGTAATAACTCGTGGTTCATTGTGGCTTCTTTATAGACAAATCTCCTTTGAAGAGATTTCCAGGTCATGGATTAATTCGTAGATTTAAAAAAGGTTTCGTCCTACTTAAATGAAACAAATAGGGAGGTTTAGCATTCGAAGACTTCCTTGATACGTCGTATGACCAAAAATAGGGCGAATTTCAACAAGTGGTTAATTTAATATCTATGTGTCTACCTAATATGAGTGTTTGGTAACTCTTATGTTTAAACTTAATTTGAATGCGCTCACCTACATTTGTAGACTGTCACATTCAGCTGTCTCAATTCCGATGACTTTTATTAAATCCAGTGTTTATATGCGTTCGCGTCTCGGTGTTTCCTCAGTGGCTCTTAATTGACTAGGAGGCATCGCTATATCCTCTTGAAGTATAGTCTGTTACCATCCTGTCGATTTTGTTCAAAATGTTATTGATTTTTTTCTGTTTTATTGTGTTTGCGTAGTATAGTGTGTGTTATAGTGTTTGTCGAAAGTTCGACACGTAGGAACTAAGTTGTTCGTTTGAGTAAAATGACTGTATATACAATGTTAGGATTATGTAAGATAAGACAAGATGCGACGGTCAGTGGTATGAACTAGATACTAGCTTCGCTTCCCCAGAATCTTTGGAAAATGGCGGCTGTCAAAGAAGCAAAACATTGATACCACTGAACTTAGCTTGTTTCTAGTTGAGCCCCATTGTTTGCAGCCATTGGTTCTGGAACGCTTAAGCAAATGTTGTGGGGCAGTATTATTAGGAATCACATTCTTATTAATAATATGTAATTTTTGTATCTGTTAAACTATTTGTGAATTCATACGACATACAGTTGAAGTCGTTTTCTGATGACCACTTGTTTCTCCACTGGATTGCGTGTATGATTATCAAGGTCAATTTATAGTTAAATACAAGTGGTTGGTAGGATAATCAAAATTTAATTCGGAATTCTAGTAACTGATCAGTAGTAGAAGGTCAGTTAACTGATTAGTCAGTGGCTATATTTAATATGGTTTGTTTTATGAAAATTTTGAAACTTAACATTTATAATGCGGAACCTTAGAATGTGCGTTTTATAACGTATGCTTAAGTTCTAGGCGTAATGTCATTATATTCTCTAGCATCGTAGCTAATCAGAGTTCTATATTGAGAGTAGGTTATTGTTTTGCCCCAAATGAGTTGCGTTAGTAACACTCATTTTTGTCGCACTAATATGCACAAACTAAATTGACCGAAAGATGGAAATTAGATGTATGACGAGAAGTAGGGTGAAAACAATGAATCACTATTTCGGTCAAGGAAAAAAGAATGACATCACTGGTTTCAAGTCTTGAGTATTGATGGGTGAGGATTAACATGAAATAGAAACCAGACCTTTACTAACAGTGGTCTTTGTGCGCTTCCTGTTAACTGGGTCAAATGCATCGAAGTAAGACTAATGTAAACGAAGTTTAACACAAACCGGAGGCATTGCTTTCGATTTGTTTTAACAAGGCATCATTCTTCATAAATTTTGATTATCAAACTACGGGCTAGAACTCAAGGGTAATCATTATTATAGACTCGTATTCTGGACTGACTCAATTTACATAATAATTAAATCAAGTAGGGACTGAGTGGTTCTATTTCAGGCTTCTTAGGAATATGTTGTCCTGGTACGAAAAGGGGGGCAAACACGAAGGTCAACTATGAAATGATTAACATTATATATATGACAGTATTTCCTTACTTTTATTACTCGCCACAAGCTTGCAATTATTGTGACTATAAAAATTAATTAAGGTGCTCAGCTTTTTGTTGGTGAATACATGTCGTCCATGCATTACATAAAGGTTATTAGTCTTACAAAAATCAAAGTTAAAGGCAGGCAATAAAACTTTGAAAAATCAGAGCCCTTTGTGCCTGACGCTTTATACTCGTATGACAATACAATGTTGCATCACTAAACAAGACTGAAGTCATATTACACTAGTTACGACGGTCGTGATTTTGTTTTCTGATATTGACCTAGGAAATAAACATTCGCAAAATGTTTTGGCTGAAATGATGACTCAGTATGACTACTAAAGAGTATTTGAATATTCACCCGTGTAATTTGTAAGTCACCTTTGATTGGTCAGTTATGACTGAACCTTTTAGACGTTGATTTCTACTGGTTGGAATTGTGTCTGTTTCGCCAGCCACTTTGGCATTTTCACGCTTGTGTGCATAGACTACAGATTATAGCAACCGTTTCATTATTGTTGTCATTAAATCAACTTGAATGTAATTGACTAGTAAATTATTAATTGTATGTAGTAGAACCACATTAGGTATAAACGTTTTGGAAACTCTCGACAGTCTCTTGACCTTATCGACTTTAGGTGTATTAACCCAGTGAATTAAACGCGATGTCAAGTGAACCTAGCAATTTCTGACACTAGATTTGAGTTATTTAGATTTAATTTGCTTTCATCTAGTTTATGTTTCACATGGTGAATTTCAGAGAAGTATGCTTTACATTATCGTTATGTTCGAAGGCATTGAATCTGGTTACGATTTCACACAATATGTACCAAGTAATGATCCACACAGTAGGTTTATCACGGCACGAATGTTGCCTGATTCCATCAAAATATCAGTAAATTTTTACTAATTGCTAGACACTGCGTTAGATCTGATTCTATTTAAATCTGATATGTGCTGCTTAAACCCACTGATTCAAGCACCCCTCCCTAGATAAAAGTCCCAAGTCAAATAGTGGCATGACTTTTATCAGTCCTGCCTTAGATTTATTCTTGATTACACAATTTAATGGCTCAAATCATTGATTTGGCTCATGGCAAATACCTAGTGTTGGACCAAAGGCATGGAGGAATAATGGAAATCGCTCTTACATTTTAGGACATTAAGACGCAGTTAAGTCATTTTCACTAGCAAGTATTTGTTTCAACTCTAGATGAGTCCCTTTCTGGAACGTTTATAGTTCCTTCCGTAAGAAAGGTCTGTAAGTTGACCAAGTAAACAGAAACATTGGTAGTTGGAGACAAAAAGCAACAATATTCGTCAATCGAATAGTAAAACTATCGCCAAAGCCTCGCAGTAATAATAAGGATGGTTGAAAACTCACTTCAGCTCTCCTATGTAGAGGGATCTGGATATACAACAGCTACTGAACTTTGAAATCACATAGATCGTATCAGATACCCACACTTCGAGAACCAAGGAAAGCATTATTATCCTATAACAAAAGCTTTTGTATAAAGCGGATTCTTCGAAGATATTCAAAGGAAATCGGTGAATAACCGTACCGACCTAGTGTGTTATCGTTCGATTTTCAGGAAATGAGTAATGCATAAATCTAAATCACGACAATATTGTGGTGTATGCTGCTTATAAGGTCAATTGTAAGTAGAGAGTAACAGAAAGCCTAGCAGGTGGTGAATTTCAAAGTTCGATCACAGCATGCAGTAGACGTGAATACTACCAACTTGGACCAAGGGACGCAAACAACGTAAAAACAGACAGCTGAAACCAATGTCTGTATTACTTACGACCTGTGGTTTCACAAAATAAAATATTCTCTCTAGCTGAACGGTTGTTCTCATAATGCAGGCATGGTCTTGCATGGAAAGCTAACTGAACTGTTTATGTGACTTGACAGGAGTGGTGTATAATCTCCCAAGAACCCTGTCCTAAATCTTCAGTACTGTATAGTGGCAATGATTATATTTCGTCCACCAAGTTCACCGACTTCGTCATCTGGAGGGCATGATGAGTAGATCAGATTAACGAAACTCGTAGGTTGTTCCACCAACGAATTCTCAGAATATGCTTTCCTCGACAATTTAATTCGTCTTTCGGTAGAATCCTAGATGTTTTACAACTTGTCAAGTCAGTTCATTCTATTTCAGTGGAGTATACCGTCTAGGTAATAACGGCAACCCTTATTATGTAGTTTGTCTATAGCCTGATGCTTAAAGCAGTACATAGGATTTTGGTGAGGTCAGCACGAACCACACTGAGATTTCTAGGTAAGCAGATTCATTTTACATACCGATATCCGAACACCATTGGTCAATTGGTGCAACTGTGACTGGGTTTAGGTGAATCGCCAGTATGACCAAATTTTTCAAGCGTATGAGTCACATTGATCTTGTCACACAAACGTTCTGGTTTTATAAAGTGGCACCTAATCATTGTGACTGATAGTCTTTTAAACAGGATTTGATCCGAATACAAGGTTACTAAGGCAACTCCTAAAAGCTTAAACTGTGCTCGTGGCAGGAATCCTGTTGACGGTCATTTTAGAAAAAAATTACCCGTCGAAGTAATGTGACGAGTCAGAAGTTACGAAGGGCACTATAATTCATCTAAAGCCAACTAGTTTTGCACGTTACTGCGGATGATCATATTGAACTTGTGTATATAATGTTGTCTTATTCTCCTGATTCTCTTAGTTCTGACCTAAAAATAGATTCAGGTACTGATTGAATACTGGATCTGACAGTTTTATTTTCGAGTTAGCCCAAATGTGATGAACTAAGGAATATCAACACAACTTTTTCATATATATATATATATATATATATATGAACGGACTATAAGTGACATAAATGCTTATTTCAATCTTGACTAGCATAATACACCAGTTCAGCATAAACAAAAATTGTCTCGGGCTTGTAAATTTGACTGACGGTTTGGATGGACAAAAAGTGAACACGATTATCTAGTAGCAAATATATATTATAGGAACAAGGTGGATCCATTATATCAATCACGCTCCAAACTTACATCGAGTTAAAAGAGATAAAAACATAGTCAAATAGTGCTAAAATGTAGAGAAAGGTTTGTTTAAAAAAACATTCAAACGAAGGAGTATTACTTCTAGTACGTACTCCATGAAAAAAGTAAAAGGGTTTTTAAGATATATATCCCTATACAACGAAATCAGGAATCAGTAATATGGTTGAACTGCGCAGAGAAAGGAAGTCAGTAAATATTATTTTTCAGACGAAACAACACTAAGTGCTCGAGTGAATGAAATAGGGAATACTCTGAGACTAAATATGAGAACTACAATATGTAACACACTGTGTGAAATGAACGATTAAAAAAAACACAGATAGTCAGGAAAACCTATTCCATACAAGTTAAGATATATGGAAGTTAAAGAAAACAACTGACCTCAAAATAGTCAAAGGTATAGATTAATTATGATGGATCAAATTACAGGTGAAAAGATTTAACGTATCTATCTATTCAGAATAGAATACAACATATTGGTTAAGGTTTGAGTGATTATTTAGTGTTAAAGCTTAGAACGTTGAAAACGGAATTATTTAACTTTGAGCATCCAGCTGCGTTTTTGCGAACACTCTAAAGATAATCAAGATAACTAAAATGAACATAACATTACTATAATTATATGCAGAAAATAATTAGCTTTAAAGTATAAAGTCATTAAACAAAATACCATATTACGAATGTCAGTCCTTATTATTATGCAAAAAAGATAATTAGTGAGCTAAATATTATTACTGATTTAATAAGTGACAGTATGGATCTAAACTGAGGTAACATTCCCAGATGAAATATTTTGTAGTTAGAAGATAAGTGACCTTCGTAAATGCCCTAGACCCCATAGTTGTGTATTGTGTGCACCATAAATCCATACTATTTCCACCAAAATCATTCTAAATAACAGAATACTCTATCCATAATGAGATCATAACACCTTCCGACATTCAAGAAAGCAATTGAAGGTACAAAAGCTTTTACGGAAAATACGATCTACAGTCTTCTTTAATGACAGTATTAGGTGATATAATGATAGGCATTTTCAGTATTATGCAAAGTGAAGTATTTCAAATTACTTACAATAAACACACTAGGAATGCTTTTCATGAAAAGAAAGAAAATTAACAAATGAACAAAAAATTGGAAAAAGTACTTGGTGGCAAGTATGTGTATGTGATTTTATAGAGTGACTAGATATTGATAGTAAAAGACAAAATATTATTCACTATAAACAAACTACAAAACTATCTCCTGGATTGAAATTACTAGATAATGCATATCTACTGAAGTGCATTTATCTATACACTGCAATTGAGTAGATATACACAAGCTCATACAACGAATTTATTTACGACTTGCTATAACATAACAAAAATACATCTTGACTAATGACACCTCGTTGGCTAAAGTAAAGTTAGAATCCATCACTTAATATTGGTAAGAAAAAATCAAGTCCTAAAGGTAGTTTGAATACATGAACTATTCGTACAGAAACACATTGAGTAATGCCACAATATGTCAGAAAACTAGTTTTGAGCTGGAAATAAGTGTAAAGTATTCGACTACGCTACGCAATTGGGAGTTTTAGTTATTAATTCACAAACATAATGAATGTAATTATAATAATTGAGAACTTTCAAATCACTGAATACCCATGAATAAGAAGCAAGCAATATTATAATTAATCAGAAAACTATTGAAGATAGATATATTCTGTCTTATATATAGTGAACTTTACCATTATATATATATATATATATATATATATATATATATATATGACTAGTCTTAGAAAAGCTGTATCAAAAACAGTTTGAACATTTAAAAATACATATAATAGAGATGACTTGCTGAATACTCATTACGCAAACAATTATATAAGACATCTTAAGTAAACAAGAAATAAGCTTTGAAAGTTTTATATAATGCAGAAAACAATCAATTCATTATATTTTGAAAATACATAAGTAGATCTATAGACAAAAATGACAAGTTGTGTTTAGTCAAAAAATAACGAAGTGATTATGAAGTAAACATTAGCTTACAAATATTGTGGGAAAAATCGAACTTTAGTATTTATAACATAGAATCATGGTTTAATTATGACAAAAATAGCATAAAGCCCAAAAGGATAACTTACTTGTTTTGACGAAAATGAGTATTGAAAAAGTTCTCTACATAAGCACGTCTGAAATGCAAAGAATTACGTAGTATTATAAATGAATCCAAGAAAATGATATCAAATAGACAGTGACGCAACACACTTACTAAGTGCATATTTGTATAATAGCCTTCCAGTCATAAGTTAAGCATGAGGGCTAGTGATACCACTGAAAGTGAAATAAGTAGGATTGTACTAGAATCTGCCACCTAGTGGAATGAGAGTCGAATACCAGAACAACTAAGCTACTGCTACACTCCGCAGTATTTTATGAGGCGGTCAAAGTATAGCGACGAAAATCAATCACGATACTCACAACGCGAAACGGATAACTCATGACATATGAAGGAATGAAGCATATTACAGAAATACATTGCAACACAAAACTTAAACAGGGAGTAAGGCTTAACACAATTCAACATCTATAGTAATGCACAGGACAAAAATAATCTGCTATCATACACATAATCATGAAGCTGTTCCGAAAACGAAAGACATAAATCAATAAAAATAATATCCCATAAAACCTGAACAATTGATAAGTCAATTATTAAAACACTAGAAAACGGGATTTGACTGATAGTTTTCTCGAGTAGGCCTAATAGTAAAATATGTGAGCTGAGACTTAGGAATTAGGGGTAATCTGTAATTATAAAAAATATGGAAAATAATGAGCGGAAGTAAAACAATCGAAAAAATCGTACGAAAATGTGTGGTTATTATATGAATCCTAAAATGAATAAAGGATAACACCATGCTTTGTGGAGAATTTCTAGTGAAATTCAATGGGAGTGAAACACAGTTCCAGGCATCTATTTTAATATACTAGAGGACCGTCCAAAAAGAGGTGCGTAGATAGTATATGAATTATAGCCATATGGATTTAGTTGCTTAGTATATAGTAGGGATGGTGTTTGTGAAGCGAGTGGACTGAGTTCGAGTCCTGTTGTGAACAGCAATGGGTAGAATTATGAAGATTAATACGTATAATACAGTCTCAAAGGAATCTCGATGCGAAAAAGCTCCCCCACGTTTAGAATATTGCCATACAGATGATAAGTCAATGAGAACATACATCTTGCGAAAATACTGGAAAGCATACATCGAGTCAAATAAAACGAAAATAAAAATCGTTAGTATGAAAGCGAAATGATGGAACATAGAATTAACCATTTCGGTTTCTGGAAGATCATTTTTAAAGACCCTGACCAATAACTGGCAATAAAAATGACATTAATCAACCAAAGTTTAAATAAGCTTTATTAGAAACGAAGCGCAAAATAAAACTCATGGGAGATTAGCAGGTATAAATAAATGAGACAAAATAATCCGAATGTTTTAACGATTGATTGTCATGTCTTAAACATATTGGAGCCTGATATATATGTGCATTAGTTCGGATCACTATACCACAATAACGAAATTAATACCAGAACACATTTTAACAAGAATAAATGAGAAGGATGAGAGGATAATAGAACATACGGTAAAGGATAAATGCACATGTACCACTGTGACTGATTCTAAGCCATATCGTTACGCAATATCTCCAATTATTAATCGTCACTATTGTGTGGACATGAACGACACAGTCAGCATCGATGGACGTGGTCCAGACCAACAGTCATTGATTAGTGCCAAGCTTTGATTTTGCCGCTCATAACGTTTTCCATTCTACTAGTACACAAGACATCATGAAGCGGTGTAGAGGGTAGTTAAGCAAACATAGTACATGTCCCGATCACTTTAGGCGGAAAGGATTCACAACCTTATAGGGCGGTATACTATCTTTGCTTAGTAATCTGTGCCTAATCTTACCATTGTTTACCCGGTTGTTCTATGAGATGTGAGAGCCATTTTTAAGGTATTGTTGTAAATAGCAGGTGCTTTTCAATATCGTCAGGAAAAATAACAGCATACGGTTTATAAATTTGCTGATCGTAAAGGGCTGTAATATGGTGTCTTATGAAACAGCTCATATTACTATATATTTGCGTGAACATTAGTAGAAGGGATTCTAGAAAGTCCATAATACCAGTACCCAGTCGGATAAGAGTAAAATCAATCTTATTTCAACGCGCGAATAATAAATCTTAATAGGCAATCATATACACTGGAGGTACTTACATTATTTAACGACGTTATTAACAATTTAGAATCAAGACAGAAAATGGTCAATCAAGGTTACAGAGAACTAATAAATTGAAGAACAATGCATGTGACAGAAAGTGAGAATAGTTGCCTTTTGATTAATAAGACTGATGAATTTTCACACGTTATTTGTTTTTCAAGAAATATTTACTGTACTGTAACTTGAGTATGGTAAAACATTGATTGTAATTAAGCATAACGGTTTAACAAATAGCTTTCTGATATAAGCAGCTCAGTCGAATTATTGTTTCCTGTTGAGGTACCACACTGATTTATTTTGAATTACTTCGCTATAAAACAAATATATCTGAGGAGCATAAGACTATGTACTCGATTTTGAACTAAATTATTGATGTGAGGGCTAGTGATACTATTATGCAGTAGACTGAAGCAATATGACTAAGAAACCGACAGCAATGTACTTACATTTTATTCCGCTTCTCTTCAAAACATATTCTCCGAAATTCAAAAGTTATCAGTACTGAGCCTACTATCATTTCGATTTTTCTGATTTCCTAGGTCTATATAGCCATGGTGATGCAGTATAGTAACTTGGGATGGCGAATATCTATACTAGGCTCAACAGTGATTTGATTGAATAACGATGCTACACAAGCGGAAACGAGTGAAGCGGAAGTTTGAACAAATGATTAGTTGAAACTCTGTTGTCGATGACAATACAGTGTCAAAAAAGAGATGAATAATGTGCCTTGAATATACTTATACACATAATTACTGATATATGTTTATTATAGAAAGTGGTGCACAGGTGTAAAACAAAGAATGTCAAATTGAACCTTGCACTGTAGGTCGATTCATGAGCATTTTCAGATAACAAGATAAAATGAGAAACAACTGTCAACATTAAACGTACCTTAAACGAGTAAAAAGTCATCGTACGTCATTACGACGAACACAAACTAAACTATAACGCCACCCATAATACTTCAGGACTTGCTTAATTCGGCACCAAAGTTAGCGATAGGGAGCTAAACTATTGACTGTGTTAACCGTTTTACCTATCTCGAGAGCCTCATCAGTCCTGACGGTCTGGTGTCTGATGAAATCTCGGCTCGCATACATAAGGCCCGATTGGCTTTTGCCAACTTGCGTCACTTGTGGCGTAGGCGAGACATCCATTTACTGACGAAATGACGCGTTTACTGCACAGCAGTTAGATCCCTTTTACTTTATGGATGTGAAACATGGCCATCAACGATAGAGGAAATTCGTAACCTTCTAGTATTTGTCATAGGTATCTCCGAAACACAGCTCGTGTTTGCTGGGACCACCGAGTAAGCAATGCGTGGGTTAGGAATAGAGTACTAGGTAAATACGGTAAGTCTATTGATGTAGTAGTGAATCTTCACCGGCTGAGGTGGTTAGGACATGTGTTACGTATGCCTGACCACTGTCTACCGAAACGAGCAATGTTGTCTGTTGTGGGAGTAGGCTGGAAGAAAGCTAGGGGTGGCCAAACGAAAACATGGCACCAATCCATGAAGTCATTGACAATTGGGATGAGCCATGTTCATAGATGCAGACTATCTGGTTAGGGCCCACGCGATGATCGTAACAAATGGTTTGAGACTTTAGGTGATATGGCTCAAAATCGTTGGTGATGGCAAGGGTGCATCTACTACTTGTCTTCATCCAAATGCTAGTTTTTGAGCTTCTCATAATTTTCTCTTTACTGAATCATATTTGTCCGAATCTTATCTCCAATCTCTATGCCATTCCATTAGTACTTACTCTGTTACTGTCTTCCCTACTCTGGGATTCGGTCCGACAATTAAATCTGTACCAGCTTATTGAGGCATGGCAACTTGAACTGACGTACGCATGTACCAAGTTCTACGTTGTAACTGGCTGACTGACCCATAATACACACGATGCACTAATCAATAAAAAACTGAGTGGACACTCTTCCTGGCAGAAACACTAAACAACTCTACAGCGAAATACTGTTATTAATCTTAATAATTTTATCTCACCGACGCAGATATACCAGGTTCTACGTTGCTTATGAGTGATAGATCTGTAGATAAATGTCCAGCGCAATTAGTGAGAAAAAAGCAACATGAACTACTAAGCGTTATACTAAGCATATTTTTTCCCTTCCAGTAAAAAATGGTAGGAATATTTAATGACATAAAATGGAAACAAGAAATTATCAGTAGAGTGAGGACCTTGGTAACTGAAACAAAACTAGTATTCATAAAATCGAATTATAAACTCTGAAGATTCATGTCCATATTTTAAGTTATAACACTAGATACGTATGCTCAGTAATCAAATCAATGCAAATAATTAGTGAGGCGCTCACTTGGTGTTGAAGCCACCCGGAGGATAATTGGGGAGATTCATATTTTTAACTGCACTGGCGACATAGTCCACATTCAACAAGTTAGAATCTTCACCCGCCGAATTAATTATATCTGAGTATGAATAAAGGTAAATTATATAAACACTTCATGTGCACCAGTTTATGAACGTTACATTAAGTAGACTTGAAAATCCAAACAAATGACTTATACTGTCTATAATACAGACTAAAACAAGCATTAGCTTAAGCATACTGGCTAACAAAACCAATTAGTAATGAAACCTATTATTTGACAGAGAAACACTGATTGAATCAGACGAATGAGATGCAACAAGACTGATGGCATATAATAACTAAATACAGCTACATCGAAATGTAGAAAGATTTTACTATATTTTTATCCTACTGTTCATAACTAAAGCAGTAGTATGTCGGAATATGTATAATCTTAACGACAATGTGAAAATAGAAACTTTATGCATCATACTTTAACGAGCATTATATGCCTTACGTAATCGAGAATTTAAAGTGTGAATAAAGGATAAAAGGTAACACATGCTGGAGAAAAGTAATCTTATTCGTAAAACAATAATACTAGCGGTACGATGTACAAAGGAGTCAAATCAATGCATCGAAAGCAGATGGTGCACAAAATACTAAAAGAACAGTTTAACACTATCGTCAGATTGTCAAAATATGTATTTTCCAATTAAATACATAGGGTGCTTTACAATAAACTTCATGGAATGAATGAGTGAATAAATAGGATGATAAACGGGTCCACAAAGTTGATATGATAGGAGGATTTTGAAACTTCATGCTTCATTTGTTCACCAAGTCCTTAATCTAGGTCTAAAAAATAAAAACCATCGTAAGGAAATCGATCTACGCTTGTTTCATTCAAGGTAAATTATGACAAACAATAAAAACCTAATTCACAAACCATATGCTTATTCAAATGATGTGCCTTACTAAATAAATACAAAAGTCACAGCAAAAAGGTTGTTTACTGAAACTGTTAATCCTTTTAAATCTGTTCGCATAAAAACCCAATTACGTATATTTAAATTGAAAGCTGAGAACTTACCAACAATCATATTATTTAGAGAACTATCTAACTCCATTTCTTTACGAACTGCCTCTGGATTAACAGTTGGGGCGGCATCTAACGCTACCAGCAGAACACTCATATTATCACGACTCCCCTAAAAGAATTGAAGGAACAAAGATGCAACGCGGCAGTAATGAATAATTAAATATCGGAGAACAATTTTAATTTAATTTAAGACCTTGTTTTGCAATTTATTAGGTGGCTAAAATAAGTAACAATGGACCTATTCATCCGGACATTTGAAGTATGTATTAAATAAGTTAGTGCTATACGTAACACGCACTCATATAAAAATCATCCGAGCTAACAAAAAAGTACTGAGTTGCTAGTCATGAGTCAAATAATACGTGATAAGAGAGATATTATTTCCAGGTAAATTGTTATCAAGTTAGGAACTAACGGTTACAGCAGATAGATCAATGGTCTAGGAATACGAGAAACAATCTAAAAAATGACCAGTCTTCAAAATCCTAGTGTATACTGTAAAACAGGATTGTTTCAAGTTGCCTGTTACTGTTACGTTTTCTCGCAAGTAGTAATGAGATTTTACGACCTTTGTAAATTGTAGAAATTCATACAACTGTAAAGTAAAATTAAATATGTTTGCACCTGCATTTAATGATGATGATTGGGATATTTATATAATGTATTAGAAGGAAATGAATAAATGCCCAACATAAAGCTTTCCGGTAATCGGAACTTGATACTTTTAAATCATTCGTCACACTGATTATTCTCTCATAGCAACTGCCTGTAACGGAGAAATATTATGGATTACGTGATTAAATGCACATTACACATAAAATTGAGGATTCAGTCTGTTTTGTGAATAATCTCTGAGTCAAATAATTATCAACTTAAAAGGATGAAGAAGGTTCATTTCAAAAACAATATCACTATTGCCTTTGATTATTCCAATATGTTTTATGTCAGTATGAATTGATGAAATCAGATTTAAAATACGACTGTCATTATTACGTAAGGTTACACTGTAGTAGTTTGCTAGTTGCTAAAAAAACTAACCTTGTGCAAACTGGTGTCGAGGATTTCTGAACAAACATCTGCCAGGGAGGGTAGGCAACACAGCCGATGAAGGACGTAAGTGGTAAGAGTGTCGTTTTCAAACACATCCCAAATTCCATCACATGCAAGAAGAATAATCTGATCAGATTCTCTTTTGCGTTCAACGATGAACACATCTGGTTCAGGAGAAACAAGCTGCTCAGTTGCTGCACGACTAACCACTTGCTTGTATTCAAAATCTCCCAGAGATCTGAAGGTTGAGAACACAACAGCCATCATTAAGTAGTCAAAATAAAAGTATGAGCCATTTACATACAACAAAGATCTCTAACCCTTTTAAATAAATTACTCTCACTATAAACGTATTTTGCTCGATTGTTTTGTAAAGATCCGGTGTTTCGGTCGCAAAATGACCTAATCGGAACAAATATTCAGAAATAAGCTGGAAACTGAACGTGAAGATGGTTTCAAGGGAAAGTGTAAGTTTATTACTGCATGCAAATCTATAATACTAGAAATAAAGGACAGAAAATATTTGAAGGTTAACTTTCAAAGTACAGAAAGTCTATTACAAAAATCTACGTAATTAAATGGTTGATTTTCAAATCCTAAACATGTGAAGAGATTGAAAACATGTCATGGAAGACAGTGAGATGTTTTACCTTGAGACGGCTAGCGACCCATTAACTCGAGACAATATGACTTGGCCACCAGCATCAAATATTCGTTGACTTTCGATGGGATTATATGGTTTATGGTCTTGGGTTGCAAGAAGGGTTTTGTTATCGCGAACAAGTATCGCTCTCGAATCACCACAATTAGCCAATATTATATGGGTTGGTGTGACAAAGGCCACCACTGCTGTGGAACCCGATTTTTCATCGGCTGCCAAATCTCGATCGAATGTCAGGAATCCATTGACGATACCTTTTTTGACCAACGTTGAATCAAGCTCCTTAGTTGGATTAAGCTTTTGGAATTCTTCTGTGTCAAGAATAGCCTAAATGTTACTGAGATTAAACAGCTCACTAGCTTACATCTAACAACTTCGTTGCACAAAGTTCTGATACACGAGATCCAGCATGACCATCAAATACACCAAAATATGACCAATCTTGGAAAGGACTAGGAAGTTCAGACTTCGCTACATGGGCATCTTCCATTTCAACTCGCCATCCTTGCATACTTGAAATGGCATATCGAAGACCGTTTCCTTCGCCCACATCAATTACTTTTTCTGTTTTGGGTTTTTCCAGGAAGGCACCCATAAGCACTGAAAATTCCAATTAGGAAAAATTAGTCGATTTAGTGAGAAGAATAACGATTAGTAAGTGGAGAAATAACTAACTAATGACTACTTAAGAAGGTAATGAAAGTTATCCGAATTTAAGCGACGGATCTGAACAGTCTCCTGGCATTACTTAAATCTCACAAACTATAAAGAAGTCAGTTGACGTCGCTTATTTTTTAAAGTCTCTAAGCAAATAGAACGTTTACAAGTTACCAGTTAGTCTAATAATGCCATATCGTAAGTTTGAAAAATTAGACATATCTTCGGAAATAAATAATTAATTTATATGCTGGCCTATGAAAGGGATTTGTAATTGAAACAGATCTGTTACAATTACATCAAATTACAAAACTTGATTTTAGACTGGTTAGATTATTCAGATTTCAGTCATTAGGTTGGGCGTTTAATTTTAGTTTGAACATCTAGGTAGTATCACTAGCAAAAAGCCGATGTAAGCGTGTACTTATTAAGTGAGATAGAATTATTGATAACAATCCAGATACAACAGCCACAGGCCAAGCACATACATCACTTCAAAATAGGATAGCAACAAAAGTAAAAAGAATATTGAGATATGAAGAATAATTGGATGGACAATCTATGAAAGAAAACGGTATCCGACAATTAATAGAAACAATCTCAAGCGAAACTCAGAACAGTATAGGTACACACATGATTGTAACATGAACTGCACACAAAAATGCACACCTTCCTTTATCCACACAATTCCAATATTAGTTCACATTGGTAGATGTCGACTACCTGGTTGGGGTCCGCGTGACTGCCGTACCCAGTGGTTGGAGACTCTTGGTGACATGGCTCAGAATCGATCACAATGGCGTAGGTGTATACATTCTTTGTCTTCACGTACACCTTGAGACTAAAATTACTCTACCTTTCTTTCTACAAACTAATTTTTTTTCTCTCTCTCTCTCTCTACATATTATATCCTTATATGCAATCTTCCTTTTATATATTACTACCATTAAAGTAACTGATTCTATGAATTCGGTGATCATCTTGCTATGCTGCTGAGGTGTGGCAACTTGGACCGATGCACTTATGTGCCTGGTCCTACGTTGTATCTGTCTGTCTGTCTGTCACTTACAATGATTCATATGATAATTTCATACCCTGTATGCAATTGGATATTCGTAATCAATTTGACCTCTTATTTACATTTATATTTGATAATTTTTGATTTTGGTTATTTCCCTGAAGAAGCTCGGACCAGTTTGCCGAGCGAAACGTTGGAATTTTTCATTAATTTCATCCGCTGAGATTATTAACAAATATATTCTATTCATATGAAACTGTTTCAGCCTAATTTTAATACTTGCAAAAACATAAGTTATATAATGTACATGGTTTAGAATGGTGGTAAACGTCCGATAAGACATCTCATCAACAGAATTCATGAACTAACGAGTACCATACGTTTCATAAAGCCGGAACCTATGATGAGACGTGTAATGACTAGTATCTAGCATCTGTGGAATACAACGTAAGGACATTCTGGAAATTCATAGGTTTGACTGTGGAATTTAATCATCTAGCTGGTCAAACGTCAACTAGTAGCAAAATTTATTAATCAATGGCTGAATGATAATGGATACACACAACCTAGATCTAGATTTGTTTTTTGGAGTTTTCATTTAACTAAAACACTTAAATTTCGTGATTAAGTTTGGTTAGCTTAAGACCCCTGAATGTAACGGAATAAATTATCACCGTCTTACAAAAAATTGCAAGTTTATTACGATAGACGTAATACAGAAAATGTACATTAAGAAGGTACAAATTGCTTCGATTAACATTAGACAGCAATCATCAGTAGAGACTAATACAAACCTAGAGTAAATGCTAATGATCGATATTAAAATGTAAAGACCACCTGATCCGAATAACACGAGGAGTTTAATCCGTTAATTACACAATATAGGCAAGGATAATAGCATAGGAAAAATATTCTGTATAATCATAACTTTATACAATTAAGTCCATCACATTTTAATACAACCTTGTACGTAAATAATTACGATTACATCGTCTATAGACGATGTTAAATGACGTTTGTACCTTCAACTGAACCATTCAACCGAATAAAAAACATACGCAAAAACTACTTGTCCTAAAATCTTAAATCCAAAGTAAAAAGTTAGACTAATCATAGAGATGTCTGACAAGGCTTCAGGAGTAGTTTCATAACAGTGATTCTGGGAATTCACAGTGATTAGTATGACTACAAATTACGAAAACAATTTTATGCAATTCTGAGATATTCTAAATAGCTGATATCTCTTCATATTTAATACACCAAGGTCCCTACCCGGAGGAGCCGGTGATCCACTATTACCACACATGAGAAACCGTTTAGCAAAAGCATCTAGTCAGTTCACAACAGTATAGAAGTTGACGATCCTAGTATAAGAACCAAATCATTTAAAATAAAATAGCATCACCTTAGTAATAAACTTTAGTAAGTTATTTAGAAAATCGAAATGACTAGTTTGCGAAACATAAATAGGAAAGAATAAACTAAACGTACACAACAAGTGGATTTCAACACCGAACCATCAGGGTTGTAGAAAAGGCTTTTGAACGAGCTTAACAAAACAATAATGCCATAAATGAAGTATTTAGGAGAAGATTATAATATTCAATAAATTAAATCAATTATTTACAAAGCTAATTGTTTTTTTTATCCGGATGCTGATAACAAGGAAGTCAATCGACTAGTATTGATTTCTATTCTAGATGTTTTAGTTTTTAAAATTACTAGTGCACATTGTTATTACTGTTAGTTATGTGCATCACTAAGAATTTCTAGATGGATGTAAATATGCTTTATCAAATCTTACCAAAGAGGAGGGAAATTTAAGTATTCGCTACATGTGAGTTTCTTGTTGAGAAGCCAATGTAGGTAAAACCTATTGGGGTTATGTAACTGAACTAATCTTATATGTCTACGCTAAATGTCTAGTTTTGCATACTTTTTGTAAAATGTGGACTATGAAAATTTTTGTGTGGAAAGCGATAGGTCTCATGACTTCATAAAGCAAATTAAGATACAATTTACTATGCCTCGTTCATTAAGATTTATAAAAAGTAGAACTGTATTCTCACGCATATTTGTTGCAGAGCAAGAATGAATATATACTGATGATTTAACCTTTATTCCTGCTCTGCATGGTATGGAGTTCATGAACTCATATTTTCACTGTTGATCTACTTAAGTAGATGAGTGTTGCCTTGCGATGCATACCTATAATAAGGCGAATTTAATTTCAATATTCTTACAATAATCTCTGCTTGTTTTCGAAAGTAAGTGGTGATTTTGGGAACTAGCCCTCGCTATGGTCTATATTTTTAACTTCAATTCCTGAATCATTTCCCTAACATTAAGGCTTAATTGTTATCGGCAATCATTTTCTTATTTTCAGCTCCTCTTAGACTAGTTTTCTGTTTTATATCAAGTTTATGACACTTGGTTCTACTTCTAACTAAATTTGCTGACAGCCTTGAGCATGTCAATTATCGACACCTAGGTTTTAATCGGCCAGATCGAATTGGTGAATTCCACTTTCTGGATTAAGTTACGTTGCGACTGTGTATCGAGTGCATTGGCATTTGTGCTATGGATTGTGGAAATATTTTGTCGCTTTAGCCAAAATGTTATTTCTTGAATGGCTCACATTATTCGTCTTGCTACTAGCTATAACATTTTATCTTTGTATTTCAAGTCTTCTTTGTTTGAAAATATAAGTTTACGTGTTCTTTTACTTTGCTAAATCTAATTGCGGTGGCATGTAATTGCAAGGGATTATTTACCTATGAATTTACTGATGTTAGCTGAATTCTACGTAATAATGTCTTAGACTAACACTATGAACGTGTGCATAGTTTCTACTTTTTCGTTACTAGTAATTAAACTTATTCTAATTGGTCATATAATATGGATAATATATCGGTTTATTCATGTTAATTCCTTCAGATTTTTTTTCTAGAGAACATCCAGTTACTTGAACACGTTCACTGACTGGGCAAATATTTATTTACCAAGTAGTCCGCCTCTCCCAAGCAATAGGCGGGGAATAACTGAATTCCACTTTCCTTTTTCTCGTAATGGTATACAACGAAGTCTCAAGCACTTACGAAACTAGATATGAAATATAATTTCGTCCAAACATTCCAATACTCCACAAATTGAACATAGCTCTCGGAAGACTGGCACCTGCATCACGGTACACAGTCGTTGTCATATCATAACTTACGGTATTCATGAGTTCTTTCTGTTATCGGCGTATGGAAGTCGTGTATCATTGAGTACTTAGCAGTGTATATTACCTTAGCTAATATACAGTCTTATTGGAATTATTACCCAACTATGGAGTCATCTAACTAATTCATTTACGTTGGCATAAAAATCAAGCTACATAGGGTCACTCATTATTATTCTCTAAACCTGTTCGTTATCAACAAATAAAAGTGGTGATGACTTCAGTAGTCATGGTAATCCATTAACATTGAGTAGGAGTAAGGGCATACTTGAATGGGTACCCAGCGGGATGCCGCTGAATACGGGCTGCCATCCAAATCCCATCGCGTTAATTCATATTCTCTGTCCTTGCTCGCAAAGGAAGTTCCTTAATTAGTTTTGTATTGATTTCTGGCGCTTAGAAGCTTCTGTATAAGGCCTTTATGAGACACTTTCGAATGGCGTGGTGAAATCAATGAATAATGCATCTACAGATAGCAATGTCTAATGCTCTCCACTCCCTTGTCGCAATCAGTAAATTAGTTGTGCAGAAACGTTTTGAATGGAAGTCCGTGTTACTGTGTAATTAACGAGTAACTTAGAAATTTGTCCCGAAATTCAGTCAGTTCGGTCACTTACAACGTAGAACTTAGTACATGCGTACATCAGTTCAAGTTGCCATGCCTCAATTAGCAGATAAAGACTAAATTGTCGGACCAAATCCCAAAGTAGGGAAGACAGTAACAGAGTAAGTACTAATGGAATGGCATACAGATCGGAGATAAGATTCGGACAAATATGATTCAGTAAAGAGAAAATTATGAGAAGCTCAAAAACTAGCATTTGGATAAAGATAAGTAGTAGATGCACCTGTGCCATCACCAACGATTTTGAGCCATATCACCTAAAGTCTCAAACCATTTGTTACGATCATCGCGTGGGCCCTAACCAGGTAGTCTGCATCTATGAACATGGCTCATCCCAATTGTCAATGACTTCATGGATTGGTGCCATGTTTTCGTTTGGCCACCCCTAGCTTTCTTCCAGCCTACTATCCCAAAATTACTCCCTACAGTATTCTAACTATTAGGCTAGTTAAACCGACAAGTGGGTAGTTAGATACAATCTGTTTACTAATATACTTAAAAACAGGATTGATAATGACATCCTTCCAATATGCTTGAATTTAAGTTTGGTAAAGGAACATATTGTACAATACAGAGTGGTTCTGAAAGTGTCCGCGGTAAGTGACAATAACCAACAGTATAACATCATCAACCTGATTTTAGTTTGCTAAACTAATAGGGAACTTGTTGCTGTATCAAAGATGTGTTCCATAATCGCTGTTTAAGTTGTTTCAGGACGTATCAACATTGATTCGCATGAAGTAGACCTCATTATAATAGCTCGATAAATTTTCGGTCTTGGTTAAATAGGAGTCAGCTAGTATGACTTTCTTCTCCTTCACTCCCTACTTTTCCAGTCAAATGTCCTGTATTAATATGCCAGTTTTTTTTCTTTTGTCTCTGCCAGTGATTTCTAAAATATCTACTCGCCATACATTTGAATGACTGAATATATTCATTATCAATGCCCCAAACGTTAAATACAACATACTGTAGTCACTGTTGTCCAGAAACGATAAGAGCTGAAAATGTACAAACATAAGGTCCAACAATGTTGCTTCGTGGTATAACTCGTTTTTCTTGAACAGAGGGATATGAATATAATATTTAAAGTACACTGAAGTCCAAAGATTTGTAATAGTTTCGAAAAGTTTTACTTTTTTGTTTCGTTGTCTTTTAATACGCTAGTTTTTAAGAAATCGAATGTCTTATGTTAAGATATGGTCGCTTAACAAACATAATTGGGAGTTTTGTCGCTATTCAGATGGCAACTTTCTTTTGTTAGGTTTATTGGGATACCAGTTCCATTTTGATATTCCGATTCCACTCAAACTTGAGAATTATATTCGAGTTTTGTCAAGCACTAAGTATATTTTGCCAACAAAACTGCTTCGTAGCGCGTAATCAGTTATCCGTGCGCAACGTAAAACCTGACACATGTGCATCGGTTCTAGTCGCTACATCTTACTAGCGTGTGAAAATGATTACGAAAGTAGTAATTACATCAATGATAGTAGAGACGTTTGAAGGTGAAAAAAGTATGAATTAGAGAATTAATTCGTGGGAAGGTAGCGCTTTGAAAGGAAATCATTTTTCTCCACAACATCCACTGTTCATGTGAAGTTAATAGTGAAAGTAAGCTGTGTGATTGTTCCACTACTTTATGCATACATTTAATGTTTTCCAACTTTTTTTTTCAGATCCTACTACCGGTTATTTATTGAAATAACAGTAGCTCGTTTTCATAAAAATAATACATACTAAACTGGTTTAATTAACAAATATCTAAAGAGGACGATGTTCGGAAATGAAGATATGTTTGATGATGGGGAATTGTCCGTCGAATATTCTTCAGACGACAATTCTGAACCAAATGTTGATTTGGAAAATCAGTATTACATGGCAAAGTCACGGAAGGATGACAATCCGGACATGGCATTAGCTGAATTTCAAAAGGTTTTAGATATTGAAGGTGCTGGGAATAAAGGCGATTGGGGATTTAGGGCATTAAAACAAATGATTAAAATAAATTTCAGACTTGGGAGATTTGATAATATGATGGAAAATTATAAAGTGCTTCTTACATATATAAAGTCAGCTGTCACTCGAAATTATTCTGAAAAGTCTATCAATTCGATCCTGGACTATGTATCAACGTCCAAACAAATGGATTTGTTGCAGCAGTTTTATATCACCACTCTAGATGCCCTCCGTGAGTCAAAAAACGAAAGATTGTGGTTCAAAACTAACACAAAATTGGGGAAACTATATTTGGAACGTGGTGACTACATACATTTACAAAAGATTGTCAAGGAGTTACGTGAATCCTGTCAGACAAATGAAGGAGAAGATGATCTAAAGAAAGGAACTCAGCTGCTAGAGATTTATGCATTAGAAATTCAAATGTATACAGCTCAGAAAAATAATAAAAAGCTGAAAGCTTTGTATGAACAGTCTCTGCACATTAAGTCAGCCATTCCGCATCCTCTTATAATGGGAATTATACGAGAATGTGGTGGGAAAATGCATCTTCGCGAAGGGGAGTTTGCGAAATCTCATACGGATTTTTTTGAAGCCTTTAAAAACTATGACGAATCTGGATGTCAACGAAGGACACATTGTCTAAAATATCTTGTCTTGGCCAGCATGTTGATGAAGTCGGGTATTAATCCGTTTGATTCACAGGTTTGTGATTTCTTAATCACTTCGTTAAATACTGTAAAATATTTATTTATTCGTTTTGTTTGATATAGTTGATACTCAGAGATTTTGTAGACTAATGCTAATTCCTAGATGTGCTCTAAATAATCATTTAAGATGGATCAGCGTATTGTCGAGAGAGGGCCGTATAATGATACGTAGCTAATATTCAGGCTTATACATCTCATGCACTACAAGACATAAATATATTTGCATAATAACAAGCCAAATCATTAGCCAAACGCAGTAGCTTGTGCTCAACTTTAAACCGCAAATTGAATGTCATTCAGTCAATTACAACGTAGAACTTAGTACATGCGTACATCAGTTCAAGTTGCCATGCCCCAATTAGCAGATAGGGATTAAATTGTCGGACCGAATCCCAGAGTAGGGAAGACAGTAACAGAGTAAGTACTAATGGAATGGCATAGAGATTGGAGATAAGATTCGGACAAATATGATTCAGTAAAGAGAAAATTATGAGAAGCTCAAAAACTAGCATTTGGATGAAGACAAGTAATAGATGCACCTGTGCCATCACCAACGATTTTGAGCCATATCACCTAAAGTCTCAAACCATTTGTTACGATCATCGCGTGGGCCCTAACCAGATAGTCTGCATCTATGAACATGGCTCATCCCAATTGTCAATGACTTCATGGATTGGTGCCATGTTTTCGTTTGGCCACCCCTAGCTTTCTTCCAGCCTACTCCCACAACAGACAACATTGCTCGTTTCGGTAGACAGTGGTCAGGCATACGTAACACATGTCCTAACCACCTCAGCTGGTGAAGATTCACTACTACATCAATAGACTTACCGTATTTACCTAGTACTCTATTCCTAACCCACGCATTGCTTACTCGGTGGTCCCAGCAAACACGAGCTGTGTTTCGGAGATACCTATGACAAATACTAGAAGGTTACGAATTTCCTCTATCGTTGATGGCCATGTTTCACATCCATAAAGTAAAAGGGATCTAACTGCTGCGCAGTAAACGCGTCATTTCGTCAGTAAATGGATGTCTCGCCTACGCCACAAGTGACGCAAGTTGGCAAAAGCCAATCGGGCCTTATGTATGCGAGCCGAGATTTCATCAGACACCAGACCGTCAGGACTGATGAGGCTCTCGAGATAGGTAAAACGGTTAACACATTCAATAGTTTCGCTCCCTATCACTAACTTCGGTGCCAAATTGAGCTAGTCCTGAAGCAGCATTTCGCATTTGAATGGGGAGAATCGCATCCCAAACATGCTTACACTCATGTTTAAGGTTGTCAAAAGATTCTGCATTTAAACAGCATCTTCACCCAATAGAAGTATATCATCTGCATATTCTAAGTCAGTGAGTTTATCTCCTGGAAGGAGGTCAACCCCAGAGAAAATCAGACGATGACAATGTCAACTCTAAAAGTATATCAACGATAAAATTAAATAAAAATGGGGAAAGCGGACAACCTTGACGAACATCACTAGAGGTGGTCGATTCTAACGAAAATTCGTCATAGGCTCTCACACGACATGTGGTGTTCGAGTAGAGAGCTTGCATAAGGTTAATGTACTTCTCTAGTACGCCTTTCAATAATAGTCATTGCCACATAACCTTACGATCAATAGAGTCAAACGCCGCCTTAAGGTCAAGGAATACAGCTATTGTTGGGCGTCTGAAAGTGTGCCAATGTTCTAGAACCTGCTTAAATGTGAATATTCGGTCTATACAATGTCGTCCAGGTCAGAAACCACCTTGGTTTTTTCGAGTTTGCTCTTCATGAGCTTTAGTTAGACGTCGAAGTATTATTGAGGCCAATATTTTAGACACTATATTCGTTAAGCTGCTTGCTCGGTAATTGTCACACGAGAACTTCCATCCTTTCTTATAGATTGTGACGATTAGTGTTCGAGACTAGTCAGATGGGATTATGTGCAGTTCCCGAATTCTAGCCAAGATCTCAGTTAATCTCGCTGCTACAGCTGGACCACCGTCCTTAAATATCTCAGGGGTTAATCCATCTGGTCCTGCTGCTTTCCTTTGCTTTAAGTTCCATATAGCCTTCTCAACCTCATTCTGAGGCTTGAGGAACCAATGTTAATTTGCCATTCAGATTGTTTGGGGTTGGTTAGCAACAGGGATGATGCCGAGGGCCCGTTGAATTGTTCCCTAAAGTGTTCTGCCCATCGGTCTAATCTTCTGGATTGACAGTGGATAGTGGAACCATCTTTTTCGGAGATAGTTTAACTTACAGTCGGGTTTCTGATACCCATCTCAGTGATAAGTCTGAACAGTTGCCAACTGTTACCTATTGCCGCTGCCTTTTCTTCTCTTTAGCTTTCGCTGCCCACCACTCCTCACGATCATTGCGTAAGCTTTTAACCAGCTTATGTTTAAGTTGTCTTCGCTCCTCTTCATGTTCAGAACCAGGCGTGATGTGTTGCCAAGCATCTATCAGTTCAGTAGATGCAGCTGAAATCCACTGAGTTTTCGTAACCATTTTGTTTAGTTTATTAGCAGATATTACTGCTCTTTCAATCAGCTTATTGGATATCATTCCAGGCTAGCTTAGGATGACTACAGTTTAGGCAGTTAACTAATTGGTTTTTTAATTATTCCTGAAATGTATTCTTGACTTTTTCATTATTAAGTTGAACTCTGAGGGGGATCCTTGTTGTGGATATTTTGCGTCCGGTGAGACGCACACTAATACGCGCCCGTGCTAAGGTATGATCTGAGTCTAAGCATCTGCTCCAAAACGATCGGCAGTCTTCTATCGAGCCTCTTTAACGATGGCTGATAGCAATGTGTTCTATCTGAGTCCAGCGTTGAGTTGATTTTGGAGGCCGCCATGTCAACCGATGTCTTCCCTTATGCTTAAAGTTGGTGTTTGCGAGAAGTAAACGCTTATCTGAACAACGTTGTAGTAACCGGTCGCCATTGTCTGTTCGTTGAGCCTCAACACCGTAGGATCCACCTAGGTGCTTTTCGGTTTCACCTAGTCTACCTACTTGGGAATTAAAATCACCAGCCACTATTACTACATCAGTGCGCTTAGCTTTACATAGGAGGTCAGAAAGCTTTGTGTAAAATTCATCTTTCACTTCATCTGAGCTGCAGTCAGTGGGAGCATAGACAGAGACAACAAAGAGACAACGGCGTGTGTCCCTATCTTTACGAGTTCTTACCGTTCTATTTAGACGGACAGCGCACAAGCGACTGTCTATTGGAATCCAGTCGAGAAAAGTCTGTTCAACTTTTGAACATAGTGCTATACCTACGCCAGCAAGGCCTTGAGTGATAGCGATGGGGTCTCCGGAAACATGAAGAGTGGACCGAATCGGTTCCTTATTTTCACAAGGTGAGGTCAAGCGAATGACTGTGCTTGGATCCTGTATACGCGTTTCAGAGATGCGGCAGATGTCGATGGAGCGGGATTCCAGAGTCATAGCTAAGGAAGCCTGTTGCCCTATTTGACATAAGGTCCGAACGTTCGAAGGCTCCAATGTATAACTTAGTGTGCGGTTTCAGGAGACCAGGAATAACGATTCGTGAACTCAAATCATTGGCATTAGAGGCGCGAGGTAGTAAAATTATGTTAGAAGGATTAGGCATGGTAATAAGACAGTTATTAAAAGTTGATGGTGGGACTTGACCTTGAACAAGATGATCTCGTGTGCTGTTGGAGGTATGAGGGCGATTTTCACATCCTGGCTGCCCAGACCATGGAAGGATATTGCTTCTTGAGGTACCTGAAAAATAAACTGGGTTAGTATTGGTCATAGTGACCTTGGAGCGCGATCGCATAGCCCAAGGGACAACTGCTTGAGGCCGATCACGCGCGGCCTTGTTATTGGCAGTTTTTGAAGTGTTAGCTCCGTTCTTTAGAAGGCCTTACTGCCGGAGACGAAAATCCGTGGAGTAGGGTGAGGTGTGACGTTTTTAAGGTCGACCTTTTCTAAGCCCTTTCTTCTGTTAAGAAGGCAGCATCGCTGCAGATGCTGGTTATCCGAGGGAAACACCTCACTGCAGTCAGCAGTACGACTTTGCCCTCAGATTGCTGCCTTTAGTCTTATCGCTCTCCAACAGACCTACTTGGCATGGTAGGACCTTGAGGAACATGCGTTCCAGCCAATATAGCTCAGTTGGGTCATCACGATAGGCAAATCCGACCACCACGTCAAGGTAGCAGCTACGGTCGGGGCAAATTGAATGTAAGAGGTTGCTAAATTATCCGGTTGCTTAGACCAAAGTAAGCTATCCGTTTCTGCATCCAGATGTTTGAAATTTGAGTCCCTTAATCACTAAACTGCCGCTCATCTTGATATTAAGGCTGATTAGTTCACTAGACTGGAATGTGTACGCTTTTTCGCCAGGGAGCAGTGTATGAGAGGCTTGTCGCATTTTGAAATACCTAAACTTTTACCAAGACAACAAGATATCTACATAGCCTCAGGTGGGAAATAGGTTCATAAGATGTTGCAATTAAGTGACCCAGGTCTTTACTTCACTCAAGTGCTGTACCTTAGTATTAACTTCTTATATATTTCTTTTATTTTAATATTATTTTGCTTTACAGGAAACAAAGCCGTACAAAAATGATCCTCAAATTGTGGCAATGACAAGTCTTGTTACGGCATATCAAAACAATAACATCGTTGAATTCGAGTCTATTTTGCGAAGTCAGCGTGATTCAATTATGGAGGACTCTTTTATTCGAGAACATATAGAGGATTTGCTTCGTAACATCAGGACTGAAGTTCTTATCAAATTGATTCGTCCGTATACTCGAATTCGCATACCCTTTATTTCACAACAACTAAATCTAAGTGACTCGGAAGTAGAAAGTCTTCTAGTTGCTTGCATTTTAGATAATACTATTCAAGCACGAATCGACCAAGAGCACCAAATTTTGGTACTTAGTACGGAAGCAACTTCAGAGGCGCGTTACCAAGCCCTTGACAAGTTAGCTCTACGGTTACGACATTTACAGACTGCAATGTCCAACAGAGTTCCTATATCTAACTAACAAGATTTCGGATTTGACTCAACACAACATACAACTGATGGCTAACTTTATTAGCACTGATACTATTCCAAAAGCCTTCAATACGCCGTGTACAAATTTGATTTGAATTTATAGTTATATTAAAGATCCTAACTTTTATCTTCTTATTTAAAAATCGTTTCAGTTCAAAAAAAGTACTTATGCACCTACAGGCTTCTAATTTAATAAGTAGGCTTAATTTGTATGTTGTTCATATAACTGAGTGTCTGAATTATAAAGTATGTCGATCACCATATCATTTGTGTACACCACCTCTTGCTGAATGTATATTAGTTACGAAAATGTTTCAAGAAGGCAATTTAAGTGATAATGTTATTTAAAATAATGTATAACAAAAAATACAATTGTAAGTGGTATGCATTAGCTAGTTATTTAATTCATCCATCAAGTGGCAACAAATACAATGTGGATTGAGTGCAAACCAAAATTGATGGATAAGGTTCATCTGTAGCAACAAAGCCGGTTATTGGTTCATTAGTTGGTAAGGTAATTACGTGTTGTGATGCCACATGTACAATTTGCTGCCTTTCTAGGGAATTAACTGTAATACGTTTTCGGAGTTCTGTATCTTTAGAATCATTTGGTAGAGGCTGACGATATACGTAGATTCTTCTTGTATAATCCGCAACTGCTACAAACTTTAGTGAACATCCATCAGATAAAACGGGACAAGAAACAAATCTACTTTCACGTTTACTAGCAAGGACGTAACCAAACGCCTGCAAAGTTGACACATGTTTCCATGTACACTGATCTTTGCCGGACTTTATATTCGTCAAGTTAGACTGGCACAATGGCAACCAAACAATTCCATCTACGTCATGACGGATGCAGAAAGCATGAGTAGCACTAGATCCCCAATTAGAACAGTAGATTTTGAATAACCATTGGTGTCCTGACAAATAGGCCTAAAACAAAGTAATCCAACTGTTAATCAAATATAATGGTAAGAGGTTGGCGTACGGTTAGTTAAGGTCATGCTTAAACAATACTCTGCAGTTAGAAGTAACAATAACTACGAAATTTCTAATGCCTAGAAAATGATATCAAAAAATGAACAGCCAGTTTGTTGAAATTATCACTGCATAAACGTTGGATAAATGCACCTACAACTGTAACGAGATAATCTAACAGGTAAGTACTATATAGGAGTGATTATTTCAGCAGCTCTAACAGAGAATTACATTCAGTTGAGTTTTCAAAAGACAGTGATATGACTCATGCTGAACGCTGGTATGTTCAAGCCTTGTCACATAAATAGATTAACCGTCAACTATGGGATTGGAGTACCACGGTGAAATGTTTATGCGCATATCTTAGCTTGAACCTGTACTAAATCCAGAGACTCGAACATTTCTAGATAGAACTTCCGGACCAAACACCATTTCATCGACGCATGTAGTCTCCAATTACATATTTACCGACTAATGGATTAGTTACAAGGTCATTTAGTGCAAACTGGTAATTCGTAACCCTCAGACAGGTGGTTACGTTTCAGTAGGTACCTGCATACTAATGCCATATATATGTGTGACTTCGAAATTCTTTTTAACACATGCCTACGCTGGCCATTATCGCGCATCGAGACAGGCGATGGCGGGAAATACGTAATACATATCCCAATCATATCAGTCGATGAATGCTTACAAACTCACCTACCGACTTATTATGTTTACCTAGTATTCTGTGTCTGACCTCAGCGCTTCCCAATCGGTCACCCCATTGACAAGTCAACAATAGTTTAAAGATGTCTATGATCAAAAGCCTGCAACATAGGCTTTAAAATTGGCAGTATACTTTACCACTGTTTCGTCTTGAACTTTAGATTGTTATTGTTTCATATCAACAAGGCACGAAAGCTTGCTCGTTACAACAAAGAGCTCACGAAGAAATCGCTGCTACCTTGACGTACTGCTTGGGCTTGCCTATCGTGATGAAATAACCAAACTATCCTGGCTAAAACAATCGTTGCTTAAGGCTCTACTATACCAAGTATATCGGTTGAAAAGCCGTAACGCTGAAAACAAAAAACTAAGGTTTGGGGGCGAAGTCTGTACAGAGATGTGAGGGTAGTATGGTGTTCCCGTCAGGCAGTCAGCATGGCACTGACGCTGCCGTCCCTTAAATGAAGGGTAAGGTGAGAAATGGCCAACGATAATAATGCACATCTCACGTTAACCCACGAGTTTCCGTCTCCGGCGGTGAAGCCTTAACATATATGGAATTTTCATTGATTAACGGCTAAGCAGCAGTTAGTAGAGTTACTAACTTGAAAGTCACAGAAGCAACCGTTTTAGGAAATGAAGAAAGTGAAAATACGATAAGTAAATTTTGTGGTCACTGTATTACACGATAATAAAGTTCATAATTATCCAATATAATCAAATAATCATCAAACGTTTAAGAAATGTTAATTTGAACCTGTTCATCATATGAATCATTATTCCCATTTAAATGTTTAAGGGTTTATATACATTTCTCATTTTACTCAGATATCAAGATTGAAATCAATCACTCAGTACCTGTTACTCCATGTGGAGCACAGACCGCCGAAAAGCATTCTCTAACCAACTCTGTCTTGCGCTTTTATTTCCAGCTCTTCTCAAGTGCTCTTCATTCTTTTCATATCTACCTCCAATTCCCGACGCATTGTGTTCCTCTTTTCCTTTGGCCTTGAGGATTTGAAGTTAGTGCTTGTCATGTGATATGGTTTGATGAATTCCTCAATGTGTCCTATCCACCTCCAGCGTCTTTTCCTAATTTGTTCCTCGGCTGTAAGTTGGTTTGTTCTCTGTCACAGAAGGTTGTTGCTGATGGTATCTGGCCAACGGATCCGAGGTATCTTGAACAGACAGCTGTTTATAAATACTTGTATCTTTTAAAGGATGCTATTTTTAACGCTAACCAAAAAGAACCATTTCCCATTTTAATGGTCATCAGAGACTGATGTAAATTGTTAACTGGTTTGGGTCTGTGTACCCAGCTCTGAATCATACATTTTTATGCAAAACTGATAATGTTAGTGGAGTACCTAGATACAGTCAAATAAAGTCCTACAACTTCATGACTAAAAGCCGGGCACTCAACTATTACTATATATCTTGATAAAGCAAATGAATCACATGCATACCTGATGAGTACACTTGAGAGTCTCATGGTCCAACCGTTGTAATGTAAGGTCAGTTTCATCTTCACTCATTGGAAAATCAACCTCTTCAAGTTGACCAACATTGAAAGGTGGTTTTAATGTTAAGTCAGGCTTTGCGTTTGATTGTAAGTCCATTTGATTATCCAAACCCACGTGATTTATGTAGTTCATCGTAGTCAATATTTCATTTTGATTTGAATCGAGTAGAAGACGGGGCCAGTACTGACAATCCTGTTTGTTCAAATGTATTTCAATGCTTCGAATAGAAAACCATAATTCGTGTTTTGAATTCGCAATGTACGATGGTAATATACAACAGTAATAAAATTAATACATCTACTATTTTCAGAGTGCCCGTTATAACACTTTATAATACATTGTAGAAGTTCTGATGCCTTTGACTAATCAACAAAGTTGATTTTTATTCAGTCTAATGTTATTATGACTAGTCCTACCGAGTGGTACTTAATTCATAGCTAGAACAATCCAACTACCTTCAATCAAGAACTACCACTAAATACGATGAAATTACCAAAACTATGATCAATATTTATAGTTTTTAAAAGCTGAGATTTGTTGGCTATCAGTTTACTGCATGAATCGGTGTAACAGCCAGTCATAATCAACATAGAACCTGATACAAATGTCCACTGGCTTAAGTTGCCACACTATATCATCACAGCAGGATGAAAGTAATTATAGATAAATGCAATATTACTCAAGAAGGTATACGGCAATTTTGAAAGAGAATTTTAGCGAAAGTTAGTACTTTCTTCTTCATGAAGTCTGTTTTGTTAATTCAAGCATAATTTATTATGACAAGTTACAATCGATAATTTTCTGTTAATGGGGGTGTATTTGAATATTGTCAGTCATAGAGCAAATGATACCTTGATAATTTAATGAAAAATCTCATCTGTTAGCGCGATACATTTCGAACACTATGGCCACACAGACATTTAAATCTCTTCTAGTAATCTGTAATCCATTTTATTAAATTATTTTCTCCTTCACACTTAAATTATCACTGTATTTATTTGACCTTCATTAGCTTTTATATATGAATGTCTTAGCAAGTACATATGTTACTAGATTGCTTGAAATGAATATTTTACAAATTCATCATGCTATATGACCAACTTCATTTGCCATCACACTACGGAGAAGGAACTAGTTGTTTTAAATTATTTTCCGCCCACTAATTAATTGAATGTGACTTATCTATCAAGTACAGGCCTGCATACTGGCCTTCAAGTCACTGTTTGTGTGAGGGTTAGTGATATTGATTGTTTTCCAAAGTAAAGTTAGTGTAGTAGGGTAGAACCTGGTACCTACCAAATGAAAACTGATTAATTTAACCACTAAGCAACTGCTCCATCCAGCATATATTACAAGTTAAGCACAGAAGACAATTGTTACTCCAGATATTTAATGACGTACCAGTTACTCTCTTGATTGTAGGTCCACAAGGAAGTGGGTTTTACTAGCCCATATAGAACATGATCAATTAATGTGATTGGGCAATCATTGACTTTTTCAGTTTCGGTGACTAGTATATAAGAATACAAATTTACACGAAGTAACTGGTGTTTAGATGACTCATCACAAACTGGAATGATTTCTACAGTGATAACGTTTGAATCATAAGATGACGGGAGAGTGATGTCATTAAGCATAACTATAATGTTGAGCGAATCAGGATTTATATCTTTACCAGCATCTCTTTGTGTCCAAGTTACAGAAAACTTAGCCTTCCGTTCAAAAAACATATCTCCTGTATTCATTGGTTTCGAGTCAGATCCTGTTTGGTGCGAAAAGACCAGTCAGTTTTAGAAAAATAATCGTTAGCAATTAAATTAGATATTTGGAAACAAGTAAATATTTAGGGCTACGGTAAGAAAATTGGGGACAATCTTAAAATTCCCGGAAAATATGAAATCAGATCAATAACTAAATCAGTTTTATCTGATTTATTTTTATGAATATAAACGTATTCATACAACTTGGTCAGGCTTAAACTGTGACTAATTAGATCAAATACTTAACTTTCAGTCAAGAAGACAGGTTAAAATTCCTTCAACCTACTTCAATTTCAACAAATGAACAAAACCTCTAGCCACCACACAAATGTATTCGAAAGCTCAGTAATACATCGGATTGTTTAACCGGTTAAATCATATTATTTGAAATCAAGTTCGACATATGCATGTATGCGTCTACAACATAAAACCTGGAACATGTGGGCGTCAGTCCAAGTTGTCACAACTCAGGAGCACAGCGAGATTAACACCAGACTGAAATAAGTAGTAGTTATATCAATGGCAGTAAGAAAAAAAGTGTAAACATATAGGGTATTGTACAAGGAGAAAGAATTAGTTCGTTGAAAGAAAAGTATGAAACGTTCTTAAGGTCATGATTTGAGGGAGAACAAAGGGTGAATGCACCTACATCAGTGTGACTGAATCTGGGTCATGTCACCTGTTGGTTATGGCATTCGCACGGACCGCAATCAGGCAGTTTGCACCTGCCAACACGGCTCAGATTAGCAGTCAATAACTTCATGGACTGAGGCCCTGATCGACATATAATAAAAAGTTCCCTATATTTTTTAGGAACGTGGGTAAAATCATAGTATTTTCTAATAATGAGCTAAGACAAATAGTTGATCAGTTTTGGCTCATAAGTATGGTGCATGTAATGTAAAGTAGAGGTGGGAGGTTTATAGAGAAGTGGCAGAAGACTGACGTTCAACTTAACATTGATTGATTACTGAGTAGTGACCAATTTCATACTTGCCTAGTCCTAAGTGCTCGCTGAATTCCACCAATCAAGTTGCATTGTAGCCGTTAGTTGCAATAACTTTTTGTTGCATGCACCATGCTGTTGATGCTGAGTGTCTGGAAGTACTCAGCCAGAAACTTTGGACCTAGATTTTGTGCTATTTGGCAATTGTCAGTAAGATGCATCTGACAAAGGACGGTCGGCACAAGTTGGCTTGGCTGTCTTGCTATAACAAGCTTTTTGAATGTTCGTAATAAAATGAAAATAAGAAACTATTTTAGCTAATCAGCTGGATACGGTGAGAAATCAGTATGCAAAAGGCTGCTGATTGGAATGATTTAGCAGCAAGACAAAATAATTCATAAACTATTTAACGATATATAATTTGCTTGAAAATTTATAAGCTACAACCAGAATGTCAGTGAAAAGCGCAGAACTAAGCTTTGTCTTTTATAATTTTTACACTAAACTTACGTGTGTTCAGGTAATTTTTATGAACTGATGGGTTACAAGAGTCGTAAATCGGATAGAATATTTTTTCGGAGCAGATATGTAGTGCTGAACAATCACCCTCGAAAGCAGCAAACTCAGGGAATGAAGAAGAAACAAGTTTCTGATGTCGCACTACTGACCAAGACATACTAGATTCTAGGAAATTAAAACAATTTGCGCGCTATGATAAACATTTATAAAAACAGCTTATAAATATCGAGTTAAATTTTCTTAGCAAGTGGGGAAACTGAAATTGCAAACAAAGATATATATGCTTTGGATTATGCCTATTGTATAAATAATATAATAAAAAATAGACAAACGTTATTACTTTAATTATCAGTCTAGTTGCAATGAATGTTTGTTCTCAAGTAAGAGTGCACTAATTAACTTCAATAGTTCTGGTTTAGTGCTACTCTGTTTGTTTTCCCCACTAATGAAATGATTATTGGAATCTGATTATTTATATAAAATAGTCGTTAGATGTCTATTGGCCTACAGTATTTTTGTAATTGACTCGTGAGAAGTTTGATGGCCCTAATTGTGAACAAAAACTGGTGTGGAAGAATATTCACATTTAATGCTATGTTAAAAATCTTATAAATAAATCAGGTGTCCCCAGAATGTTGTGAACCTTGAAGTTATGAAAATTGAAGAATCCATACCACTTCCAATCACTCGGGAAAATGAAACCAATCGAATAGGAGAAATAATAACAATAGATGAAGCACAACAATTAATTAAAATGTTGGCCATCAACTAAAAGTAATACAACTTGCTGATTCGGCAGTTAAGTGGCTTTAATACAAGTTATTGTGAAATCTCAACGAATGTCTAGTAATTAGTTTCTTTTATTATTTAGCGCCATCCATGAATAACATACTAAAGAATCAAGTGGAAAAACAACGATTTTAGTGGGAGATTTCGTTACCTAATCTACAACTGTTAGCATTGAGAATCAATACAGTAAAGCATCGGAATCGCGATCAGCTGGTGGATAGATACGAAATACTATTTCATTTTGCTGGAAACTGAGAAAGCTGTCTAACAATGGAATAATGATGAAACAGGTATACATGTAAAATCGACCCTACCTCTCTTTGTGCAGATGAGCAAAAAAGTCAGAATTTACAAAGATTTAAGTTTCAGTTTAACACATGACCTGTACTTATCTTAAAACAAATTTTAAAGAATAATTCAAGTACCACCTAAGAGCAAAAACCATCCTCTACGAAGATTTTAGAATTGTAGATTGTGAAGGGTGTATCACACATGTTTGATATTAAAATATAACCGCATACCTGGAGAGCTATAAGTGATCCATTCAAGATATGTTACATAAGAGGAAGTTGAGTCGTTACATATAGGATTATCTTCAGACTTTTCCGAAACACAAATAAATAAGCAATCCAAAAAGATCTGATGAGAAGTATGATTAGGAATAAGTACACAATCTATTAGCTGACTATCTTTTTCATGTACAGGAGATTGGATGATGCTAAAAACCTAAAAGTTTAACAAATGTAATGAATGCGTTATCTATCTCATACCTCTATTTAACTCAGTAAATTTTGATATCAAATAACATAACGTAACTAAGTTGATAATTTTAATTGTCTAAGCAAAGTTCGCTGAATACCACAAGGATGTTGATGATTTATCGGAAATTCTTAAAACTGCTTAAAATCCATAATGACTTTTTATTTGACAGTTAGTATAAGTATATTCAATACTTCATTGTAATAAAGAGATTTCCAATAAAGGCATAAATAACAAGTTAGCACAGACCGCATAAATAATAATGGAATATGAATTATTTACACTGGATTATGGCTTGAGAGCGGAACTCACGATGCAGATTTCATCCTAGATAGAAATCTTCAGATGAATGTATCTGCATCCGAAATCAGCGGCTCAGTGGGTAGCATGGCGGCATTTGACCAGAATCGACTCGGTTTGAATTCCGGTGAGGAAAACACTACGTGCATTCAGCTGACGAATCCCGAACAGGACAAAACGCACATTCTCAATTTCACTTGCTAACTACAAATCAATTTTAGTCTCTTTTTGCACTAACGCTATACAAAGGTCAGGATTTACACAGAGAATTATCAATTACTTCTCTTAACTGCATCAATCGGAAGTTACAATTACTTACAAACTATGTAATAGTTATCATGAAACGTGTAGCGATTACCGTAACCAATCGTTGGAGACTATAGGTGGCATGATTCAGAATCATTTTATATCTATTTTTCCACACACTAACTCATTTTTCTTACTACCACTGACGTAACTGCTACTACTACTAATTAACTGTGCGAATGAGGTAAAGCGACATGGATCAGTGGACATGTACGAGGTTCTACGTTGCATGTACAAACATAAATATGTTTTAGTTGTTTCAAGAAGAAGACTAAAATAAATTCGGATTCGATTACTTTGAATAGAGTAGGTGAATATAAAACAATAAACAAATAAGAATCCCATAGAACGTAATCAATTAAAACTAATGACTGTAATTATTCGTCTTATGAAGCCATCTTGAAGCAACCTGTGTCTTGATAACATATTAACAATCCATCCACGGGCATTTCATAGTCGGTATTGTTTACTAATGAATATTAAAAAGTAGCAATGATCAGGTAGTACTGTGACACTGAAGAATTTTGCTAGATTCGGACCCACTGATTCAATATTTCATTGAGACTGTGGTTACAACGAAGCAATGAATACCTACATTTTTTTACATGAAGCGCTTACGAACTCAATATTGATTATGGTGCTGTTGGCTACTCGTTAAAAATCATGATCAGAAAGATATGAATCGTTGGAAACAATTACTTATTCTTTTTATTATTTCAAATAAGTTGAGTATCGGAGTGGTGTGCAGAACTAAATAGTGTATTTGTGATAGCCCAATGAGCAGAAATCGAAATTTCTGACATTTCACGACTTATTGTAAGCCACTTGTTTAGAAAATAATAATAATTACCAAGATTACTTCGATGGTAATTATATTTTAAAGCCCTATGTAGTTTTCTTATTTAAGTGACAGATAAAACCAATCTTGTGTAAGCCTAGTTTGAAAAATTTACAATGAAAAGGACTGAAATACAGATAACTACCAAGCCAAATATAAAACTTACGTCGAGCGAGTCACCACTTTCCAGTATATTTGACTTTAAAAGATAGAGATTACCCAAACCATCATACAGCGATATGTAAGATGGCGCAGGGAACTTCAAAGATACGCTAGGCAACTTTTCGCGAGATAATTCACACCAGCTGGGAATTGTGAAAACAGCGGTCCCTTGGTTGAAGTTTTGTGGGCACTGAGGTATCCTGGTTGACACTAACTACAAAAAATTAGTTACTAAGACAATATCAAGAACATACAGATCCGTCCGTATTCATGTAGTAAACACGGCTAGTATCAAATGGATTAATACATAAACAATTGATATTATTGTACGCTTTAAGATGTTGTTTGGAGGTAACTTCATTCAGAGCTTTACAGTAAATTACATGTTCACTGTTTGCTTCATAAATAGGTATTTTAGCCAAACTGAGTTTATAAGATTCGAAATTCGGATCAAGAAGTGAATGATCTGGTCTTAAACTAACATTCATTATACAGTGTCAAGTAAATTATTTTGTTTGATTTTCGATCAAGTTGATGTAAGAAGATTGAAGAAAAAAACTATTTTCACTTCGATATATATAATATTCTAAAAGGTAGAAAACAGTTGCGTGATAGAGTTCATAAAGTTAAGATTGAGAATACAGAAATGAAAATAGAAATTAACAGATATCGGAAAATTAACAAAGAAAATAATGTAAGCAGTAATCAAAGCTAGTTACCACGAGGTACTAAAGTCTATATGAATTAGCGCATATCAGACAACCACTATATTGTCCTATAAAGTTAAGGCTAAATAGTGGTATTAAGTAGGTTCGTTAGTTCACTATTTATTTCTGTCGAAGAGTAAGGGAGTTCATAATGAATGTGAAACATGGCTACTAAGGATAAAGGATATTCGTAGTATTCGATTATAGATGTCTTCAAAGCATTGTTCGTGTTTGCTGGGACCACCGAGTAGGCGACACTTAGATTAAGAATAGAGTATTAGGTAAATATTGTAAATCGACAAATAAAGTAGTGAATCTTCATCGGCTGAGGTGGTTAGGATATGTGTTACCTATGTCCAACCACCACCTACCTCGATGAACAATGCTATCTGGTTTAAAAGTAAGTTGGGAAGAGCTAGAGGCAGCCAAACCAAAACTTGGCACCAGTCCATGAAGTCATGGAAAATCGGGCTGAGCCATGTTAATAAGTGCAGATTACCAAGTCGAGGTCCGCGCGATGATCATAACTAGTGACTAGAGAATTTAGGTGACATGCCTCAAAATCATTCGCAATTGAGCAAATGCATCTCCTACTTGTCCTCCTCGAAATTCCAAGATTCATCATAATTTTCCGTTTACTGAATTATATTTTCTTAAATCTTATCTTCGACCTCTAATTTTCTCCATTAATACTGACTCTGTTACTACCTCCACTATTCTGAGATTTGGTCCGATGATTTTATCTCTATTTGCGAATCGGGGCATGGCAACTTGAACTGATGTACGCACGTGCCAAGTTCTACGTTGTAAATGACTGACTCATAATGGTACTAGGAACTTCCTTGACAAAATACGATGGTTCCCAGCTGAGATGTGCAAGCACACAAATGAGCTAGGTGGTCTCTTAAGGTAACAAGTTTACGTGCCAGTGGAGCATTCCGAGCCACACATTTGAAAATAAAGTCCTCTACTCTTATCAGTCAACTGTTAGTGGCTTCATATCACTTGGTCTCTGGAAGATTACAAAATCTCAGTCAGTCACATACGATGTAGAACATGGGACATATGTACATCGGTCCAAGTTATCACACCTCATCAGTATCTCAGGATGAGTACTAAATAAAGGTAATAATGACATCAAAAAATTAAAAAGGATCCGATATAGAGAATACAATACGAGAAGGAAGGACTAATCCCAAGACCGGATAAAGAAGGAGGGTTGGGCATAGGGTTAGCAACCCCATCCCGTAAAACAGTAACCTTGCTAAAATAACACAAACCAATAAAAACCTTTATAACCACTTTAACTCTGCCCTGGGAGTTGGAAGGTCTGTTATGACACCTCATGGTGTAAGCCAAAATTCTTCGGAAGCCTCGAGGCCAATGCCCCTTCTGAAAACCAGAGCAATAATTAATACAGGTACATGGAATGTCCCTATGATGTGGAAAACAGGAAGAAGCATGGAAATAGCTGGAAAAATGGAAAGATACAACCTGAAGATACTTGGAATAAGCGAAACTAATTGGTTACAAGGTGAACATCAACGACTATTCTCAGGAGAAGTGTTTTAATACTCCAACCACGAATAATAAGACGTCTCACACACAAGGATTAGCACTCATGTCGTCCCAAGAAGCATGGAAGGCACTTATAGGATGGGAACCTCATTGACCGGGGATCAATAAAGCACCCTTTAAGATGAAGAATGAAGAGATTACAAAGAATGTCATCCAGTGCTATGCACCCATCAACGACAGCCACGAAAACGACAAAGATCAGTTCTATGCGAGGTTGCAGTCAACCACCGATAAATGCTCAGCCAAGGACCTGATCATTCTGATGTGAGACTTCAACGCCAAAGTTGGAATGGATAACACCAGGTATGGAGACATCATGGGACGACATGGACTGGGAGAAACGAACAAAAACGGTTAGAGGTTTGCAAACCTATATGCCTTCAACGAAATGATTATAGATGGCATCATATTCTCCTACATACGCATACACAAAACTACGCGGGTTTCTCCGGACCACATTATATAGAACCAAATCGACCACATCTACATCAATAAGAAGTTTAGAAGGACAAAGGAAGACGTAGGAGCAAAGAGAAGAGCTGACATAACTTCAGATCACCATCTGATGGTGGCTAAAATGAAACTAAAGCTAAAGAAGCACTGGACAACTGGATCAACAGTATTACAAAAGTTTAACACAGCCCTTCTCCAGTATACTAACAAACTCAACGAATTCAAAGTAATCCTCAATAATAAGTTCCAGGCATTTCACAATCTACCAGAAAAAGGTGGAACTAATATAGAAGACAAATGGAGATAGATTAAGGAAACAATAACTTCAACATGACAGGAGGTTTCGGGTCACAAGGAACAACACCATAAAGAATGGATTTCTGTTGGTACTCTGGACAAGATCCAAGAAAAGAGGAGCAGAAAGATAGCGAATAATAACAGCCGGACAAGAACAGAGAAGGCCAAAGCATAGGCCATATACACAGAAGTCAAAAAGCAAGTGAAGAGAAGAATTAGGCTGGATGAATGGAAACATGAAGCACCTATACGATACACCAAAGAAGCTAGCTGGGAAATTCATTAAGCCAGAAAGGCCAATCAAGAACAAGGCTGGCAAACCAATCACTGAAGTGCATGAACGAAATAAAAAGGTGAGTGGAACACTTTGAAGAATTCTTGAATAGACCAGCCCCACTGAACCCACCAGTTATTGAAGCAGCATCTACGGATCTCCCTATAAACACAGACCCATCAACAGTCAAGGAAATTAAAATGGCGATCCGAAAAATCTAAAGTGGTAGGTCAGTAGGACCAGACAATATAACAGTTGAGGCAGTGAAGTCAGATATAGAAGTAACTGCAAAGATACTCCATATTCTCCTCAGGAAGATTTTGGAGGAAGAACAGATGTTAATAGATTGGAAAGAAGGATACCTTATCAAGACATCAAATAAAATAGGTCTTAAAAAGTGCGAGAACTACAGAGGCATTACTCTAGTTTCAGTAATAGGAAGTCTTCAGCAAAGTGTTATTGAACCAATTGAAGGATCTAATCGACGCCAAACTTCGAAGTCAACAGGCAGGATTCCGTAAAGACTAATCGTGTACTGACCAAATCGCGATTCTACGGTTTATTGTTGAACAATCAATTGAATGGAATTCACCACTTTACATCAATTTCCTCGACTACGAAAAAGCATTCGATATCGTGAATAGCAGAATATTATGGAGCCTTCTACGACATTATGGTGTACCCGAAAAGATAGTCAACACTATATGGAATTCTTACGACGGACTGCACTGTAAAATCGTGCATGGAGCTCAGCTCACAGACTCATTCGAAATGAAGACCGGTGTCAAACAAGGCTGCTTACTCTCGCTCTTCCTCTTCCTGATGGTGTTTGACTAGGTCATGAAAAACGCAACATCTCAAGGCACTCTCGGAATACAGTGGACAACATCGATGCGACTAGATGACTTGGACTTTGCAGACGACCCTGCTCTTCCATCCACACACAGCAACAAATGTAGATGAAGACGAACTATGTAGTAGCTGCCTCGGCAGCAGTAGGCTTCAACATACACAAAGGGAAAAGCAAGAGTTTTTGATACCAGACAACGAACACTTACCCAATTTCACTTGACGGAGAAATTCTGAAAGATGAAGAAAGCTTTACGTACTTGGGAAGCATCATCGATAAACAACGAGGGTCTAATATAGGTGTGAAGGCGCGGATCGGAAAGATGAGGGCAGCATTTCCACAAGTGAAAAACATCTGGAAGTCAAACCAACTGTTAGTCAACATTATTGTTAACATTTTTATCACAAGTGCGAAGGTAGTTTTGTTGGATGAAGCTGAAAATTGCATGGAGAACTACGAAAAGCATCCTTCAAAAGATACAAGTATTTATAAACAATTGTCTGCAAAAGATACTTCGGATCCGCTCATCATCATCAACAACGTACAACCAGGTACATACGCCCATAGGTGCAAGTTGCCATATCACATTAGCACTACGAGATAACGGAAGTAACATAATAACAGAATACAAGAGGGAAGAGTAAAGTAAAGGTGTGCAGAAACTAATAATAGGATTCAAGATTTAGATGAAGTTAAAGATTGAATACATTTGTACCATTATGACCGATTTTGAGTCATGTCTCCAAGTGTCTCTAGCCATCTATTGCGACTATCACGCGGACCCCAACCAGGTAATCTGAATCTTCCAACATGGCTTAGTCCAATAGTCAAAGACTTCACAGGACTGATGGCCATGTTTCGGTTTGGCTGACCCTAACCTTCTCCCATCCTTCCTCAGCCCTAGCAAACAACGCGAGACGAGGCAGGCGGTAGTCTGGTATGCACAATACATGTCCTAGCCATCTGAGTCAATGAAGCTTGATGCTCTCTTCGACTGGTTTACCATATTTCCCAAGAACCTTGTCTAACCTGCATATTACTTATTCTACTATTCCATGATACACGAGAGATGTTACAAAGATTTCTATGGTCAAATACCTGAAGTCGACGCATATCTCGGGTTTTCATGGCCCACGTTTCGTAACTAAATGTCAAAACGGCGCGGACTGCTGCGTAGTACACCCGGCCTTTCGTTGAGAGACGGATATCTCGCGCACGCCACAAGTGGCATAAATTGGCAAATGCCAATCAGGCTTCCTGAATCCGTGCTGGGATTTCGCCAGACACCGACCCTCCAGGGGTGATGGAACTTCCGAGATAAGTGAAGTGGTCACCGCATTCAATTACTTCACTTCCTATCATTAATCTAGGTGAAGAAGTAGGACTATATCATCTGCGTATTCGGATCCGTTAGCCAGATACCATCAACAACAACCTTCTATTACACAGAACAAACCAACCTCCAGCCGAGGAACAAATTAGGAAAAGACGCTGGAGGTGGATAGGACACATTGAGGAATTCATCAAACCATATCACAAGACAAGCACTAACTCCGAATCCTCAAGGCCAAAGGAAAAGAGGAAGACCCAAGAACACAATGAGTCGGGAATTGGAGGTAGACATGAAAAGAATGAAGAGCACTTGAGAAGAGCCGGAAATAAAAGCGCAGGATAGAGTTAGTTGGAGATTGCTTTTCGGTGTCTTGTGCTCCACATGGGGTAACAGGAATTGACATTACACTGTGTCGAACATTACGAATACTTATCCGGTTGTCTTAACAAAAGCGAGGGATGTTTTGAGGATATCTATGATCAAATATCAGTACACTACGAATGTCGTCTACTCCTTTAGGAGTAGGTTATTATAATAGCCTAGTCCCATATCATAAGGTTAAACTGAATAAACTGCTGTACAATTTACTTGTCCACTGATTGGTAGACAGAAATCTATGCCACATCGTAGGCAGCGTAAGTGAACAGGAACCAAACGAGTATCTTGAATTTATCCCAAGACACCTACCCATCACCATAACAGTAACAGTCGAAAACCGCGCCGACATTCTGTTCCGCTTCCTATTAGTTGGTTTTTTTAGGAAGTAAGAGACAAATACAAGAAATTTGTCACCACGTGCCAAGCCTCGTTGACAAATCACGACACACTGGTATATTTGAACTGGTTAACATGTGGTTTGCGTTTAGTTAACGAACAACAATTGTTGTTTGTTAAATCGATATTATGACACTAGAATACTTTGAAACAGTATTAAACGCCATTTCTTCTTAACTAATCAACGTAATATGCATTTTTACGCTTGGATACATTCAGACTATTTGACATGTCCTTTTCATACAGCTGTGGGCTGGAAGTAATATTTGTATACAGCACATAGGTATGTCTATCAACGAAATCAAATATCTACTTGATGACATCCAGATGATCAATTAATTAATTTATAAACGACATCACGATATGTGGCCATGCTGAACCTCGGATTTTCGGCCTTACCTTTACACACACAATGCCAAATGTTGCTCAGTATTTTGGTTTAGTGGATAAGCAGCCAACCAACATTAAGTAGGCCTGACTATGATTTGTCTAAGCAAGATATAAATTCTACTAATTTGTAATAACTCCCATCATTAAATGCTGTTATAATTCGGCTATATGCTGCCTGCAAACAAATTCCCGAGTACTAGCTCCAGTATTATTATGGATGGATCGTCCAACGAAAGTGAACTTTTCCAACGAATAATGCTGTCTCGAACTTATTCTACTTTTATACGGTTTTATTTGACACTAGACGAGTTCATGAATGTGTTATTAAAATTAAATAACCCATTTCAGGAGTCGATTCATTTACTATGTTGTCACTTCAAGTCACTTCCCTGACAGATCCGGTGACATGAAGTTCCAGTATGTGCTACAGAAATGCACGTTCGGTATCTCACTTCCTCCTCGGGGTACTAGGACTTCGTAATAAGAGGCAAGTTTGTTCGCTATTGTGATACTTATGCTTCATCGGGTGTGAGTGCTTAGGTTGCCAGTCAAAAATAAGAGTACGATACTCTCCAGCTGGATATGAAATATCACATTTCGACTCAGCACAAAACCCTCTATGTGCAACCACCTTTATGGTTACGGATCGCTCATGACGTAGGTTATTCGATGCTGAACGTAAAGTTATCCGAACTTTTGTCGAGAAAAACAAGGATACCCTAGAAGTTATGGATCTGGCGTATGCAGGACTTGTTAAAGTTCTCTTTCACAGTGATATTAAAAAGATGAGGACAAAGGTTTACAAACATAAGACTTGTGTATGTGTAAATTGTCCAGGAATCAGCAACTCTAATGACCTTGTACGCCGTTCATGTACAACTGGAAAAGTTGAGGTCTTTCGGAATAGTGGTAGTAATGTTTCAAAAGTTTCCTTTGCACGGAACAACATGATAAGTTTTTATGGAAGGCTTCCAGAGGTTGTTGGCGTAGACTGCACATATAAAACCAACAAAATGGGGCATGTTCTATCTAATATTTTTAATGAAAACTTATAGGTGGCCTTGGTATCAGTTTGTATCAGTTTGATGGTTTTGGCAGAGGGCGAACTATATTATTTGCATTAACGCAGACTAAAAAGCAAGCAGACGTAAAGCATATTCTTCAGTCGTTCAAAAATACAATGGGTGGCACATCAAAAATAACCACTTTGACTGTCGGCTGCGCCCCTGAACAACTACGTACTCTAAACGAAGAGTTCTTAAGCGCCTTAATCATTCTGTTTGTTTTACGTATGTCATACCTTCCGGTGAAAGGAAGCCTGTTATACTGACAGAAGTAACCCTGTAGTTTTCAAACACACTTATGATAAAGGTTGTTTGAATGGCTCATATGCGTAGTTATCCCACGTATGTTATTTGATGTTAAATTATTGTTCAGATTTCGGAATCGAGTCTGGATTATAGATCTTACTGATTGAGCTGCTGTCGTAAATATACGATCGTATTGGTTGAGGTCACTGTCATACTGGATTGCTTCTCACAATAGATTCACACTATCAATGGGTAACAATACTAACAGTCTGGCTGGAAACTTTCATCGTCAACTGATGCGTTACTTAAGGAAACCGATCCTATAGCGATGACAGTCTGTAAGATTTGAAGATGAATTGATCATGTCACACAACGAAAACAGATGCTATTTACTTCTATGCCTTCCAAATATTACAGATATGATGTTAGTCCTGAAAGCCTTAGTGTTATATTAAGGTGCCCGACACCTTTTGCAGAAAGAAACCTTGTCAAAGACTACGAGTGTTGTCGGGTTGACGATTTCTTTTCAGATGCAACAACTGTGGAGTTTAAGCAAGGCTACCATACATTTTTCGTCGATCGCCATCTTGTTGCTTGTACATGTTGGTTTGACTGTGCATCCAGACTCCTCTGTAGACAAGTGACCACGTTTTTATCCTCACGACTACATTCGGCACTTTACTCTGTAACAGTCTTGATTTCTTGATATATTATGGAATAGTAAACCTTGAACCAGAATTCGCAATATTTTTCATGAATAACTTATAGCTGTTTGTCAAATACCAGAATCAAGTGTCGAATTCCGCACTAAGTATCAGAGTCTTGGTGCGCGCGTTGCATACCTAAGCAAAATAGGCCAAACGCCAGAAAATTCAGTCATTTGATGGGTCACAACGACATTCGTTGAAAATCTATTTCGAAAAGATACCAACAATATTGTAAGGTTAAGGCATGTTCCAACTCGACGCCAGTCGCGATAAGACGTATCCTTGCTTTTGGAGTTAATGGCCATTAGTTCTGACTTACTTACGATACATATTTTCTAATTTTTAAAACCTTTCAAATAAACTATTTCGTCACATAATGTTGTCTTTAGCTTCTCTAATGATGGACTGCTATATTAAAAGCATGTCCTCAAAGTTCCGGGAAGTATCTTCTTTTAAGGGGTGCTTAGTATAGTGGGGTTGTGTTGTTTAAGTATCATTTACTTGCAGTGCCACATTTTCGGTAATTAGTATTTTTCATCAGTAAAGCCAAGTAAGTTGAAGTCTAGTTTTCTTTAAGCTACATTTATTATGAGTCCGCGGAGTCTTCAGAAAAAAAGCGACATTCACTTATAGCTATTACAACTGAAAAGAAAAATTTACTTGACAGACTGCTAAAGAAAACTAGTGAAAGGCCTATCTGATATCACACCTTTGGTAAATCTCATAGGCATGTAGAGTTCATTACCATATTCTAAGGGTGGATTACTGCTAGGGCCGACTGTTAATTGTTCTTTGCTTTCCTAAAGTTATAAGTAGAGGGGCTTTAGTTAAAATCATCGAATTTATTACGATGAAGCATGTGGTAACGTATTTCGGTTATCACCGTCTCCGGTGAAGCTTCTCTGTTCTTTAAATTACAAAATAAGTTAAACTTGGCAAGTACTTGCTGAATTGACTGTAATTAAAATTTATGAATTGAAATTTTACAGTAACAGCACAACCGTTAGAGGTAATATAGTAGTCTTGGTACACGAAGTTTTTCAGTGATATTTTAAGGTTATCATTCTGTTAACAGTGGGAATCCTGTGTTCTAATTATCACTTATACTGCAAGTAACGATAAAAGAATTTTCTGTATTTGTCCTTATAAATTGTAGAATCTTATTATAACCTTAGCAATCACCACAAAGGTTTATGTTGCAGTCCCTGAGACAACTTAATGACGTGTATTTGGTTATAGCAAACTAATAATCATTATATTACTAATAAATCTTTGCGTTTAGGTGAACTCTTTCTTGGATTTAGATACTAGAAAAAATCAGTTAAAAAATGTAGTTATTTTCAACTCAAAGTTTTTACACATAAAATGGCATAATACTTCTTGCCTCTAATAAAAGGAATAAGCGATTTAATGTTTTAATGGTCTCTTGAGTTGCTCTGTCATAGCATACTTTTATCACTGAGTAAAGATTTTTTATGCTGAAACTCTGCGAAAACCTGTAGCAATTTTCATGTAATTGTTAAATTCGCGAACACGAAAATATATGACGTGTAATTATAACATACTACTATTCTACTTGTTCCCAACCAACTATTAATAGCTTGTTTTGTCCAGAGCTCTTATATCAGTATGGTTAAAATTGACTCACTTTAAGGATTTGTTTGAGTAGTGAGCATAATAATGAAATAAAACATCCAAAAGGGTTCACAGTAAGCTTAGAAAATGGTTTGCTTCTAATGAGCTTGTGTTTACTTGAAAAAATAATTGTGGTAATCCTTCAGTAGGCTTAACTGCTGAATCAAGTTTTAATTCTTCCTAAAGTACTGCTTTGGAAGACATGTTCGGACAGTCAATAATTTCCTTACGTAAGCCTATTAAGAAGAACAACATGCTTCTGTTTATGGCCAAGATGACTAGTATTTGTTAATCTGCACTACAAAACACTCATAAAGATATTTTTAGTCATCTAGTTAAACATCCGTAAATTCAGCTTTCTCTTCTGCTTGTAAGACTTGCGCGACACAAGGTAAAATCAATTTTCGTAATTTGGTGACCTTAATTTATAGCACTGTGACCGTACTCATGGTTGTTCTGTCATATTTTCTGAATTGCGAAATGTTCATCTCTGGCTTAGGTATAACTTCTCGAGTTGTTGACTTAATTCATTATCTAATTTTATATCGACTGAATTGAACTTCCTAAGTTACATTTTTACACAGAAAAATCAACTTTCTAGTTAACAACAGTGATGCCGTTGTCAGTATTGATTTCCTCTCAAATTTGTTTTAATGAAGATAAACTCTAACCTTAACTGAACAAACATTTTAGCTAACGACAGTTCAGTATCCGATATATTATTCGAATGAAGGATGCAGGATGAAGGGTGAACAACGAGCATAGAAGCGTAATTTTCTCTTAAAATCGACGAAGAGTGATGGAACTACAAAATATATGATATTACCGCAGCTTAGTCATAATGCGACCGATTTGGTCATGAGTTCTAAACAGAAGTCATTTACGGCTAGAGGCAAACGACTTAATTAAATGTGGAACATATACTAAATAAGAGCATGAATAAAAAATTGGCCTAATTTAATTGATTTTTTCCCGCTTCTCATTGCGTAAATCATTTTAAAACAATATTCGGCTTCATTTAGTCGATAGTTTAGAGTAAAACCGTTTAATATAAGTGCAGATACAAGCTCATAGAATAAGCAATAAAAAATAGGTCATCATCTACTCAGAAGTTGATAAACAACTATTTCCAGAACGACTCAGTAACTATTAACATGTGCAAAAACCAGGAACTCGTCAATTAACCATATGCTCGATAATTCACACATGACCTTGATCTTTCCATAGTCTCTTTCTTATACCAATAACTGAGTAGTGGATTATTAAGGATTTTGACATGCCTAGTACCATAAATAAAATCTTTATTTCATACTATTTCAAAACCACTAAATTTATTTTCAATTTATGCCAAAACCAATTTAAGCTTTCTACTGCCAAAAGTTTAGAAATAAGAGAGTGGCGCGAACGAGTGGTGAGATAGTCAGTGTCTATATCCATCAGGGTCGAAAAAATTTTCCAAAAACAAATTCTACGCTGAATAATATCAATTCTGCGTCATCAAGTTCATAAGACTCAACCACCAGTTTAAGTGAACTTACAAGCGTGAAAACCAAACTGGGAAAGCCTTAGCCAGTACAGCAGTTGTTGCGAAATTTAGAAGTCTTGACCATTAGTTTATTAGTTGTTTTGCAATGGTGCATGTGACGAACAACACCTCACTGTCTATATTTGAGGTTATCATCAGGTTAAGGGTTTGGGATTTATGATACTCATTTTAGCCTGGACTTGTGGCTAAAATGATACATAAGCTTAAGGGCTGGGGATCAAACTAAGGAGGTGTTTGGCGCTTAGGTACGTTCCGTTCTATTTAACGGAAGAAACAATAATCTTTGGTAATAGGTCTTTATTTCATATCGTGGCCAGGAGACAGTTAGAGCGGGATGCTAGTCATTCATACACACAATCGCTATAAAGAATAAGAAAGTAAACCAATACTTAAGCATTCTTATTTTAGTGTATGCATAAGTTATGAAGTCAACTCTTAAGTAGTCAACTTAAGTCGCTACATTAGCTTCCTCCTAGAATTGACTTCCGTAGGAACGTCGGTTCGATCAACTTAACTAATAAAATTATCGTAGTTCTGCCACTGTAGCTCAATAGATAATTACTAGCACGTTCAGCACTTGACATTAGATCAACTGCAAACAGTCTTTTAGTACTCGACGATGCAATGTGGATTACATTTACTTTTAGTACTGGTTATCGAATTTGTAGCGTTTACATTCTCCCAAAAATGATAATTAGATACTTGGACGTAAGTTCCTATTAGTGACCAGAGATTGGAAAAGTCAGAAAATGAAACAAGAATATCTGAGGAAGTACCGCGAGCGGGCTTCCCAACACCATGTTGGTGAGGTACGATTTTTCCATGCTCTGTCCGGTTATCAGGTGTTTACTCACCTGCCTCTGGGGTCACCCTCAAGTTGAAATGAAAGAAGAATCTACTTCAAAAAATATTGTTGAAACTCCATCACACATAAAGAATTGCTCCACTGCTTGTACAAAAAGTTAAAGTAGAAAAATCAGATGTACAATAATAATTGACAAGTGTTTCTACGTAAGTGTTCGGTTTCCAGACTGGTTAGGAACCTGGAAGAAAATAAACATGGTGTAGATCTCTGTGCATGCAAATGCATTGAAAAATGTATATTCATTTAATTGAAAAATATATATAAGTACTCGAACTTGCCAGGAGTCAGACCGAATTTGCGACCTTGAACATGTGACGGCTGCCTTTTATAACTGGGTTCGTAAAGGTGGGTACTGATGGTAACCGTTAGGATGAAAAATTACAGTAAATACTTAGAAAAAAACGAACTACTGAGAACATAAGAGTGCTTAGGCTTATTAGGTTACGGATATAATCTGCGTTTTACAGATTACTCACTCGATGTGCGGTAGGCATGCAAGTCATAGTGAAGTTGTATTTTCTAAAGTCAACTAATAAATGAGTGGATTCTAATCTTACAAGTGTGTAAGTTTTTATAAATTATTAAAGAATAAAGAGAATATACCAACAAAATCTGAAATTTTAGACATGACATATTACTACAATTGGAAAATGGTTTTAGTATTTGTTTGAGTAAAAATACATACATGTTAAATAGGGTGTGTTTCGTAAATCAACTTGTAAAAACAGTATAACTCGCCTAGGTTGTTTTCGGAATTCATCGTTATTGTCAGGGTTCATTTGTGTTATTTATGATAAATATTGTCTACTAATAGTGAGGAACCTAGAAAAAGGATTAGTTCTGCAGGCAAAACTTGCTCACAGCACTCACCTGAATTAAAGATTATCTGCTCTTTAGTGCCTAACCTCCGTTGATAAGTTTGCGGCTTGTAGTACTCAACGGATTGCTTAAGAATATATTACTTAAGGATAATTTATTTTGTACATACAAAAAAATTGACTATATCGTTCATATATCAAGAGATAAAGTCCGCGTGGAAGTGTGTAGAATAATACTCAGAACCATTACTAATTATTATTAATACTACTTCGGCAACGTCGATATAGGGCGACGCGAAAAAATACTATTTTTCTATCTAATTTTTTTCAGATATGTCTGCAAATTTGAGATTTCAGACATTACGTGATTACCTTTTAAACTGAACTAAAAGCGTGGGCATCCCTGCCTGGATAATCGGTTGTGCCCATCTAACGCTTTTAGCCACTTTTACAGCTTTAACATTTTCACTTTTTATTCTGGCTAAGTCATTACAGACATGTGCGAAACGTGCATCCGGTTGGGGAAAACTTCCAATGGGTGGATTTGTGTGTCGGTTAACTTTTGATTGTTGACACGCCGAACACTCTCTAACCCATTTAAGTACATATTTCTGAAGATTCGGCCATATGTATTTGGCGTTGATTAGCTTAGTCGAGGATTTCACTCCAGGGTGAGTGAACGAATGAAAGTTACTAAATACTAATCGTTGCATATTTCTCAGAAAACGAAAGGTTGGGGCACTGCCTTCTTTGTATCACACTGAATCATAACATCTTCCACAAGTGATGGCAGCTGTTTTAGTCTGAGACCAGAGCTTTCGGTTGACAGTAGGTTTTGTAGTTGTTTGTCATTTTCCTGGCTGTCTCTCAAATTTATTGTTGACTATTGTATCAAATTCATTTCTAATCGAGATAATGCGTCTGCCGCCTGGTTGTCTTGACCTTTTACATGACGTATATCACTAGTGAACTGTGATATGTAGTCAAGGTGTCCGACTTCTCGAGGTGAGTACTTATCGGCTTTCGCTTTTAATGCATTGGTTAACGATTTATGATCCGTATAAACTGTGAATTTCCTGCTTTCGAACATGTGTCGGAAATGCTTGATGGTTAGATAGATTTCGAGGAGTTCTCGACCGAAAATAGAATATCTCGTCTCTGCTGGAGTGAGTTTCTTTGAGAAGAATGCAATCGGTTTCCAGGCGTTTTAAACCAGTTGGCTAAGGGCACCGCCGAAGCAAATCATCTATGTACCCCTGTGCAAACGGCATATCTCGAAGGAGATTATCCATAAACCTTTGGAATGTTTGTGCCGCGTTCCGTAGACCAAATGGCATGCGTACAAACTCGAATAATCCGAAAGGTGCTGTGACAGCTGTCTTTGGAATATTTTCCTTAGCTACTGGAATATTGTGATATGCTCTGACTTAGTCAATTTTAGTAAATACCTTCATATCCTGTAAGCCATTCGTAAAGTCTTGTATATGTGGTATCAGGTACCTGTCTGATACCGTTTGACGGTTAAGGGCTCTGTAATCCCCGCACGGTCTCCAATCACCTTTATTATTCTTTGGAACCATATGCAAAGGAGATGCCTACTGGCTATCAGATGGACGTATTATGCCCAGCTGTAGCATGTAATCGAATTCCGCTCTAGCGATTTTAAGCTTAACAGGTGCACCTTCCGTTTTGATCATATGAGATACTTTTAACTTAGTTTTGGAAGGTTGAGGGTTTGATTTTGTTAGGTTTGGAAATTCCGTGAGTATATCCTGGAATTTTTCTGTTGTTACTGCCGGAGTTTGTATTAAGTCTAAAGATGTCATATGACTTTCCTGTGCCTTTTGTATACCTCGAAGTTTCTTTTAGTGTCAAAAGTCGTTTTTTAGTGTCAACTAGAAATTCATATCTCTCTGAGAAATCCATTCCTAATATTGCCAGATCTAGATCGGCTACAGTGAAAACCCAAGGAAATTGTCTTCTAAACCCCAAATCTAGAGTTAACCTTTTCTGCCCCAACGTCGCGATTTTAGTCTTATTGGGAGCTTGAAGTGTAACTGAGGAGGTTTCTCGACCCAGCTCTGTTTTATTCTTAGGAATGATACTAAGTGCAGCACCAGTATCTACCAAAAAATTCAAGCCTGAATTTTTGTCTTTAACGTAAAATAAGCGACTGATTAGGCACCCCTCCTCAGTTGTCGCAACCTGGCGAGAGGTTATTCGTTGCCCTGGTTCTTCGAAGTCTGTTTGGGCCAGGCGCATGGTTGGCTGCATCTGGTCGATTGAGCACCAAATTTCCAGTGATACCAACAAAATTGTCCAGATTGTCTGGACCCTTGTGACCTGTTCCGTGATTCGGATCTCGGTCGTTGTGGTGACCTGCCTCTATTTCTATAACTTGTTTGCATTTTGTTGCCAGTTTCTGTGAGACTTTTAACGCTCGCAATTAGTTGTGCTATGAATGGATCATTTGTTGATTCAGCTTTTCGAATATGATGTACCATACGTGATGCGTTCGGGGGACCTCTGTCCATTTTCCGGTCCGCGATCGGTGCTAAATGAGATAGAGAGGTGTCAGGATCTTGTGCGTCCAAACAGTGTTGAACGTAGCATGGGAGAGCTTGTATCCATCCTTGTCTTAGGATTGCCTCACCCACTGTGTCGTCACCCACTAAAGCTTACAGATGACGCAAAAACTGTGAAAGTGACCTATCACCTAATGTTTCACCCTGGTAAAGCCTTTGAATTCTTTGTCCATCTGATAATGATAGACGATTCATTATTTATCCTCTTAGGATGGTGTATGGTTGTGATGTTGGTGGACTTAAAATCAAGTCTCGGACTTCTTTGGCTACTGAAGGAGGTAGGACTGAATATGCGTCACGATAGCGAACTCCTTCAGATTTTATATCGTGTCTCGTAAAATAATGCTCCAGCTGAGCAAACCACAACTCAGAATCACCACGATCGAATTCTGGAAGTCGAACTTTTGTAGTCATAACGGTATCTATGTCTACTGCTGACATATCCTCTAGGCTTTTGGTTGAGATTGAGTCTGACATATTATGAACAATATAATAATGTAATGTAATAGTAGTACCCAACTATAAAAGTGAAATACTGTATATAATATGTCTAAATATACGTCATCTCAATTACTGCAAGAACAGAAGGCTTATTTAACTTACAATAAAAATTTAAATATAATGTTCAATACAGGGCTCACCAGTTTGGCGATGGACTTCAACATACAAGTGAGCGGCCTGTTTACTCACTGTGAAATCACACTGAAATTTTGCTTTGATTAGATGACAAACGTAAATTAATCGTACACCGGCTGTTATGACGTAAGAAAATAAACTGTCAAAGATGGAACTTATGAAACCTTTTGATCGATAAAGACTGACGCGCACGTGGTAACTGTACCATCACCAATGATTGCCCAACTAGTCCCTACACGTCTGTTTGATACCAACTCGATCCCAAGCCAAAATAAAAATACACAACCTAACGAATCAGCCAGACAAAATCATATTATACTCGAGTTTCTAATTTTCAATCACATACAACTTATTTACAATGGGCCTTGCAAAGTAGCCGTTCTGGGTTTCAGCAGACATTTCTTTATATATACACGAAATCATAACACGCAGTCGACCAATTAAGAATTTAACATTAATACGAGAAATAAGAGATAGTGGCAATAAGTAGAAGTAACTTGTATATAACCATTTAAAAGTAGTTCATAATAGGAGACAATATTCTAGCAGTAAATGTACTGGACAGTAGGATAGAGTAAGAGGAACGTATTAGTGACTGAAATAAAGTGTTTACATCGCCGACAGCTAAAACGAATGGAATAGTCTTCTAAAACAAAGTTCCGAAAATTCGTTACTTCTCTTAAGTCGTCAAAAATAACAATAACATATCTTCGAGATAAGATAACACTTCGTAGGTAAATCTTCTGAAGTCTCAGGCTTGAAATGGCTGAAATCATATGCCAGCATATATTGTTCTCTCACTAAGTCAGCATGGCTTGCAGTTCTGACAAACGAATGTCTAATTTTTGACCATACACAGGTAAGCTATTAATTCCAGTATCGTCACATACAACTGTATGAAGGATGGTAGTTGTTGCAAGTGATATTGTTACTCTATATCAACTGGTGTGTAATTTTAATTTAAAAAAACTGTCAGGGTACCCCACGCTATTGCTGGATTTTGGACTTTTACGCAAGGTATTTGTTGTGATTGTGCATTATGATGCAGCTATTGCGATTTTTCATCTCTTTATTGGTAATGTAAAGTTTATTAAACTCAGTAGCACCACGTATTACAGTCTACATATTTTTCATATGGACATAAGTCACTTCACTTTGCTATAATACGGCTGACTAATTTCTTTAGAGGTAACGTTTTATGTTCGTTTGTCGGAACTATAAGTCACATATGCCATTCATTAACTAAACTTGCCTCACGGCCACTTTATTAATCCTTCAGGGCTGCCAACATTGTTCATTTTAACCAGAAAGTAATAGTTAGTTGCAGAGATCCAACTCGTAGCCGTTAGGAACATATCGAAAGTTTAAACTAAACTCCGCTTGCCAACTTGATCAAGCTGATGAGAATCAATATAATAGCTTTGATTTCACTCGTGAAATGTTATCTGAAGTACCTTCATTAGGTCGGTTGACTGCAGTCTTCAATAATTATGTTATTATTAATGATCTGAAAGCTGTTGTATGGCTTTGAAAAAGGGTAACTTGTATTAGTGGGCTTCATATGGCACACCAGAAACTTACGGGGAATCCAAATCATGCGTCTTGTACAGTTTCACGTGCATTTTGGTTCATTTTTTCTGACAACCTAGAATTTAATTTAAGTTCTTCTGGCCACTAAACAATTACCTAGATCACTAAATCTACTTCACAATCCAAACATGAATGTCATCCAACTGGATATTACCTATTTATTGGATTAATTAATTTTACTGTGTATTTGATGTACTGTCAAACCGACTGTTTTATAGGTACTTAACTTTGCGACTAAAAATATTGGTGTTTTACATTAAGCAGCAAACTAGTATTTACACGTGTGATACATTAAAGCCGCAATTCAACATAAGTGATACCATAATCCTGCTTAGTCGTCGTTACAGTTGACAGATATATCATTATAAAGGGAAATTGCTAGACCACCCTCCCAAGTATCTTAAGGTGACATAGTTTTCAACACATTTTATAATTACGTGTTTACGGTAAATAGATATTCAGATTCTACTACTTAATTTACATTCATGTAGTACATTTAACAGACTGGGTCTCTACACAACGTTTCACAAACTGATGTCTAGCACTACTCCACTATACTATAGGAATAGACATCATTTTCGTAAAATCCATCTTGGAATACGAAGATGCCGTCACTAGGAAATTTGAACAAACCCCAATCCATCAACAAGTAATGTTTCATCAACATAGTGCTTGGCTAGTTACAGTTTGTCTACGCCATCATGTGCCACTGTCATAACTTACGATATATAAGCGATTACACTGCAGAAAAAACTGAGCTGAAATCTCATTAAAATTAAAGATGCATTTTGTTCTTGATAAACAAAATAGTTTCTTCCAGTGGCTATTGTAAATAACAGTCAGTGATTTCCGTGTACGCTTCAGTAACTTCACACTTAACCACTTGCCATTTCGTCCAGTTAATTAGCGGTCTAGTGATACAAACAATCGCATTAATCTTTAGTTTGTGCAGTCCAGTAAATCTCCTACAAACAGAAGTCAATATGGCCACATTAATCAACACACTGACAAAGACTCACACCAATATGATGATATGAACTGATTACAACTTATGCCTTCCTTGACAATCCTTTGCCACTTGATCTTCTTTCAAAAACCGAGCGCTATTCGCTTTGTATCAGTATGACTTTGACTCCATACACTACGTGAAAATATGCAACTTTTAATTGTAGTCTATGAACTTAATTAATTGCGACACTTTTGTTCTTTATTAAAAGTCTAGACAATAACTGATCTTCAACTTCTTACCTTCTAATCCCATATATCAATATTTAAGCTCCAGTGTATTAGAACTGAACACTTCCCTAGGCGCGCAACAGGATCAAAACAACCACGACGTTTCGCTCACTGCTCTACTATCATTCCAACTAATACAAGTGACTGCTATGTCGAAACAATAAGAATCCGACCGGTTCCCATAAAACGTGCACCATTGTCTATTTAAACATAGATATTCATCCATAACCTAGATAACTCACCGTATTTTGGTTAAAAATTATCTCAGAAATGTTTCACTGATACTTGTTATTTCAGTTGGTTTTGTCATGGTTAATCTGTAATGATGTCGATTAGGAAAACGTACATTGATAAAGAAATTGATTGAAATAAGACTTGAAGTGAGTTATTTTTCGGTAGCTGCGAAACACTATGAAGTTAATAATGTCTTATCAACAGTCACAAGTAGTAAATAAACGCTAGAATAACAGCTCATAAAAGCACACATTAAGTGCAGCGTTCATAATGACTTATTTTAAGTAAATAAAGTAATGCTTTAGATGAATAATTAGTTCCATTCGGTGACCATCATACATCATATGCATTAATCCGAATGTGTAATAAAACCGCTTTAGTGAGTTCAGTCTTGAGAGACACCAGGGACGTAAGATTATGAAGTTATGATATTTCAACAGAGATCAATATATTAATCCAAGCGATAACTTAGCGACACTCAGTTTAGAAAGAGGATTAGCGCAGTCTTATATTTAAACTCCGGATAGCAAAGTTACAAGGTGCCAGATGCAGTAAACTTGTACAACCATATCAATGATTCAGTTACCTTAGTATACGTTGGTAATGTATTAATATAGAAACCTATTACATGTGCAACATTAATAAACTTACAAAATATATAGTCAGCGCTCTATCACGCTTCCGTTTGTCCGAAAATACGAACAGAACTAAGGCACAATATCGTCGATAACTTTGTTTAACAATGCCTTAGAGCAGTAACATTTAAGTCATTAGTCTCACTTGACACTATAGTTGTCACCACATTCTTTGAATCCTAACATGCTAAACACGAAAACCATATTTTATTTATGTCAAGATATTACATCACTATTTTCAGCCCTGAATGTTGGAACACTTCCGGACATGATTGTTCCTATTACAGTCACTAATTTTGTTTACAAAGTCTATGTCATTTTCTCGCATATCGACAGGAATACCTAAGATTTGTAAATTTATCATTACTCGTTATTTTCTGGTTAGGACTTACTTATCTACTCGAATTTGTTTGACAATTTATTAATACACTGGTGTTAAACTTGACTCAGTCAACATCTTTGACCAGATTTCCTGAGTTAGAATACTATGTTACTACCAGTCTTTGAGTGATAATTCAATATTCAATAATTAGGAAGGGTTGCAGCTTGATTATCTAAAAAAAAACACTCGTGCCATAGGAAATAACCAGATCGTCGTAATTTACAGATGCTTGTCCAACAAGTACAGATACCGACAGTTTGTTGATCAACAACAAAGTCATATAAAATCAAACTACGAATGAACTATAAGATACCTCTAGTGGCATTTCTCCTGGTTCTATCAATAACATCTGTGGTGGATAAAAAGACAAACTGTGCTGAATGGATCCAAACATAGTATTTAAAAAATGGTGCCAAGAAGCGAACATTATTGACAGTACTTAACTTTTTGTTCACCTGTCGGCCATGTTTAGCATACCAGTACCTCAAATGAACAGTTTAGTGTATAAGTTCAGTAGTCCCAAGTAAAGAAGTGAGATTAAATCGACAGTTATGGCAGTTTCCTGGTACCTCGGGCCTCAGGATATTAAGTATTCTTTCTTTTCGACGGAGTTTAAAAAAAAACAAAAAATAGTTGACCATCACCACTTTATTTCCATTAATTAAACTAGGAGTAGTGACACACAGTCTCAAATAAACGGTATTCATTAGCACCAAACTAGATCCTTATACTCAATCGTCTAATATCTAGGAAAATCGCTATTTTACACAGAATTCAGTGAAGCCTTACTGGTGATGTCCAAAAGATCCTCCCCCAGACAGATGCCACCATTCATTAGGCTGCAAAGTACTTATTATGAAGATAGTTTCCAGCTTTTAACGTAGGCAAATAGAGGGACTTTAAGTTAAAAACCCGTTGTTTCCTGGAATGTCGTCTAGCCTATGATAATAATCCATTATCATTTAATCTTATATCACTACTTAGGTGTTTGAATATACTCCCTTTGTTTATCAAGACACGTGTGTTTTCATGTCACTTGCTACATTCATCTGATCTTACTACGAAGGTTGAAACGTCAACAGTGACAAGTGGATTCGCTCCTTTTACCTGAAATTGTTTAAAGTTATCGGGTACATGTCACTAATAGGAATATTTTTTTGTTTTTTTCTCCGGAGTTTCACCAGATGGAGTTTGACAGATCCTTGAGAACATGATGTTATATTTAGGTGTGACGCTAAATTGACGATTGATGTATACTGGCATCGTTATCTGACGTAAAGACGAATTTGTCCATAACACTATATAAAGACACTTGTGAGGTCACAACTGTATCTGCTGAGACCACCTGCAAAATCCCGAGGTTTTATTATCTTAATCACATGTTTGGACTTTGTAACAGCTTCTGGAACACATTAGTTCTCGATATATGCGTTAAAAAGAACAAATGTGTGAGTTTTGTTATGGTACCAGATATATTTCCTAGGTTTGCGCATCAAGGCTACAGGAATGTGTATCTTTCTATGCTGTCACGAAATCACTCTGGTACATCTGCATCGCAGCCTCAGTGGAGCCATCTACACGGAGAGTGTTGTTCGAATACAGTGTAGCGATACTTAACTAACTAGTGATAACTATTTTAATTGCATGTTGTAGACCGAAATAAGTCGATCCTGCAATGGTTTCAATCGGTTTAGAAATGGATTTATTACACCATGCTATACTTATTACTCTATTTGCGCTAACTGGGATATCACTATCACCGTAACCGCTTACGGTAATTAAGATGCTAATAATAAAGTGTTAATTAGGGTGCCGGTGGCTTGGTAAATAATTGGCACTGACACATTCCATCGAAGGCCGGGAATTTATAATATTCACCGACCATAAACCACTGACGTTTTCGTTGACGTCATCTCCAGATTAGTACTCTCCACGAGAGTCGCGTCATCTCGACTATATCTCCTAATTCTCTACTGACATACGACATATATCGGGAGCTGACAATGTAGTTGCCGACGCTTTATCGAAAATACATTCCTTGAATCGTAATTAAGGCATCGACGTTGTTAAACCAGCTCGACTTCAAAGTGAAGACATCGATTTTCATCACGAGTTAGCCACAACAACGCTTCCAACTCCAAACTGAAACGATTGGGAAAGGTAAGAACACTTTAATTTGTGATTCTTCTACAGGTATAGCCCGTCCAGTCGTCCTCAGGAGTTATCGATGAGTCATCTTCGACACATTGCACAACCTTTCTCATCCTGGAGTTCGTGCTACAAGTAAGCTGATTCCTGAGAGATTCTGCTGGCCGAAGATGAATAAGGATATCAAAGAATGGGCGCGCACTTGCATAGCCTGCCAGAAGAACAAAGTAATTCAACATAATAAATGCCCCCTAGGCACTTTCTCAACCCCTGATGCTCGATTCGATCACGTCCACCTTGATTTCTTAGGACCTTTGTTTAGAATCAAATGGATTTTCTTATCTTCTGACATGTGAGGACCGAGTTACACGCTAGCCAGAAGCGATTCCACTCAAAGACATCACTATTGAAACGATGTCTCGCACTTTCGTCGAACGATGGGTAGCCAACTTTGGTTGTCCAGCCATAGTAGCAGCAGACCGTGGACGTCAGTTTGAATCTGGATTGTTCCACGCTCTGACTAAATTGCTTGGAACAACGCGTTTAAGGACGACCGCCTACCACCCACAATCTAACGGTTTGGTAGAAAGATTTCATCGACAACTGAAAGCATCACTTTCAGCTACAAACATCCCTCAGTGGATCAACGCCTTACCATTAGTTTTGCTCGGGGTTCGCAGCACAGTAAAAGATGTTGGATGCAGTGTCGCAGAATTAGTCTTCGGAACGACTTTTCGACTACCAGGTGAGTTTGTGGAAACCGCTTCCACCTCGGCAAACCTGGATATCAATTATTACGTGAACCGGCTTACAAATGCTATGCGTACAGTTAAGCCAGTTCAAACTCGACAACATTCGACAGACACGTTTATCCAACCTGCCTTAAAATATAGTACACACGTTTTCGTACATCGTGATGCTGTACGCCAGTCTCTCGGCGCAACTTACGGAGGGCCATACAAGGTTCTTAAACGTGAAACAAAGTACTATACGACCGACAAGAATGGCCACAAGTATAGCGTCAGCATAGACCGCCCCAAAGCAGCCTACCTAGAAGGTAAGCCTTTTAGTGTCGAATTCGCTGCAACACCTGCAAAACGTGACATGAACGAAGTCATTACGCCGCAAGCAATGACTAACACGCAAGTAGAAGTATCAAAGAGCTCCATAACGCCGAAAGCTACACGTTCTGGTAGAAAAGTACGATTTCCAGAACACCTAAACAAATTCTATGTCTACTAATTTCCTCCCACTACCTACGTACGTATAACAATTTTTCGTTGTTGTCTTAAAAGAAACAATAACAAAAAAAATTCACTATTTGTTGCCGGTGTTTAACACGTTTTTATCGACGCATTGAGTTGCCAATTATTTTTTTGTATACAAAATGCACAGATTTAAATTTTCTTTTTTCTTTTCGACTTCCAGCCCGTCTGGAAACAAACAAAAGGATGTGGATGGAACAAGGAATTTTTATTTACAATTATTTTATGCAACGACACTTTAGTGTAAGGACTGACGTCCAGAAGCTGCACAACATCACAAGCTATCGAAGGAACGTTTACCAATGTCTGACGCACTGGGTTTCATCCTTTGGCTGGTACGTCTTAGGGTCCTCACGAACCCATTAGGGGAAAAGTGAGCTGTAGCAGTAAATAATCCCCAAAATAAATAGTTGCATAGGCTCTCGACATTGATGCTGACCATGTTTGTTTTAGCGGACACTACTAGTCGAAGGCGCGCAGTCACGCATCACCACCAGACCACGACTCGAACCACCGTGGGTAGCATCTCTCTCTAGTTTGCCAGCCTAGACGTTGCTATCCCATTGAAGCTCTGTTTACGATAAAATATAATTTCTCTTTCACCCTACAGTGCCTTCTGATTTCTCATTCGTAAGAGTGGGTCCATTCGAAAGAAGTGGCTTTGGTTATACGACAAGCGCAACTTGACCATGTACCCGAGTACACTTTAAGCTTAATATTTATACAAAGGTTTCGTAAAATACTCTTTGTAACTTTACATATCTACTATATTAATGAGACTGACTGTACACATTCAATCTTAGTAACATTTTGCAAAATTTAATATTTCTAGATGACTCCACAATATTAAAATACCCACAAATGAGTTGTGTTTGAGATTTCTAGGCTGTGAAATTCACATGCACAAAATGACAACGCTTCTAAAATCTTTCTAAAGAATACTTTTGTTTTATTTTTAATGCTTTATTAATGAGGGATATACTTTTCTGTTAGTCCTCGATCAATCCGCCCTTAATTAGTCAGTATTTTATCCTTTGAGATTACTGGAAGACCGATGTGTCTTGATGCCTACGTTATACACGGAAGCACTAACAGCAATTCTAGCTCGCTGACCTATCTACGCAAACAGATACTTGCAACTGGTGACCGAATGGCTCGACAACTGACTGCTTGTCCAAGGCCAGACCGAGAAGACACAAAAACAGGACTAAGAAGATTGGACTTTCTTTTCGTTTCAACTCAGTATATAGTTACAGAAACGACCTTGTTACAATTAAAATAATTAGTATGCTAGAAACCACTGCAACCAATCAGAGTTGGCAACCTTAGTGCGGAGAGAATGAATGGTAGTACTAGTTACCGCCCACTTTACTATTAATAAAGTAAAATAAAAATTAAGAATATTTACAGGAAAAATAACTGGTTCTGTCCCTTCATAGTAAAGACCAGTTAAGTATTATGCATATCTTATACAATAAACTTAATCTTACAATAGGGATCCAGGTCCTAAGGACCCATCTTTCTCCGATTTTTTTTATTACGGCCCTAACTTTGAAAAGACATTTTTCAGCTTTCTGCTTGTAATGGATGGAATACAGTACCTCAATGTGAAAATATGAGTAGTCATTCAAAAACTGAATGTATATTATAATGTTTAATATCGATATAAATATGAACTTAGAGTTTATACTATAAAATCAAAGTTACTGGATTTATAACTACTTTAGATTCTGCCAGTTATATTTAAAATCCGGAAATTGATGTTTATTAGTCCCTACGACTCATGCCAACAGTAGGATATATGTATGGTTAGAAAGCCAATAATGACGATGGGACAGATATATATTTGAGCCAGAAGAATCCAACACTATAAATCACATAGCTTGCCGGAAGTTCGGCCATACAACAGTACATTGAGTATACATACTAACAACGAAACAGAAAATCGAAAAATCGTCATGTTTAGGGTCAACCGGAACCTCTACAATGTAAACAGTTTACTTAAAGTGACTGTAAGACTTACTATTCCAAAGTACTATTACACAATATAAGAAATGGCTTGTTAGTAATCAAATTCTAAAAGTAGAAGATCAGTTTGCCTTTACTTTACCCGTGTTGATGGGTGTTCAAATCTAATTACTTCTGTCTACAGATGGTAGCTGGCCATTTATTGGGAGTGGGCCTGACTTCTCATCTTTGCATTGAAACATGTGCTCATACAACTCGACATTCACGATTGCAACTATTAACTAAATACTGAATCATCACAACAGATAGTTCCTTGAAAGTTTTCACTGCAACTATTTAATCAAGCTTCAATTGTAGCTGTCTACTGGCTGGAAAGTTTGTGCAAACAGTCTTTGGTAGGTTTATGTCTGGGCTTAAAGTACGTTACTTGTTAAGAAAAAATTTGGAGATCACAGAAGGCGTAAGAATTTGAAATTAAGAACGATAGAAAAGTAAAATCGACAAATAAGTATTAATCTAATGATAAGTTCTGTTTATCAATGTAGGCAATTAATATCAGTCAACAACGTTGAAAGTGAAAAGTTGATCCGTACTAATAAAACTAGAGTAAAGTTTTAAGTGAGCTGTGATCAAACAAACCACTTTGATTTAGACCATTAAACATTCTTCGTAATTACTGATGCCTTGAACTTTTAGTTAGTCCGACTGGCTACAGTTTATGTTACGATAAGAAAAAATATGATTTGGTTTTAAATGCGTAATCGAGTGACTATTAAGAATGTGAGTTGTTACTGCTTGTTAACGCTTATACGATAGCACTATATTTAGTAATGGTATAATTTCAAATCATCCATAAATCACTGCATATTCAATTTATCAATACACATCCGCAAATATTCGAGTAAGTGTATATATTAGAAGTCAGTTACGATGAATGTCTGAGAAGTATATTCAAACACAACGCAAATCTAACAAGCACAGAATTGATACAAGATCCGGAAGTAAGTAGCTTTCAAGGTGAGTTCGATTACAAATTGAGCATACATACAACAACAAAAAGTACAATTGGCAAAATGTTATGTTCAGGATTACATCGGTTGCTACAAACTGCTGATTCTCTTTCACCAAAATGTATGAAGTTGATAGTCACATGTTAAGAATTATGATGGATCTTGAATAACAGTAGACCCCGAAAAAGATATACAAGTAATCAAAGCAGGATGTGATTTGAAGAATGCAGGAAATGCGCTAGTCACGGATCGTTACAAAAATAAATAAGCTTAAATTTTTCAAGTTACACTAGAGGTTCAAATAATAATACAATTCATCTTCCGCTGCTGCTGTAGGACTAATACGTGTATTTTTTAATAAATAACAGTTAATTATTTAAAAGTTAAATGTATATTAACAATTACTATGATCATACTGATTAAAAAAATGAATTAACGGCAGGACAGTTTACTTGAATAATTGCAGACGCGTATCAGAAGACAATGCTCTCAATATGTACCAAACACATTTTCTGATTAAAAATTTTGGTAACCAAAAGAACCAGCACATTTAGATAAAATACATCACTTCAGAAAGTTCAGCCTACAGCAACAATGAGTTTTAAAAGTATTCCGTTTGATGATGTGGTAGCAAGAAATAATTCATAATCAACAATATCAACTGATGAGACTCAGTTTAAAGCAAAGATTAATACAGAGACATTTGTTTGTGTACTTTTAGTAAAATAAGCAACGCACCAGAAGAAGTATGTATCAGGTACGATCATGTTAGTGATACCATGAAACAATGTTGACGAAATATGAGTTACTTATGTGTGTATTAATAAAAGCCTATTACGAAATTAACGTCAATACGTTTTTATAAAACGCAAAATTAAGTACCAATCTCTACAAACTATCTCAACTTAACTGAAATAATCAGTGACAAACTTTGGTGTATTCCCGAAGTTCAGATATTTCAGAAGTGGGAAAGCTGTCATTAATGGGATTGATGGATTGTTAGCGATATAATAAATTAACTGAAGTGAGAATTCTACTGCTGGGTCTTGATCAAGTGGTGCAGATACTTAAGCGCTTTCCTTAAGACCCGGATGTCCTGGGTTCGACCCGGCCTGACACAGTCGAAGGTATGTACTGTTAAAGAGTTCCATACTAGGAAAAAAGTTGTCTAGGGTTTCCTGATTGTCAGTGGCATCTAACCGAGGTCAATCTGTAAATTATGAAAACATCAAGACTTTTCATTATTAATTTAAATCTGTTTATCCCCACATTGCATCCCCAAAGATATGATTGAATTCTTAAAATAGTCTTTATTCATTAACAGGATGCGGTGTAGGATTTATGTTGCTATTGAGACAAAGCTTAGTTTGTCTTAATTGTGTAATCACTAAATATATATGTTATGTCGGACCACTAAAAAAGAGTGAAAAAACTCCCAGAACTGTGCTTTAGAGAACTAATTCATTTATTTCGGTCGTAAGTAGTGTAAACATTACATTTCTATTATTGTTATGTTCCTCTTAACTTATCGTTCTGTTAAGCATATTTGCTGTTATTATATTGTCTCTTATTATGGACTACAGTTAATTAGTTGTGTACAAGTTGTCCCTATTCACTATCACTATTTCCTTAGTTCTGTATTAATGTTAGTTTCCTAATTGGTTTGCTGTGTGGTCTGGTTTTGTGTATATAAAAGAATGATTGAAATACAATTCTATTCTATCTCGTTGATTTTTGGCTTGTGTTCTTCTTATTCCGGCTTGGGACTAACTGGGCATAGGGCGGACGCGCAATCACCGACTAGGCACAACTAATTGGCATTCGGTCAACCAACCAAAATTTCCTTGCGTCATAGCAATATATATATATATTATATCGATTGTTATGTACAACAGTTTTATCCAGAGATATTCGTCAAAAGTGGGTTGCATCAACCATATTTACTCACTGTAGAAGTATATCGATATTTATAGTCCACACAATTATTAATTTAACAATGTTCTTGATATATGAATAGAATATTGTTATAATCTCAGCGGATGAATAATGAAAATTCCACTTCGCTCGAAACTGTCCGAGGCTTCTTAGGAATTCAAAATTATCAATTAAATTAAAACAAGGTCAAATTGATTGGATATCCATCTACAAGGTATGATTGTCTATAGTTTATAAAACTAGATAAATTGTCTGATGAGGAAGTGCGCATTTTTGTGGCATTCATTTACAATCAGTGTGATGACTGTCTTTTTGAGTTACGTCACGGAGAGGATAGACATCTGAAGATATGGCTTATTATAAATCATAGTGGAGGCATCATGAATTATTATAGAATATTCGTAAATGGCTACACGTTGAATGTGAATCGGAATAGGGAATTCTAAACAGAATTCATCAATCAATAAACAAATAAATTGAATGCATTGGAAATTGGAGTAGTAGAAGTTGTTAATTCATTTTTTAACCATTAGTTGCCATGGTGCAGCCAACTGTACTCCATCTCGTCGGTTTATATTATTCGGATTAGCCCATATGTGTAGGGCTTCAGATGTTAGTCTTTCTTTGTAGGAGTTAAAACCTTTTTGAAGGATTTTAATTCCATTAAAATCGATACTGTGCCCTGATTCTATTGAATGTAGTGCTATTGCCGATTAATTTTCAAGTTTCAGTATATCATTAGAGGATTTGGGAATATGCTTTGAGCAAAGTATATGTTCCTTCATCCTTACATTCAATTGTCTTGATGTTTCTCCTACGTATTTGGCACTGCAATCATTACATTTGATCTCATAGACACAGTTTGTTTGTTCTTCTTTTGGTACTCTGTCCTTGATATTTACAAGTGCAGAGCCCAGTGTATTGTTTGTTCGGAAGAAAACGCGTATGGCATGTTTATTCAAAATTCTTCTAATCTCTTCAGAGGTCCCATTCCTGTAAGGCACAACCACAGTGTCAATCCACTCTTTCGGTTGGACCTTCTGCTTGGCTTTCCCATAGCGTTTCTCCTTAAGTATCTTTTTTATAAAATTCTTTGGGTAGTTGTTCATCATTAGTGTAGACATCACTAAGTTTAATTCAGTTTCTTTGTCCTCATTATCTGTGACTAGTTGATGGATTCTGTTTATCAGGTTCCCAACAACTGTCACTTTCGTTGATTTTGCATGGGCTGATTTATAGTCCAGGTATTTACCGGAATACGTTGGTTTTCGGAAAATGTTAATCTTAAGATAGTTATCTTGTTTTCTTTCGATCAGACAGTCGAGGAAGGATAATTTATGATCGGCAGTCTCAATTTCCTTGGTGAATTTGATTTTGTTGGAAATACTGTTGACATTTTCAAAAAGTTCGTCTAGTGCATCTCGTTTTGTAATAATGAAAGTGTCATCTACGTACCTCAGCCAGAGTTTGGGTGGATAGACACATTTTGAGAGTGCATTTGTTTCCAGTGAATGCATAAACAAGTTGGCAACTATTGGAGACACCGGAGATCCCATCGCTACACCTTCTGTTTGTTTATAGAGATCTCCTCGAAACTTAAACAATGTAGAATTCAAGCATAAACTTAAGCATTTAATAATCTCTGAAGGTTCTAAAGGACACCGTATACTTAAGTCATTGTCTGCGAGTAAATATTCATTTATAATGTCTAACGAATTGTTAATGTGAACATTAGTGAATAAAGAGCAAACATCAAAACTTGCCATTATTTCATCTTCTTCTAAACGCATGTTTGTAATCATGTTTTTAAAATCAAATGCATTTTTTATTCCATATTTGGCCTCTTTGTCATAATGTTTAAGTATTCCAGCCAGATACTTTGCTAGATTATACGTCGGCGAATTTGTGTAGTCTACTACCGGTCTTAATGGAACATTCATTTTGTGGATTTTCGGTAGTCCGTAGAATCTGCATGGGCTGCAACTTTTTGGAGCAAGAGAGAACCATAGGGACTGTCCCAGTTTAGACTTAATAGATCGTAATACTCTACTTGTCTCTGCCTTCAGGTTGTTAAGAGTGGCACGACATTTTGTTGCTTTAATTTTTTCATATGGGCCTTCATTTAAGTGCTGACTTGCCTTATTGTTGTAGTCAGAGGTGTTCATTACTACCGTCGTATTCCCTTTATCTGCCCTTGTGATAATAACTGTTTTTTCTTTACGCAGTTGTTTCAGAGCGTAGATTTCGTTCTTGGACATATTACAGTTATTCGGCTTTTGGTGTAATAATGTAGAGGATATTTTGTTCCTCACTATATTAGCTTGATCCTCTGGCAGTTTGTTTAGAGCAGAATCAATCGTTGGAATAACATCAAAAACAGATAACCGCGATCTGTTCATGTTGAAATTGAGACTCTTCCTAAGTAGTGAAATTTCCTGTTCATTAAGGATTCTATCCGAAAGGTTTACCACCACTTTGTTTAGATCTAGGCTTTTTGAGTTGTTTTTATTTTGTTTCTGATTATTCTGTTTCACTGTATGTTTAAGCATTTGTTCAAATTTTCTAATCTGACGTTTCTTTGAGCTCTGATTGTAAAAATATTCTTTATGTTGGAAAAAATCATTTACACTTGTCCTTATTTCCGTGGGAATAATGAAGGATAGAATATCATCAATATTAGTTATTCGTGAACGTAACGATTCCAAATTCATAGTGGAACGATGGATGCGTTCCCTAAGAAATGTTCTAGTTGCGGTAACAGCTGCCTTGATGGAACGAATAGAGTTGTCTGGTGATTTGATTAAAATCGTTCTTGGATAGGTTTGTTGATTTAAACAACGTAGACTAAAAATCCGATGATTATACCAATTACACATTTTCTTCGATAATTTGATTCGATTGCAAAATATTTTATAGGTATCTTCGTCCAAAAATGAACGAAAATATTTACAAAACTTGGGCGCCGAGTGTATGTAAGACATATGAATAGAATATATTTGTTAATAATCTCAGCGGATGAAATTAATGAAAAATTCCAACGTTTCGCTCGGCAAACTGGTCCGAGCTTCTTCAGGGAAATAACCAAAATCAAAAATTATCGAATATAAATGTAACAGTTAGCTGCACCATGGCAACTAATGGTTAAAAAATGAATTAACAACTTCTACTACTCCAATTTCCAATGCATTCAATTTATTTGTTTATTGATTGATGAATTCTGTTTAGAATTCCCTATTCCGATTCACATTCAACGTGTAGCCATTTACGAATATTCTATAATCATCATTACATTGATTTCCTCCAACTATGATTTGATAATAAGCCTATCTTCAGATTGTCTATCCCTCTCCGTGAACGTAACTCAGAACAGTACAGGTCAACACATGATTGTAACATGAACTGCACACAAAAATGCGCACCTTCCTTCATCCAGACAATTTTAATATTAGTTCACTTATAATGACTCATATGACAATTTCATACCTTGTATGCAATTGGATATCCGTAATCAATTTGACCTCTTATTTACATTTATATTCGATAATTTTTGATTTTGGTTATTTCCCTGAAGAAGCTCGGACCAGTTTGCCGAGCGAAACGTTGGAATTTTTCATTAATTTCATCCGCTGAGATTATTAACAAATATATTCTATTCATATGTCTTACATACACTCGGCGCCCAAGTTTTGTAAATATTTTCGTTCATTTTTGGACGAAGATACCTATAAAAAATGTTCTTGATAATTTTAAGTTTCCTCATTCAACATGTAAATCACAATTAATGAAATAACAAGGCATGTTCACAATTATATTTGTTAATTTCAAGTTTAATGTATATGAATTTGTTTACTACAAAAGTACTGTTTGTTGGTTATAGTTTATAAAAAAGATAATGTAATATAAATTAATTTAAGATCTATGATGAAAGTTTTGTTACAATTTTCAAAGTTATATCATCACAAAAATTACCAATAAATTCTAGATTGTAGTCATTGGTTTAGACAAAGCGATATAATATGTTAGGACGCTAGATAAATTAAACCTTTGAACTATATTATGATGTGAAAAGAATTTATGAAGCAATTTTAAAAATATTTTAGATTACCATTATAAAACCGTCAAATAGATAAATGAGAAACAAGATTTGTATCACTGCTATATTGGCGATAGATTTATCATCATTAACTAGAACACTAATAAAGGACTTATAAGTCACTTTAGTGATAGCCATGCAGAAATCTGCTTCACTTATGCGAACCAATATAAAGATACCTTAAATTTCCTAGATAGCCTGTTAAAAAGATGAGAAGACAGGCCAATAAGTAGAAGTGGGAATAGAAGGGACATTTTGAATAATTCACATTTTTCTTCAGTTTTATGCCCAATCATCACAAGAGAAATGCAATTAGGTGTTTTCCAGCCATGACTAAAAAGATTTCTTTGTATGACTCAATAAAGAATGAACCAGATATCACGCTTAGCACACTGAAAAACATTAGTTAGCCAAATCGTTCTTTAAAGAAATACATGTCTTTGATCATCAAGTTGTCTAAAACATGGATAACATCTATATATGGAAGAAGCTGTTGGGATTTTGGTCAACAACCAGAGTCTATGCGTACCTCTATTACTTCCATAGTCCTATAAGGATTAATAAAAAATTCGCTCATTACTATACATCCTTTATCCTTACTTCACCGCAAACTTTATACCCCTTCTTTGTTCACCATATATCTGATAAGATAGTTTTAAAGGTTATTAGTTCGGAAAGCTTATAATAATAATGATAGTATTACTACTGCTTTAACACCCTTAATTTCTAATGTTTCAAAGTACTTTCTGTTGAAATATCTATGTAAGTTTTCCTTGCTCTTACTCATCTTATGTAAGAATATCGATTAACGCTGTTATTGGCCACTTTATTATTACTATTAGTGCATCAATCATTCTACTATCATTTCGCACCTTTTAATTATGATAGGTTACATAATCCACCCACTTCATTGTTATCATTGACTCATAAATTACCTTGATCGGTTAAGCATTTTTTTCACATTTGTAAATAAGTATTGTCGTATATTAGAGTAAAGCCTAATGATTTAATTGAAAACAGTATTGTTCATTATATGTCATGTTTCGGTATTATGAAGCGGGAAAAAGATTTAGTCCAGTGAAAAAACATTTTTAGAGACAAATATCGTTTGTAGTTACGTTGAAGCTATAAAAAAGTTGTAAATCAATATTGAGATTATTGACTGAAATGAACCAGTCTGCAAACGATGACAACGGTACTCTAGCCCTACTTTTAAAACTCATAAGTACTGCACATCAATTAGTCATGAAGTATCAGGAAATTCGACCTTCAGGATATACAGTAAGCTCTTTAATTTCAGACTGTTTATGTGACATATTTCAACCTTCAGTTAATTCACAATATTACTATTAATGCGAATTGATGTTTTTGATAATTTCCATGATAACTTTTTCTAAATATCGACGGTAAACAACAATCCATCGAAAACATTTGATAGTAGCTATGTAATAAATATACTTAAAATTGCAGGTATCGTAAAGTAGAATGGAGCTAGTTTCTTGAATACTTTGAAGTGAAGCTTGAAAAGCTGTAGATTTTTCTTAAGAGCATTTTCTGTTGCCTAACTATAGGAAAACCGTAAAATGGTAGGTAGCATTCTATTTAATAATTTTGTTGATATTAGATGATTAAATTAACTGGTATCCAGTTGCTATGTAAACTAATGTCGACTTTTCATACTAGTTAGTTATCTTCATTGGAGTTTTGGACTTCATTTATGTGACTTTAAGGTCATTTCATAGATAATCACAGATGCGAAACTGTGATTTCTATTAAATACCACTATTGAATAGTGTAGAAATATTGTTTTTGTTATATCGGGAGACTAAAGAAGAGTAACGAACTCTCAGAACTGCATTTTAGAATATTATTTCAATTATTATAACTGTGGGTAATGTAGACATTTCACTTCTATGGTTGTTTCGTTCCTCTTACCATATCCTCCTCTTCAGTATATTTACTGTCGGTTCATTGTCTCTTATTATGAACTACAGTTAATTAGTCGTGTACACGTTACCCCTGTTCCTAATTTGTTCGATTTGAGGTCTAGTTTTGTGCATAATAAAGGAGTGTTTGAAATACAATATGATTCTGTCTGGTTGGCTCATTCATTTTTTTGTTCTCTCATTTTCAGCTTGGGACTAAGTAGGCATCGGGAAGACGTGAAGTGACCAGTTAGAAACTCTCATTTAAGGCCCGTTGTGTCTTATAAGGGAGCAGGGTCGTATCATCCACTTGGTCGTACGAACTGATAATATCAACCCATTTCTAACTGCATAGCAGTATCTTTAGTTCCACCAGAACAGTTTGATGCAAGATTTCTTCATTTAGCAATTATCTAAAGAAAATGAATCAATGATTTGTGAGAAAATGTTAATTCTACTTCTGCTGTATCACTCCTAACATTTTAATGTTTGCTTACTTAGGTTTCTTTTAAATTGTAAGATTGTTAAGCTAAAATTCTTTCTACTAACTAAAATTAAGTACATGAGGAATGTTGAGAAACTTAGCATTTTTAAGATCATTGAAAGTTTCTGTATTTTGTAAAACAAGTAACTAAATTGTACATTTTTGAATAAAATTTTTATCGAAATTATATTATTCGATGTACATTAAAGTCACAAACTGACTAATATTAACAATAATGATTATTTGACTGCAAACTCTAAACCGTTAGATGTAGTGTCCAGGTAATTTAAAATGAAATATTTTACAAATGAATCAGATAATGACTAGATTTTTCGAATAAGCGAAATCTAACTATATTCACAAGGAATTTCATGGTAATAGATGCTATTTTTTTAAATTTATTTGACTTAATAAAACACAAAATTTTATTTTAAGGGAAGCAATAAATATATGTCCTGTTCAGAAATGACAAAGTGTAGAATTTTGATAATGCAATAAGAAGACGAAGTCTATCAGAACTATGTGATATATTAGCGCAATACATTTTGAACAATCTGATCACAAATACACTAGTTAAGGCATTTATATATAAAAAATGAAAGGTCACTAGACTATTAAGAGTATCAGCTAAGTAAACAAGGCTAATAATGAGAATAATGTGAATCACACTCAACCAAGGTAGGTTGAGCGAAGGTACAAATTGTTTCGGAACAAACAAGGGAGCTTTGAACTTCCGTATAGCTATGGTTTCAACAAACCTTAGTAAACGTCCTAAAGGACATTTATACAACACCAAAAAGATGATTTTACATCAATTATGTCGTCTGTCTCAACTAAGCGTTTAGCAATAGACGATGAAGGTTGCCTATCTTGCATGTGTGATCAGATTGTTCGAAATGTATTGCGCTAACATATCATATAGCTCTGATAGACTTCATCTTCTTATTGCATTATCAAAATTTATCAAAGGGACAAGATCAAGATGTTTTTAAGTCTAGAATTTTAAAATGATTAGGTATACTTATTACACTGAAGTAGAGCAAAACAAAATAGTTTCATGCATAGAACCATGGTATATTTTGCTTCTTGTTTAGATAAATAAAAGTAGTAACAATTAAAAGTGACCATAAAGTAAAGTTATGTTTAAAAGTTGGCATTGTTTATAATGCAGAAAAAAAGAGAATTTTTTACTCTTCATGGAGTCTTGTAAGTGAATTCACTGTTTATCTATTCCTATTAGTGAACAGAAAGATAGCTATGAAAGTAATTTAAGATAGTGCTTATTTGTAACATTATGTACAGCCATCATACTTATACTGATTATCATAGAACATGAATTTTATTATCTGTCAACATTAAAATCAGCTTTGAAACCTGATAAAGAATTTTAAGTGTTCACATTTCAGTAGCGAAGTGATCACATTTAGTTACTCATCAGTAGTTACTCAACTCTACTGGGAATTTCGATAAGTTTAATTTCACTATTTGAATAGTATAGGTCTAACGGTTATTTGAATTACACATTTTGTGTCGACAGACGCGATCTATAAACTAGGATCTATGATTAAGAAGACGGGATTCCAAGTTAGTGGTTGCCTCGTGATACAGTCTGATGATTTCCGCAATGTATGTCCTATCCATTTCCAACGTCGTTTCCTGATTTCCTCTTCAGCTGGAAGTTGGTTTATTCTCTTACAAAGTAGGCTGTTTCTGATGGTTTCCGGCCAACAGACATTCAATATTTTGCGTAAACAGTTGCTGATAATTACCTGTACTCTCCTGAGGATGTTTACAGTAGTTCTCCACGTTTCAGGCTCCATACAGAAGAACTGTCTTGACGTTCGAATCGAAGAGTCTAACTTTGAGGTTGGTAGACAGTTGTTTGGACTCCCATATATTTTTCAACTGTAGGAATGCTGCCGTTGCTTTGCCGATCCTTGCCCTCACATCTGCATCGGATCCTCCTTGTTCATCGATGATGCTCCCAAGGTATGTAAAGGTATCTACTTTTTCCAGAGTTTCTCCATCAAGTTGCATTAGGTCAGTGCTTCTCTGTGTTGAATTTGAGGATCTTGCTCTTTCCCTTATGTATATTCAGGCATATTGATGCTGAGGTTGCTGCTACGTTGGTTGTCTTCACTTGCATTTGTTGGTGTGTATGGGTTTAAAGAGCTAGATCATCCGCGAAGTTCAGATCATCGAGTTGCATCCTACTTGTCCATTGAATTCCATGCTTCCCCTCAGATGTAGGAGGTTTTCATGATTTAATCAACCACTAGAAGGTAGAGGAAGGGCGTGAGCAAACAGCCTTGTCTAACACCGGTTCTCACTGAAAATGCATCTGTTAGCTGTTCTCCATGCACGATTTCGCACTGTAGTCCGTCGTAAGAATTCCGGAGGATGTTGACAAGTTTCTCTGGTACGCCATAGTGTCGAAAACGTTTCCATAGCGATCTCCTGTCTACGCTGTCGAATGCCTTCTCATAGTCAATGAAGTTGAAGTACAGTGACGAGCTCCATTCAATTGGTTGTTAAATGATGATTCGTAGTGTTGTGATTTGGTCTGTGCACGACTGATCCTTACGAAAACCAGCCTGTTGATCTCAAAGTTGAGCATCCACTAAATCTTTCATTCTATTCAACAACACTCTGTTGAAGACTTTCTCGGTACTGACAATGGTGTGATCCCTCTGTAGTTCTCGCATTTGCTCGAATCCCCTTTCTATGATATCTTGATAAGGTATACTTCTTTCCAGTCTGCCAGCACCTGTTCTTCCTTCCAGATCCTCCCGAATAAAACGTGGAGCATCCTCACCGTTATGTCTATATCTGACTTGAGTGCTTCGGCTGGTATATTGTCAGGTCCTGCTGCTTTCCCACTTTTGATCTGTCTGATGGCTATCTTGATTTCTTCCATCGTTGGTGGATTGACATCTATCGGGAGGTCTGTAGATGCTGCTTCGATGTCTGGTGGGTTCGGTGGAGCTGGCTCTATTCAAGAGTTCCTCAAAATGTTCTACCCATCTGTTTCTTTGTTCTTGAATCTCGGTGATTGGCTTGCCTTCTTTGTTCCTGATCGGTTGTTCTGGTTTACTATATTTGCCTGCCAGTTTCTTTGTTGTGTCGTATAGCCGTTTCATATTTCCTTCTCTTGCAGCTTTCTCCGCTGTTGTTGCAAGGCCTTCGATGTACTTCCGTTTGTCGGCTCTAATGCTCTTCTTTACTTGTTTATTTGCTTCTGTGTATTCATTTTGTGCCTTGATTTTCTCTGCTCTAGTTCGACTGTTGTTGATTTCTGCCTTCTTGTTCCTCCTTTATTGGATTTGCTCATGGTCTCTTATAATGGTGTTTCTTGCAGCCCAGAGCCTCTTGACAAGTTGAAGTTAGTGCCTCTTTGATTCCTTTCCAGTTGTCCTCCATAGTGGCTTCTTCTTCGTTCAGCAGATCTTGTAAGGCTTGAAACCTGTTGTTGAGAGTCACTTTGAATTCCTTGAGTTTGTCAGTATCCCGAAGAGAGGCTGTATTAAACCGTTTTAATGCTGTTACTCCAGTTATCCATTGCTTCTTTTGCTTCAGTTTCATTTTGGTAACCACCAGATGGTGATCTGAAGCTATGTCAGCTCCTCTCCTGGTTCTCACATCTTCCATTGATCTTCTGAATTTTTTATTGATCAATTTGATACTCCGTAGTATGATCCGGTGAGACCCATGTAGCCTTGTGTATGCGTTTGTGGGGGAATATTGTACCACCTATAACCATTTTGTTGAAAGCGCGAAGATTTGTAAATCTTTCACCATTTTCATTTCTTTCTCCTAGTCCCTGTCGTCCCATGATGTCTTCGTAACCGGTGTTGTCCATTCAGACTTTGGCGTTTAGGTCCCCCATCAGGATTGTCATATCCTTTCCTGGACACTTCGCTACAACTGACTGCAGCCTGTTGTAAAACTGATCTTTGTCCTCGTCGTTGGTGGGTGCATAACATTGGATGATGTTTATTGTAATCCACTTCTTCGTCGCCTTGAAAGAGGCTTTGATGATCCTGGGTCCATGTGGTTCCCATCCTACAAGTGCGCGCTTTCTTAGACAGCATCAGAGCAACTCCTTGGGTGTGTGGGGCATTTTCCTCTTCGTGCCAGGAATATAGTAGCACCTCTCCCGTGGCTAATGTTTCCTGTCCAGTTTGAGTCCAATGCGTTTCGCTGATCCCGAGCACAGTCAAGTTGTATCTCTTCATTTCTGCTGCTATCTGGGTGATCTTCCCTGTCTCCCACATTGTCCGAACATTCCATCTACCTATAAAAATTTTTGCTCTGGTCGTTAGAAAGGGTGGCATCGGCCTCATGACTTCTGAAGAATCTCGGCTTTCATCATGAAGCGTCATATAGATTCCTTCCACTTCCAGGTCAGAGTTTAAATGGTTAAGTTTGTTTAATCTGGTTAGCGTTTTTTTTAGCAAGCTTGTGTTTTACGGGATAGGGGTGCTAGCCCTGTGCCCAACCCTCCTCCTTTACCCGGGCTTGGGACTGGCAACAACCGTAGAAGAGCTGCGGGCGTAGTTATGTCATAATTAGTTAGTTAAAAACCTAGTCGTGTGACACCCATTAATTTCAGACCCTGAGAATAGTCCTACCAATAACATTGATTAAACCACACCATCCAAGTAATAAGTAATTGTTCTAGCATCTTATAAGTTAATCATTTATCGCTTTCACAATATGGGTTACACTTTCGTTTACAGGTTACTATGTATGTAATATTCTTGACATTTGTATCCAGAAATTTAGCAGAATTTCATAAATCATACTATTGTTATGAGGTAAAGTTGTTTAGGTGAGGTCGGTCTTTAATATGTAATTTATATTCGTTAAAGAGTGATGTGGAATGGGTACCACTGATAACCATAATAGTCAACTTACTGGTGACCAGCACCATCATATTCCTGAAGTTCTAGTTATAGGCCATACAGCAGAATTTAAATAATCCTGTTGTGGGATAGTTATCACCACCTGTATTCTAAGCTCATCATGGCTTATCACAGATCGACTAAAGTGAGGATCCTACGGTTGGACGCCAGCCTGGTAGTGGTGTTAGTTGGGGATGTACCGCACGGCCTGAAGGCCCTTGGTTATATATCCAGTGAGGTCGAAGAGACCGGCGCTATGGTGAAACAGCTGTCCAACCCTCACTGGTTTTGAATGGCATTCAGCTATAATTAATATTTGACAAACAAAAGCGTCATATTATTTCAAGTTATTGAAAATTTGACAAAATAACTTAGATAAACATTTAAACTTGTTGCATAAAGTTATGTTTACTAGTCGTTTACTGTCGCTTTCTATCAAGTATTTTACTAAACAAAGATAATGGATTCATAGCGACAAATGATATAAATGATACAAAAGTCGTCGACTACAGTCTTTGAAAATTCTTTGAAGATATCATTCATTTGTAAACCAGTTCTTATCTATTTATTATTAAAAAATAGGTAAATGAAATTCTGCTGCTTATTATTGTACCCTTTTAACAGGTGATGATAAGGTTTAATTACTTTTCATAGAAATTATTTGATATTTCAATTACTTACATGAAATTGGTATAATGATAATTTTGGTGTAACATAGATTAGAATAAATTAGATATAAGATCATGAAAGAAGATTAAATAGCATTTTGTAAAGATATTAAATGTCATCATTGAATATTGTCATTGAATGAGGAAGTAATTAAAGAACAATATACTGTAATTCTACTTAGTATAGTTAATTCTATCTAAATACTTAAATTATCCAGATTATGTCGATGTGTTTTTGACACACTTATCTAAACTGGTTACTGTAAATTCAACAAGATCTTTGTACAAAACAGATTACATATACATCATCAAATCATTGTTAGTACATGTTAGCTTAACAAGGAATCATTTATAGGTTAATGTTATGACGCAAGAAAATTGGGTGGTTGGTTGGCCAAATTTCAATCACTAGTGCCTAGTCGGTAACTGTGCGTCTGCCCTGTGCCCACTTAGTCCCAAGCCGAAATAAGAAGAATGCGAGCCAATAGATTAGCCAGACAGAATCAAATCATATTATACTTTAAGCATTCTTTTATATATACATAAAATCAGACTACACAGGAAACCAATTAGAAAATTAACATGAATACAGAACGAGGGAAATAGTGGTAGTGAATAGGAATAACTTGTACACAACTAATTAACTGTAGTCCATAACAAGAGACAATATAATAATAGTAATTATGCTAAACGGGAGGATAGGGTAAGAGGAACGTAACAATAATAGAAACAAAATGTTTACATTACTGACAGTTAGAATAAATGAAAGTGTTCTCAAAACACAGTTCTGAAAGTTTGTTACATTTCTTTGTGGTCCGGACTAACAGCTAATCATGTCAACGAGTAATTATTTTGATAGGTCTTATTGTTCTAGTTAGTTAAATTTACAGTTAGAAGTAACTACTTTATTTTTGCATTCCCATTTAAGCTTTCGTGATAAATTTCTGTATTAGAAAACCATTTATCTATTTACTTCTTCAGTGTATCATAAGGCATAATAAATATCCAAAAAAAATTACTTATATGCTAGGAACCACTAATTATTTACTTTATCCTAGTTGAAGAAACTTCAACAATTAGGTGTTAATAGATGCACGTTATTCACCAGTTTGAAAAGGTTTTCTAGTTTTCAGTTAATTAGAAGGAATTATCTTCTAGTAGAATTATTTGGTACTTGTTCAAATTCTCATAAGTTATTGTAATTAAATGTTGTAGAGATTGTTGAATGCTAGTTTGATACTACGAATTGGTTTTATTTACACAATCACTGATCACTAGGAAGCACTAGATGACTGTTTCATTCTAAAACGGAACTCTTCAGAAATGCACATAACCCCACTAGGGATCCAGCCGAAAACTTTCAGTCTTTACGGTGAACGCTTAACTAATAAACCCCTGAGCCGGCTCCCAACGGTTGACATTTTTTACTCTGGTCAATTCGTGATAAGTGTGGGCGACATCAACTTTGCCTGTAGCTCTTCTAGAGTTACTGCCAGTCCCATTCCCGGGTAAAGGAAGAGGGTTGGGCATGGGGCTAGCATTTCCACAAGCTACAAAAACGCTAACCAGATTATAAAACCGAATTTATTTAAACTCTGCCATGGGAGTGGAAAGAATGATAATGACGCCTCATGGTAAAAGCCGAAATACTTCAGAAGTTCTGAGGCTGATGTCCGTTCTAACAACCAGGGCAAAACTTTTTAATGGTACATGGAATGTTAGGACAATGTGAGAGAGCGGGAAGACTGATCAAGTAACTGTAGGAATAAAGCGATACAACTCGACAGTGCTCAGAATCAGCAAAACCCATTTGACTCGACCTGGGCAGAAAACACTGACTATGGGACAGATGTTACTATATTTTAGTCGCAAAGAGGAAAATGCTTTGTACACCCAGGAAGTTGCTCTGATGCTGTTCAATTAAGCACTTCTTCATAATTTATTATCTATAAGTCGTCGCGATTCACTATTTTAAGTCATTACGTGACAATGACTAAAATAGTACAGTTTATGATTTAAACTAAAACAGTTATCGACGAAGTATACTTTACTGATACCTAGGTACAACAATTATTTTGTTATCATCTCTTATTTCGTCGCTGTCTTTTTCTATCTCACTCACTGTTATATAAACACACCTTCAAATGGATACATGTATATAATTTTCCTATCAAAATTCGCAATTTATATCTAATGGATATAACAAACTATGAAATCATATACAAATGACATTTACATATCGAATGAATGACAGAATAACTTCAATGTTACAGACATGACGAAAGAAGGAACTAATAGACAAATTGAATACAATAAGCAATTCATTGAAATATTTGCATATGAGCTGGTAGTTGTGTACATTTTCTTCAACTCATACTAAATAAATTTAAAGGTTAATCAATACGTGGTTGTTTATATTATGAACGTCATCTCGTGATTAGAGACAGTTTTAATCACTTATTTACTTCAGGTGAATAGTGATTAAAAACAAATACGTATTATATAAATATTTTTCCAAGGCTTGTAAATACTAAGCTGGCCAAATTCAGAGCCTTTAAAACACACTGACATGAGTGGCGGTTATATTCTAATTAATGACCAATTTAGAGATAGATTCTCCGAAGTATCCTTCTAGAGTTGTGATACACATATTCAATCAAACTGACAGTGACATCGTAAATCATCAGCGAATTCGGATAAGCTTGTTGCTCGAACTATCCGATAAAAGAACTTGAGTTGATGCAAATTATAGAATTATCGTTAAAGTGATTGGCTAGAGAAACGATAAGGTTAGCTTATTTTCAATCAATTGTGAATCATTATCATTTTATCTTATAACTGATACCACATTCGATGTTAAGTTTACACTTAAACCAAGATACTTGCTAACTAAATCACCTAAGGTTACTCACAATTTTTTCGATGTTCACCTACTGTGTCATTTATTGCACTTTTGCCAATTTCTACATTTATTTCCTGAAAGAATGCAATTTGTTACAATGTAAATTATATTAATCACTTTATTTAATTCCCTATTGTTTACTATATCTGTGTTTTGTCCGGTGTTTCAAGCTGCACTTCAATTACATACAACAAATGATTGTGGATACCTGTGATAGGCTGAAGGGAAACAAATGGTTCAATTTACATTTTAATAAACAGAACCCATTTTCTAAATAAATAGAATAAATGCACGATGATGACACATAATTCATGTTAAAACGTTGCTGATAACCACCCGATTAATAATTTAGTTGGATTTTTTTTTATTTTAAGAGTTTACGAGTTAGATTTGTCAATTGTACTTTACTACGAAGTTGATAAAGAAAGTATCAAGAAGTTGGTTGATTCATGTGACGAACATTCTTAGACGGTTTGAAGGATAATTTAATCAAAACTATGCATATACCCAAGAACATATTCAGATATATGATTTCATGTCTATCAAAATACACCTGAAGTTATTTAGTGAACATTATTTACTAACGAAGTACAACTATGATGTATTAAAAGTTAATAAATGTAACTAATACTGCTTTATGAGTAGTATACTCTGATAAATTAGTCTAATTAATTGAAGTTAAAATACTTTTCAGATAATACGTGATTGTGTTAAGTAACAGCCAGTTCATTTGATCACTGTGCTTATTCCATTGTCTTTATAGACAAATTTTATTGCATCAGTATATTCAAGTTGTTCATTAAGTTCTAAGCCTTACATTTATTTACTGGTTTTCTAGATTAAACAATCCATTCATCAGGATAGAAAAGATATTATTGCGGCATTCGGTTATCTAAAAGATACAGTTCGACAGATTGGATTTAATCTTGAATAAATGTAAACATTTGTTTCATTGCTCAGAATAAACTAATCTGTTATAGGATATTACACTAAATCAGCCTTATTAGTGTATTATTTAATTCGATTTAAAAATGGAAATTATGATTCCTTTATGTTTTTAAGCCGAACTGTAGTTTAACGACTTATTCAATAGTCGGTTAAGTTCATTAGTAGTGTATTGAAGTTAATGCATAGATATTTAAATGCTGAACATTCTCATCAATAAATGTTGATCTTTTTCAACACTTATAAATCTAGATAATGAAACCCAATAGAAGTGATGAGTTTAAAGCAGATACATCTATTAACGTTAACGGCTTAGGAATCCAGAAAAAAATTCACACAACTGAGGTGAATGGTTAACAATCGGTATAAATATGTATAGGGTAGAGCAAGAACAAAAATAATGTAATTAATTGTATATTAAATTTATACGCGCAGATTGCGTAATTTATAAAATGATATGAATTAAGTAAAAAATAGTAATGTAAGATCAGGACTACAAATATATCACAGGTTTCCGCTGCTAGTTGCAGCTTTTGGCGGGATATGCGTCACCTTTGCTCTTCGTCTAATTCATTCGGTTTGACGTTCTTCACCTTATCATCTACTTACTTCATAGTAATGTTCCCAAGCCTGTTCCAGGTGTGTAATTGGTTCGAATGCCTACTTATTTCTCATTTATTTTGGTGTTTGCACGTTTGTTTGTTAAATGGTTGTTTTATGCTTTGATAACGTCCCCAAAATACTCAATCTTGATATACATTCCTGTTTTTTGTCTTCCAGCATGGAAAATTTACAAGAACACCCAAGGAAATCTATTGGACAGAAACTAAATATATGTTAGTTGATTACAGATCCACCTAAATAATAATCAAAGAATAGAACCTTCTACCATAATGTCGTTGCAGCTCCGTCAATCGACATATTTAGAATGTTAGATCAACTGAGTGATTCTTATTTCCACGACTAATAAGGGCAATCTAGCAGTCTGTCCTAATCATACTGAAACTAATGTTCAAAAATAATTGGTAATTCAAGTTTTAGCTTTGTTAAACCTTATTTAGATTTGTGTTTCCGATTGTTAGATTTCTTTATTCGAGAAATCCTGACCTTTTTGAGTTTGGATGCTACTGGTGAAAGCACTCTTTCTACCTACAGATAATGAAGATTCACAGAAAGGTGTTATTTGGTACTCCCGAAAATGCTATTCTTGAACCCTTTGCGGCATCTAGTTTAATGAATACCTCTCAACTGATATCATTTTGTTTTAGTGTTTCATGTAAGAAAATTGAGAATATGCTAAAGGTAACCACATGGAGTAAAATCAAAGAAGCCTTACGACTTCTACAGTTATTGTATTTTCATAACAACCGTAGCTATCGTTTACGCAAAGCAAGTAGGGAACAGAATAAATTACCATTATTATTATTATTGTTATCTATTTGGTACACAACGAAGTTTACCAGTTGTATATCAGTGATTAGATTTATATATCAGAGCAACGATTTTATATTGCCAACGCATATACTAGTGCAGTTATCCATGCACCAATAAATACGTTGAAAATGGTCAAATCTAAGCATTGTACCAGTCCACGAAATTATAGACAGTTGGGCTGAGTCATGTTAATAGGTACAGACTCACTAGTTGGGGTTCGTGTGATAATCGCAATTTAGCGGTTAGAGACTCCGGGCGACAGGGCTCAAAATCGTTCGCAATGGCGTCGGTCCTGCCCTAAATTCTAGGTTTCTGGATTCATCATATTATTTTTTACTGATTTATAATTTTTTAAATCATTGTATCCGATCTCTATTCACCTCAATTAGTACTAACACTTATTATCTCGACTACTTTGAGATTTGGTCTTAAATTTCACCTCTGTGATAATTGGGATGTGACAACTTGAACCAATGTATGTATTTACTAGGTTCTACGTTGTGGCTTACTGACTAATCACGGTTTTAACAATTCAGTGAAAGCAAACTACAAGTAACCAGGCCAATAATAACTGCACAATCAAATCCTATTAAAATTGTGCATTGGGTTCTCGTTAGACATAGTAAACTCTCATAATAACTAGTTGTAGTATACTTCTAGAATGATTTATCAATGCTACGATGAGGCAAACTAAACATTTTGAGGTTCATCAGTTCAATGAAATAAGTAGAAACCCGTTAAAGATTCTTTGAAGCAGTAAGAACCAATTCTGCTGACAAAATAGGGAATGTAAAGCTGTTCAGCCAAAGTAATATGTTAAGTTATATGTTGTTTCAATTGTTTATTACCGATACTTGTTCTTTCAGACGTGTAATAATTTCTGCATGGTTCAATTCTGGAAGAAGAAATGATTCGGTCTAGATATTAGAAGAAATCAAGCTGATTATGATTGATGTAACTCTGTGGTCGAATTCGTAACCAAATCACTGTTTAACACTGTCATTGAGTTATTATTGATTAAGGTTAACCAACTTTGTATTCTGCCATAAAATCTTGGTTTTCCCACTTACCACACCTCACTGTATTTACTTATCGTATCACAATGTTTTGCTTATTAATTTCTTGTAGTGCTAACACTTACTGTTTGAATCCTGGTATTTTGCTGCATTATACTACAATGCTTTTACTAACTAGAATTTTCATACGTAAACACTAATAGTAATAACGATACTTCGTTTATATCTCTCTAAGTTCTAGTGTTCCATTTTGTGAATTTATTCATTAAATACATTTTTATATCATTGTTTTATGATATTTGTTTATTTTTTCATTCTCGTTACATTACCTTGCTATTTGTATATTATACATATTACTTTTGAAGCTGGTTGGTAGTTTTTGCATTCAGTTACCTCAAATTTTTAAAATTTATCTGAGTACATAAATAAATTGAATGTACTTCACATTTCTTTCTTATACATCTCTATATCAGTGGGTCAGCATCATATTTATTTGGTTATTATAACGCTATGAGATATTGATTTTATTCTGTTTGTGCATTACTACTTTTGGTCTTGGGCTTTGGTTAGTATACTAAGTATTCTAAACATTACGAGGAAAATTAGAGTATTCATTTCCGTGAAATGACACACTTATATGAAATGAATTAAATATCCACCTAGTCTCATTGTTCACGTAATCCCTTGAATTTCCAACTTGAAACTGACAGTTCATGTAGCGTAGAAAAGAAAGTAATGCAAGGAACTTAATCGTTATGGACCATTAGAATTGGAAAAAAATTAACTCATAAACATCCAGCTATCTGTAAACCAGCAAATTTAGCCCGAATGAGTCCCTTTATTGCAATATAATAACAGAATTTCGGCCTCTCTTCAGTATCATTCATCGAATTGGTTTAAACAATGCACCCTACAGCCTGTAGTTGCGACAGTGCAAAGCCTCGATTACACCACTTCAGTTGGCAATTCGCCAAGTTGAGACACTGCAATTTGTAAACTATGAATAATACATTACGGTTAGGAAAAATTCACGTTGCTCGTTACGATAAAGACTAAATCCAACATGAATTTCCTTTTAAATCCATTGTCGGTTAGAGTGTATTGGACACGAAAAAAATCTACATGCCCTCAGACAAGGTTCTTGTCAATGACACATGCCAATATTTTTACTTATCTTTATACGTAATACTGTATGTCGAACTGTTATACACAATATGTGAGCTGTTAGTTTTATTGGTAGATCTTGATCAGTAGATTGAGAATTAATTACCTAATATTTCCATATGAAGTGACCTAAGTGGAAAAGCATTATCAATCTTAGTAAATTTTCTTTAAGAGTATTTGAACACGCAATGAAATTAAGCATTCAAACAGTTTTTTAATCTTTTAATGACTAATTTCAGTTAATTTAGTTTCTTTACAGAACTATTCTAGGATCTATACTTAAGTACTAGAGTACTCGTCTAAGGCCACATAAAATGTATTTGTTTATTAGTAAACACAACTTGTGATCCATATTAATCACACCTAACAGACGAGAAATGTCCCTTTATATGTGTTCAAACCTTATAGCAAACAAATTATATTAAAAAAAAACACTACAGTGTCTACAGCTACATGAGTCACTTAACGCTGTCCAACATGTGACAGAAGATCATAAATATCATCAAGTTCAAGGATTAATTTGAAGACTTTATTGAAAATAATTTCTAAAACTTCCACATAACCATTGAATGTATACAAATTTATATATGTAACGACTGACGTTTGCATAACAGCAAGGTCACCAACCAGTGATATATTTTCAGCGTATGATCAGTACCAATTAGTTTACAGATATTATTACAAAGGATAAACTTGATAATTTGAAATAGTGAGTACTAGTTTGGATAGTTTATAATAAATAATTTTTCTGACGTTCCGCTGCTTTAATCTGAACGAATATTTTGACAGAAACTGGTAGTTAAATATATAAAAGACACAAGATGTAAAAATTATTCTTGGAAGAAACGATTGAAAACGTCAGGAAATTACACTTTTCTACTCATTGTAATTGTATGAATATGTTATTTGTTATAAGTGCTAATTAAATCCTTCATAGATTTTGATTAGTTTTTTTTAGAAGTTTGGATCAAGTTGCCAGATGAAATATCGAAATCATTTAATTTTCAATTGTTGACATTTTCTTTCTACACAATTTGACATCGTATATTGTTTATGTACTTAACTACAAATGTCATTCAAAGTATTTTATCAAATTTTAACGAATGTCAATGTACATTCTTTATAGGTTTACAAGAATAATAATAAGTATGACAGTAAAACCAATGATATAACGTTGCATATATAGTAATAAGAAAAATATTTGAAAGTGATAAAGTGAAGTTTTTGAAATATATTTGTCAAATTGAGTCATCTTATAATTCTGACAATTATTTATTGGAACAGTAATTGACAATAGTTAAATGAAACAACTGTATCTACTTCCTCTGTAATCATAACTCCACTATTTTAATTCAGATATGTAACACTAATACCACTGAATAATTTGCATAAATAACAAGGGTCTGATTTTGATATTTAAACGATTTTATGGTCTTGTTATAAAAAAAACAGTTGAATGATTCAGAAACATAAATAACTTTGATATTGCGTAACAACTCGAAGGTATTACATCGATTTCTTCCATGATCAATCTATAGGTTGATAATCATTCGCTAAAAAAGGTAGGCATGAAGTGTAAGAAGTGAAATAGTCGGTTCAAGTTTATTTGTGATACTTGTATAAAATTGCTAAAGCGGTTATCGGATAAAATTATTTGGTGATCAAAATAGTCACTTACTTTTCAATTCGACTAATAATTGAAAGTAGAATTTATGTGTAGTTGATGAACTTATAATAATAGATAGAACCTTTTTGATGATTTGATATGATTTTACTTGCAAATGAGTGTTGAGGAGATTTTGAAAATAGATTACGATACTACATCACCCAATTACAATCTATTTTAGCTCACTAGTGACTAACATCAACAGGCAATTCATGGAATCATAGTGGAGAGAGATCACTAATGATGTTCATCCATGTTAATTGCGAGGCACTTACCTGTGGAAATGAATTAAGTTAAGCAAATATATCGTCAGTTAAGTGAAGTAAGAAATATCAACCACTTGATGTTTGATCAGTGGTCTGACAGTTAAGCAGTGGCCACAAATCCTGAAGATTGTTTACATGCGTTGTCGATGGACACCATACTTGGATTATGTCTGCTCGGTGACTACTTTTAAATTTTAACAAATTTTAAACTTAAATCAACTCACGATCATGAATTCAAATGATTTAATTTTGTAACGGATAACTTTTTAATATAGATGAAATTTATCAAGGGTTCATGTATATTTCGAAGGATATGCTGTTTATATATACATATCTTGGACAAGGGTAGGGCTGCATATAAATTCAAATACCTTCCAGTTTTCTAGCACTCACGGCATAATTGAACAATGCGAATGTGGGATCGTATTCGCGCCTAAAATAACATTTAAAAATTATAACAGAACACGATCCGGTTCACAGAAATGATCTATTTGTTAAGAAAGTAAGGTTACATTAAGAAAATGTAAGACTATATCGCCTGGAAGAGAGTAATTTATATGATATTGACAAAACGTTTTTTAGAAAAATCTGAGTAGAATAAAGCATAAGATAAAAGAGGATGCAAAATGCTAAGTAAAATTAGCATAAATATGTCATGAGCAGATGGCAGATGTCAAGTCTAATTTCTGCAATGTGTATAAAACAATTTATTAGTTAGTTCTGAAGCCTAGTGCTACGCCACGCTTTCGTGTATAGAATTATCGGGTAGGGGAATGTTGTTATCCATTAAGTCTATTATTTTGTAGTAAATTTGTAAATGCGGTGTTGTTGTTGATGATGTAGTTCCATGAATTATGATTTGTAGAAGACGTTTAAAGTGACTATAAACTTAATAATCAGTAGCTTAAATAAGTGCAGTTAATTAAATAAAGATAATTTAATTGTAAACATTTAGAAAGTTAGTCACGATTAAATTATGCAGTGATTACTGAAGTCAACTGTAAGATTTTCAGTGTTCACTAAATGTGTTGTATCTACAACTGTCAGTCATCTATTAGTTCATTTAGTAAGTGAATGTCGAATGCTAGAATTTAGTTTGCATCAGTGTTTTCAGCACAAGTACTAATTTGATACAATTTTGTGCTTTTAAGCCAACAATTCGTACGTTGGTACACTTATGCAATTATAAAAGTAGTTTTAGATAGTAATTGGGGAGAAGAGAAGCTTATGATGATATTTTTAATAAAAATTCCACTCAGTTATGACGTATACTTCCTCCTTCCCCAAACTAAGCTTACCTTGAATGGACAAAAAAGTTAAATTATATGCCTAAATAGAGCACATTTCAAGAATACAAAACATACTGCAGGTAACCTCACAGAAACAGATAGAGTAATACTATACGAAATGTCATGTACGATATTATCTAATTTTTATTTCTAAAAAAACTTAGTAAATCATTAGGAAATCAGAATGTTACTTATCAGTGTGATTGCACGAAAACAAGTATTTATACACAGCTCCATTAATGTACGTAGATGATTTAGGAACTAATTACTCATTATTTAAGTTAAATTGTGATTGGTAAGCGGAATTCAGGACGAAAGTTCCATCTTATTTGGGACTCGCCGGCTGAATGCAGCTGCCTCTCAAGTTCATACTGAGAACTACTCATTGGTAACTTTCTTTCTTCGATCAAGTTTGTTTATGAAAACAAAAAAAATGTAGACTTATAGTAAATTAAATGGAATTATAGAAGAACGGCTCACTCTTTCATGATCATCGGATATGTTACTATAGACCAACAACTGGAACTGTACTAATCACAGAAATATTCATGTTGTAAGTTTATTTCCGCTTTCTATCATCAGTAAACCGAGTAGGTTATCAATTGTAGTAATCCCAGTTTCATTAAAATTTCTAATTATTCAGATATTTATGGATGTCTGAAAAATAAAAATAGACTTATTGTTTGAGTTGGATTGTGTGTAGCAAGCGGAATCAAGGACGCGCGTTTCTTTCTGCTGAATGTACCTGCATCATAATGCTGATGTTCACAGCGGGACTCGAACTCTGTCCGCTTCGTACCAAATGCCACCTGTGTTCATCACTAGGCTACTGAGTCCAGACAGTCACACTTGTGCAACGAGTATGTGTACATAATTAGGAATGCATTTGGATTCTGCTTGGCAGCCACAATTTAACTCAAACAATACTTGTGAACTATCGATATAAAGAAGAATTGCGCTCAGGATGTACGTATAGCAACAGAGATTAATCAATTTTAATTCTTGACAAATCAACGAAAAGATCGAAATATATTTTCAGTAAAAATAGACTTAGTTAACTTTTACTTAAATAACAATAATAAATACGTCCTTAATATTTTATAATTTACTAGTTACGTTTATATTATTGATAACTTTCATCATAATAACCTGAACTTTTTTGTGTAGGCATAATTTCTTTATTGTTACTATCCTAATGATGATGTCATTCATTGGCACGTTTGAATGATTATTACGTTTTCGATTATTGCAACTTTTATTTTTTTAATTTATTTATCAAAAAAAAAAAACAGAAAGAGAAAATATTAAATTACATAATGAATCAAACTAATTTTTGATGAGTTGATTAAATAGAGTTTTCTGTTCTTTTCTTTTCTTTTTTTTTTACTTGACTACTTACTATTATTTATAGTTTTGTCATAATCTTTATTCATCTGTCTGTCTATCTAATATGAGTTAGGTTACCTGTCTATCTATACACAAATTATATTTATCTATAAGTGTGTACTTTTCATATTTGTTAGTTATGATAATATTTAAATTGATTATGTTATTGTTCTTATTGGTAATAATAATAATAATAATAATAATAATAATAATAATGGTAATAGTAATAATAATACATTATTAATCATACATAGTAAAAGCATCAATATCTCTATGTTTCACGTGATACATCAATAGACTGTGTGTAAGTAAAAAAAAAAAGAAAACTAGTGTATGCTTAGTATGTGTATGCTTTGGTACTTTATTGCTTATGAGTTTGTTTGTGTCAGTCGAATTTCAATAAAATTTCGATAATTTATTAATATGCATTCATTATATTGTGTGGTTGATATTATTAAAACAATAATCATTATCATTCATTATTAACATTTATAGTCTGACAAACAAGTATTTAATTCAGTTAAATGAAATAAAAAATTTTGTTAAATGTTACTAACCAATTGACTGATTTCTTGATATCATTCACATTGACATCATCATCATTGTTAATATCAAATTAGAGATTAACTGAATTCATTATCATTGAACAATTAAGAAAATGAATTACTTTGATCTTTATTAAATAACTAATCAGGTAATTGAATTCATAATGAATATTTTAAATTTATTTTAATTATTATGAATATATAATGTATTCTTATTAAAGTAATATGAATAAGAGAAATATGAATGAGTCGAATACATTGATTATATATGAATGAATGAATGAATGTTATGGAGATGGTTAAGTTTCAGTTCGATATCATAAGTTGACCTGAATTAAATAACCACTGAATACCATGATCTACTGAACAGCTATTTTCTCCTAAGTATCCAACTCATTAAAAGTTTACATCTACTATACGACCTCTAGAATTCAATAATTTTTACAACATTCAATTACAATAAATATCATTTCACTACTTAATAATTTCAGAGGATAATTATTGGAGCTATAGTAAGAAGACACTACCTGATGAGTTCGACTTTGTCGGATGTAACAAAGTCACTTATTGTTAGTTAAAGTTAAAGTTAACCTAATATAACAAGACCTGAGTGAAGTAAGAAACCATTAAGTGACGGCAGAGCGGTATAACAGTTAGGCGTCAGCTTGGGAGCCTGAATGAGTTAGGCTCACTTCCCTGTTGACTTCGTGTGTAAGAACCACTGGTGAATTCCATAGTAGGATGAGTCGGCTCTCAGCTGTTAGTTACTGATCTTTATTGGTTAACTTACTCACGTTAATTCGTGATACCAAATTCAAAATACATGATTATCTACATTGGAACATTAGGAAAACTAAATTAACAGCAAAATATTTCTTCCCGATTAACTTCTCATCAGAGTCCGACAATCAGATATATATATATATATTTATTAAATACACAATTCATCACCAATTAATTGGTGGTAAATCATCACAACAATAAAAATAATAATAGTAAAATGCGATGCTGAAATCTGGTAATAATGATAAATGATTACATAATAATAAAGATCAAAAAATAAAATAAGATTTGACTTACGAATTAGTTAGCTGTTTGTAGTGATTATGTGACCATAGAAAGCGGCGAATGTATATCTCAATTAAAAAATCAATCAATTACCCGAAATAATTACATTAAAATAAAGTTGAGGGTAGGTTTTGAATAAATTTACTGATTAACAGAAATATTGGAAAACATTAAAATTCTCATAAGTATCGAAATTTAAGGTAAAATTGAGTCTGAAATCAATTCTATGGCTAGGGCCAACAGGAGATCAGTACTAGTACTTTTTGAATACTTTTATCAGGTACTTCTCAGAAAGGGTGCCCCCTATGTTTGTAGGAAGTGACATCTGAAAGTAAAAAGTGAATAAAATGGAATCTACTTTGAATGCTGAATAAACACCAATATGCTGACCTGTGTCCACTAAATTTACTAAAATTGAATATTTTATTGTTCTACTTTGTTCCATTTCGACTCATGAAGGATGATGTTCTAAATACAGTGATAGATTCGCATCTTAATGTAAGATCACTGAAAACAAATAACTTATTCCTTCACCTGAATTTAACTTTAAGCCCTCAAACCATCGTTATAAAATAAGCTATCTTAATCCTTAACTGACTATTTGTATCATCAAGTAGTATTATTGTTACTCACTACCAATTAAATAGTATTGATTTGTGCATCCAAATGTTAATTATTACATTGGCTGTGAGCAGCAGTTATGAACTAATTTAAACAAAATACGTAGATATTGAGTATCATATTGATGTTAATAAGTGAACTATTGACAGTGTACTTTGGTAGATAACTGATAAGCTATATTTACCTAGGTGAAGTTTGTTGACGCAAAGAATTTCGAAATGGGATATATTGTGGCTCTTAATATTTGCAAATAGCATGGATGAAACTTAAAGTTGTGCTAAATGATTTTTTTCACTATACAACTATAAATTCATATAAGTTGTGTTGCTGGCTAACAGAGAAATCTACTAAAAATTTTATATATTTAAAACTATTTATTAATATTATTTTATAAAATTACTTACACACAGATTTCATAATGAGAGTACAATCAATTTTTCAGAGTTTGTTATATCACGATGTTCTTGGATAACTGTACTTCTTCAAAGTCGATAATCAACAATGAGATAGATTACAAAAATTTGATATAGTAAAGGTTTTATGTTGGATAACTTATGTGATCGATAAGATAGTATATTGTAAAGTCACAAAATACAATAAATCATCTACTAAGTACTGTTTTTACAGTTATTCTGTAATGAAACTCTCCTCAGTTGAATCAATTATTTTATTTAACCTAATCATGAACAAATATTAGAAGCTGACGTTACGTTTTCGATATTTACTGAATAGGTTTTGTTTAATACTTTCTGTTATACTGATGCAATTTTGATGGATAAGTGGTGAATATTAGGGTACTCTTGTTGTTCAAGATCTCACTTCATCCTGCAACAGTTCTTGATGAACACTTTAATGAACAAGCACATACGAACAGGTAAATTTAACTCAACTTAACACGGCGTTTGAAAAACACGAAAGATTTATCAGTACTTGAGCTGTAATCTTAAATCAAAATAGCACTCCTATATACAGCACTCAATCGCTGGCTTCATAAACCGGATGTAAGTGAACATTGAACATTGAAATCGTTGTAGATAGCCTCAGTATTGTTAACTGGGCATATTAAGTAACTAAATGATACATGTGGGTTGACATTTTAATATGATGACCATAGAAAACCATATAATTACGGTATGCTGCATCTTATTCACGTAGAATCAATTTCAATTAGAATGAAGACACTTTCAATACAAATCAAAACTGATAATCCATATTGTTTTAATCATTTATTATTTTAAATAACACAATAGCAAATTAGATTGTCTTAACTACATTATTATTTTGATAAATAGACGAGGATTCACTATCTGTTGTATGTTGTTGAACATCATAAGTCAGTGAATGTCAAGTGATAAATTGGTTTATCTAACTGATAGCAAATTTGGTTTAATTATAGTCAATGAATTTATAAATACATCAGATACTCATTAAATGTTAACAAAGAACGCTGAATACATTATATGTTGTACATCTTACTATGTACATAATACGTAATATGCACAGAATACTAAACATTAATTAAACACTTACTAATAATCTTATGGGACAATGAGTATAAATGAAGGGTCGTTATAACTTTTTTTCGATTAATTAGGATATATATGTGTAATTTTAAGCTACTTTGTATTGCCATTATTCAAAAACACTTGTCTACAACAGTTACAAGAAAACTAAAAGTAGCAAAACTAAGTTATCTATAAAATTTGCAATCCATTCAGATAGATATCAAGAAATATGTACTGCATATTTCCAGTAGTTGCATGTAACTATTGTAGTTAAGTTGAAAATAAAGACCATAGTTACAGCATTTACAATTAAGTTACAGTCCTTAGATAACTCCTGTATTCTGTTATGTCCTAAAAAAAGGCTGAACTAAATATTCAACACTAATTCTAACTAACGTCAGTAACTAATAAATAAGCAATTCTTCACATGTTGTAGAGTTAGTCAACTTTCTCATGTACTAATTGAATTATTCAAAAATTATAGTTATCTGAATAATTTCATAAAACAGACGCATCATTTTAGTGTCGTTGAGTTCTCTGTGGTAGATAGTTCGTTTACTCATATTTCATCATTATTCTCTACAACATTTTATGAAATGTATTAAATGTTATATCGTGATATTTAAAAGTACAAATATCATTAAATTTCTACAAATAGTTACTATAGAATAAATAAAGTTTAATTATTTTCACATAATTTTTAATGAAATTAAATTTCTTATTTTTCGAAACTCATCAACAATTTTTGAAATTTAAAATACGCATGGTTCAATGTATTTTTGTACATTAATACTTAGTACTAATTTAAAAATGCAAAAAAAGAAAGAAAAAAAACGAACACAATTGATTTTCATGTCTCACTTAAACACAAAAAAAATTGTTGTTTCGAGTAATTTTTTTGTAAAATTTTTTTTTGTATTAAAAACATTTTACGTTAGTTACTTACCAAAAAAAATTACTTTTGAAATTTTTGTTTTATTAAATTTCATTTATTCGATCAATTTACATTTTTTAATTTTTAACTTTTATACTTTACAATTTAAATAAATCAATTTCGACATTTTAATGTACCGATTTCATTTTCATGAATTACATATTTGTGAAAAAACAAATACATGCTGTTTAGTGAATGAGATGCTAAATAAGAAATAAAAGAAAGGATCAATTTATTTTGTAAGTAGTTTTTGTTGATGTTGTTATTCACAATGTTTTTCATCAATGTTCAATAAATTTATCTCTTTCATCACATTTAGTTGTTTTGATGATTCATTTAGTTAGTAAATTTAACACAATAAGGTGTGATTTACATTAAGTAACTTATATACAGCAATCGGATTTATGTGAAACTGTTTTCAATACACTAGAAGTTTGTAAAGCTCATTCTGATATGCTGTATGAAATCAAATGTATTATGAAATGAAATCTTAGTTGAAAATTATGATTTTGTATACATGATTTCACTGAATTAACAACTGAAACCGGCCAAAAGTGCTGAGGGAAATTCGCTTATTAAACCACTATAACATCACGAGTAACCTCAACTTTCGTTACTGTTTCCAATATTTAACCGGATAATATTTGGTTTCTCGTTAACGATTCAGCTGATTTAAATAATCTTGAATTCAATGGAAAGTAAAAAATAACTAAGTCACTCATTGCACCTTCTAAATAGCTGTAGAGAATTGTCGATTGCTAAGATTGAGCTGAAAGGTAGGTTGAATAAATGAAGTGACTAAATTTATAAATTGTTGATTATTGATCGACTTCATGTCTTTTTAGTCTTTGGTGTCCAAAAAATTCTGTACATCAAGTGTAGGTAAAGCCAACAGTTTAAATGATTTAGTATTGTAAACAAAACCTTTTGATGAAGTAAACAGGAACTGCTGTTTATCTAGGTCTAGTGCTACTTAACACTCCATAACATTGGATACATGAAGTCTAAATTAAACTAAAATTGCATTTTTCGTCCAAGCATGTATCACTCAATTATGTTAGTTGAGACGAGTGCTAACTAACACGAAATGCAGATTCACTGTTTTTTGACAAACACTTTTAATTACTAGACAAATGAAATGCAAACTACAATTTACTACTGTGGTGGATGCTACTCAAAACATCTTCCATAAATAGTAGGTTTTGAAACGTCGCGTGAAAGGGAAAACAGTAAGCAGCATGCAAGGTAAATTATAAGATGACAAGGAGCGAAATCTGATCAAAGTAAATTAGAGAAACGAAGACAACCAAGGGAAGCAGACCTACAGCTAACCGTGATCGACGAACGCCAACGATGTGCAAATATACAGTTGAAAGTAATGTATATACAATTTATGACGTTCTCTATTTTCATTGAAAATATGTACCTGATTGGGTGTAGCTCAGCTGATAAAATGTCCCACTAATTTCAATTATTTCCTGGATTTTCGAATTGTCGTTAACCAAGACGCTTAGAGAATCATGAATTATCATTATCATATATTTTAAAAGATTCAGTTTACTTTGCACATTCGTAAAGTATCTTCTAGTCTAATTACTTCAACTTCATTTTACAAAGCGATAACTATGGTAAATTTCAAGTAAGAAGTCATTAATTTATAGTCAATCATTAAAATGAATAGGTCAGTAGACTTGTACTACAACATGTACAAATGTCCATTGTTTGATGCGTTTTAGTGGTTATTTAGATGTAGACACGATGCTTTAAATCAATTTACGATTAGACAGATTTTTGAAGATTAAGTGAACTTTAATGAATCCACATTCCCATCAAAAAAATTGATTGATTATCTGTGTTTGTTTTATAATGGCCAAGTTATATAACAAACATTTGACATGATTTATTTAATATTTTACAAAAATAGAATACTCACTTCTTACGTGAGCATCGTAAAACAGCAAACTCTAAAATGTCAATCGACTTTAATTTGAACTCATCAGTGCTCTTTTTACTGTACTAAAATGTATATATTGTTGAAAGGCACACAATGAGCTCTTTATAATTTTGTAATACTGTTCACCTAAGAAATTTAAAATAGCTCAGATGTACGAAGACTTGTTCTCTGAACTTTGTTGTCAGAAACAACTGTTTATTTCTCAAACAAAACGTGCATTACATAGTTACTGTAAAAATGATTCCGCTGACAAGCAGTATAATTAAGGTCAAATCATATGAGCGATAATTTTAGCCGGGTCTTACATTTATCGATCCAGAGTCCTATCTCAAATGTACTACTTTTGCTGCCTATTCCTTTCAATGGCAACATTTTAATTGATATTTGCCTTCGAGTGACATGATTTATAATGAAAGTAAGCAAACCATCTTTCTGTTTTTATTGAATTAGTGGTGTGGTGGTGTAGGTGGGAGACGGTTCATAATGGCCATCTGATGGCTGAAAGTAGAGTATAATAACCACTAATTTACTACTACATCTAACCCTTTGCCTCATGAAGTAATTAACTTTCTTACCATAAACCCTTGTTTAGTAGTATAAGATTAGTTGTGTACCCTATTTCAACAAATGAATAAATAACGATATTCACGTGTATGAGCACTACAATCCGATGTAACTAGATTTCAATTTAGAAAAATCTATCACATCTAGAACATATGTAAATTACTCGTAACCAGTAGTTTATTGTAATGCAATCCACATTATCTGGATACACTCACAAGTATTAGGTATTTTAAATGCTTCAAATGTAGTAAATGTAAAACATACATTAATCCATTCTCATGGCTTTTTTCATACTGTTTGAGATATTGTATTAACAAAAAAGTTCTTTTCCTTCCATAAAAGTTATGTTTGTAATTATTATTTCATAGGAAGCACTTGTATCTACAAAAACATAAACACGCCTTGCTGATGAGTGCAAGTTGATATAATACCCAAGTTAAAAATTCTCATGTCAATTATCCTTAACCAATCAATACTCGATGTGTATATTTTTAAAGAAAAAGAGAAATAATGAACTCACGTTAATAAGAAATATTGTTTTCATTTTATCAATAGTACTAGTATTACTGAATACTATAAAAGTCATTACAGTAAGAGATTCTTAGCGCCATTCTCACCATATCACAATAAATCTTGATGTAACATACTTCCATGTAGTAATAACTCCAAAGAAATACATTTTTATGAATGTTTTTAATCATCATTCAGTAGTTGTATTTTATTTTTGATTGAATATAATTAATCAGGTTTCCTTAGAAATCTAACATGTTTTACGACATGTTACAGAGAAAGGAGGAGTGTGTTCATTAGAAACTAATTCATAATCAAAAAAATATAAACTCACAGTAATATGTTTTACCACCTTCAATTCATAATATAACTTGTGTGTTCTATTTAAGTAATTAATTCATTAAAAATGAAAAATTCAAGTATTGTTCAACAAAAATATACATAAACAGGTTTTTTTTTGTAACTACGTTAAAATAATTACATGTTTTAAGACTTATTCATTCCACTGTTTTTGTAGAAAAATATGCTATTTAAACAATTCTGATCTAATTTAAGAACGTTGGCATTTATAAATTTTAAGTTATTTTATAGTTTGAATTAACTTAAAAGTGTTGCATTTAAAAGTAACTGGAAGATTTTAAGTGGAATAATGTTTTACAGTGGAGTTAATTAATTTGAAAAATCTCTATTATCTTACATTTTTCAACTGGAAATTCTAGAATAATCGATGTAATTCTTTAAAAAAAGGTGTACATGGAATTAATGTTAGGTAGTTGGAGGTACTTAGTAAGAAACCTTATTTGACCTAATTTTGTGCTTAGTTAATGTTTATTAAGGAGTATGATACTTAATGTTAGATTATTATGTATTCTTTAAATATTTACAATTCTTAATATTTGCTTCAGTTTTCTCCATTCAACGTTATATTAAGTTGCCTATTATGCCTAACTAAATGATTATTAATGAATTAAGTTCACTTGTTGCTTTCGTTATAGATTGGTGTTTGTTAGGTACAAATGTAAATCAGAGGGCACTGAACAGATGTTTCGTCCAAGTATAAAATTCCTCATTTGTGGATATCCTCGATTTAGACTCGTCGGTAATGAGACAGTTATCACCGACAATGGATAGTTGTTGAGCTATATCACTAACTATCGGAAATTAGAATTTCACGGTTGGATACTGATCTTCTGGTGCAGAGTGTCAAGTGTTTACCATGAAAATTATGGTTTGGACTCCCTGGAGTAATTATGTGTGCACAATTCTGAGGAGTTTCATTTTGTGGTTAATTTTGTCGAAGATTGACTGCAAAACTCATCTATGTTAACTTATTAAAAAATCGACTTTAGTAGCTTCACTCAGTTAGTATCACAATTGAAATCTTTTCATCTATAAGATATCGAGTAAGCATGAGACAACATGAAATTGGTTGCCTTAAAAGTACCGTAATAATAAAAGCCTTTATAAAATTTGGTATGTTCATAAGTGATTGATATAATTTATTTTTCAAAACACTTCATTACCTAATACTGTTCATACTAATGTTTTCCTGGTAAAAACAATAATATCCTAATCAATCATTTAGCTGCGGTTTTTCGCACACTAATGTAAAACATGCAGTTTAAATGGAAATACTAAACTGATACAACTTTAATAGTTTAAGTTGCATAATGAAAATCAGGTTGTTTTCTTTTTTGTAAAAATATTTGGCGCAATAATGAAAAGTAATTTTGATAACTGAACTGTGAAAACGAAAAAATCAATCCATCAAATAATCCGTTTGTAAATGTTTTTACTAATTACTTCTTTAGTCTAGCAATCGGAATAAAAAGGTATAATTGCAATATTTTGTCATATTTTAACAGATCAAATAAACTATATTGTAAGTAAGTCACTGAAAGATTTTCGAATTGGAATTAAATGTCATGAGGTAACCTGAGTTAGATAAATACTGAAAACTAAGAATCAATGAATACCTCTTTTACCTTAGTGCAGAACTCGATAATTGTCAGGTTTCATTGTTACTTATTAGGATTAAATAGATATTACTCGTTAAATGTGGTTAACTGGCTGCAATCGAATAAATGAAATGTCGAATTTTACCCACTAACATAGTATTATCACGAAACTTTGAACTTATGAATTTCGATATTGTGTTGGGTTGTCATACGAACTCCAGCAGATTTCTTCAATTTAAATATTTAATTCGTGTGGAAACCTTTTGTCAGGATCGAATTATTTTCACATTCAGTTGAAATTTCAAAACATCCGTCTCATAATTAAGTTGGATTCTGAATAAAAAGGAATTCAGTATTCAGTTTATAGCCACTTTGAAACTTATCACATGGATGATTCTGAATTTAGTTGAAAAGGTTACACAGACTAATAAATACTAATAAAGGTTAATTCATCACAAGCTTTAGTTTCAATGAATATGAAATTCAAATTGTTGTATATTCATTTAATCATTTATGCCAAACTAAAGTGTACTACAAATTAACTGGTCCTGATTCAGTGATTAGTCGATGTTTTGTTAATTTATAATCTACAATACTTAGTTCTTCAGTTTGAATGATTATTCTATGAAGGAATTCTAAAAGTAAATTAATTAGATTAGATGAATTATATTAAATGGCAATTAAATATTATTGATTTTGTAATCTGAATATATACAAATCAATAAATTAATGAATTATGTTTTAGTCAGGTATTTCATTATTATTACACGGGTTATTTCATGTAATATCATATAAACAGTTAGCATTCTTAGCATACTGATTGTAATAATAATAATAATAATTTATTATTTTATAACTGTGTAATATTTAAGACAGAAATACATTAACCCAAATAAATGATCAGTATTTATTTAATGTTTTTTTTTTGTTGAAATCTAACCTAAATTTTTAATCTCTATGAAATGATATCATCAATGTTCAATGTTATAGAAAAAAAATACATTTCAACTATACGGTTATTACTAATGATTATTTAAACAGATTGATGTGATTTTCGAAAAATATTAAATAGTTCTTGTCGCCAATATTCTACGCTAAAATGTTAGTAATTTATGCAGGTTTATTCCTTTTTGTAAATTATTATTACTATTATTATTATTACCATTTGATAATCTATTCAAAAAGAATTCTATGGTGTTTGAAGATAGTTTTTTAACAACTATATGAAGTTGGTGATAAGGTCAGGAATGTTTGAGAATTAAACAAACAGCTGGTTAGATTACATTAAAATCTACGTGACTGTGGATAATTTAAACAATCAGCTGAATAATACTAATTGAGAGAATATTGATTACTACACACAAAAGACTTTGACATGTGCTTATTTATATCTAAATAACCAAAGTGTTTGATAACTTAATTTTTCTTAGGGTTTCACTTAAAATGTAATTTTTTTACAGCTGATTTAATCTAAAGTTTAAAGTGTTCAATAAACGTTAGTTATTATAATGAAAAAACAAATTCAAATTATTCTCAAATGCAACCAACGTCAGTAAAAGAAATAGCACCATGTTGTATAGCAATCTGAAATTTGTAAAGACTGTAATTTGTAACTGAATATTTCATTGACGACGATTATCAGGAAGCACTTTTACGGAATTTATATGAACTACGACCATTCTAATATTGTGTGCATATTTAAATATATTTTTAGATAAAGAATTGTCTGTGACATAAGATGTCACGGAATATTGAGCTTCCATGTACAAATTAACAAAATAATTTACCACATTAAATTTAATGCAGTTTTAGTTTCACAAGTTCTAAGATTGGGACGAATATAAAATACTACTGTTTATAATATAAGTAGATTATTTAGGTATTCATACATTAGGAAAAGTCCTGCAGTGCATTTATTTTAAGGAGTCAAATTAATAATTTCCCCCAAAATAATCTTGCGATTTTATATACGATTTTCAGCCAATGTTTAGAGAGTCATTATCACTTTTCACTGTGGTTTGGGATTTGTTAAAAATATAATTTAGAGTGTTGAGGCTTAAACCCACCTTATACTTGAATTCCTTCAGCGTATAAGCAAATATATTTTGTACAGGATTTATTGTCAATTGAGTAGAGTTAAAGTTGTGGATTATTTAATACAAACCTCGAAGTTTAATGAGAATGCGTTAGACAAGTATTATGCAAGACCTAAGTTCCTTTACTGATAGAGTCAAGTGTATTTCTTGCATCGTAGTAAATTCACAACATGATGTATGTTGTCAGCATGTTACCTATTCGATTTTCAATTTAAAAGATAATTGCAAAGTTTAAATGTTTTTTCCAATCTGTAAAATCTCAAGTAACTTTGTGTCCTAAATGTAAAACATAGTTTTAATAAATTCATTAATATATGATTAAAATATTTTACTTTATTCTCATCATATTATCTTTCCAATACGTTTTTGTACAACTTGCTGATTAGTCACGATAGATTAGCCCATAGTTTTATAGCCATAACGAATACACATAAAGAATATAAGCATGATCATTAGATTATGATATTCATATTTAGGTTCTAATCTTTGTTCATCTGTTACGAATAACGTATGTACATGAAAATAATTCTGTAATATAATTTAAGTTCTTTTTAACCTGTTAATATTTACTCACATTCCTTGATAAATTTGGGAATAAAGAAAATATGTTACTACTGAACACTGTTTTGTATGTATTTAGATGATGAGTGTCCAATAAATATAAGAAAAAAATATGAAAAATACTCAAGACTTAATTTGAACCAATAGGTTTTCTGAGAATTTTCATGAACATCTGAAAGACTAAATTGAACTGTTAGGGGTCGAAACAATCTATAATTCTGTAACATTTCCATGGACTTCAGAAATCTTGGGGTACTAGTAAATATATGAAATACATACAAATTTTTTTTAAATAATCTAACTTTAACTGTATATTCTTCATTACGTTTCAAGAACTTAAGTGTCAACGTTTGCAGGGACTGATACAATGACTAGATTCTTTTTTATTAACGTTATATATACTGAAGTTATCACAAAGTAATAGCAATGCACAAAGTGTGTATTATTTTAGGTTAAATAAAGCCGATTATAGGTTAGTACTACAAGTTAAATCTTTCTGATTAGACAATTATCCATTTTCAATCTGAATGCTTATAAAAGTGTGACTTGAAGTAGTTTTCATGAAGTAGTCTTTGAGATTCAATAATAAAATGTAGAAATTATGCATTTTAATAAAAAGAACTGGTAAATGCGACAAACTATTAGAAAAAATAAACACACTGAGTACCGTTTAAATACAGATACTGTTTATTATGTTACTTAATTGCAGAAGAACTGTAAAGTCCCTCATCATCTAGATTTCTTACCATTTGACACTCATTTATCAAACGAACGTTCAATCTTTTGATAGCTAATGCTACTTGATGGGCTGAATCCTATTCCACCTAGTTTTCCATTTTGCAGCAGTTAAGATTAAGGTATTCAGACTGGATCTAGATGAAAACACTGACAAAACACTGAAGTGATCAATGTCATGTTGGTCATGCCGTTTGGTTTAGAAAAAATTTTATCTGTCATAACATTTGTTATTACTAGGTAATCACTCAGTGGATATATCTTTCCTACAAGAGTTCATAACCTTGAATCCATTCCTTTGGGTAGCATCATTTATGTCAAGATTGTAGATGCTTCTTGCTAGAAACGTATGTCCAATCATTAACTATCAAGATCATAGTGAGCAGAATTTTACCAGCACAAACTACTAGGCAAAGTATCATTGTCTTTCACTTACTGATCAATTGATGCTCAAGGTTTAGTCATCTGTTTATGATTTGATTTTCTAAATCTAATGTATATTTCCAAAATATTCACATTTATTGTGTTTACAAAAAGTAGTTTGGATACTCTACACGATGTTTATTTGAATATAACAGTTGTCTTTTCAATCAACAAATTTTGTTTAGATGAAATTAACAGCAATAAAACCCTTTCATGTCATTGATTACGTTATGTATATTGAATAAAGGTTTAGACTGTATTTATATTCATAGCTCTTTCTATCTCTTAACGTCTTATTATGTTCTTTATGTACTAGCAATACATTACTCATATTTCGTTGTTCATCAGTGTTTTAGTGATATTTTGTTACATATGATGTTCTTTGAAAACTTTCTATAAATCATTTATGGCAATAAAAGTATCACTTGTTAATATGATGGCAATGCACATGCACTTCAACAACTAAACAATCAAAAGTTCGACTACATCTATATTAAAGGTCATTCGTATCTATGATACTATGGTTATATTCGGTACAATTGTTTTGTTTTACGTTGAGTGAATATCTCAGCATTGAGAACACTTGTCCGTGGTACGTTCGTCGGTTACCTCAAAATTAAAAGTCTTTCTTCATTGGTGAGTGCCAACAAATGTGAAATTTAGGTCAGTGTGCTTGGACAATAAATATTTTTGTTAAATTCGTACTAAGATACTTAAAATTTAGCCTACGAATTTCTATTTTCAACCTAATCGATTTTGATGTAGAATGGTGAGGTATGTGTATTAACACAGCTTGTTTTCTTCCTCCACAGTTAGTCATTTTGAAAACTGGAGTTTTTCCAAGCAATCGATTGTGTAAAAATATATCAATAAAACTGATATGTACATACTGCTAATTGAAATTTTCAATTTGAGTAGCTACTCAAAAACATTTTACTGTCGATCATGCATTTAATCTATAGTTCAATAAAAAAGTATCCATAGGTCTATATTTCTGATTCCGGCCAAATCGTGATGTTTTACCTAACTTCAGTTAATGTTAGTAATAGGAAACTGCTACAGTCTTAACTTAGTTGAATTCAAATGATCACGTCTTCCTTCTGAAGAATTCTGTAGAATCTCACAATATGTAATAGATTGGTTAAATTTAGTGATAGAAGTCACTGTTTGTCACATTAATGGCTTAAAGAATAAGTACTGGCCATGAAGGCTGAATATTTTAGAATTAATCGCTGACTGAGTTTCAGATACTAATAACAGCTGTTCAGTTCACCAAGATTTTTGACAGTTGTCTAACTAATGTCAGTGAATGGTGTATAATCCAGGTTTTTCACCTTGCTTAAGTAATAAATGTGAATTGTTTATTTTTATCCTGGTATTAAGCAATTATTAGTCTATTACTTAATTACTCTATATGTAAATTAGTTGATAGGCGTTGTTTGGCACAATGTTGCATTGGTGATTGATAGATGATCAACTGTTTATAACATCTAAGTTTTATTGGAGTATCATCCCAGTCAAATTGCATCTGTAATTGTATTCCTGAGTGAGGAATATATCAAGCGCTATATATACGTCAGTGTTCTGAATATTGACTGATATACTAAAATATGTCAATAAACAATTCGTATGCATTTATCCATTTTTGGCTGATTAACTTAATCTAACAGATCACATATAATGTTCCCTTTTTATGCAGCCACTTAGACTAATAGCTAAACTTTAACCTGATCAGTAAAATGTCATCATTCTCTAAAATTAGTATACTTTCTACTTCATAATATGTAATTATTAATTTAAGATTTAATTATTTTACAGTCTATGAATGCCTATTTTCTAGTTTCATATAAAGTTGTATTATATTTAGAAGATAGAGGTATCACTTTCTGTTTAATGTGATCATTCTGTAGGTAAGTTGAGATTTGAACAGAAAGATTTACAAATTGATAGTTTTGTAAAATAAATTCGTATTTATTCACTTAAATAACATTAATTATTCATGTTTAACTACAAGAACATTTATCACTTAATGACTCTAAATGGATTATTTCAGATCTAAATACATAAAATTAATTGTTTGTTGTTTATTAAAGTGTTATAATTTCATTTTTACCAACATAATGTCTTACTTAACTCAACTAGTTAAACAAAATTGGCACTATTTACAAAATATTATTACTATGGTGATTGTAACTAGTTAAATGATTAATTGAATACTAACTATTTGAAAATACCTCTTTTGCATTGACATACAAACATTAATAATCCTTACATAATTTCTATAATTATGTTTTGGAATTTCTTTTGTTTTAATTATGTGTATATTAAATTCGAATAATTTATGTTCTCCAGAATCAATGTTCAATACATTTGTAAAAATGAAAATAACTCAAATGTATTCAACGAATCTATTTCAGATCTAAATTAATTGATTCAATAAAATACCTACAAATAAAGTAACAAGAAGACTAACGTACACACTTACACTAATCACAATCAAAATTAAATTGATTAGCCTTTCTTTACTAATTTGCATATGGAATAACCCACTGAATATATATATATATATATATATATATATATATATATATATATATATATGAAATGTGCATAGATGAAGAGCATAAAACATGACCGCATTTGACCGATTAGACTAAGAATAACTTTGTGTTGAATTTTATTGGATAACAATAAAGTATTTGATATTGATTTTCATTCTCTTGAAAGCTTATAACACAATCCTCGAATACTTGATTCATTATATTTGTGAAGTATAGAAATAAGTCTAACTGGCATAAAAGTAAAATGATGATATCTTAGACATTTCAAAAGAACTGTACAGACCATACTGACGTTGGCAATGTTTGAATGAAAGTTGTTATAATTATTGAAGGTTTTGATAAATAACTAATTATTGATACTATTAAATAATTATTATAGAAGAAAAGAAAACAAAATGAATATTCATGTTTTTCCAAAAATTCTTTTTCCACATAATAATCATTGTAGACCATCACCAACACTATTATCACAAACGTCAACAATGACAACAGAACCTCATCAAAAAGAGGAAATAACAATTGAAAATTTGGATAAAACTCATTTAGACACAAGTAAAGAAGATGATACACTATTTGAATTATCAAAAGTTAGTGATGGTGAAATTGGCTCTAAAGATAAACTACAATCTTCATTATCTCAAAATTCAATTGATACTCAGCCTATAAACGATTACGATAAATTACAGGATGGCACTAATACAGCAGGTAAGCATAAAATACTTAATATTTATACAACTAAACATTGGTTTGTGAAGTACATATTGTATTATTTTCGTTCTCTACTTCGTCAAAGTTTAATAACTAACCTCATTGTTTATGACTGTTGAAAATATTTATCATATCTATGTATTGAATGTTATAGAGTGATACTAGTTCTGGTACTATTTATATGTGGAAAGCACCAAATTCAATTTTGTCTTTGTTTGACACGGTCAAGTATACTTTGGATTAAATTTAAGATGTCGAAATTGCCTTGTGAGTAAGATGAATTTAGACATTCGACGTGTCTCACGTTTAGCTTTCCAATCACTTTAACTTTATAAAGTTGTGATGCCCAGATACAAATAAGCTCATTTGATTGATGAAAGTTCGGTTCTATAGAAATATTGGTATTTCTAGCCTATCCAGTCACAACTTTTCAAAACCGGGTAGACGTAGAGGCCTTTAAATGGCAGAAGCTGTAGTTATAGGTGTTACTAGGCTAAACTATGCATATGAAAGATATTCTATCATCCTTTTACTACTACGCATAATCATATATCCAAATCAATAAATTATGAAATGATCTAATTTGACCAGTATAAGTATAGTTTGTAACTTCATTTCAGTTACATAAATTTATCTTATACAAGTAACATTTCCACTGTTTTTACCATACAAAAATATTGTTAATATTACTATTCATGCCATTTGAACACCACAGACCTCATTTTTAAATATTATCTGATTCGTATTATTTTGATTAATATGCTATTTTAAACTAAACATTTGCCCTCCTTATAACTTCTTGTTTTAGTTTTAATAATTTAGTAAAGATGATTAATTTAACTACCATCCATCCTATTTTAGAAGTTCATATTTATTTCATATCACTCATCACATTGCTCAGTCACTGGCTAGACACTCAAACTAACCATAATCTTTTTACCTTATGTAATCATTATCATATGATATATATGACTTCATGATAATTCTTGTAATTACGGAAAACATTTACAAATGGATGTTAACACTCTTATTCTACTCACAACCCTAAATAACATATTCTCAGCAGATTTGGCTGTTCATGGACTATGGTTATTGAACCTGAAATGAATTTATTCATTATTGTTGCATTTAAATATAGAAAAGCATGATGAATTGTCTGTTGCGCTTTTAGAATGAAGAAATCAGTTGAATTAAGTTGTATTTCCCAAAAACATAGATATGAATGATGCATTGTTTGATGTAGCAGTTTGGAAAATGCAAAAATATGATTTCAGTTACGTAATAATGATAAACTGACTTGTCACTTCTCTAATGTTAATTAAATGTTAGCTGATGCTTTTACAAACTGTGAAAGTAACTATATCCTATCAATAAAGTAGCATTTTTATTTGAGCTTTCTCACCAATATGCTACACTAAGCTGATCAGATGGTACAGAAAATCTAAAAACCGCTTAACATTTAAGTATACTTCATGAAACTTACAGTCGCTTAGCTTATTCGCTAAAATAGCTGCTATAATTCTATATGCACTAAAAAGTAAGCAAATATAGAAATCACTTCATTTTTAGTGTTCACTGTGTCCAACAGTAACAATTTATGGTGAAAACATAGTGAGAATGCGTATTGTAAACATAGTTTTTCCTCCATTGTGCTTGACCCAACTTAAACATTTATCGCTTTAAATTTACTCGTAATTAGAGATAATAATATCAAGTAATAAAAACAACTTTCTAGATTTATCACACAGAACTAATACTCTTGATTGACCTAAATGGTAAAAGCAATAGATGGTTATTCTTTTATACTTATTTTGATAGAGATTGGCATGATGTATTGTTTCATAAACAATACATAAGGTACATAAGGAGACAGCGGTAGTTCTTCGTTATCTTCTCTGTCCTTTGCAAAGTATTCGAGTACGACAATGATGTCTGCATAGAAACATTGTCTTAATAAGTTACCATTTAAGTAAACTGTAGTGGAGAGTATGACTGATTAGGTTAGTTGATAACGTATAACTAGTTTTTCGTTGAGAAATTATTAATAGTATAATTGTTTTTTCAATCGGTGAGTCCTCTTTATACATTTGAATCCCTTAACTTAAAGACGTAATTGATGTAAACGTGTAGTGTATTTTAATACATTTAGATTAGTTTAATCAAACAACTGGTTGTCATGATATTATATTTAAAGCTGAGCAAAGGTTAATCAAATCAATAAATAATAATATTAACTTAAAAGGTAAAATATGTTAGTATGTTAGAAAATTATCGCGAACTATTTGTAATAACCAAATCATACTCAATAATATCAGAGTAGGCTTAGTTTGAGTCGTTTTCGCAGCTGATGATCTGGCTTTTCTAGTGTCTATGTTCGTTGCAATGTATTTCTGACAATTTCAGTATGAAAACTTTAAGATCAGTCCTACAGCCTACTTCTATTGTCATGTTAACAATAGTAAAGCACGTTTATTCACATTCATTGCTTATCCAAAATTGTGAATCGGAAACCACGTCACTATACATTTTAATGACCATAAATACATGGATTCCCATTAGGATACGTGTGCACAGACACTCTATGTTAAAACAGAGAACTTTTTTGAAAATAAGTAATTATAACTATATCCGACTCACTAAAAACAACAGGAAATCATCATAGGATGGTGTCCTTTCTGTTATCATATGTGATTGTAGGTAGTCGACAGAAAGTTTAGACCTATGTTCTGGGTTGTTTGGTACTTATCAGCAATCCATATCAGCAATCTTGGGGGGATGTACCTTTCCGAGTGGGTTTGAAGCTGAATCACTCAGTTATTAAGCCAACGATCGGTATCACATAGCTTTTTGGGCTACGAATAACCTATTACATGACCATAATGTAGACAGTGACTATTCACCGAAAAGTTAACCAAGGAATAAAGTAGTATCTTTTATTTGATGTCTGATTTCAGTACAGGTATAAATCAGTTATTTTATTATTCACTAAGCTAAATCTCTCTTTGTTAGCTTAACGAGAATATTGTAATTTGTGTCGTTATAAATGTAACTAGTTGAAAAATAGCTTGGTATTCATTACTGGGCTTAACTATTTCATTTAGTCACTTTAAATGTATCAATTCTTTATAGAATGCAATGATGGAGGTAAGTATTCCATTGTTTATTAATGCACATTCATATTGTAATGAATGTAATAAGTACGTAATAAAACATATTCTCAAGTTAATGAAAAATACGCTTCAAGAGATTTATATTCAATCTTTACTTATGAGACCACTTCAGTCATATTTAAATACACATATACTTACATTTACTTTTTTTAAAAATAGCATGTCTTTCTTTTAAGTGATGTATTTGTATAAAATGTACAAAAGCTTGTGTAGCAATCATATGAGTAGAAATACATTGATTTCTCTCAATTAGACTAGAATAGACATGTTTAGTGAAAGTGGCCATTTTTCACTTCTGAAAAGGCCATTACTAAAACAAAATAGTTGTCTAATGCTTCACTGTTTTCAATGGTTGTTTAATCCAAATCATTTAGTGATAGCTAACTGAAATTAAATAACTTTCACAATACTTGGTTAGTGACAGGTTACTTGCCAATGTATTTATGTAATACTGTTAAAGTACTAATCAGTACAACTCATGGATAAATATATTTTTGTTAATTTTCTCTAAATTACTAAGTTATGTAACCGTACCAAAAACAAAATTAGTTACAAATTAATCAATAATATTTAGTCTATCAGTGTATTTCTTTCTAATTTTTACAAACAGACTATTCAATTTAGTATTAAGTGTTATCAATTTAACATACATTCTGTACACTATTTTATTCTTATGCTTCTTTCCTATGGCTAATATAATCTATTTATTTATTAGGTATAAAATACTCACTACCTTTTTTTTCTCATCAATATCAAATGTTCAATAATGACTGTCTAATTATCAATCAAGTTGTTTGAATGATTGTAGAGGACAAAAAATTATTGTCTAAATGTAAAATAATCATTTATAATTGAAGGAATTTAAGTGAAGTTAATAGTTAGATTTTGATATTCAACAACGAATAATATATTACTGTTAAACCTTATATGACATAAGTTATGGTATATTGATTTACTTTTTCATATATTTAATGTTTTAATTAACTAATTATCATAATGTAGGCGGAATATTTGAAGTGATATATTTCAGTGTATACAGTAGCAAATTGTATAATTTTGTGAATATGCCATCTGTCGACACAATATTAAAGCATGAAAGTTTCATTCATTGTGTGGATGTTAGATATAGAGGGGGGAAGGAATAAGTATCACTGTATAGATTAGAAAACTATAGAATATATTTAAAAAGAAGAAGAATGCTGTCATAATGTTAGCATGTATAAATCGGTAAAAACTACAAATCAACCTAACATTTTTTTGAAAAAAATAGTAGTCATCTTGTAGCCTCTTCGTATATCGTTTAACAAGTATGATTGATATAAGATATTACATGTTATTATATGCTTAAATCAAAGGAATTTCAATAGAGAGTGCCAAATTTCAATTGGCAATTTATCAAAGGTTCAAAATTGCATAATCTTAGTTATACTGTAGAAGTATGCCTAAAGTATTTCCAAAAGCATTTCTATCAATAATATCGTTTAAATCATAACATTAGATTTATAGAATAGAGAAATAATGATTAATCAGGCTATAAAACATAATACTGAGTTGCGGTTATTTTATGAAATTTGGTTTTTATTTTGATATTTGTACTCTGCACAACATGTTCATATCTGTCGGGGTTTAAACTAGTTATCACTATTGACACTGTATGACTTATTGTGCTATATCAAATATTGGTAGAAGTTAGAATCCTACGATTGAAAACCTGCTCAGTTATACCTATGATGAAGCCTACACCACAAAACCTGAATGTATTATTTAGGTTTGGTTCCACAGTGAAGTCAAGGGTGAGCACTGATGACGAGTCCAACACTAGAAATTTACGCCTTATCAGGTTTTTTTGATCTTCACTGATACCTTATCGGGATCGATCTTTAAAGAATACAAGAAACAAACTAGCTTAAGTAAATAAAAAGTATTTAGTGGCTTAACTGATGGTTTTCTATTTAGTTTTTATTTAAAATTTGTACTATTTTGATAAAAATAACTGAGAAATTCATCGAAAACAACCATTTAGAAACAAGACCATAAGTATAAATTGGCATAACTAATGTGAAGTGACTAAACAACTCATTTCTACGCGAAACATATAATGACAATGTAGTTAGGAACAATAATAAAATCCTGACACTCAAGCATTCAGCTAACTGAAAGCAATTTAGTCAAACGGACTTACCTGAACAACAACTTTTTTTACCATATTCATCATTAATTATATATTATTGTAGACTTGTTATAACAGATTCATTATGTATGTGTTTACATAATGTATTCACAAGCTTCTAATAAAGGCTTTCAACTCGATGCTAAGCTATTCACTTTAAACTCTATTTCAGAAGGTAAGCAGTGCATTTTATTTCCACTTCAGTTATTAGGATCCATTCAAGTAAGGTAGGCTGATGTCAGTAGGGATAAAAACTGTGTAAAAAATGTCATAAGGAACTGTTTAAAAATATTTGCATGATATTTTTTCGAACATGCACAAGTTAAGTATCTATTAAATTAGGCTTCTATGGTAGAATAACTATTAGTTTGCATAGACTGGTATCTACTGATATAATTCAAGCGAGGCTAAAATTAATGTCTAAACAATTTCATTCATAACGTTAGAAATTTCGTCACATTTTGTTACATTCATTGTCTTCACAGTTGACAGAATGAATATTTAGATAAATTGAAAACAAGCTTTTATTACCTAGAGAGTATCCTGTTGATGTGTCTAATGCTGGAAACTAATTCCCTATGTGATGTCATTTATTAACATAATCATTTCCTAAACTTTACCGCATATAAAAGATTAAATATTGTACTGATGCTTAAACTTAGACCTTAATTTGACCACTTAGCAAAGTAGTTCTACGTTTTGGTATAAAGCTAGTTGAATTATATGTAGTCTATGTCACTTATATGGTCACCATTCATTAATTGCTTTTCCTTGTTATTTTAGCTATTTTTATAATGAATAAAACCGTGTAAACCAAACATAATTAGATGATAATTTCAGCTTAGATGACAACTTTATTAGTTACTGAAATTCACATAGACTGAGAGAAAAAAGTCATGACTAATGGTGATGTCTAAATATTACATTATATCAGAAATTGGCTCCATTCGGAATTGTGACATTATTTACTAATTTAGTTGTTATAATTATTAAACATTCATAACAATATTCGAAGATTCTAGATTGGATACCACATTGCGGATATATAGATTGCTAAAACGTCTCATGCTAGGACAAAACAACGGTACATTGTACTCTCTCTTTTACAGTAATATTCCTCTACATCATCCCCTTAGATAATCATGTAAGCTTTAAGTTGGATTGTGATTTGTAGGTATATGGAGGCGATCCTCCCAGGATGCATATATGGCAATAGACGCTAACCAGTTTCAAGTCCATGGGTAATCAACGAAAAAATTCAAACTCATCCTAATTATATAACCATTGTTAAATTTAAACTTGTTATTTTGGGTATTCTGCGTTTAATTTCAGACAATATTACCAAAACTCAAAATTTGTTTTATTATTGTATACAGTAAACTTTTATAAATACTGGATTCTTTATGTATTTTTCTTCGAACGATTCATTAGTTTTACTCATAATAAAAAAAAAATTTGCTAACAGTAAACTACTCAAATCTTGCAACTAAAGATAGTAGGTCCTTGATTGAGCATTTATCAGTGATTGATTGTAGCCTTGCGTATAACTGATCTTTGTCGTCTTCGTGGCCGTCGTTGGTGGGAGCATAGCATTGGATGACGTTCATTGTAATCTCCTCCTTCTTTGTCTTGAAGGATGCTTTAATGATCCTAGATCCATGAGGTTCCCATCCTATAAAAGCTTTTTATGCTACTTGAGACAACATTAGTGCTACTCCTTGTGTGTGTAAGGCCTTTTCTTCTTTGTGACCGGAGTATAAAAGCGCTTCTCCTAAAGATAATCTTTGCTGTTGAGCTTGTAGCCAATGGGTTTCACTTATTCCAAGTAACTTCAGGTTGTATCTTTTCATTTCTTCAGCTATTTGCATGCTTCTCCCTGTCTTCCACATCGTGGGGATATTCCATGCACCTATTTAATGGTTGCTCTAGTTGTCATAATCAATATCGTCCTCGTGGCTTCCGAAGAAACTCAACTTTCACGGTGACGCATCATAACAGACCTTCCAACTGCCAGGGCAGAGTTTAATTGGTTATAATGGTTTTAACTTGTTAGCGTTTTTTAGCAAGGTTGCTGTTTTACGAGATGCGGTTGCTAACATTATGCCTAACCCTTCTTCTTTATCCGGGCTTGGGACCGACAGCGACCCTAGAGAGACTGCAGACAGAGTTAAGATAGCAATTTAATTTATCATTGTATTTAGCCTCATGAATTTATAATGTTGACTAAACAAACCTTTATTATGTTAATATAGTAGTAATAGCTAAACATAATCTTTACATACCTTATGAAAACATTCTTCTAATGCATAGACTATATCATGGTTTAAATAGCACAAACGACTGTTTCTTTTCTTGCATTGGCTTGTTAAATGATAGACAATGTGCATTTTGTAATGTTAACGTTAATTTTCATAAGAAATATTATAAAGTATGATTAAATTGTTTAAAATAATGAAGAGAATCAACAATATACAAGAAATCAAACTAATACTGACATGATTAATTAGGTTGACAGTTCAATTATCAAGTATTTTCTTTCAATGAATACAAACTATTCAGTCAAGTTGAGTAAAACTTTCACATGAGAAGTAAAATTATCAAAATATTAAGTAATTTTTGTCCTTACTATTGGATTTGTACTTTTACAAAATATGATTGACAGAAGAAATTTGTTTTGTTATTTATAAGATGCATGAATGCAGTGTGTTTCTTCTACAATATGTAACTTAGTGATAGACATAGTTACTGTGAATCAAATTTATTAATCAAAGTTGAGTAATGCCTTTTATCAGTAGAATAAGTATAAACGATTAAATATATTCATTATTTTGTGTGAATATTGATACTTCCGTAATGATTCTATGATAAGTATGTTTAAATTAATGAACAACAAGATTTATTATATAAGCAATTACATTCTAAATATGATTAGGTTAACATTTGAACATTTGAAACGGTCAGTCATTTTTGTCAAATAGTCTTAATAAATTTATCTGATAGAGATAAAAATCATATTTACATGAATATAAGAACTGATTTATTCAATTCAATTATTCAACACAAAAACAGACATAGTGTAGCTTAGGGTAGAATAATCAAACGATTCAGTAATACATTATGCAGCTAAATGTACACGTGGAAAAGACTATCTAAAGATTAGCTTAATTGTACAACTTTATTGAAATGTAGTATTTCATAATACACAAGCTTCTAGCTGACAGAAATAAGCAATGTATTTAGTGCTTGCATTTTATAATAGAAAATATATCATAGTGTCACATGACACTTCAATTAGTGACAAATAAATGAATTTATTAATTTTTATGGAACATTAAAATTTAGATGTCATTTAACAATGTAGCTATTAAATTTCTCCCAATTCAACTTTCTAAGTTAATGACTGAAAAAAGTAACGTTATTAAATGATTCATTGTATCCACTGTGACTTAGATACTAGCAGTTGTTTAAAAGAGTCAAATAATTTGTGCTAGAACATTACCTATGATTGTTATTTCTATCAAAACATTTAAATGAAAAATTCATCGAAAGCTATACTCTTATTTTAGGATCTTTTAATATGGATTGGTATTTCTTAATCTCTACTTTTCATGCCTTATTATCAGATAATACATCAGTACCTGATTCAAAACTAAAAACAAGTGTTGGACCACTGAAAAAGATCATACGATCATCAATTACAGAAACTGAAGAGGTTAAAGAAAAGTCGGTTAAATCTTACTTTGATACTGTTTCATCAGCTGGATATCCAACATCACCACCAGATTTTTCGGATTATGTTAAAACACGTGTAACAAATAAATATCCAAGTTATTCATCATCATGCAGTTCATATCAGTATCATCACCATGTTGAAAATTTACCTAAAAAAGCTGATGAACATAACGGTAATCATGATAATGTGGCTTCACATAAAGTTATAACTACAGTTACTAAAATTACACCAGAGAGTACAATGCCACAAACAAATAGTTATGAAAGTATATCAAGACCACAAATAAGTGTTCCTATTAAAATACGACGTATGCCACAAGATGTACGAGTAATTCATGCATCAAATACAAATTCATTGAATCGATTAGATGAATTTAAGCGAAATTGTGAAAGAACAACAAAACAATGGGAACAAATTATCAATACAAAGAATGGTAATAAATTAACAGAAGAAATAATGTTTCATAGAATCGCTGAATTAGAGTCTAATGTTAAAGAGGCCGAAAAGTAAGTGAGTTTTTTAAATAGCTTTTTGAATAAATTATTTAATGTAAAATTTTTAATATGAGTCAATTTACAGTGCATATGTCACAGATTGATGTTGGTGGGTTAGCACTTCAAACAAGGGAACACTAGACAGCTATTGCGTCTAAGTATGAAACTTTTCAGAAGTGCGTATCCTATATTTTTTCCCTTGGGGCTTCGGGTTGTGGAATGTCTTACCATATATTGAAGCTTAGACTTTTCGAGAGGGAGATGGTTATCATTGATGACACTGATTGGCTATCAGGATTTATCACAAACTGACAGAAGTGGGAATTCTACAATTGGATGCCAACCCAGCGGTGTGGAGAGTTAGGCATTCTCCGATCTGAAGCTTCTGGAGCAGAATCTACATTATACACTGGTAAGTAGTCCTATGCTTGGAGGAGACAGCTACTTAGTGCATCCTGATTTTTATTGGTACCCTACCAACATCAATCTGTGAAGAATCCAATGACTTAGAACTTATTATCAATCTCTACAAACCACCTTAATTAAAGTGTATATCGAATTGTACTGTATTGTTAGTTGATCAGTAAATTATCGTAATCTATAAGAGGTTAATGCAGTTCAGAGATAAAACTAATGCATAAATCTACTCATTTTCACTAAATGTTTAATTCTAATAGTTGTGCTATTTTCTGTATTGTGTTATACATTTTAAAACATTCAGTGATATTAACTGCTGAAGCATATACATGTAGAACGTAGTTTAAGTATGTAATCTGCTAGAAAAGAACTAAAAGATTTTGCTTCATTTCATAGTTGTTTCATATTATTATTATTAATTTTTCTAAATGACAATTATTATGCAATAAAAAGACAAAAACTCTTATAAAACGAATAGTAACATAAGTGAATTTAACGATTACATCACAAAAGAGTTTACATAAATTACATTCATACTTGAAAAGTATTAATTACTATACAATAAATACAAGTAAGTATACACAAAATTCAATATTTAAATTTATGTAGAAATCATGTATGTACTACATTTTAACTAATATTTATGTAAATTTTAATTTGAGTTCACTAATTCACTAAGTAGGTGTATAACACAAGGTATTGTCAGTAATTACGTAATGATTAAAAATTCTTTCAATTCAGCTTACTATTGTAAGGATAATAATGCTAACACAACGTACAAGTTTCATCAATTATGCTTCTTATTTGTATTGGAAATGGATTAACTGAAATCAAGTGATTGATAAATGTCTCTATTTCATTGTTTCTCTTTATTTTAGGAAATTATTTGAGATACTTTACGTAGCTTGTCCGATATAGTTCTCTTTCAGACAACTGCATTAAAAATAAAATGTTTAGGTGAATTATTGCTTTGAAGAAATGTTTCCCTGATCTAATTGTATCTTCAAATAGCTTAAGAACAAGTATTTTTAAGTAGAAACATATAACATCTTATTTAAGTTGAATCGTGACCGGCAAGTGGAATCCAGGACGTGTCGAACACCACCGCATTCACAACTAGACACCTGAGAATATAAAAATTCATCCTAACACCAATGCGCCCGTTGAACAAGTGTGACTGTCTGGACTTAGCAGTCTAGTAGTAAACTCGGTGGCATTCGACACAAAACAGACTCAGTTCGAGTCGTACTGTGAATATCAACATTCGGATACAGGTACATCTAGCCGACGAGTCCCAAGTGGTACGAAACGCGCGTTCTGGATTCCAATTGCCAGTCACCATCCAACTTAAATAATACTTATGAATAATTGTTTTATTGAGGCAATCTGCTCAGGATGTACATGTAGCAACAGAGACTGACCAGCTTCAGTCTATAACAAATCAATCGGAATATACAAATTTATCCTAATATAACATCTAATTAGATTTTGTTGACTATTCTTATGCCTCGATTAAATCTACTGTCGTGATAAGGTGGTCAGGCTTATAAATAGTGATGATTGAAACCATTTGTATTAACTAGGATGAAACATAACTATTGCAAGCAGGTCACCCGAAAGGCAGTGGTACTGTTAACTGACTTATCTTGATATTGTAAATATTTAGGCTACCAGTAAAACAATTTTCTCAATTTAGTTAGTGAGTTGAGCTGAATGGTAAAGCATCTTTGTTCTCTTAATTAAGTTAGACCTGTGATCCGCTATAAACAGTAAATATCACATACTACAGACCATATTCATTTTCTTGTGTGACGTCTTCAGCTCATTGCTGCGCAATACACTCGACTCAGTTTCCGTATAGCTGTCGTCGCTACCGACTGGGATTGGACGTCTAGATACAGGCCTTACTGAAGTTGTCATACAATTACTGAGCTGCCTGATTTTGGAAGTCTACTGTGACAGTTGGTTTCGGAGAGTTATTTATTGATTGCTTCAAAAGACCTATTAAAAACCTGAATAAATAGGCCTTAAGTTTAGAATTGTTTCGGATCTTACGTAACTTTCATATTTTTGGTTTTGAATATTTCATTGAAGAGCGACGTATTAGTTCACTGGACGAAACGTTAAAATGTTCTCATTTTCATCTGTAACGATTCTTCAAATATAATTTACTTGTAATATTTAATAGGAAAAAGTAGTTGTTAAGAAATTTCGATTAAGCTTCTTCTTTCTTGAACTTCCGTTGTCTAACATGTTACATTCTGCATAAACATATAAAGACGAAAAAAGTAAATTAAAAACCGACATTCTGTGATTCCGATGCTAACAGTTTAAGATCGTGAAAACTTTATAAGATAATAGTTAATGTTAGTTATTAAAACCATACAAATGTAATGTTAACAAATTTTGGGATGTTATTTTTGTATCACAAATTGGCCTAAACTAGACGACCATTGATCATCAGTAATCACTGGACAGCTATTTCGTTGTGATATGGAACTTTTTGGCATTGCACATCCATGAGACCATCAGGGACAAACGTCTCTCGACAATTCCTAGAGTTCTAGTAATAAGACTCGACCAATGGAGTTCAACGTTTTTCAGTGCGAGACAGTTACCCTTTAATGGCAATAAACGAGGTCTCACAGACGCATCACGAATTGACTAAATTAGGAATATCAACCGTTGGGAGCCGATTTAGTGGTCTAATGGTAAAGCTTTCGCCTTGAAGCCAAAGGTCACAGGGTTCAATTTCTGATAGAGTTGTGGGTACGTACTGCTGAAGGGTCCCATACTTGGATGAAACAGCTGTCCAGTGGATACTGATAACCAGTAGTGGTTTAATTCAGACCTATTCGTCATATCATATTAGTATTCAACAAACTCCACATAACCCGAATAAAACCATGAAATAATGTTTGCTACAATCTTGTCTAGTTCGAAGATAAGTAGACGTTGGATTGAAAGTTGCCTTATATATGTGTATATATATACATAACTAAACACTGGTTATTCATAAAAGTTATTGATTAATAAGATATGCAAAATCTAGAAACTGCTATGGTAGACATGACTCATATGGCCAAACTCGACTGTTAGATAGTCATGGAAGCCTTAATCAGAATAAACTATTCACACCATTCTAAACCAGGATCAATGCCCTCTTCCCCCAAAGTCTAGTGGTTTATTAAAGACTAATTATAATATGCCTCTCCCGTGGAAATATTCCGTAAAAGATGAAATATGCATATGTTCAAAAAATATTAAGCCTTAACCATAATCTGAAATGCAAGTAGAAAGTAGCAATTTATAACGAATTTTTGTGAGTGAAATTGAAATCTATGCAGAGTTTATTTTCATTTCATCAGAAAACTTACTTAAGTTATTTTCGCATTCTTTCGACTTAATTTCACAATGTATTTTATGTAAGTATTCGTCCAAGGTACAGTTGCAAATGACACCTTACTCAACTCCACACTGGTTCAGTATTATTCGTATAAACTACTGTTGATGAACCAATGAAGTATTTTTTGTGCACTAAGACCCTGTGAACATAGATCATGTTCGAATGTAATTCTTAAGGTTTTCAATTATCACTATATATTATTGTTCAATGTAGGATGTATATTTCTACTGGTGTAAACAGGGTGACAAGTGAAAGAACTTGCCCTAATTCTAAATTGGAATAAGTTAAAAAGGAATCCCATCTGGTGGACTTATTAAACCAATAATCAGTGCACTGAAAAAAATATAAATCTTGAGTTACTTGAATTTATAAACATCTGTCATTTTTTTACACATTCACAATTTAACACTTTTCTTAACAGTGCTTTAGTTTGTATACGAATTACAAGCTTGTCATCATTATTAGATTATGAAGACCTATTTGAGCTCCATATGATGTTTTCAGGTGGCCGCTGTAACCTTGAAACACCGTTCCTTAGTGGTTTGGCTGTGAAAGTTTAAGTTCACCTCTGTTACGACCTAAAAAATACTACGTAGGTATAATCGATGTGTAAAAAAAGACAAAGGAGATGCTGAAAATTTATGATACACCAAAATATAACAGGAAACTAAGTAATAATACACTTACTTTCATATTATCTTAGTTACATTGACTAATAGTCAATAAAGTATCGTACATGGACGATTTCATGAAAGACAGTAACTGATTTGACACTGAATCGATATAACAGATAGCTGTCGACTAAGTAAATACTATATAAATATTTATCGAACTTAAAACTAAGAATGTTAAATTACGATGTAATTTTGTGTTATCCTTCAGTCTTAATAATACACTTCTATGCAACTACAACACTTAATATAAAACCTAGTTAGGTAGTTGATAATTGATTATACTGAAAAAAGTTACCTTTCTGACGAAAAGTCGATTTTAAATTAACTCTATTGGTAAATACTGTAAATGGAACAAAGTGTTTTTCGTCATCGTATAGTACTCTTAAGTGAATATTCTTGTGTAACTGTACATGATGCTTAATCAATATTGTGTGTTCGATGTTTTTTCGAATAAACAAAATAATTTAATTGTTTGTAGACAATAAATAACTCAACACATATTTTGCAGTCCGTAAGTACATTGCTGAACAATTTAGTTAGTCATCTACAGTTTTCTACAATTCTTTATGAGTAAATTAAAAATGAATCTCATGAGGACAGATTTTTCAGGTAGCACATAGAAATTAAAGTAGCCCAAACGATATAACTTAATATACTGATTAGTTTATTTCATGACAGCTAAAAATGATCTATGTTTGTTCATGAACATTTTGTGCAACATTTAACATCAGGATTATAGTTGACAGGTTAATTCAATGTTGAATCTTCTTACTGTTTATCTCAAAAACCGTAAACCATCACTTGATCAGCTAAAACATTTTGTATTCTGAGCTGACTTCTTCGATGTAACATTATATCACAAGTTATATCAAAGTTAGATTGGTAATAGCGAATCAATTTAGGAGGCGTATAAATAATATATTGTAGGTGTCGAATATATAAATGACTGTCTGAATTCTATAACCAACTGGATAACATTATGGCGTTTGTAGAGCTAGAAGGTTATATCGGAATGCAAAAACTGGAATGTCTACGGTCTTTTGATCATGATAAAAGTTGTATGATTTCAACGAGTATTTTCAATCTCAATATAAATCCACCATCGGCTTTTTCAGATTTTAAATAGGCTATTGAAGCTTCTACACCAACCACTATACTAACGTAAAAATATTTTTGACACATAAACAATCGACTTAGGTATTAATAATTTGTATTGTAACTGGCAAGTGGAATCCAGGATGCACGTTTCGTTCTAATTGTTTGGACTCAGTAGTCTAGTAGTGAACGTGGTGGCATTCGACACAAAACAGACTCAGTTCGAGTCGTACTGTGAATATCAACATTCGGATACAGGTACATCTAGCCGACGAGTCCCAAGTAGTACGAAACGCGCGTTCTGGATTCCAAGTGCCAGTCACCATCCAACTTAAATAATACTTATGAATAATTGTTTTATTGAGGCAATCTGCTCAGGATGTACATGTAGCAACAGAGACTGACCAGCTTCAGTCTATAACAAATCAATCGGAATATACAAATTCGTCCTAAAATTGACTTAAGTATTAGTTGATTTTTTATATTCAAAACAAGAATGCAAAATTAGGCCTTACGTTTTAAATAAGAAAAGAGCAAGCTAACTGAGTATGCTAATGTCTACAATGATTGGTGATCTTCTTATATGAGTTTACATATCAGTAAAAATTATTAATAATATATATATGAGTGTTATCAATAGATGACACAGTTACATAATTTTAATATAGGTTACCAGTGGTTATTCAGACAGTGAATGCTAATTTGGAAATATCTAAGGAAAATTGTGAGTATACTTGATAATATCAACACAAGTTGCACTATAATCTTAATGCTGCATTATTCTCGTAGCTTCATTAAAATTCAATGTAGCTTATGATGTATGTTTGAACTCATCATATTAACTTTGTGATAGTTAGACATGATAGTTTCTATGTAACATGAAATTCAGTTTTACAGTTATCCAAAATACAATTCGAATTTACCATTCTATAAAAATATCTAAAAGAACTCGTCATATCTAACTATTTACTATGAACTGAATAGGTGGGAAATGTATATGGGTAATTCGGTAGACAATTTGCAGTTATTTATCATACTGATATGCATTTACTATCTACCTAATTAAATTCTGTTGGACTGAAGTAAGACAGAACCACTTTTACTAGTTCAGTGTACAACTACTTACTTTGTAACTAATTAATAAAACTTATAAGTTATTATTAGTATAATGGTAACATCATCACAGATGTTATATGAATGAATCTGTTGAATATTTTAAATCGTGTTATCAACTAAAATAATTCTGTTTTAAAATGTAAATTTTTCATATCACCACTAGTTATTGTGTATTTATTTATTATAATAGGAATATCTTTAAATGATCTTAAAATTGAGCTTATTCATATAAACAACATATTTTCTTTTTCAATATAATTTGGTATTTAACCAATGTATTGTTGTCAATTAAGTTTTCTATTTTTTCACTAATGAATAACAAAATATGCAAATCGAATAGATATTTAAACAAAAAAGGAAAATGTATACATCATCTAATAGCCATGTATGTATACAGTCTTTGCAGTTATTTCAATTTACTGATAACTTAATGAAATTATTGCAATATCATGTATAATGCCAACTAGTATCACATGTATTGTATAAAATATGCCAACAAAAAAGTGAAAATTGATAAAAGTAATTCAAAAATTGTTGCTTTCTATTCTATTCACATAATAAAGAATTCATTATTAAGTAGTTTGAATGAATTCTAGATTGTATTTATTCGCAAAAATGTAATTGCAAAATATGTTAATGTAAATAAAACCATTAAGTAATTACAACTTTATTAATATAATAGGCATTGAGTCTGCTTAAAGTTTTAGTAACTAGGCATTTGATGATAACAAAGTGAATGATTAAAAAACTTCTTGTATTTTGATCGAAGTTTACTTTTATTAGTATCCGATAAGTGTTCAAAAGTCAATAATCATATATCTAATATCGTTTATTTGACATTTAGAAAATTCTCAACATTGTTTAAATGATCTATGTAAAATGCAGAAATTTGAATGACAAATCTATTTCTTACAATATTGCATTTACTTTATTACTTCCCTTTTTTTTTAAAACACACTTTATCAACAGAGTATCATAACGGTTTCATAACAAATAAACATATTTATTATTAAGTGAATACGAATTTCTTTTTGAGAATGATCTTTGAACATACATAGATTAAATACTCTTATCTTTTACATTAAAACAGTTAATTAAACATAAGAAAAAATGAGTGGCATATATTTCAAAAACAAAGATGTTTGAACAAAGAATATTTTTCTCCATAAATACTCATCGAGTTCTACATTTATTAGTTCAAAGTTAATAGTTACAAAAATAACCAGTTCTGAGGCAAATATAACATTATTCGGATATCATGGATATTTGGATATAGAGTTTTTCTCCTTTTCGGTTTATTTATAAAATACAATTGTTAATGTTGAAATAATAACCATCATTATGTAACTTGTGAAACGTAAACGACAATTGAGATAAACAAGATTATTAATCAAATTTGTTTAGGTATCTCAGTATATGGGTGACATAGGGATGGGGTGGTAACAAAATACAATTAGATCAAGTGTTTATAGACAAAGGTCAAATCCTACTTGAAATCTGACCGAATGGGTAAGAGTTTGTAAAATGGAGTGAACGCTAATCAAAATTCGTCAAATAGTAACAATAACAATAATAGACATAATTACAATCAGTTCATTTGTTTGATCTTAAAGTGTTACAAAGTTAATAAAATTAGGAGAGAAGATTGAGTGATATTCAAATTCATTCTGTGTACTTTGATTAATAATAATAACAATAAATAATAATAACATGGAGATACACATTCAGAGGGAGAATACGTATGCATTAATCAAATGAAATCGTCATATGATTAAGGTGATCGGTTTAGTGGATCTTGCGTCGGCCATGGCAAGAGAAGGGGTTGAACATACTTCTTCTGTATGCACAGGTCTGGCTTCTTGACCCGTATAGCTATCGTCTCTGCTGTTTTAAAGACTTTGAGTCTAACTGATCTTGGTAGATAACTGTTTACACAAAATATTATTCTGAATGACTGGTTTATGCTAGCTACATGACCTGTTTGAATTAAGTGAGCTAGTATTGAACTGTTATTACTTCTGACAACTCCTTTGGTTAACCAGACCGGAAGGTACTCCCGTGCACGGAGGAGTAAATTCCTTGAGCATCTGCCAATGTAACTTGCTCCACACGAGCAGCTGGACTGTTAGATACAAAATGAAGTGGCAAACTTAGGTAATTTATCCTTCATTCTCGGTATCACCATGGGGCGGGTAGAAAACACCAGTTGTAGTTCTACAGAATTAAAAGTTCTCCGAATGGAGATGTGTAATTTCAAAGTTAGCATTTCGCTGGATGCGTCCCCTCTGAATGCTAGTCTTATAAAAAGCGGCTTTCTATCTACGGTCTGAAACCCCTGTCTATCTGTTTTCAAGAAAGCATGTTTACATATACACTTATAGGTTAGATATTCTCCCTAAAAGTTTTAAGCAGTGCTTTCATTTCTTCGTCAACCGCATCAGGAGAGCATATCGTTATTATTCTATAATGCAAGGCTTTCAATTAGTTCCGTTTATGTTGTATAGGTACAAAACTAAGGAAGTTTGTATATTGTCCTATCCATGTGGTTTTCTTGTTCAAGTTTCTTCTTAATGATATATATTCGTAAAATTTCATTAAGTAGAAATTAAAATTTCTAACGTTTCGCGGCTTAGTGCAAGTTGCTTCGTCAGCGAAATGAATAACCGAATATATTTTACAAATATATATTACTCATTTTATAAACAACCTATCTAATCCTCAATTTATTTAAAATTATCAAACTTAATCTAAGTAATGATACTTACAAATTAATTACACAGTTTAGATAGTAGATTTGAATGGATAATTACATAAATTAATAGACGAATGAACATAAGTTGGAAGCTGTAGTTCTTATTCTGGTTCACTAAATCTGTTATAAGCACTGCTCTACAACAAATAACTTTCAGTTTCTTAAGTTAAAATCTTATAAAATTTCTTAATAAATTATAACCTAAGAATGTTAAAAATGATGGATGGATGTAATACAGTTTGTTGAACTCGTTTTGTCCACAGATGTGTAGTTTAGTGGTTGTCATGTATATGTTCTTGCTTTATTTTGTGTTAACTTATTTTAGTAGAAATATATTATCTTCTGATTAAGATTATGAATTGTTGTAAAAGGGACAATATCACCCAAGACAGTGCACTTAGGTAGGTATTCTCGTTAGACAATGTTCCTTAATATTCATTAATATACCATCAGTTAGTTTACAATAACGACTTGTGTATCGTCGATTTCAAGTATCTTATCCCACTCATCATGAGACCTGAATTTTGTAAGTTCGATTCTAATTTCAAACATTACTTCAATTACATAATGCCTTTCCTATATTAACATACCTGCTGAGGTCAGTAGCATATTATGAATAAAAAAGAAGGCTATCATATTTGTAGTGTTTTGTTATTGTGCCGTTCTTTAGATCCTAATGAATTCATTATTTTCGGAACTTAAGTCAGTTTTTTAGATCTTTTTTTCAATTTTATCATTGGAACTAGTTAACAATATTTAACATACATTTTCAAATAAGTTGACAATTGAACTTCATGGATATTTTTACATTCCATTTTGATCAATATGTGATTTAGTTAAAATGAATACTTTAATGTTAATTCAAGACTTTGATCTTTAAACAGTTTTTTCCATTTATAAGTTTGAGTAAAGAAACAGTATTGATAGTGACAGAGTAAGATGAATGTACTTGTTTCATGGATTCTCGTTAGCTGCTTTATATTATTGGACAAAAAACTTAAAGTATATGCATACTTTGTATCACAGCGCAAAATCTTGAACTGATGTTACTGAGGAAGATTAAGGTCAGGAATTGCGTCATGCTGAATACATAGAGTCTGTTCAAATAACCTATTTGCAACTGATTATAGAAAGAATAACATTCCAGAGGCTTTCTGTTTATTGATTTTCCCAAAGAATATTGAAACATTAACTTCATATTCATTAATAATCAAATCCATAGCAGTTGTTTTGCTTAAAATGTATCATAATTTTAACCTCAGATCTTTTGCTTTCAACCAAATTTATCATTTATATTAATCGTAAAGTATACATAATGTCTATTGTAAGAGGTTCACAGACTTAAGTATTACTAAATATTTCATGATGTGAGTAGAAGCACCATAATATTTGGTATGTTCTCATCCATTTGTTTATTCTTTGGGGAGGTAAGAAGATAGTGTAATGTGATCTATGAAATATCTTGCTCTGAAATGATTTAAAACGTTTATGAATGAAGACAAACTGAGATAAATACTGTTGAAATGATTCTTAATAGATTTCTTGATTAGTTACTCATAAGGCATATGATTAAATGAAGTATTTTAAAATTTTGTATATTTTAATTGTCAGCTCATCATATATTGTTGCTTATATAGTGATTTCTATTATTGTTATGTAAATCTGTGAAATGCATCTACTTTATCATTTTTCATTAGTTTATTAAAGTTATTTGCCGCAGAAATTCGTGAAGTACGAGCAACCGCTGATTATTGGTCAAAGAAAACAACAAATTTAGAAAAATCATATCATAATCTACATGGAAAAGTCAAAGATTATCGATTAAATGCAAAACAAAGTGAAAATGAATATTTGAAAGCTATGGAAGAACGCGAATATTTTATACAAAGTGTAAGTTTATTGTTGTCTAATGAAGATTATTGAATTGTTTTTAATTATAACAAAAATCCAATTCTTATATAACAGTTCTGTATCAGTGTTTATATGGGTTTTATTAAAGCAGAATATTGTAAATAAATGAAAAACGAGTAAGAAAATTACTTATGACTCGTTTGAATTGACACTACTTCAGTGAAAATTTCCTTGTTAGAGAAATGTAAGAAACGTGAATGACGTATAGTTTCATGATGTGTTAAACTGTTTTATGTGGAGATCTTGAAGAGTGAATTTAGTCAATTATTCACTAATAATATCGAATAAAGATTGTATTGTATCGTCATTCTGACCTAGATAAAAAGTTGGATCACTGTTTTATGTTTAGATCTACATCTTACGGTTATGGAGGTCAGCAGGTGAGGGTGAGTTGGTGCTTACATTCAAATGTCTAGTAACATCTACTTTTAATGAAACTGATCTTTAAATGGTTACAGTATTATATCTTTGATGATTTGTAAACTTGTAATCCAATACTCATCATAGTTGTCCATAAGTGAAATAACAAACAGGAATTTATTTAAAACTCTAGAACACTTTTATTCTATAACATTTTCTGAAAGTAATTCATTATTTTACTGAAAAGAAAACCAAGGTGTGATTTACTCATATGGAGGTTTAGTTGTGCATTTTGAAGGATTCTGAAATTTCGTCTAAACTACAATTTTTGTGCCTTACAGATTCTCATTAACGATTAAATTGATGTTAACGATAATTATTTCTAACTCCAAACTGAATGTCCATAGTTTACCTACCTAATGAAACATCTTGGAATTTCAATAAAGAATCACTATGATTTATGCTATTCATTAAAAGTTAAACTTATTCAAAAACACTTTTTGATATCTAATTTACATTTTTTTTTAAAAATTTTAGGTCAGACTTTTTTGTAGGTATTGATTGTTTATCTGAATGAATTATTTATTATGCAACATAGCATTTCGAGTTCAATCATATACAACAATATTGTCTTTAGGTGAATCGTTCATTTTTGCAACCTCTACAACCTACTTAATAGATTAAAATAAAAAAAAAGGTTGTAAAGTATGTTTTGTACTTTTGTTTATCAAACGCTGTACACTTTAGTTTGAAAAGTCATTGAAGAAAGCATACTAGTTGAAAACACTTTTATCTCAACTTTACACTTCTATTTGTATAATTTATGTACAATGATCTTTAATGAATAAGAAGTCCATTTATGTAGGAAAGCATGATTTCCATTTTTGGAAGTGTAATTAGCACACGTGATAAGTACATATGTATATCAGTGAATAACATTTTAGAGAAAACATTATTCAAATCGTCATTGATACTGAAAATAAAAATTTAATATCAGTTTGTGCGTGAACAAATCTTCGTAAATTTATACTTCCGTCTTACACTTGCTAAGAGAATGGAAGTAAATAGATATGTTTTCTGATGAGCTAGATGGCTTTAGAATCACGTTGTAATAGTTGATACCAACTTGTTAATGTTGTTTGAGACTGTGTTTCGGATTATTCAATGGTCTAATTCTAAAGGTGGTAAACGTATATGATTGTAGACTGTAAATGAATATCATTTATTTAAATTTGGTTTCATTCAATGGTTTCAGCTTAAATCATTTGCATTATTCATTCACAACATCAACATAAGTCAGTTAATCATCTGTTTTAATTATGACTGGCATTCGGCAACGATATCGAATAACTGACAATAAAATGGTGTCACTAAACTGTTAAATGAGAGGTACATATGTCTTATCATATCTTTTTGAAGAGATTTTGAAGCATGATGATATTGGAGTATTTGTCAAGTTCCACTCGACCCAGCTTTCTATGTAATGGATGGATATTCCAAACTACATCATAGACAGCAAAAAACAACTTTACTTTGGTCTTTATACTTCAGAAACCATGTGTTAAAAATTACATTTTTTAAGATTCTATGTAAGTTCATCATTAGTATTAACAATGTCGTCTTTTGAAAGTGTAGCACTGAAGACAGGAACAGATGATATTACATCAGATACGTTTGACCACCTTAAGATGATGCTTCAATAATAATTCGGTTTGAGCAGGATTCATTTGCTTTATGCCACATTACTTTCAATAATTATTACTAGATGATAAATTCTGTATGAGGAATTCGTTGTGATGATGCAGTAATGTCACTTCTCTATAAATGAAAGAAACAGACGCAGATATTTTGAGTTAATGCTGAGATTCTTTTTACAGAGAATCGATTTTTCCTAGTTCTTTATCTGCAACGTATTTATTTTTCACTAACAGCTCATCCAAGAACTTCATTCAAAGCATGGATAACAGTAATAGGAGACATAAATTAATTCAATGCTAAAAGTCTAAAAGACTTTATGTTTAAATGTATTGGCTTTATATATTTGAACCTATATAATTGCTAGATTTACAACTTAATAGCATACTCTGTAGAATACAATTTACAAATTTTTATAATCAGAATGTTACAAATACTATATGCAACTGACTTCTTATTCTTTCCTACCAGAAATATACAACCTGATAGTATTCGCTGACAGTAATAAATATAGCCAAATGAAAACATGACACCAGTCCAAGAAGTCATTGACAATTGGGCTGAGACATGTTAATATATGCAGACTACATGGTTGGGGCCCTACGTGATGATCGTAACAAATGGTTAGAGACTTTAGGTGATATGGCTCAAAATCGTTGTCAATAGAGCAGGTGAATCCACTCCTTGACTTCCTTCAAACTCTTAGTTTTATTGAACTTATCATAATTTTATTTTTACTAGAATCATATTTTCTCAAATCTTATCTCCGATCTCTATATCTTTCCATTAGTACTTACCCTGTTACTACCTCCTCTACTCTTAGATTTAGTCCTGACAATTTAATCTTCAATTGAGGCAAGTGGCAACTTGAACTGATTTACGCATGTACCAAGTTCTGCGTTGTAACTGACTGACTAAATGAGTAATAAATATTTCTTTATAAAAAATATTACAACTGTAGAAATATCTTTTTGTTTCTTTTTATTAAATAACTAAATATTTAAGAAGAATTTTTTCAATCAAATGTAATTTACATGAATTCATTTATAATTTAGCTTCGTGAATCAGAAATAAGAGAACAAAATTTAGCAAATTTACTTCAACGCGTTGAAGATGAATATAATACATTATCAAGAGATATAAGAATTTTAGAAAGAGCACATGCTAAAAAAGATCGTCAATTACAAAATTTATTACTTGAAAAAAATGAACTTTCACGTAAAATTTTACATTTAGAATCAAATCTACATAAATTAAAACATCGAACAGAATACCCATATTTTCGAAAGTAGGTTATAATTTTATTGATCTTGTTAATATTTATATAGGTGTTATAAATTCAGTTGATGTTAGTCAGTTTTTTAATGGTACATATTTGTTCAACATCGTTAGTAGCTATAAACACTTAACATTAGTTACTAAAGTGTTGAAACTGGAACTTTAAGTGACATGAGACAGTAACATTGTATGTCATCATATTTGTGAGAGAGGTGAATACTAACAGTTGGGTTGTGAATTACTAAACCATAATCTTCATGAAATATCCATGATAAACATTTGAATGTAATAAAAATAAATTTGGATTACTTCTGTATATCACTTGAATATAAATAAGATTATGTCTCAAATAATATCAAACATTGGAGTTGAGTATTGTAGAGGTCGTTGAATTTAAATTTGAGTTCATTAATTGACATGAGTTAGAAAACCATTGATTACCAGAACGCACTAGGTATTTGTTTCACCAATGTATGGGACTCCTTATTAGTGAGGACGCAGGAACCCACCAAGGAATGGAGTGTGGAACCACTACATCTAGTGGCTAGCGTTTTATAGTTAGACTACTCAGCTTACTAGTGACTCGTTTTATGAGGCTATTTTTATAGTTGTAGTGAAGAGGCGTAGCCAACTCGTTTCACCCACATAGAGTGTAGGGCATTTACCCACTGATAGTAATAGATGAGCTCACGAAAATGCATTAGAGATTGACTGATGTTAGAAATATCAGTCATTGAATGTCAGCTGAGTAAAAACATGGAAGTTGTGTATCCGACTTAATTATAGAATAATAGGCGAGCACAACTAATAAGTTCAATGCTTGGACAATACAACCATTCAGTGATTCCTGGTTTTTAATTGTTTTCTAAAGCCGATAAATTCATGTTTTCAAATTTAAAAATTGTGATTTAAATCTTTGCATTATTGTCCACTACTGATACTGTCAATAATAGTACCAGTTAGTTTAATGGCTTGCAACTCATTATCTCTGATAGCAAACTTTTTTCATTCATGAAACTAGAACATGTTATAAACTTTCATAAATATATGTAGAGACCTTACTCGAGTAATGATAAATTTAATTTTCTTTTCTGATGTATGATTCCTCTCAGTATAATAGAATTAAATCCTTTATACCTACGATTGCTACATGCTTCTAGTTGACTGAAGAACACACCATGTCAGAAATAAATGGTCCTAGATGTTAAAACTACTATATCTGGGAAACATAGAGAGAAATAAGAATTAAGCCAGTGGTTCGTATGAAATGAATCCCATATTCTTTAATTTGAGTTTTAAATACTATTATTATCACCAAATATCTTTTAGAGTTTTTATACGCTAAAGCGTAAACTGATGGAAATTATTATCTGAAAAGTAATTTCTTACCTGTAATTCTTTAATTTGTATTTCACACTAACTTGTTCATTCTTCATAACCAAATTTTTACTTTACCATTTTCAATCAACTGATAGACAGCCATCTCAAACGGAAGAACCAATAAGTCGGTATCATACTCAACTTGGTGATGAATCTGAATATGTACTAAGCGATTTCGGGTCATTAGATAGAAACCATAAATCATACACTATGATTTCTACAATAGATAAAAGACAAAATAAAATTTCTTCAAGTGTTAATAATCAACATTTAAATGATTCTGACACGTGTACCCCACAAAAGTCAGACACAAATAAAGTCGGTGAATCAGTAGAAGTATTAGATGGTAAGAAACAAAGTTATCTGTTTAACAGAAATATATCGGATTCATTAACAGAAAATACTATTAATATTTCACGTGATATTAAAAATGAGCACACACTTGATGATGATCAAAATATCGATCTATCACCAACAATTGGAAACGATGAGCAAATTCATCATCAATCGGATCATTTAATACAACATCGATCAGCTGAAAAGAGCATGGATGATTTATCAGATACACTGGTAGATTTAAATAACTTGACACGACATGAAGATATGGAAATTGAGATACAACCAAGAGATTCAACAAATAATTTCAATAGAAAATGGAGTATTGCCTCAGACTACCAATATTCACCCATTCATCATAGTAAAACGCTTAAAAAAGATGCATTATCCACCGAGGATGATTCATTAAGGCACAGATCGCAGGTACAAGTTGTAATTGGACGATCATCATCAAATGAAAAGAAGCACAGAACACTACGTGCTAGCCATACACACAAAAAGTACTCGTATAGAAAAGGTACGTTTAAGAACTGAGAGAATGTTGTATGTATGATGTATATAGTTTTTAATGTGATCGCTGACCTTATCAATTATCCGCAGACTAATTAATCTTAATGCAGAAAACAAACAAACAAATTGATATATCGTTTTAAATAGACCTTATTCTGATTCATCAGTTAACCTGGCTTCAAATACAAAGAGTCTTCGTTTGCATGAAACGAAACGAATTAGTAAATCACTGTACATTTGCTCTCCATAGTTCATTGAGAGTTATTATTTTGTGTTGCGTTCTTCATGGTACTAAAGCGTTTTTCCAATTCACGACAGCATAAACATTTTTGTGTTAATAAAGTGATACCTAAAATTTATATTTATGATTATCCTACTATATTTTTAAAAGTAGTATGATTATTTTTTTTAAATAAAATGTAACAACGTGATTGTGCTGAAAGATGAATTTATCATTGCACATATCTTCTTCAGCGTTTAATATGTCTTAAACGAACCTTATTTCTTGTCTGATGAAACGAATATTGGTGATGCCCCAACGGCTGAACCTTGGATTCTCTGAAGTGATAACTAAAAACTCTACTTCATATAAATTACTATGTCGCACTGTTGGAATAAATACTTAAAAACATCCGTAATATATTTGCTATACTATTCGAAACTAGAAGACAGTTCACAAGATGTATCAGAGTTCATAATTATTGAATTTTACTTTTGGCATTTTGAATTATTTTATCTTTTTTCATTTCAGTTTATGATCAACCTGTATTGCCATCGGTATTTAGTGCCAGCAGCCTCCGATTTAATAGGCATCGTCCAGCATCTGTCTCTGGTTATTTAGATGAATGTGGACTAAACAGATCGTATGATTTATATCCTGTTCCATTATCAGCTAGACCAAGTACTAGTTTTGGACAATTACACGGTTCTAAACGTTATAAATCATTAGATAGAGGTTGTTATACTTCATGTCAAAACCTAAGTTCAAAGCCTTTCTCTACTATAAAAATGAATCGTCCGTTAAATCGACAACCACTTACTATTCATCCACATTCAGATCGTCGTTTAAGAGAACTGCAACATATGAATTATTTACGTCATGGTAATCGTGTAGATGGTGAATTTGAACGAACTTATATTCCACAAACATATTCATCACATCATTTGAAAATTCCAGAAAAGGTAATGTGATCTTAAAATCTGATTTATTAAAAATACACTATATTCAGGATAACTAAATAACAAATACATACAAGATAAACAAAACACATACTTTACCTAAGCAGTTTATTATGTTTTTATTATTTAGGGACATTTTTTCGTTGTGCCAGATGTGTTTTCTGTCCATTTTTTAAATTGTTTTCATGGATTAACTAGGCGTTTCCAATACTATCAATTGGATATTCTCCTTTCATAGAATGTAGAGCATTATGACTAAATTATTTGAGTACATAATTACCCCCTTCTTGAGGTTAGACTAATTGCTTCCAATATAAATTATTAAACAGTATTATATCATGGAAATTAACACAAATATCCAGAATAAGCCGAACATGTGTATTATCATTAAAAATTAGTTGCATTTATCCTACCAAACAAAATGGCTTATTCATGATGTAAGTGTAACAAGTAGGTTACGGTTGTTTTACTAAGTACCTCGAATATGATATAATAATTTTTAAAAACCTTTTGACTCCATGTAAACAAAGTATACATTTCGTCAGTATATCCTTCAGAATGTTTAAAATACTACTACCAAGTAGTAAGTAGTGATTTATATGAGCTTCGTATATGCTTCTTATATTGTTGAGATATGTCAAGAAATTTACTGATGTTGGAAATGTGAGTCACTTAAAGCTAATGGTTATACAAACAATATTAAACTAGAAAATCTGCTTTGATTACGCTGATGTTAATTACTTAACAGTTTAAGATTGACGCAGGACAAACGTTGGATGGGCACACAACGAAGGTCAATTAATTATCCCATCCATATTATCACAGTACAGGTAGGATTACACTTAACATTTAATAGGGTAGTGCAAGAATTACATTTGTTTATTTATTACTATTGTTTAGATTGAATTCTTATAATTTACATTTTCCAGCATAAATTATATAAATAAGTACTGTGTAAATACTGAATGCAACATGAATTTTAATAAACATTCACAAGTTAATTCGTAAATTTATTTTTCGAAAACTATTCAGCCGTATTATTTTAGTTTTGCTTATTACAACTTAAATGTATAGTTAAAATGTACTTAGATTTTCCCTGTTGATTTCTTATGAACCGAAGTTGATCAGTCACTTTTGCCATATGTGCATCCTGAGAAAATTACTTCAACATAGTGGTTATTCACAAGTACTGCTTATTTTTATTTGAATTCTAGAAAAAATACAATGAAATGTATCATTATTAAATGAAAATTTCTAAATTTCAGCTTAAACTTAAAATGTTAAATCTAGTCATGTCATCTGATCGTAATACGTTCGTATCTCTTGTTAAACTAAAGTTATCCCCAATTTTAAATATTCAGTGTGTTATAATAGTTGCTTATAGGCGTTTTTTGTTCATTCACTAAGTAAATGCCGTTTTGTTTCGACGGCTTGAGAATATTAACAGTTGTTTGCTGTAAAAATGTTTAATGTAAAATTGCACTAAATTCTAAATGCGAAACACAAATGTAATGAAAATTACAGCCTAAATTGTTTTTTCGGATGAAACTGGTACTATAAGTGAGACGTTCATTAAATTATCTAAGTGAACATTGGAAGTTTCCATTACACAGTTGCGGATAACCTAAATACACTTCATTGTGACAAAATATAGAAAACAATATGATCAAGAAGATTTATACTATCTACTTAATAATGATTATTTGTTAAAGCACTTTTTTAAATAAAACATAAGTAAAATAATGTTTGCAGTCAATGATAGGTTGAACATTTTAGTTTCGTACTTTTAATTTCCTCCATAAAACTTTTGTATATAGAAATATTATATCTTTACGAACTTCGATAACATAAATAACTACTTGAGTTGGATTGTGGTTGGCAAGCAGAGTCCAGGAATCCTATTTCATCCTATCCGGGAATCGTCAGCTGGATACACAATAGTCATAGTGTTGTTGTTTACACCCTGGCTTAAATTCAATTTGTTTTGTGCCATACACCGAGTAAAACTCAGGTACCTCCAGCTGACGAGTTCTAAAGAAAGAGAAATGCAAGTCCTGGATTCCGCTTGTCAATCACAATCCAAATCAAACATCACTTGTACACTATCGTTTTGTCAAGACAATCCACTCAAATTACACATATGGCAACAAAGATTGATTAATTTGAGTCCATCATAAATCAACAAGAAGATATAAATGCATTCAAATTATAATCAAATACAGTTTTGAAAATGAAATACTTTAAAGATTTTAATAAATAATACTAGCCGGTAATTCTTTAACCACTAAGCAACGTTAAAGAGCAGATAAGCTGTTTGAAATTACAAAATATTGACAATTGAATAGTGTCCATGCTAATCAAAATTAACAAAATAAATTAGTATTTTAGATTTCTGTGTTTGTAAACTTCTTGTTAATTGCTAGGAATTATGAATAATTATTTACAAACATTAATTTAATGTATATTCGATTATGTTACTGTCTATCATGAAAACATAATTGATATTGGTGATGATAATGGCTGTTGAAATCGTTTGCATAAATTGAACAACCATTAACTTATTCATCTACTGATGATATTGATTTCTATAGGCAGGATGAATTGAAGTCATTTAGATCATTTGGAAATATTAAATGTTCACATAAAAAAAGGTAATATGAATCAAACGCTAAATATGAAAAGTTTTGTATTAGTATTGCAATCAGCATCACTAGTTGTAGTAGTAGTTGGTGTTGATAGTGTAGTTTTCTATCATTCAGTGTTATTTACAATAGTAACTTACTTAAAACTTTTATTCAGTATGAGTGTATTTTGTTGGTGTGTGTGACATTTGTCTTAATAAATCTGTTTAAACGAAAATTTGTTTATCAAGAAAAATCGGAAGTTATTCTCCAAACCGTAAGTGGCTCAAATTATTTTCCAGCACATGCAATTTGAGCCATGCTATTTATTCGGTCACCGATCGGTTTTAGTTTGGGATAAGTATTAACCTTAAATCACGGACAGCGATAGACTAGATTGCTTACACTGATCTATGATCCAGTAAACTATGCAACACATCACGTAAAACAATGAATAAATAGAATTAAAGAGTACTAAATTGTTTATAACCAGGTGTTTTGGCTTGTAATAATTCGCATCAAACTCTGAATCTCTTTTTTATGCTAACAGGATCTTTTTAACAAGATTCGCATGTAGTTTTGGGAAAACTAATGCCTACTATAGAATCGCAACATTCATCATTCATTTCCGCTTTCTGAAATATCATTACCAGTTAGCTAAAACTGAAGGTATTTGAAATGTGTTTTGGTATTACAAGAACATATATTTATTCTCGTATCCGCATGTTCTACTTTGCTTCTAAATACTTTTTAGATTTTACATTATGCACAGTCTCATTCCTATCTTAATTACTTAATTGTTTAATCAAGATTGTTTACATAACTTGTGAAATCGTAATGATGTTTCATTGCCCTACCACTTATCAGTCGGTATCACTGTACATATATAAGTTTAAATTCATGACGTGAAATCTATTGTAATTTTACTGTGAAGGGCGACTAATGGAAGGAGAGAATGGTTTGTTACGTAACGTTACAGTAAGGGATAAATAGTGTATACATTGCCGTTGATCATCGACTTTCAATTTATTTTCTCTACCTTAGACTGACTCTCTATTGTTTACTCTTATTTTTCCATTTATCCTCCTTCACATTCTGTCTACACTCCACTTCTTTCCTCATCAACCGTCTACTCTTGGTATTTCTCACTAAGTACCAATATATGTTACTCATACGATAGCACGTAAGTAGTATCCACCACGTTGTCTTTGTTCACTTGATTTTACAAATACTTATAACTTTATTTGTGTAATTCATTGAAAGTAATTTGACATATCCATATACCAATTGTCAACTGTCTAAATACACTTCGCAAATATATCTTATTTTATGATAACAAAGAAAAGGTATTAACGCATGTCACATGTGTAAATACAAAGTATTAAATTTTGATTTTGCTTATACATTTCTGATTACCGAGTTAAATACATTGAAGTAGAGACCAGGTTTTCAGAAAGTGAAATATAAGATATCTGTGTGTCAGATTACTTATTTAGTTATTCAGTAATATACTAAAGATGAAAATAAGATGGAATCATTTCAATTAACTTAAGCTTCATGTCAAGATATCGTGTCAAAAACACAGTGTTGTAGTTTGGTTAGATTTAAAACATTGATTAACAAATACAGAATAGTTTAATAAGGAGTAGAATGGACGAAAAACAAACCAATAACCACATTATATAATTTTTAGTACCTACTTAAATCAACATTCTTTAACTCAATATCCCGATTTACAATTATTATTTATTATATGGAAAACTAACTTTTCTATCTTAAATAACATCATATATATATGCTTGAATTAGAAAAGTATTTCTTTTCCTTATAGTTCACAAAAGGTGATTATGTGCATAATAAATCACTTAACTGAATCTAGTTTTAATTAAAGTTGGCTAGTTACTATGGTTTATGTTCTGCTTTAATATATCAGTACTTAGAAACTTTAATAAATCATGAGCACTTCCAATTTATGTAATGTATTAGTTCAAAGATTAAACTATACAATTTTTTGTGTATGATAGTTTAAAGTACCTTATTAACAACCCAATTCATTGTGGATGCATAATGAACACTCCAATGAAATTATGTATTTCTTCATATTCAGCATTTTTATGTAGATTAATCTATTGTTTTATGATGTGTTTTAAAATAGGAATTGCTATCTTTACGCATTGCATTCAGTTATTGATCATCAGCATTCCTACTTTTTTGTTTGATATGCTTTTCAAAATGTATGGACTTTGATTTATGGTTCGTCACACGATCAGTCAGTAAGCCAATCATTATCAACGTAAAACCTGGTACATATATGAATCTGGTCAAGTTATGATACCACTTCCGCTTAATAAATGAAGCGGAAAAATAGTAAAAGTAACGGTAATATCAATGGTGATCATAACCAGGCAGAGTAGATAGGAGATGGAAGCAAAAATTTGTTTTCCAGAAAGTTGTAAGATAAGTTCAAAGCTCAGGATCTTAAAAAGGTTGTGAGTAGACAACACCTGTAGGAGCGATATATGTTATCAAACAGTCACAATATTTCGAAATCATTAGCTTCGATAACTGCATAAACCCTAACCAGATCATTTTCATCCTTCAAACACGTCTCAGACCAACAATCAATAATCAAAGAAATATTACGTTTGAGTTTGGTCATCCTTAGCATTTATGCATCTTAGCCCTTCTCAGAGTAGGCAATTGGTGGTCATACGTATAACATTTCCTAAATACTTAAGTCAATAAATAAATGTTATTTTTTAGCCAAATTACCGTATCCCTTGATCATCTTATAATTACCCTAATCCTTGATAGCTTGATGCTCTAAGTAATTGCTAATAATTTGGCCTCATTGTTGGCATACCGGACTTTATATTATTTGACCAAGTTTTATGCTTAGTTTTGCAGTTGATAGTTGACTTAATTTGTCCCTCTGTTCTGTTTAAGCTCATAGAGATTTGAACGAATTGTTTTCTAATAGTAGCGACTCACCTGTCGAAACGATGGAAATTAAAGGTCTCCAAACACTTGGTTCTGGCAATACTATGGGTAGTCTCAATTGTTCAAAAACAAAGTATTTCGGCCTTAGGACTACAATTTAAATAAGGATTTCGGTTTATGTCTCTTGATATATATATATATATATATATATATATATATCAAACTACAGTTTAACTTAGTTAAATCCATGAGATTTCTGTAGAATGATATTTCCATTGACAATTAACAGCCAACTTGTTGTTTTAAACTGGAAAATACAATGTCTTTTGAACAAAAGAAAAGATTTGTAGAACTGAATGAATTCATCATTTTTTTGATGATTTCCTCCAAATGTATATAGCCTAAACATACAGTTTTCGGCATCTATTATCTCGTGAGGTGAAGGAGAACTTTCAGAATAAAAATGTTAAATCATAACAATTGAACAGAATAAAATTAATATACATATAATTCTAGTTAAGTTCAAAACAATCCTGATTCGCTGAATGTATATGTAGATGTACTTAAAAAACATCTAACCACTAATGATAGGATAGGAGCATGGGATGAACAACTGTCATCCACTATTGTTAGACATTTAGTTGAGACAGGCCATTAAATTAATATCAAATGAAATTTGTTGTAACGAAACCTAGCCTGATAGTATAAATATGTTATCCTTGATAGAATAAAATTCACAGTGTTTTCCTTATCATCTTAGTTTTTTATCGTATATTCTGATTTATCTAGTTGATCTTTATTTTCCATACATAAATGTCTTAACAAGTTTGTATGCGATCAGACTGTTTGTAATGTTTGTGCGAATATAAGATGTGTCTCGGATAAACGTCGTCTCCTATCTCACTATCAAAATGTATATAATGTTTTACACTGATTATGATCCGAAACTGTTTCATGAGATAACGTTTTTTACTTATTTGACGGGTGGTTACGATTTAATTTTATCAATAATGAATTGGCTTGAATATGTATTCTGTTTGAAAACAAAACATAAATTCATGTTCATATTAAGCCGAATAGAGTTCAACTAAAGAAAGTAGATTTTATTCGTTTTCTTTCCAAATGAACTATTTTTATCGTAATAAGTAGTACAGTGAACTTATTTCAATAAGTTTTAAGCTAATTTATACACTGAAAGCATCTTCCTTCTGAAAGTGTATCTAAAATACATATTAGGTGGTATTAAATTCTGAAGTGTTCATGCCACTTCTGATTGCGTTGATGATATACTGAAATTTATCTGACTAATGTTAGTACTATGGTTTAAGAAATAAAATGACATCTAGACACCAGCTAATTAACGTATGACTAGCGATATAATAACAGATAGAGCTAAGATATTCATCATCGCTCCTTCAGTAAGATTTAGCACAAGCTGAAGATAAAAATGATGTATTTTGACTCGAAAATAAAAATTTAGATTTTTACAAATGAATCACAAAAATAATAGGTCTACCAAGAGAATTCTGGAGATCTAACAGCCCTTCATTTAGCAGGAAGATACATATATATACCAATCAGACCGAAGTCTTAAACGTCACTGTACAACCAGATGATTTGCTAAACATCATGTTTTTTTTTTAACGAGTGAGTTATTTTTGCAATAATAATTAAAGTGAACCAATTACCAACCTAACATACAATAAGCCTTATCTTCGTTAATAACGGAATTCTGTAAGGCGTATAAGGACAACTGTAAAATACTGTTTCAATACTTATTTTCAATCATCTGGCTACAATTTATACAGAGTACATAAAAACCCATTTTTAATCAGGTTCCCAAATTCAGTAATCAAGTTAAAGTCTGGCGCTATGGAAAGTTATTATAGGTAAGAGATATTGATATGTACATCTATTGTTTTGTTTTCTTTGACAAATGGTGACGTAATTTTATACCTAATTGCCAAATATCTAAGAAATGCATTTACATCTGAGAAACTTATACTTTTATTCATTATAGTTTCTAGTGAAAAATATGTGTCTGTAATTAATGTGCAAAATATCATTTCTTTATTGGTGATTAACACTAGCTCCATCCAATATTATAATAGCTTTATGTTATTCTTTAGAAACTGAAATGGTCTACATGTAAATAGCACAATTAATTGAGTTCATTAAATTTGATAGTTATGCACACAATAAAGTGTACAAGATTATTAATCTTGATTCAAAAAATTCATAATTATCATCATATATAATTTATTTGAGCTAAAAAGGAAGGGAAAGGGGTGAGTAGTGCAGGTAACAGATACTTCAGTCAATTGTTAATGTAAATTTCATTTTTAATTTTTTTTTTTAGTTTTTCATTAATCTTCTGTGATATTTAAATACAGTTAACTGTTGCATAATCAAGTATGCATTAATTCTATTGGTGAAATAGATCCTTTTTATTTATAAACATAATTATATTAATTTCCTATTTATATTCTTTATTATTATTATTATTTTATTGTTTTCATTTTTATTACAGACATATTTGGAGAGTAGTTTAGATCATATCAATCTTGAAGTGGATCGTTTACGAGATTGTATTAAATTATTGAATCCATAAATACATTCTTTAATATGAATTTCTATTAAACTATATTTGTTACAAGATCAACTTACATGAAATGCTTTCATTATCATCAATTTAAATACATAAATATATTCAAGTAATTCAATTTTAATAGAATGAGAATGTATCATTTATTGAAATATATAATCTGTTTATTTACATACATTTTAATGCAAAACAACTAAATTGATTATAAGATTGAATTAAATGAATGATAAATTACTTAATATGAAATTAGTATTATGCATACACATATCATTTGAAAGATTAAACAATAAAAAAAAATTAATTATTACATAATTTTGTAATCAATTATTTACTTTTATTTCTTTTTTCTTATTTCTTTCAGTTAACAAATATTTTATTGTTTTGTTTAAAAAAAGAAACAAATTTTTGTTTGTTCCATTTCATTCAAGTTAATCATTATTGATCAGTAATATTAATGATATTGTTTTATATATTATGTAATTTCAAATGGAAATAAATAATGATGGGTAGAATTATTTTACTGAATTATGTTGCTATCTATGAATGTTCTTTAATTTATCAGTGATGATTTAAAGTTGGGCACTGTTTATTTACATTTATGTAATAGAAAATAAAGATGATTGAATTTAAACTTGTCAGAAATGAGACAGTTATCATCAATGACAATGAATGGTCGTCGCGCTATTCATCACAAATTGATGTGATTGCGAGTTCAGCTACTGAACATCGGCCCCATGGTGTCAAGAGTTAATTGTTTGCCAATCTGATTTCCTTGGCGCGGGATCTGGCGTGCGCACTTGCTGAGTTCAACACTATGATGAAACCGCTGTCCAATGCTCCATAGTTTTTAACGATACTATACCAACATCAATCTATGACGTATTCAATCAATTTAAAATACTAATCTCCACAAAAATAATCATCTCAATTCAAAAACAAAGATGTTGCCGGTCTACTCTTTTAGATTGTTCGTATTTTTCTTAACAGCCGACCCATACATGAATGTGTAATCAGTTTTTTATTGCCAAATGAACATTTTTTATTTTTTATAAAATGCGTGAAAATTACACGGAGTAGATTTTGTGGACTGTTTCTATCAGAAACTTTTAGAATCTACTTTTAGTCGAGTGATATTATGATTTGTAGAATCAGTAAAGAAATCAGCGTTTGGTTGATATTTATTTTATTACAGTCATAAATTCGTTAGTGGTATGTACATTCAGGAGTTCAAATAGAACAAATCGCCTAGTGAGTACTTTACCATTAAACTATTTGATGAAAATGCAACATTATTTACTACTAAAAGAACCTCATAAACACTCATGTCAATGAGGTATCGTTAATATATTCACCAAGTTCAAAAATATAACTGCATATCTTTTTGAGGTTTCTTCTATGACGTAGGAATGGAACACTTCCCTTAGCTCGAAAAAATGTCATTCAATGCATCACTCATATTTCACTTTATCATTTTTCATTGAATTAATTTCACTTAGTGTTGTAGTAACACTTACTTTTGTAGTCAGATCATGTAGACTTGCGTTTACTTTATGAACTCTCATTTTTGACGGCACATAAAACATCCTAAAATAGTATCGTATTCTTTTATTCTGCTCTTTGCAATACTGTTATCTTAAATAAATTGTTTATTGGGGCATAGATTTGGTTCTGATTAAGCAAACAAATTTAAGTTATTAGCTATACTTGGTATAAACGCTAAGGTGAGATATTTTTTTTAATTTTTTAATTGAAAATAGTTTAAAGACTTTATGTAGCCATTATGAATAAATTGTCAACTAACTCTCAACCCTATTCAGAACAGGTTGAAGAATAATGTCTTTAGTAATTTAATAGTTGCTTAAGTAGATTCTGGCAGCTATTTATTACGTTCCATTTCTATTTGTTAATTGGCGTCAAATGCTTATAATTTACTGCTGTCTTAAACGTGCTACAGATCCAATGATTCCTATATTATTTGTAATTTGTAAAGTTTACGGTTATACTATGAAAATTATTGTGGCAATAATACATTTTATAGTAGTTGTTTTACTAAACATTCATTCACCTATTCTCTACTTTTCTCATAAACGTTATGCTAGTGTGGTGGACTAACAGATAATGAGCTGTCAGTTTTAACAATCGTTATGTTGTGAAGTACGATATAAGCATTTTCACAGAATATGTGTTCCCCATACAAAGAATACTGATAATACCAATGTACTTTAAGCTAAAAGATGCATATACTTGAAAAATTCCGCAAACTTGTATACAATAACTTCTATATTCTAACATTGCTAGCCAACCATGCTGAAAATGCAGAAAATATGCTTAGAAACTGAAAGTTTATAATGTCGAATATTTTAAATGGTAAAGGAAATGATGTTTATTCACGAGAAAGTTCCATCACTTATTATGAGCTACAAATATAACCTTAATTAGTAATTCAAAATCTAACCCCTTAATCAATAAGGTGAAATATTTTACAATATTATCAAGATTAATTAAGTATCCCATGCATAGGTTTCGGAACTTATAAGTAAGTTCCTGTTACACAGAGCATACAAATAAAGGTTAAAATGCTAACAAAACAAAATAACTTTATGTAGTAGTACTTCCTTGTAGGCAGTATGATTAATATTTTGCATGAATACAATACTGCTTAACATGACCAATAAATAATTATTTTGGAAGTAATGTATAACGTGATAAGAGCTGGAAGTATGCTCAGTAAATTCCGTAGGCTTCGGGAGTCAGAGTATTGTTTGGTGTCATCGTTCTTTGTTAATTAATGTGTACCTCTTTACTCTTCTCTAAGAGGCCTTTATAAGTTGATGTAAGGATATATTGTTCACGTCTACCTAGTTTTTTCTGAAAGACAAAGTACATCAAGTTTAAAAACGAACCCTAGCATTTTATTAAATTTAACAATTAGGTATGCCAAGTACATTTAGATAAACGATCTGAAATATTAATACTACAGTAAACATGAGTCAAGTTTACCGCATGCTTTATTAAAAGTTAACGACCCGTTAGACGTATAGTAATTTCTTCACCATGGGTTCTAAGACTCCAAGGAAATTAGACAACAAACATAAATTGTATAGTTAATTTATGTTCCTGGTGATCTGATTATTGAGGCTGCCCTTAAATACATATCTAATGATATTGTCAGAGTTCATTAATAAGCTTCAATCACTTTATATAACATTTTCTAGTTGAAATCTACATATACCATAAGTTCGAAAATTTTAATTTAGTTACCTTGTAAATACCGAAAGGTACATGTAAATAACAGATATGATCTCCTAGATTCTAGTAATTTATTTGAAGTCCTGAATTCTTAAGTAAATATTGATGATCATATTAGACTTGGAAACATTAGAAAGATCTATCTCCAAAGTATTGATTTCTGTACCACGGATGATGAAATATTATGCCAACAACTGATATCCATTCATTAATGTTGTGGCAAACATCACCAAACGCTCTTGAAAATATTTTTGTTGAATATTATTAGCACAATTATTATCTGCTTAGAAACAAAATCTGTACTCAACCTCATTAATAATTAAAAGAAAAAAAAGTTACATTTCAATCAATGTATCGATTTTTATGATCCCATGTTTTTCGTAGTAGCAACTATACACATTTTGGATTAAATAACCTAATTTATATACTGATATGAGGTTGTGAATGCTCAAGTAAGTCAAAGAACTTTTGAAGTATTTTTTCATTTTCAAAACTTTTCCTGTTGACATCAGTTAGTGATGAGATATTTAATAGGAATTAATCAATTAATCTACATGAAATCGGCATTTATTCTATAAATTTGTCTCATAACTTATTTTTGACTTCATGAAATTTAGTGTGGGTTTGTTAAATTACGTATAAATATAATTGCTTATTGCGATTAGTTTTACTAAACTCTTGTTTATCCATAACATTCAGTTGTAATGACTGTAAGCATCAAAATATTGAAACTTAGAATGTCTTGAATTTGTTTAAACAACCAACTGCGTAGTCTGAAAACATTCTTTGTTTATATTTTTATGTACTGTGTTATTTCAAAAACATGTAATGTTTTCGTCTAGATTTATGGTAGGCATGCACTTGTCGAGTCTAGTCATAGTGATACTTTGATTTCAATAAACTATGGATAAATATCGTTGATCATGCAGAAAGAAAAAGAAACTTCTGGCTTGAAAAAATGAACATGGTTATTTTTAGACTGTGTCAGGCTGACAGTGATATTGCAGAAACATTAACAAAAAGCCAAAAATAAACCATAGTTGTTTTCATAAACTACTTTTAACCTAGAAAGTCATTACGAAACTAGAGAAGTCTTCAGTAGTAACGTCAAACAATTTGAAATTAAAATAGCAACCAATTATAATAATAGTTGAAAATGTAGTTCTATCACAATTCTAGTGAAGTGGACAGTGACTTATCGTGTTTAACCTCGGTGGCCCGAATGATATCAAGATGTGATATATATACCGTGTAGAGTCACGGTAGTGCATCGCTGATTTACCCCATACCAAGATCCTACAGGTTTCCAGTTTCCCAGTTATTACTGGTTGATTATCTGCTAATGGTTAAAATGGGAGAAAATTTTTATTTTATGTATGAAACCGGATAAAAATATAGTACTTGGCAATAATGTTAACGGATTATTCGCTAAAGAGATAAATTCATGCTCTGATTATCTGTCTTTAGCCAGGCAGTCATTTGCAACGTACTCTTCTTAAAAATATATTTGATTATTATGCAAAGTGAATTAATAGTTCTCTACAAACAATTAACGTAAGTGAGTGGCAAAGCTTAATTCTACCTCACAGTATACAAAAGTTAAATGTTCATCATCACATTTTCGTTATCTGTAAAATCTATTTAGTAAGAAAGGAATTTCATATCTGTCACTAGTTGGCTTTTTCAATAGACTGTAATTTATTGCCTCTTATAAACTGTATATAATTACTTCAATAATTTAAAAGATATTTCTATTTTATGAACAACGATATCCCACTTATAAATACTCATAATGAAGCATTAGGAATACTCATTTCATTCAGCTAAACATTAATCAGGAATCTTCCGATTTCAACTCTTTGTAGTATAACAACAAATCATTCCAAAACTAAAAATATGATGTTATCGTTTCTATAGATTTAGGCAATAGTAAGCATCAATAATCACATGAGATAGCAGAACAGTTTAAATGAAAATAAAGTAAGACTCAGATGAACAATTTCACATTTTATTGATATGCTTCAACGTTTCTTTTAGGAACAGTTTCAACTCAGTGATATAATTCATGTAGGCTTGTAAATTTTCAGTAACTATTAACAGTACTTTGGATTTAATTAACAACATTTATACTACATCCTGATTAATAATAATATGATATTTAATGATTTTAATAGGAACAATTAAACTGATTAGACACCAACTATTGAGGTTATCTATATGGTTTTTAATGTTCACTAGATGTACTATATTCAGACTATTCAGCCTCTTTCCTGTTCATTTTTACAATCGAGTACCACGTATCACAGTGCAGTTTGTACAACTTTATTAATTTTAAGAGGCTAGAGTGATCAGTAACTGTCTGCTATGTACATACCTAGTGTAGAAAAACTAGACACAAACATCGTGAGTATTAAACTTTGCAATAAAATCCTTATTAGAGATTACGACTGTAATCCGTAGCTCACCAAATAGACAAAAAAATAGCTGAATCGCTGTATACGTCAGAGGTCTATTAACTTCATTAAATAATTATCATTATAATACAAACATCTATAATATATATGTACATATTCATTAAAACTAGGCATTCATAAAATAGGCCGTTTGAAGGAAAACAAATACAGTAAGTAAACAAATAATACTGGAGTATCTATATTTATTAATATAAAGCATTTAAAAGTAGATGATTTGAATTAATGTGACCCATATTGATAAGTATTATGTTGTATATATGACAGTTTTAGTAAAACGGCTGTTTAAAGTGACTATTTGTAAAAAGACAATTTGTTTCTATCAAGATAAAATGGTTATCTAAATAAGAATAACTTTTCTTCGTAGATCAGGTCAAAAGGTCTAATCCAACAGTAGATAGCGAATTAAGACTTTCGGCAAAAATAACAATTTCACACCCACTAATTCCTGTATATTGATTTGAACTTGAGAACAAAATTCATAGGATATATTTTGAGCAAGAAATTGCTTTAAATTACAAGTAACAATATGAAATTGGATATTTGACATACTTTATTTGAAATGGATTTTCGAAGTGGAAGTGAAAAATCATAGTAATTAAAATAGATTAGATAATATGATCATAATTGTAGTAGAGTTTGTTGTATATTTGTATGTTATTAATTATAGAGTAGATGGGTGTGGATCTAGTTGAAGGAGAACCACAGAAATTTATTACTTGATAACACTCTGAATGAAAGTCAATCTATTTTGTGAACATTTAAATGCTTGCGCTGGAAATAAAGACAGTCTTATCGCTCTATCCCTCAGTATACATAGCTCAAGTTTACAAAGTTAGATAGTGATTTTTGTTTTCAAAACTTAGTAATAATGATGTCAGGTTGCCTGTCAATATTTTTGAATACTTCAGTTATGTTAACATTATACCTACTGTTCAAATGTGTTTGAAGATTTCACTTGTGAAAGCTCACTTTTAGACATAGTTTCGAAGTAAAGTGCACAGGAAATCTAATAAAAACTCTTTTTTTCAGTCTTTGCAATATACTTGCTCTTATAGGCACATAAGAATTCATAAACACAGCTTTAATTGATACTAAAAAGGATATAGATATAACGTCGGATCGTTTAAAACTCTTCTGTTGTTGCGTAAGGATTCCAGATAAACTGTAGAAAAGGTTGTTTTTAGTGATAAAAAATGAAAATGATCTATGTGATCTTACATTCTTTCATTATCAGATTTATCTGAATTGTTTAACAAATTTACCTGCCCTATTACTTACATATTTATAAATGCCATTAAACTTTGGTGGTAGCTCTATGGATATTGTTTCAGTGTGATTGTTAGTCAATATTTATGTGTGGTTTGTTCGAAACAAGTTTTTAAGGAAGTAATCGGTAGATATTAGATTAATAAAGCTTGGTATGTTTTGCGATATGGTTTATATCATAAACAGAATTGTTGTGAAAAGCATCATGATGGAAATCTGTAATGAACGTAATAATAACTGCCGTTTTGTATACATTATAAGTAGAATAAATGATACCTCGATATAATTGTTAAAATGAAGAAAACCTTCCTGATGTAAAAAGCTGTTCAGCTTTAACTGCGAAACAAGATATCAACCTCTGGACTAGATCACTTACGTTTAGTGGACGCTATCATAAAGTCAGTTGGTTAATCATTTAAAGCTTAAATGATTCATGGGAAGTAACATTATGCAATTAAGCTGTCTCAATTCGGAGGACTAAACTCTTAAATACACGTTGACCTTAATATAGTACAAATAATTGGGCCACTTTTCATGGGACTTAGCATTCTGCCTGTCATTAAAGAGATTCACACGTGGAATTTATTAATTAAGTTGCGCAGTTGAAGTGAGTTAAAATTATTTTACACTTGTTGAGATGTTCATACACATGATTCCCTATTATAAATTTGAGGAAGAGAATGTTCAAAGTCATGGGCATAATGAATTCCTTTTTCACTGGTTTATCATAAGTTAGTTACTTAATTATGCCCGTTACTCCTCACATAAGGGGTATTAGCCGTTCACCAGCATTCTTCATTGAAATATGTCCAAAACAATCTTTTCAGATGTAACCAGTTGCTGTCTGTCTTTTTAAAATCTGCTTTAACTTCTCGATGCAGTGCGTTATTTGGGCTTCCTATTTTCCGTATCACAACAGAATTCCAAGTAAATGCTTGCCTCTTGATGAGTCTGATGATCTCCGCAATGCGTATCTATCCATTTCAACGTCTTTCTCTAATCACCTCCGCAGCTGAAGTTGGTTTGTTCTCACCCATAATAGACTGTTACTGATGGTTTCCGGTCAACGGACATTTGGTTTCTTGAGTAGACAGTTGTCTATAAATGCATTAGCCCTTCTGAGGATGTTTGCAGTAATTCTCCAAGTTTCAGCTCCATACAGCAGAACTGTCTTGAAGTTAGGATTAAAGAGTCTGACTTTGAGGTTGGTTTACAGTTGTTTGGACTCCTATATATACCTCAACTGTTGGAATACTGCCCTCGCTTTGCCAATTCTTGCATTTACATTTGCCTCGTATCCTCCTAGTTCATCGATGATGATTCCCAGGTATGTGAAAGAATCCACCTCTTCCAGAGTTTCTCCATCAAGTCCAATTAGGTTGGTGCTCCCAGTGTTGTATTTGAGGATCTTACTCTTTTCATAATGTATGTTCAGGCCTACTGAGGCTGAGATTGCTGCTACGTTGGTTGTCTTCACTTATATTTGTTGGTATGTATGGACTAGAAGAGCTAGATCATCCGCAGATTTCAAATCATCAAGTCCCATCCTGCATGTCCATTAAATTCAGTGCATCCCCCAGATGTGAAGGTCTTCATGATCTAGTCAACCACTAGAAAGAAGAGTAAGAGAGGGAGTAGACAACCTTGGCTGACTTCAGTCTTCACTGGGAATGCAGCTGTCCACCATGTATGACTTTGCACTGTAGTCCGGATGATATTGACTAGTGTCTCTGGTACGCCGTTTTGTCGTAAAGTTTCCATAGTGATCTCCTATCTACACTGTCAAACGCCTTGTCATAGTCAATGAAGTTAATGTAAAGTGACAAGTTTCATTCAATTGATTGTTCAACGATGACCCATAATGTGGCGAGTTGGTCTGTCCACGACCGATCCTCACTGAAACCAGCCTGTTGATCTTGAAGTTGAGCATTCACGGGATCTTTCATTCTTTTTAACAACACTCTGCTGAAGACTTTCACTAGTACTGACAATAGTCTGATCCCTCTGTAATCTTAACACTTTCTCTAATCTCCTTTCTTTGGTCCCTTGATAAGGTGTCCTTCTCCTCAGTCTTCCGGTACTTATTCTTCTTCCCAGATCCTTCTAAATAAAACGTAGATCATTGTCGCCGTTACATCTATATCTGACTTAAGCGCTTCAGCTGGTATATTGTCAAGTCCTGCTGCTTTCCTACTATTGATTTGTCTGATGACCATCATAATTTCTTCTATCGTTGGTGGAGTCACACCTGTCAAAAGATCTGTAGATGTTGCTTCGATGTCTGGTGGGTTCAGTTGAGCTGGCCTATTCAACAGTTCCTCAAAGTGTTCTACCCATCTGTTTCTTTGTTCTTGAATCTCGGTGGTTAGCTTGCCTTCTTTGTTCCTGATCGGTCGTTCTGGTTTACTATATTTGCCTTCCAGTTTCTTCGTTGTGTCATATAGCTGATCCATGCTTCCTTCTCTTGCAGCTTTTTTCGCTGTCGTTGCAAGGTCTTCGATATACTTCCGTTTGTTGACTCTAATACTCTTCTTAACTTACATATTTGTTTCTTTGTATTCACATTGTACCTTGATTTTCTCTGATCTAGTTAGGCAGTTGTTGATTTCTGACTTCTTGTTCCTCATTTCTTGAACTTTTTTCTGGGTCTCAGTGGAGATTCATGTCATATAATGGTGCTTCTTGCAGCCTAGAACCTACTGACACACTGAAGTTAGTGCTTCTTTGATTCCCCTCCAGTTGTCATCCATAGCAGTTTCTCCTTCTTCTAGTAGATCTTGTAACGCTTGGGACCTGTTTTTGAGATCTATTTTGAATTCCTTGAGTTTGTCAGTATCTCGAAGAGAGGCTGTATTTAACCAAGAAAAGAGTGGTTAGCTATTTGATTGTAGTAAGTAAAGGCTCATAAGTGAATAACCGCCATTTCACCTATAAGGGATCTAGCCTAAAATCTTTTGGTTTTCCTAGAGAATGCTTGACTTATCGACTGCACAGAGCTAGCATCTAACGACTGAAACTTTTCCCTCAGTAAATTTGAACAAACTCATCTTTTTTTCAGTGAGTAGTTACGTCAATCTGACATAATTGAACTCCACAGGCCACATACCACTAAAGCCTCGGAATTTATCTCCTGGAGTTAATCTTTTGTAAACTGATGCTGAATGTAAATGGCTTTTCAGAGATTGACAAGCATGATTTTGACATCAAGAAGGACTGAGACATTAGCAACAACAACAACACTTATACACCAAAAATCATTTGTAAAAACTAACTCTAGTTAAAACATATTTCCAAATGAATAAATAAAATCAAAATAAGAAATTAAAAAGATGATGTAATAAAATTAACTTAGCTTTATTATTATAAGTATCTTTATGAAAATCTGTACGAATTGAGATGCTTAATTTTAATAGATTCAGCAAAGCAGTAAGATCAGAGTTTGATTTTAAAGGTTCAACTCTATGTTCTTTATTTTGAAATAATACTGTTGAGTCTTTAATCCGCTGGTGAATGATTTTTTGGAATACGCTCCTAGAATTCAATGCAGACCCTTGCTTTTCGTTCTATCTGAATTAACGGTAACAAGATTAAAGAACCTATCGAATATCCTATCTGTTTTAAAGCGAAGCATCTAGTCAAAATAGGCCAGTAGAACTTTTTCTCAAATTACTTTTAAAATGTTGCTTTCAAAGTGTCAGATATGAGTTTCTGGGTTTGTGAAAGTCAGAGCCATTAAAATGTTTGACCTACTGAGTTTACTAAAACTCCGCTTATTTTTTTATTCCTTCTACTCATCATTGTGAAATAATTGGTGTAAATTACAATCAAATTTATTCATAGGCATTACAGATATATTTTTCTTGTGTGGGATTCCTCACGAGTAAGCACGAAATAAAGAATAAACTTAGAACTTTCATTCCTCTTGGTGACTACTTAGCCAATAGATTACTTAATTGACAATTAACTATTGATATTTCTAACCTTGGTTAATTTCAGAATTTTGGGGCCAATATTCGATGTTATTGGTGGCTAGCTGCAAGACTCTCAAAATCGTTAAAATCTACCAGTAATGGTTTCACACTTGAACTCCGTTGAATATCTCTTTTAACTGTATATTTACGAAAATGAATTACATCACATTATTATAGAGCCAAGTTGTAGATTCATAAATTGTCATCTCAAATTCATTCACTTTGACTAAGCTGACAAATGTTAAGCAGTACTCAGGAATAGGCCTAAATTAAACTCCTTACTTATAAGTAAGCACTTATCAGCCAAAGTTTTGAGCATAATAACCTAGTAGGTATATTACCCTTAAATACCATAATAAACAACAGTAAAACATAGTAGCTGGAGCTACAGAGGTTATTCCTCAATATTCTGGCTTCTGTTAAGTGTTAAATATATAGATTTTCTAGAAGTATAGTTTGTTTAACCGAAATCGCAGATAAGATAGACATTGATAACTATACTTTCCACCTTCAGTTATCATAAACAGACTTTGTGATCAAATCTGAGGTGACGAGTTGATTTGGACTAAACAACCAATAAAAGCCAGAAAGCACTGAACAGCTTACTTGTTCTAATTTGGAATTTCTTGGTAGTGCACACCGACGACCATGTCAGAGAAGGAAACCTAGAATCTTTAGATTTCGCATGCCTAACCGTTAAACCCTCTATTCGGAATTCAACAAGTGATATTTTTATCTTCAGTAGAAGTAGATATCAAATGCTTCCTAGTTTACAATAGTTGTGTATATGTTGTATGTGATGCATTAGTGTAGTAAGGCAATTTACAGTTATTACCATTTGTTTTCATATAACAGATGCCTCTTAACTGAAATATGTAAATATCCATTTATTATTTTGATAACTAAATTATTTGCCCGATGACCATGGCTTAAAACTGTTTGTTTCCATGTATTCTTTGTATTTATTTGTATATTTTATTTCAGTATGACTATCAGATACACAGGCTTCTAATTCATACATCTAAAGTAATTATAGTAATGCTTAATATTCTGTTAAAAAGAGATAAAATGGTAATTTAATTTAAAATATGTTTGTCACAGGGTAATATACTGGGCATAAATAATATCAAGACACTCTATTTAGCACTATAAGGGAACGACAAGAGCTTATATTTACCGTTTAGCTGAAAGAGTTCCCAGCATGTGACGGCAACATATAACTAACATCATTAGGAAGCATAATAAATGGATGGTCGAATAATACAACAGATATGCCAAACAGTAGAAGGGTATCAATTAGTGCGCTTTTTGTTTTGAACATCTGAGCCGCTTTATCTTTAAACATGTATTTACTGCGATACGTTTAGTCCGTGCTGATGAAATGTCTTAGGATATTTGCAACAAATAGCGAAATCTGATTACAAAGAAATTCATGAATTAACACCACAATGGTTTATACATTTTCTTTTTCCTTTCTTTAAAGAAACCAGAGGATTTTACTATAGAATACAAACATCCTGATTCAGATAAATTTGTGATATCATCATTGACAGTCAACTATTTCCAAAGCACCAAATTATATTCATTATATTATCAGAGAATAAGAACTTCCTTCTAAAATCAAATACAGTATTCACTAAGGCAAGTATCAACTGTACTTTAAGTAATTATGTCAACAGAACCGTTTGAATCAAGTTGCTTATATATTATATTACATAATATTGACTTTATGAATAAATGTGCACTACGGTATATACTTAATATTTTCAATCTTTAGCTTGAAATAGTACCAAAGATAACTTCTCGAAGTAATTTATCGAGTTTCAGTAAGAAGATATAACCAGTAGTGTTCAACCCTGTTGAGTGCGAGACAGTTACCCCTCAATGGCAATAGATGAGGCCGTGCATATGCATCACAAATTGATTACAATAAAAACATCAACCGTTGGAAGACGATTGAATGGTTTAATGGCAAATTGTTCGCAGCTTAGTTATAGGGTTCTGGGTTCCATTCTTGATTGGGTTGTGGATGTACACTGTATAAGAGTCACATACTTAAATGAAACAGCTGTCCAATGTATCCTGGTATTCAATGGTTGTTTAATTCAAACCAATTCTTAATATCAAATTAACATTCATCAATCTCCACAGCACTTAGTTACGAAGATAACATTGTTTGAGAAAAGTACTAATACGGTTGAAACAGAGGACAAATTGTTTTAAAGAGTATACATATTGTTCTTCTCATTTCATTATAATCTTTCTAGATTTATGTTCTGAATGGTTTCAGATGTATCCTTGAATGTAATTTAAGAGTAAAAGAATTTGATTTTATTTCAACTTAACTTTTAAAATACATCATCAGATTATCCATATTATTATAGATTTCTAATTCGTAAGCATTTGAAGTTTAGGTAAATAAAGTGATTATCTGAAGTGAAATTAGTTATATTTCACTTATGAAAAATACTGCCAAATATTAACGGTTTGTGATTAGTTTACAAATTCTCTATAGACTTTAACATGCATTATAATAAAAAATATTAGCTAAGTTGGATTGTGACTGCTAAGTGAAATCCAGGACGCGCGTTTCGTCCTATTTGGGGCTCATCGGCTGGATGTACCTAAAGTATTAGCATTTGCCAAGACTTCAATGAAATGTTCATTTAATAACAGTAGTTCTCAAACTTTATTTGGATTAATTCTTTTTTTTTTCTAGTATATAAAATAAACCTATAGACAAATTTCAAAATTTTCAACTGAACATCTGTTGTTATTCCAAAAATGGATAAAATATAAACACGAGAATTGATTCCTTGAATAATAATGACATAAATGATATAAAATATTGTCTTATAAAATAAAATGCTCATAACAACAAAAACATCTTTTTAATAGTATGATAAAATATCATAGACGGTTTAGGTGTATCATATATATAAATCTCAAATTATATCATTTCGATGGTTACGATACTTTCTTGTCAACATTTCACAAAATTTATGCATATAGAAATAAACAACCATAGAATAGTGTACACAATATTGAAAAATATAAAAGCTCATAAATTTTATAAGTAAATCAGTATAATTATACAAAAAACAAATCAAGAAATGTTTTATAAAAGTCCCTCTAATTTAAGATTTCGTCTTATTATCACATCTGTAACAGCATCGAATACAAACTGAATATTAGTAGTGTCTGTGGCACATGTAAAATGCGTATAAATTTCTTTCGTTGATTGCCTATTCAATGCTTCAAATTTCGTTTGTATGTATAATCCAGCTTCTTGGTAATTATTTTCACCTGCAAAATAGTTATATATATATCTTTGTATAATATCATGAAGTATAACTATATTGTACCAAAACACTTAGCTTTCAATATTTTCTATCTGCCATCATTATTAGAAATAAACTTTGAAGAGTAAATAACAATCTTATCAAAACAATCAGAAGAATCGTGTAACATCAGAGTTTTATAATTTTGTTAATTGATAAGTCGTTCTAATTAGTTCCTAGTTGATACTATTAGACATATTTAAGTAACAGTACATAGAAAGACTGAAAATAAAATAGGAATATATTTTACAGCCTGAACGTATTTGTAGATTTCCAAACTTATGTGAACATGTTATTTGCGATTTGCACGAACTGAAAAATTCACCAACTCATAATTGCTTATCGACAGTTGCTTACTTTTATTTACCTTGTGCTTTTTAAGACAGTATATGGTTTGTTTCGATGTTTGAATTAAGCAGTATGAGTAAATAAATAAAATATAAATAATGTTTCTTCAATACGTAAATTAACAAGTTGATTTTCAAATCAAGAAGAAAAATAAATGTCAAATCAAATTCAAAGTTCTGAAAATATTTTTTTTACATGACCGCCTTCGTATTTCAATAGACTATTTAGGAAATCTCTTAAGTGGTTCAAATTTAATTAAATGTAGTGGAGTATTTATGAAATATATTTATATAATTACAACCACCTTTATAAAATTGCTAAAATTTTAAAGTAGATGAAATGAAGTTAGTTAACGGATCCAACTATTTTATGTGTATTCTTTAACTATGTGTGTTGCATTTAACGTTCTTAGGAAATTTTTGAATAATTTAGTGGATGTGTAGTGGATATTAAACAGTAGTTCATACTCATGACCTCATTTCAAACATCCAAAATTATCGTTAATTGCTTACTATAAAGATACTAATGTGTCTCAACCCAATATAGCGACATGATTATGATTGCACCATAGTATGCAGCTTTAGCCTAATAATTAAGCAAAAAATGATAGAATTTGTTGAATTATATATATCTGTTAGTCAGTTAACACATTACAGCTAACATCAATCAGCCTAACAAAAAGTTTAAACGACATCTGCGAATACTTATAATTAAAATGTTAATACTAATACGTTCTTAGGTAAACAATGAAATAATTTAACAATCAAAATCTGACTTCATTATAACAAAAATGCTGTCACACATTTTGCATGATCATTTAACATAATAACATTTTCTTTCAAATTGAAATAATTAAAATCAAAGTTCATTATTAGTACTAACTTAATAAATCATATTACTGTGATAAATATATTCTTAATTAACTGTATACTGTTTACTTCGTAGTGTGTATGTGTTAACAAACACTACTTAAAGTGACAATTCTAATTTTGAATTGATATCATGCCACTGACTATTCATTTACAATAAATACTGTACAGAATATTGTTTGTTATATTATCATTATGAAAATAAATACCTAACTTTAATTTATACCCAATCACTGTGATTTATTTCAATTAAACAATGATATACTTTAATCGTCATTGTAAAATATAAAATAAACTTTGCTATTACATAAAAAAGTAACAATAAATTAATAAGTAATCCTTGGATATTATCATCCTTATTGTTTGAAAGGAGTTAGTGATAACACATAAATTGATTTATGTGCACACTTCATGTTAAACTTTTGTTCATTCTTGTATGTTTCTTCCATTTCTTCCATTATCAATTCTACAATGTCTAAAACATATCTGTACTAAGTAATTTATATTGGATAATTATAAACAAGTTTCGTCTATATGTATACTAATCCTAAAATACAAAATAAATTTGTTAGAATGATTATTTTTACCTTCTTCTTTATACATTAAAAATGTTTTACCTACATTACCTCATTTATTTCATTAAGAGTACTTTTTTCCATATTATACTGTTGGATGATAATCATGAGTGAATGACTGTTTAATAGTCTGCTACATTTCATTCACGTGCGAATGAAATAAATAACCAATATTTTTATAAAGAAAATATTATCTATTTAGGTGCAGAAATTTTATATGTATCACACACTAGAAGAGTCTTATGTTAAAATTAATATATCGAGTACCTAAAGAAGAGTAACTAACTTTCTGAACTATTCTTCAGAAGACTATTTCGTTTATTTTGAGTATATTGAAATCGATTATTTTTATTTCAATTGTTGTCATGTTTTCATCGCCCTAACCTTCCATTAAATTAAAGAACTGTTGTCATATCACTTCTTGTTCAGGAGTTATGATCAATCAGTTATATACCTGTACCCTCAGTCCCTAGCGATTGTTGCTTCCATTGTGTGTGTCTGGTGTGTGGTCTTATTTTGTTTATGTATAAAAGAGTGTTTTAAAAAACAATATGGTCCTGTTTGCTTGATCTTTCGGCTTATGTTCTTCTATCTGCTGCTTGACCTTATGGGCGTTCGATATATATAAACAGATTTTTCCCTCTGTAACAGAAACATTTGACAATTTGCAACGCATCGTTAACAAACATCCATTCTACGGGGACCTCATAGTATCCAACCATTGTGAAAAAAAGGTTTTGTCGGAACCATCAATGATTCTGCATAACTACGCCTCGGAGCATTGAAGTCTTTAATCGTTTATTCAATGGCTTAAGGGGGTTATGTCAGGAGATAGTTGCTGGGGTTCTAATGAATTGTGATCAGTGAAGTCAGACAATGTCGATTATATGCGGTAGTTATTCGATGATGATAATAGATGCAGTTGAGTAATATATATTGCAAATGACTGAGGTTAGGAATATTAACAACTGAATGCTATCCCAGAGATCCAATGACTGGAGGTTGGCAACAAGACTTGAATGTCCAGTGCTAACTTTCTTGATAGAATTGTGGGTGCGTCCTACTGGAAGGTCTCATACAAGGATGAAACAGCTTTATAGAGCTTCCTGATTTTTATTGACTTTCTAACCCAGGTAAATTCCTAATACAAAGCCTAGTCTTTTAACAAAGTTTATTTTTTTGTTGCAGATGGTTTTTAGTAATTTCATACTATGAATCAACCTTGATTAGACAACCCCTAGAAAACAAGAAACAGTGAACATTTGTATCGTCTAACTATTGGAATCCTCGGTACTTAAAAAAGATACTGATAAATATTACTAAAATAATAATAAAAACAAATTTTCAGTGACACTTATTTCCCAAGTAAATCATCATTACGAAATAGACATTCATTTTGCTCAAGATACCGAGAGAGTTGGTTATTTTATACATGTACGATTTATATACCATGTGGCTGTCTCCAAATTTAAGACAAACACCCCTATTTTCCCTAATTTATTTGAAAATAAAAGATCGTGAACAATTTGACTTTTAATCTATATTATCATAAAAGTGATAAAATTCTGTCGTTCTGAAAATCACAAGCCACTGTACTTATTTTCTTTACACTTGATGTAGAAAATATTATATCAATCGATTTTATGTCATAAACACTTGTGAATGTTGAAGGAATAATGAAATAGATACAAAATAAATATAACATTAGTTTAGACGGAAATTTAAACATGAATATCAAACTACTAAGACTGTGTTATCAACTTATCCCTTATATTCTATTACACATTTCTTACGGTTTGAATTTGAAAATGGGAAAGTTGAGAATATGAAGATACTCAACAGAAGTATATGTAATTGATGCTTTCTATTGTTTGCATTTATCGTAGAACATATTAGATGGAAAAATTTAATTGTCAATATTAAAGTTATCTAGTGACTAGTGTCATATTTACTGACTTTAATTTCTGATCCAATACTATTTATTAAGTATGAAGGTAAGTTTGTACCTATATTCAACACATGAACGTCAAGCAACGAAACGTTGTTTTCATCAATATATGTTAACTGGAAGGTTTTGTAAATAGTCTATTTCTAATGGGCTCAGCTTTTAATATAAAATTTTCGGTGTACCAAAATTGACCTTGAAAAAATGACTACAATAACTAGTATTGTGTTAAGGTATTGAAAGTGTAACCATTATGTTGTAAAATATTGTCAAAAATTTTACATAACACTAAGTAATTGTTTGCATTTTTATTTAGTTTTCTAGATAGTTTTTTTTACCAAGTTTTGCTGTTCACAGTAAAAATTGATTATTTAAAAAAGTAATTCACTTTAATAAATTCATAATATTCTAGAAAGAGACAAAAATTGCGAAGTTCTAAAGTGGCGTTTGTTATTTTTATCATGAAATTACAAAACAGTTCCCTTATATTTTTCTATTTATGAGATTAAATCAAGGATTTCGTGACATAATCCAGTTATTCTTAGGTGATACAGCTGGTGATATATGTTGAAGACCTTAGCTGCACATCAAAAGCCAATTTTCTAAATAATTAAAATTGATTAAAGATATTATTCATGATACGTTTTATTATTTATTTAAAGTATTTAGAAAAACGGTAATCGTTAAGTTTGAGTCCGTTATCAAATTTCAAGCGAATTAATAATTCAAAATGTAGGTTAAATCAATGCCTTTTCAGTAGCATCTTGCAGATCGTAGCAAATATGCTAAACAGAAAACAGTTACGCTATATATCAAGCGAGACAAAAAATCAATATGAATTTAAGATGAACTAAACAAATTATGCTGGTGAATATCAGAGCCTTTTTTGTTAAGATTGTTTGAATAAATACAGTTTACTGTCCTATTGGCTATTATTTATTAACGATTCTACTAAAGCAACTAAATAAACAAGAATAAATATTTTCAACTTCAGTTTGATTACGAATTTGCAAAAAGTTTGGAATGAGTACTGCGAAATTTCTACAAACTAGATTCGATACTATTAATTCTTCGTCAAAGTTGAGTTGTACCACATAAGTATAAAATAAAAAATGGTAAAATATCTTTTATTCAGACAAATGATGGCAGAAATATGATCTGTAGCAAAGTGACTGAAAGGTAATTTATGAAGATAACTAGAGTGTAGCAACTTAGGAACTGAATTTTAGAGAATAGCATCCACGATATATGTAATCCCAATTTAGAATGTCAGAATTTTATTGTGCCTAGCCGAGATCGATCTGAGATGAATGCAACAACTAATCATGCCAACTTCTGAAAACAAATCTCAGCTAAATTCTGAGATGCCATAATGTAGTTGGATACACCTAAATACCATTTATTTCTAGAGTACAGTAATCAAAATTGAAGCAAAAAAGATTATCATAAACAAGTAAACTGTTATTTACAAAATATGTCAGAACTTCCCATTCGATAATGAACATGTTATACTGTTTACTTTTTATTATAATATGTCATATCTTGATAAACTGTATTATGTTATTCCTGCGTTTAGTTTCAATACACTTCCGGTCTTCAATAATAATTGTAACAAACTACATTACACTAATAATTTTAAACTATTATACTATAAGCTCAATTTAATTTTACAAACTGTTTTAAATTACTCACAGGCAGTAATTATACTTTTAATGTTAGTCATTATAATGTTCCAACTCTATGAATTATGAATAATCATATAGATGGGATGTGTTTTAGCTTAAAGTTACCAATAAGTATTTTAGAGTACAGAACCATTGAATTGTTCTACTTTATTCATTACAGAAGTCCTGATACATCGTATTTTTGTTTTATTTTCCAAGGCATATTCACAAATATAATATTCTGAGAAGACAATACCATAATAACTTGTCAATATAGCAATGTACTTTGCATCATAATACGCTACCAAGACAGTCGGTTTTATCAAATTTAAGTTTGTAAACATTTTTAACTAGACAACATTAAATTTTCGAAAACTTGCTACCGTCTAATAAACATAGTGGTGTTGTAAGTGCTTTATTTTATAAAGAAAGTGCTCATTTTCACTGTTGTAAGGACTCAGATAAAATTTGAGTAGAAAAAGTTTTTCACATGGTGTATGCCATTTATCTTATACTTGCAAAATGAAACTTGTAACAAATGTATTTATAATTATCAACAAACAGTAATACTAAAGACAACACCCAACAATGAAAAACTTAGAATTTGGTCAGTTTCTGTTGACATATGGGCAAACTAAACGGATTTACAAGATATAGCGTTGATTCACGGAGACTAGTCAGTTTCAATTCATCTTAAATCAACTGGAAGATTCAAATGCACTCTAATTATACATGCATATTCGTTGTCCAACCATGGCTGTCTATACTCAGCCGACCAGTGATCAATGCGGTGGTGTTTGGTACGAAGTAAAGCGAGTTCGAATCTTTGTGTGAATATCAACTCTGGGATGCAGGTACATCCAGATGACGAGTCCTAAATATAAAAAATCGCTTGTCCTGGATTCCGCATGCCAGCCAAAATCCAACTGAAACAAAACTTGGAGGATACACAAATTAAAAATTGTCAGAATTTATTGTTATTATTTTAACTAATTTTTATGTTACTAGGGTGAAATTAAGTGTTTTTATTTCTTACAATAATATTTTCTTTCTGGAACTAAATACACAAATTATTTAGATGTCTTTTTTATCACAAATTCTTTTATTCTGTTCACGGGTGAATAAAGCGTCAAATTATTAATTAAAAACTGTAATTAAATGAAACTATAGTGACTGACCTGCATATTCTGGAAAACAAATTGTCAATGGCGAATGACAGATTTTTTGTTCAAATAAATCACGTTTATTCAGAAATAATAGCATACTGGTTTCGATGAACCAGCTGTTATTACATATGGAATCAAATAAATTCATAGATTCAATCATTCGATTCTGAAATGATAATAAATACAGAAAATTTGAAAGCCATTTCTTAAACCGAAAAAAGCATTGTAAGAAGTTAAACATAATTTGTGCATAAACTGGTTGTTCGCAAACAAAATACATCTGTAAATTTAAGAAGTATTAGCATAATAACTAATGAAAAATTGTTAAATATGGTATCGCAAATAAACTTGCTGAGTAATACAGTTACTTCATTACAATGCTGGATCCTAATAACAAATATTTATTGAATAGAACTTATAAATTCATATTCACCAAACTACTTTCAGGTGTAAATGTATAATTAACATTAAAGTGGTTCAAACTAGACCAATTCATTTAAATTATCTGTATATTATTATTAAAGATTAAAATGAGTGGAAACTTAACGCAGATGTGATATATTCAAAGACTAAAACATAAGTCATCATTTCATAATATAATCTTTGTTGTAATTATGTACCTCAAATTAATAAATGCAATCTGCAGTTATACAGTACGTTTACCATTTTTAAATTTTAAAAAGGACATAATTCTGTTGATTATTAGTGTTTGTTACTACGACACTGTCACTTTAAATTATGACAGTCGTTATCATATAATTATCATAGAATCAATCTTTTAGTTCAAAACTAAGAACACAACATAAACGTGTATATATATATATATATATATATATATATATATATATATATATGATACTACCGACTTTAACATCACTGTCCGTGTATACATAACTAAATAGATCATTATCATTTGAAATGTATTTTGGGTTCATAACATCAACAAAAAGATATACTTATGGATAGTGAAAATTTATCAATACTGACAAGTGTTTCCTTTGGTTACTTCTAATCTAGGCTAAAAAACTTAGTGAGTAACCTTTTGTTGGATGCTAAATGGTCAAAAGTGAGTCACAAATATTACCTTTTGATGAAATATTATTATTTTTCCTTAAATAATAAAATTTTACAATAGAGTATTTTGTAATTTATACGTATGTCAAGGTGATGTTCAGATTTCGGTTTTAGGAGCGGTTGTTAAGTGACAAAACAATTTCATTAAAACGATATTATTCGTCATGTAATAGTTTAATGAATTGAACTTAGTAGTGAAAAAATGCTTATCACATGGCATTTTTTTAAAATTAGCAACAGTATTAACAATATTTGATAGAATGCCATTTAAGTAATTTTATCTTGTGACCACTATTGTGTAATGACATGTATTTTGGATAAGATATACAATAACTAAAAACGATCATTATCATAATCAGCTTATGAAGATTAGTGTTACTTGCACAACAGCTTATCTGTTATCAATATTATAATATAAACTAGCTGCAGTGAAACAAATAAGTTTGGAATATAGTCGGAGAAACAGTTACTGTATTTATATTGAAATGGAATTTTTACAAATACACATATAATGTCTGTACAGAACAGACAAATATCATTACTGCTTTATAAATACTTACGTTTATCCCTAAATTTTATTTGTAGTCCACTTAAAGTAATCATTTTAAATGGTTGACTTACTATAGATAAGAATTCAAAATACTGATAGCTATTTCTTGCTAGAATTGATTTAAGGACATTATATATATATATATAACTTGGTTATTGTTTTGCCATTAGAACTGATAGATAAGATAAATATGTGTTATTTTCAATGATCATTTTTTGTCTATCTAATTATATGTATTGTCAATGTTGCCAATCGCAACAAATCGACTTTAAATTGTTTGTAGTAATAAGATTGTCAGTGAAATATTGGTTTGTTTAACTGAATTTTTCGGGTATTGTTTTGTTTACGTTATAATAATTTTCGCAAACGAAACAGAAATTTTTAGTATGGGATAATATTATTATTTGGACATTTAAGAAGAAGACGAAAAAGAGGTGGTTTCTTTTCATTAGGTTTCTGATTATATCCTGGATTCTACTGCTTGCTACAATCCAAGTATACTAAAATTTAATAATTAGCTCAAAATTTAAATTGGCTCTTGTGGAAGCTATTGAACTTAAATTTGATATTACACGTGATATTGTTGAACTTCACTAGACACTGATGTAAGGCAACCATTCACCTATAGGAATTGATGGAGTCACTCAGATATATCAGGAAGTGACTGATGTTAGAGATACCGAATGTTTGAAGCCAACTCTGTGCTCCAATTGTAAGGCGTTAACAGTAGACGTTGATGGTCTTGGGCTCGATCTCTCCTTCCAGTTAGGCTGTGAATGGACAATCCTGAGGATTGCCGTATTAGGTCAAACTAGCTATCCAGTGCTCTCTGGTTTTCATTTGTTGTCTAACTAAGGCCGATTCATGATACTTAATTCGATTTTGAAAGTTCATGTAAAATAGTCAAAACTGCACGTTCATAAAATCTGTTACAAGTTTTAATTAAGTCCAAACGGCCTTCAAACTACAAAATTGTATTGACCATATGAAATAAGATTATACTACCATATGCAACTTAGTGAAATAGTGACCAGTTGCAGCCACTTGTTTCCACGTTTCTAAATTGAATGGAAGTATTTAGCAACCAGATATATTTAACGCTTTTACATTTGCTTGTACTCTGGCTCCAAATCTTCGAATTTACTGTAAAATTTTCGACCGAGTGATTATTTTCCTTAGATATTTGTCTATTAAAGCTTCATGGCATTGTGATTTTGTTCGTATTTTACATTTCAGTTTATTAGAACACAGGATCTGTAGGGGTCAAGTTGAAACAGATTCATTAATACATCCCTATTACTCAATGTGTAAAGATTTTTTAAATACATCTATGCAAACTGTGAAGACTAGATGACTTACAGTGGCTTGATCTTCAGCTAAACCGAGGTCGTATTCACTTAATGCAACAACGAATATAATTGCGGTTACATCCTGAAAACAATGTATCCATTTTTTTCGTTCTGATCTTTGTCCCCCGACATCTACTAGTCTATATTCATCAAACAAGAAAATATAGTCACGAATTCAGTTTACAGTTTTTACATTAATAAAACAGAAGCGACTAAATTATTTACTGTTCATGAAATAACCAATGGCACGACAAGCATTTATCTCACGGACTAAATTAAGTTTTTGACAGTAACAATAACACATTGACAATAGTATAAATAGTACAAATCTCACTTTGCTCGATTCAGCGTAAGGACAATAGTAAGTTACAAAAAGTGTCTTCAAGTTTATCTTCAACTATATTTGCATGGTAAATATAAAATAACTGTTGTTCTTTATACAGCTAATAACTCATGATTTATGTTTATCTCACTTATCCACAGTAGAGAGATCAATCTCTTATTTTAAGCACAAATTTTTAATCTATGGCATGAGGATATGATGAATTTTGCAAAGGAATATTTACCATAGAATTTTTCAAGATGAAGAATTATTTACGACCATTTTTTTCATTTTTAAACTTTGGACTTATATGTACACTATTTTTATTTAATTGCTAGGAATCGCCAGTCATGGTGAACAGTTGTCCGTTTAGGTCCTGCCATATAATGCAGGTCGGTTGAAAAGCGGTAAAACTAAACGCATCAAACTCAGAGTCTGAGGACACTGTCAAATTTCAGAATGTGCAGGATTGTAACGACAAAATATGGAAAAACTCTATAAACAAACACCTTAACTTAGTGCACAAATGTACGTTTCTCAAGGTTTTAATAATTATGGAACTAACACAGAAATAACTACTCATAAAAATTGTTCCTTGGGGATTAAAGTCACAATTACAGATCTTCAAGACTACTTGTTTTAGGTACCTCAAGAAAAATAACTCTTCTGTGGAGAAAACAATAAGTAGGTGATAACTGATCCCATAATTAACAGTAATCAAGGTCACCCGACTGATTTTGATTGAATCTAGGATAATTAATATGATTTTAACCAATTATTTCACAGGTACCTGTTTCTGTGGGTATGTATCATTTAAATGAATTAACTTTGAATATCGCAGATTTAACTTTTAATAGCCCTTTTCTAAATAATTTAACATCAAAAGAACTCGATTAAACAGATAAACACAAAGTGCTAGCATATACGAGGAAAACTACCAACTAATATCACTAAAATAAAACTAGATCGAATTACATATAAGCTTGTTATAAACCTGTATTACATCAATGTGCCAATGTTTGGAGCTAAACCCAACAGTAATTTAAAAAGATTTGTCTTTTCTTTGCTGTGCTCTGTGTTCTTACATAATAAATGGAATTTAATTCTATGTATACCGTTTTAATTTATAATCATCCAAAATGGCATCACATATAACTTCAAACGTAAAGTAATTACGAAATATTATATCAGATAAATTATATGTTTCCTACATTACCCCATTTAAAATTCACTAAAGCCAGTTTTGAAGTAAGAGGTTGCCAATAATAACAATAACGATATATTAATAAAAGGTTTTACCGAAATTCAATCTTTTTGTAGGAAAACTGAGTTTCTTGTATACCCGTAGTTTTTACTCGTGTTCTCAACACATCTTGGTCAGTTGGAATGTAATCATATCTAGCTAATCTATCCAGAGAATCGAAGAAGCTGCGAACGAATAAAAATAATATTATTGGGTTATTTTAATTATTTATTCCAAAGTACTATCTTTTAAAGCAGTTGGGCATGATATTCTTTAGTTTTAAATTATTTAACGGAAAACAACACCTCAAAATAGCTATTTAATTTTTAAAGATGTACATTTTTATACCATATAAGATTAATTAGTCACAAAATAAGTTAAATAATTGTCATCTAAAACTGAGTTAAGCTGGCTGATTCCTAGTAGTCATGGAGTACTGTAAAATATGATAATTTTAGTTTAAAAATCCTCCACAATCTGGCCAAGATTTGGAATAGTAGAAGTTGATAAACAAACAGATATTTGCCCAAATTCTCGGATATATTCTTTTTTGAGTTTTTGTGTCATTTAGTAAAAAATCTACGAACTTGCTTTATGCGGAAAGTTAAAACTAACTTTCCTACTTGTATGAAATTGTAAAGGTTAAACATGAGGGAAGCCTACACAAAATACTTTCTAAGACCGACTTTGGTTGTATTTATAAATTCAGGTTAAATTGATCAAATAAGATTGAGAAAAAACGGTAAATAAAGTACCTCTTTAGCAGAAACAAATAATGTAAAACGTTTGACTTGCATTACGCCTTTAGTAAATGTAGGGAACGGAATAAATTCACTTATAGAGATAATATGATTACTTTAGTGATTTACTGTCTTTGTTATTACGGTTTTAATATAAGTTGAGTGACAATCGTAACCACCGATGATTCATATCGGCCATTAAGCGTGATTTGTTAACTGCTGATTTCAAGTAAGGCGTAGCGATATTTTTACAAATGAAAGTGTTCGTTCTGTTCACAATCAGTGGAATTTTAATTGTTTAAGTAAAATGCAGTGCAAAAGCAGTAATTGCAAAGTTACCAACGTGGATTGACATTAAAGTAATTATATTTGACTAGTCTGATAATTCAAAATCCAGTTATTTAAAAAACTAGAACAGTTATTAAATCTATTACACTTTCTTGTTTGAATACTAACATTTTGATATAATAACACACAATGCGGTTATAAAATTTGACATTTCATATTCTGGTACATTACTTATTTTCTTTATATGTTAGTAATCTTAGTCGTTTGTAATGTGTAGAATTTTAGAGATAAACTTAAACTCACTAAGATGCCGAATCATTCAGTTGATATTCTCTTGAACGCTTAAAGCACTGCTGAACACCGCCGTCATTCCAAAGTTGGCAGAGAGCATTATATAGTTCAGTGGATAAGTGTCCATCTTCAACTTTGTTTGCACATGCAAACAAAATTTGGGCATCGTTCTGTTTAAACATTATAACAGCAAAAATATTTCAGTAGTGCATAAATATTGGAAATCGAGGTGTATGTAACGCACTTTAATCGTAAGCTTAAAATAACTTATGAATCAGTATCACTTCACATTCTTCCAAAACAATCGTCCAGTGACAAAAGTTTATACTATATACCATACAACAAAATTAACCATTACTCTTTAAGACTTAATCAATGATTGTATTATCAATTTTCCATTAGTCGCAAATTATTATCTCAACCAAAACTTAATAAACACTTTAAAGAATAGAACATGATTAACTTTTAGTAAGCCCTACAATATTGCTAACAATGGTGATTTTCTAAAAACGTTTGGAATAGAATTTAAAAAACTAAATACTTTTATCAACACTATCAAACAACACCGGTTTTATTCCCTAAGCTGGTATGCCATTAACAGTAACATTTGGAAATGGAACTTTGCAAATCTTACTTTTGCAAACATTCACATTAATAACCGGCTAAAACATAAAAGTCAAGTTTACGTTTAAACGATTTGCTAGACTTTTTAACCAAACCTTACGTAATTGTAGCATCATGAATCAATAATATGTGCAAAGGTTTTAACATTTTCTTGTAGTCTATATTTTCATGCTAAATCAACGTACTTAACATTATTCAAAACTGTGCGATTCGCCCTATAGATGTACTATAAAGCGTGCTAATGAATTACAATCATCTGTATTTTCATAAGTAAAAATATATACCTGTGATAAACATTCACTGTGTCTTATCATTACTGAATACCGACTTTTGTTTTCGGACGCGCGCACTGCTAAAAAGCATAGAAATATAAACATTTTCAAAATTTTTTGAAACGATGCGGATTTTCATATTCAGACGCTGTTTTGTATTTTTGGAATTACTGTGAAGTGTATGGTTTATCATTGTGGATCATCATTTGGTTTAAAATAAAATGTCTGAGATATTTTTGTTAAGGATATACTAAATTAACTTTTAACTTATAGTGGGGGTTGGTGAATCGTAAAGTGATACACGATCTCCTAAACCCTCTTGAGTAATCAAGATGCAAGTTTTACGTTCAGTCTTTGGTAGGTGTGGGAGGAATAGATCTAATAGAGAATCACAACAGTCTTTTCAAAAATAGTTCCTTATTCTAACTACACCTACTTTTGAGTCAACTTCAACCACTTTTCTGAAAACATATGTTTTGACTTAAAAATAATAATGTACCATATATATTTATATTAAAAAATGAAAGTAATATACTATGTCACGGAAATTTTGGATATGATTATAAAGTGTAGCTTATTATCTATCATAATATATTCGGAATTTAAAAAAAACTACTACTACTAAAATAAAACTACTAATATAAACTAAATCAATTTTATGCAAAAACGAGATTTGTTTCAGATAACTTTAATGAAATTGCAATGTTTAACAACTAATATCCTAGTTAAGAAGGAAAATGCGTATAAATTTACACAAAAAATGACAGTAAACGAGTTAAGAGAATAAAATCATTTTAATTTGTTGAATCTGACCCTTACTTTAAATTAATTTAGTTCGCTTTTTCTCTGTTTACTAGCGAATACACCAAGATCTAACAAGCAAATAACTATGTAATAATTATCATTTTTGATTTTATGTTACAGAGACTTCAGAGTTATTTTTTATAGGTTTATTCAACTAGTGGCTAATTTACAATTTTCAGAGATTCCATATTTTCCAGTATTTCAAAGGTTCTGTTTGTTGAGAGCTACAGTATTTAGGTGTCTCTTTTCCACTAAACAATACTCATAAGACTTACTACTCAACTTTGGCCTACTAAACATTAAATGTAAACCAGCACTTACAGATCAATTAGCAAATAATTATAACAGTGACCATATAAGTCTAAGGAAGATGTATACCTAAAGTTAGTGGTATTAAATCTTATCCATTTTCATCTACTAATGCCTGCCGTATTTTAGGTCAACTTTGATTGCTACTTCTACGAATATCTATTGTCAATTTTAAATAATTGGTGAATGTTTTTTTGTGAATATAAAGCCTTCAGTAACCACAACAAAACTTAATAAGGGCATGTTTGCTATATCTTTCCTTCGATATTGTCTAATTTTAAATAAGTAAACGTTTAAGCCCTGTTTGTGAGTTTTGACAACATGCTAGTTCTAAATGAAGTTTCAATTTGCAACATTTCAAACTTTAGCTGATCAAACTTCTTTAAAGCTGAAACATATCAAAAGGATAAATCTATACAATTAGAATAATACATGTACACTGGGCTAATAAACTACGATTGCTATAAAGCCATGAAAATATGCAAGTTTAATAAAACAGACAAACAATTTTGGATACTATGGAAAGTTTAATAGTTATTTCACACTGGCATTAAACCAGTGGCTTTCGAAATCTGAGCTCTTATGTACATTTGGAGAGAAAATCAATTCAACTATAATAAAAATTGTTACAAAAGAGCCTGTGAGATAAAATTAGCCCTACAATGACCGAAATTTCCGAAACGTCCTTTTTCTAAAGAGATTTAATCATGGTTGAAAATAACCTGAAGATGAAGATAATATAAAGTAAGTAGTGATTAAGATATGAAACATGCAAGTTGTAAAGTTAAGGTAAATCCTAAAACCACAAATTCAACATTTGTATATAAATATATACTTGTTTTAAGTTTATGGTAGGTTATCTCAAATTTTATTGCCATATTAACTTGTTATATTTGAAAAAAAATATTCAGAGTAATATTGTTTTATTGTTTTAACTGATCTAAGGATTAATCAGGCACAATATTCAACCAACAGACCTAGTTTTTGACATGAAGGCAAACTTACTATCCGACACTCATTTTCAAATTTAATGTACAAATGACTCATAGCTCGTATAATTGCAATCATGCTCTGTACAGTGTTGCTGTAAACGACAGGCTTGTAAAGCAGGCATTCCTCTTTCGTATAGCTGGATTGATGAATAATTCTAATTTACAACGTAAAAAAGTATACTAATCCTACTTCAGCTGCTTAAGTATTGTACTTTTCCCAGACTCACCAGCACCTTGATAAATTTAAATCAAGTGACACTATAATATTACCTAATAGCAGAAGCTTTGCAATTTTTGCCAGCTTTTCTCCATCGCTTTTAAGTGATGCCTCGATGCGCTTAGATCTTTCAAAAGCTTCCTTTTCATCGACACTTAGTAAACAACCCATAACGGAATATAAATGCTATGTTTATTTCATGCGCTATTTTTTAATTCAATACTAAACAACCTTGTGACAAATTAGTAAAAACTAATAGATTTCTTCAAGTCGGCATCAGTATAATACGATTAAAATAAGTTAGTTAAATAGTTTCGAGTATTAATATTCTAGTCACTCACTTGCAATATATTTAGCGGAAGCCGCAGTTATTGGAAGGGGGAGAGTGGATAGATTCAATCTTTATCCAGGTGTTTAATCCTAGCAAAGATATTGATCTCATAATACAGTGCAAATACTTGTTTCATCACATTAGAAAAGAACTGACCTCTGTAATTATTTGAGCAGAATAAAGACTTTAGGATTAGCATACAAACTGATAAATGCAATGTATCCGCTGATTAATGGTTGCGGGCCAACTTATAGTAATTACATTGAAACAGAAGCGAACTAAAGTGTGTTGCGAAGGCTGTGCGTAGTGGGGTTCTGTTCCACATTATAATTGGCAACATAATTTTACAATGAGCTAAAGTTTACATCATACACCTAGCCTACAAAAAAGGCCATCACACAAATATTTAAAGAATCACAAATGGCTTTTCATTACTTGATGTATTTGTTCAAGTAACTGTATTTCCTGAAATTATGCATTTTCAATGTGCATTGTAACAGCGTTTGCTAAAATAAGATAAATTAAAGGAAAACGAGCGGAATAGAAGAGAGGCATAAACGGTTGACATTAGTTTTAATGTCTAAAGTGTGTCTGTCCTGTTACTTTGGTTTGTTATTTTTTTAAAGTCAATTAACGCTGAGGATTACTGTGAGATATTTCAGTACGGTTGACTGTAAAGAGTGTAAGAGTTGGTGGATTTATTCAAATGTTAGAAGAATTGGGGTGAGTATATAAAAAAAAACACAATTTTGGATGAGAATAGCGCAGTAAATGTTTGCATATAAAATAATAATGGTAGTACCACTAATAATAATCCCGTTTATTCTCAAGTAACACTTCGTACATGAAAGTATAGTAGTTTATAGCCATTATCCGAGTGATGTGAGTTTTTCTGCATACAAGGAATTCAGTAGGGAGACTATGTTGGTAAGTTTACACTATATAAATATATGAAAAATGATAGGAAGGAAAGAAAAATAACAGCGACTAAATAATTTACAGTACTAGGGTTTCAGGGGTATGTATTGTATCTAGACTCACTTCTGACAAACGATCGCGCTTTTTATCCAAAGCGCTATGGTTCCAGAAAGCAACTGAGGGTAAACATAATTTGCCATAGATCATGTCCGTGTGCGGAATAACATCAAAAGCGTTTGATACTCTGGCTGGAGCGCCAAATAAACACATATGTGGGGATATTTTGCTGTGATAACGAGATCCATGCGCATTGTTTTTGAACAATGGATCATTGATGCACTAGGCATGTTGATAACCAGCGAATGGATTAAGTTGCTGTCGTTTAAACGGAACCAAGTCTAAATAAGATCAACCATTAATACCAAGTATGTGCATGGTTGTATTTACATAAGTTACAGTTGTATACTACAACTGAATTTTTCCCACAAACAGCAATGCATTCGACGTAGTTTGATTCATCTCCAAGGTGTAGTGTAAATGTTTACATGTTTTGTTTCTATGTAACGGCATCGAATATCAAAATGACTATTTTCTGTGTATAAGCACCGAACTTTTGTCAGAACATTAGACATTGCTTAATTGTTGCATTTATCTTTATGCTGAACATACTGATTAAACATTTAAAGATTTTTAACTCTCGACCTCACGTTCGATAGTTACATCAATAAATATTCCGTCTACTCTTCGCTTAGACATTTAATATACATCTAGTGTGCTCGTACTTTATCGATGTTAGTTAATGGAATAACGAAGTGTAGAGTAATTAAAATATTGTGCCCTAATCACAACCTCCTTTCAGTAGTGACATTCAAGATTTCTTGTCCGTCCACTCTTCTAAAAAAATAACTTACGTGCTTGAAAGTTTGGAACAGAAATGAATATTGCTGAACCAGTAGATTTCATACTTGCTTTATAAATTATCATCAACAGCGAGAGAAAAAACGAAATCAGAAAGAACGAAACTATAGCACAAGTATCCTGGAGTAAACGAAACACCTGGGTTGAATTATTGTTTATATGGATATTGAAAGACATGACTTACCACATAAGCTTATGGATGAATTAAAAGAAAAGAACATCAGCAAATGTCTAAATCCGACGAGTGAATTAAGTAGTGCTCGCACATAAGAATCCCTATTACTTCGCTAGCGGAGTAAGCTACAGTAGTCGAAATGAACGTTACAAGTGCGACATAACAAAAGTAATCACCATTATGTCTTACGAAAAATCAAAATGAATCTATTTCACTAATGGCTTGAGGTAAGTTGTACCAGATTCCTGAAAATCTATTTGTACGATAATTCATATAAAGAGTATATCTAGGATGCGTCCCTCTTGTTTAATGACGCTGAATTGCGTTAACCTTAGTCAAAAGGTTCGTCGAGCTAAATTGTGCTAGACGATGAATAAAGAAATTTATTCTGTATCTTATACAGGATTTTATTTCGGTTGGCATCTATATAGAGTGTCTAATTCTTACGTGGATAACCTACCTATTTAGTCCAAAGTACAAATTATACAAAGAATATGAAAAGTAAGCCAACGTTGGACAGATTTCAGTTTGAGTTTATCTATAATTTAAGCACTACTGAAAGTAAAGATGCAGTATTCCATAAAATGTCACATACAAATTTTATGTAGAAGATCACGAGAATAACTGTCATAAAAGTTATGTAGTAAGCAACCCAGAAAACCATGCGACTTAGGTGTTTGCATAATAACCTGTTCTGTGGAAGACAGATTATAAGAGTGCCTTAGTCCTAAGTCAACTATTGATTAAAGCCTAGACAACTTATTACCGTTAATTGAGAGATCAAATTGAGGTACTTATCTTTAGAATACAACCAATCATACTTAGAAGCACTAACGTCTTATTTAAATTTCGATTGCTGAGTTCAGCGATGATGTCACTGAGTGTGTGTGTGCGTGTCGAAATCTTTCCAGGCGGGAACGGGTATACATCTTTAAAATCATCAATGTATAGAAAGGTCTGTCCAAACTGAAACATTTGCATATATCATTTACAAAAGATCTAAATGGTAGTAGGCCTAAAACACTATCATGTATAACGCCAGCTGCAACCGGTTCGGCCTTCGCAGAAGAGTGGAATTAATTTGAGCGAAATGGTATCGATGACTGGTGAAAAAGTTTAGCCAAGTGAGTAATGGAACTCTAATACCATAAGAGTAGAGTTTGCTTATAAAAACCCTCTACTTAGCTATGTTAAAAGATGTAGACATGTCCAGGTGCAACAATTATATGAAGTGCCTAAGGCTTCATCTAGTGGAGACGAAGTTACAAAATTCAAGATGACGTCATGCTGGATCTAGTTTTGAGGAAACCATGTTAAAAATTATAGATAAGTTTTTCGGAGAGTAGATGATCAGAAATTTCGTCACAAACAACTATTTTATTATTCAACAGATAACTGGGGTGATATATACGACCCAATAGTTACGCAGGTTAGTTCTGTTAGCTCTGATTTAAATCGACAGCAAATGTATATCATTTTCCACCGAGTAGAATAAGTGTTTGTTTATAAGGGGAGGTCTGAATGTTTCAGTAGGAATATTGGGAAAGTTGGTCTACTAAATTTAAAGTAAACGGATGTCATGCTAGTTGAAGTCCTAAGTGAGCCTATGAATTAGCAGATGCGGTCATAATTGGTGTAGCTGGATTTAATGTGATTAGTAGCTGTGCACATTTTGTCTAGCTCAGTACCATCCAAAGGTTTACTCATGTTGGCGAGGACATCACTGGACAGGTTGAATATAATATTACGGTCAATAATAGTTAAACCATCAGCGGGGTGACTTCATGACAGAAAACTAGGTCAAGAATTTTATTAAATCTTGTGGGAGTTTACATATTGTGTCCAACAGTGCATGTCGAATAGTGCACAAAAGTTTATTTCATCATATGACTGACCTATACCAACACTCCAACCTATCTTAGGAAAGTTAAAGTCACCTGTGATGATTTGTGCGTCGTAATTCAGGGCAGAGGTGTATATCAAATCATTAATAATGATATTATCAACAATAGTCGAGGTGTTAGTGGCTCTGTATATGCATCCCAAAAGTAAACTGTGGTTTGGTATATAAACTGAGATCCAGACCGACTTTGGCAACTTACTGAGTATTTCGTTATTGATCTTATTAGAGGAAAGCAAACGCTAGTATATACTAAATAGCCACCACCCTGTTTATATTCTCTATTACCGCGATGTAACCTATAGTCCTGGATATCTTATTCTGAGTCAATTGCTGAGGATGATCATCTGGTCTATGTGACGAATATGAAAGAAAGTTCAACTAATAAGACCATAGTTTTCAGGCTTTTTATCTTGTTATAAAGTAAGCTTACGTTAATTACTAAAAAGTTCAGAAATGAGGAAGAAATTGTAAAGAAGCGGATAACATCTTTGTCTGAACCGAGCGTGGTCATTATAACTAAATGTTGGTTTGATATGACAGTTTGACTGTTTAAAACTTCGTCGTTTCTTATTGGGCATTAATACAATAGACAGCTGTCTAGAAAACTCTATTACCTTTTAGAAAGATGTAGAAAGAAACCTTAGGGCAAATGAGATGAAAACTTCGATTTCCTGTATTTTTACCTGAAAATTTTGAACAAATCACTAAATCAAAATGGACAACACAACCAGCCGTTGTTTCAAGTAATATAATCATAGTCTAACATATGATGCTTTAGTGGAGTGACATTAACTGTCGATGCAGCTTCCCGAATGAAACACTGTACGGCTAAGTGTGGTGACGTTCCTTGAAACATTTAGTCATTTAATATCTTTCTAAATCGATTGGTTAACCGAGCAAACGCTTCCTGGGCAAACATTCCACCTTACCTTCCAAGATCTTTCGATCGAAAACGCTACAAACTTTGAGAACTGTAAGATAAAATTGGTTTCCATAGATATAACGCATAGACATTTCACGCTAGCTGACTACTGACATTTTGTTAACCAAATCAACAATTATTTATTCCAGTTTGGTACTTTGCGGACTCCATGAGATAGAGGACAGTCAGTTCTCAGTTCCTTTCTGTTATTTTGTCTACCGTTTCATGTCACCTCAACTGCGTAAAAAATGTATTTTTTAAGTTTATTATTGAATAGATATACATCTGAAATCACCTTATTATTTGTTGCTCTGAAGTAATAGTACGAATCCCTATAGATGCTGCTACATTAGCGGCCCGTACTGACATATTCTACGCCAACCTCATTGTTTGGCTGTTCGATAGTCCCTGAACTACAAAGTGAACCTAGTCAAATAACCGTTTCAGTATCCCAACAGTTCTACATTAACCAACAGTTAGTGGTAGCTCTATGATTTCACTTTGCCCCCATGGTAATGAATCGAATATGTAAGATGCTATCTGCCATCTAGCGCGTCTCCCTCAACGTGGACATGAAGCCATAGGTTGGACGCCAAGTAACCCAAAACCGCCTTTGGGGGTTATGGCGGCAGTCTTATAACACTATCAAAATACAAATGGGGCTTGCAATACACTCGCCTTCTTCAATTTGTCTATTTTGGTGTACTACTGTGGTAACGACATCTTGAGAATATGAAGGTGAACACTCAGTTAAAAAAAGCTAGTCATAGTTTTTCGTGAGATGATATTTGATCGCTCACGATGACTGACCCAAATTTAAGTAAGTCCTGCTGTTAGCTCTGTAGTTCCAAAGATCATAATGTCTGTTCATACTTATTTACAAAAAAAATGATAGCTCATGGTATTAACGACTAGTATAAAACGATAAGCATCTTCATGACAAACATGGTTATCAATGTTTAAACCGTGTCAAAATGTGATTGAAATTTTATCGAAGGTTCACTTCTCTCAAGCTCATTGTGGTCATGATTAAAAATTTCAGCAACGTGATTAGCATGCCTACTGCAAATTCATTTATATGAATGTGGTCAAAACACACAAAGTTGTAAACAACAGTTCTAGTAATAGAAATCTGACTGATTAGATGTTACGTCAATGTAATAACCAGAAACCAAATTTAGTGAAACCATATTTCTCTCAATGTACAGCCTATATATCAGTTATTAAGATTTACTAACCGGAATAATCTATTCACCGTTCATAAAGAGGTAAATAAATTCAATAGCAGCCATGAATTTCCGTTATCGTGATAACCTTGTGAATTTAAGTCTGTTAACAGCTGATCAACTCCAAGCTCCTGACTAGAAAATGTATGGGGAAGCCTGTTTTATAAAGACGTTAGGGATGAAGTATATCTATGGTGGCTCCTATTGATTAAATCAACACTGATTATAAAGTGGGATAGCAGATGCACAAGTAATAAGTTCTTATATTTTGACGCACAATCATTAATTCACGAAGTCCCCTATGAAATGTGATCAGTGGTACAGATACTCACAAGAAAAGAAGAAAGAGAATAACTATCCAGTGTTCTGAAAATCAACATCCGATGAAGTTACGGAATATGTAAATAAAGAGCTGATATCTGGTAAACTTACAAAATGTAAGGTCAAAAGTTATGGTAGGTAGGTGTTTTGTAGTGAGATTGTAGCTTTTGATTCATGTAGTCAAGTGTTTTTTTATATAGGTAAAAAAAAAGAAAGTTTCGTGAGTAATGTTAAAGATGTGGAGAGATTAACGTGAATGTGTTTTGCGAATTAGGATCATTTGCATCACTTGTATCTGGAACTAATATGCATCAATTGCACGTATTGCATAATAGAATGAAACAAGAGAATGACTTAATTAAGAATAGGCTGCAGATTTTCGGCGTTTCAGTTTGTAGTTATTGACAATATGGTACGTGAACGTTCGATAATGTTTGCCTGATAAGAAAACCATCTACGGCGGATATCAAATAGATTCTAGAAATGCTCAGATATATCATCAGGTTGACATCTTTCCTGCGAAGACCTTCGTAATGGATTCATTACATGTGGAAATAGCGATTGCTAGAGCAACTCACAGAGACGCTAAAATTCAATTGTGCTCATTCCATGTATCGAGCTCTTTGCAGAAGGATTAATCCATTTTAGATAATTTTATTTAATTTTAACTAGACAGAAGATAGCTGTGTGAAAGCCTATCTATGCGGTCTAGTTGGAACAAATGTGCAATACGGTAGGGTTGATTATTGAAATATTTCTTGAAGTTCGATAATTATCCATAATAGCGACAAGATTGGAACACAAAGGGCATGAGCTTTCCTTAAAGATATTGGATATCAAGTAATGTGAGGGCTGAGGCACTTACAGAACAGATAGTAACCTTGGCGAATAGTACAAATAACAGAGTGGAGTCTTTACATGGACAAATGAAGCGATGAACTCAGAAGGAAGATCCGTTACATAAGCATATGCTAATAATCTATGTGTATAAAACATGATGAATTCGCATAACATTCTGAAACTCAATTCATTATATACATGTGATTCACCATTCTCTACAGTTGCCTAAGAAGGCGACATCGTAACACAATTACCACCAATATTTGCATATGTTCATTATACGACTACCATTAACTTCCTCAATTTGTATTATTTGCGATAATCTCCATTGGAAAGTCTAGATTGAATATGGGGAATCAAAAATGTATATTGATATGCAGAATGATGTATAGAATTTCTCTGAACTTGGAGTGATGAAAAGCAAAACTGAATAGGACTAATTGTCGAACTTTCTTAAAATATTTCAATTACTAGTGGGTTAATCAGTCAAGAAACCTCTAAACCAATACGAGTACGGTTCAGGCTACCCAATTAAAACCACATCAATCGTCATCGTTTTGACTACAGTCTCATTCATTATCTTCCGAAATGTTTTGTTTATTGGGAACTTCAAAAGCTTCTTGACGTTAATTGGAACAAATTCAAGCTATATCGACATTTGCGAGTGCTAATGGGAAATGGCAATTAAAGTTGTGCCTTCCGTATACAAAATATGAACAGATAATTGAGGTGGTTTATTGTTTGTTTACAATGGAATAGAGACTATACAAACTATCCAGAAAATTCACAGACATGTTAACCTGACTTCAAACAACTAAATATTTTTAGATGACGCAATAATTTCACAATTTGTTCATAATCATAGACATTGTCTATCTTGAAACTTCAGTATAACATATTTCAATACATAGAACAATATACAAATTGTTATTCCCAAATAACTATACCATACAATTATACAGTCATTACAAGGTCTAGTTCAACTAGTAATCCCGCAGGAGACTTTAACATTCACGTTTAGCTAAAATATATGCCGATAGCATGAATTTCAACGGTAACTGAATCCTGACCATTTCTCGAGAAGACTATACGATGCAACACAATTTTATGGAGACAAGTAAGACAGCACAGGAGTAGTTTTCGAGCAAAATCAGTGATGATTGAAGAGGAAAATGCAAATGATTCTAGTTAGAACTTAAAATAAAGTGCAAAGTCTTTGATGAGTATTTTGAGGAAGAAGTTATTTCTCCCAGTATATCCCGCTGCAGTCTGTAGGTGATTCATCACCAAGGGCTTTTATCTATGTCTTCGAAGACAGGTATAGCCAAAGTAAATGATGAAAGCCTACACAACTATTTATTCTGTGTAATTATTAGCTAATACTGGGTAGATCATCGAATCTTTATGTGCGATATTGCCGACAATATTGTCTTTAAACCGCGATCTTCATCTTATTTAAAATAATTTTTGGGGTAGGTAGTAATTGAAATTTCTTTTCATTGTAACTGATGTATGAGTTGTTTAACTTTACTCGTAAAGTCGAAAGATGACCTTAAATTAAAAGAGCGCGTGTTATAACGTATTGGTGCAGTTTACTAGTTAACATGAACATTGAAGAATGTGATCGAATATGCACTTCTTTGAATAAAGTATGTTTACTTTGTAATATGTCTTAACTAAATTTTAGAAATTTAAACCTACTTTTGATCAGGTAAATTGATATAATCTCTTTTAGTAAGTTTTTAGTACGAAAGTAGTAAGGGTATTCCTTTGTCTGAATTGAAAAAGCTCCTTCAGGATTCTGAGCTACCAAAATGTAAAATTCACAAAATTGTAAACTCCGCAGATGTTGATGGGGATCGAAGGATCACTTACAGTGAATTTTTAAATCAGGTAAGTTCCTAATGTAGAATTTAATTCGTATGGTATCAATGCGTAATCTAAAATTCCGTATAGCTAGACATGCGAGTGTGGTTGTAGCGACAACAAGTCTTTAGTTAGTGCGATCGTGTATTGTAGCGCAATTGTTATGCTTTAATCTGATGTTATTATTCAGTGCCACATACATGTTAAACCATATATTTGTTTATGAAATATGTATGTATTTGTCCACTGGTTTAACTTTTATTCCATGTATTTTTTAGTAAACCTTCAAGCATCTAGGGTAATGTTTTTGTTTGTTGTTAGTTGGAAAATAAGTCCAGCTTACTTTCGATTTCTCTTAAATTTGTGATTATTTTTCTGCCTAGTTTTCGTCAATTTATCAATTCACAATAGATCAGCTTGATAAGCGAGTATCGTAAAAACTAACATATGGGTTACTGGAGGTGGGAAAACGTTTGGCTAATTTTGTGATTGAACTTTCTTGTGGATATAAGGGTTGTAAAGCTTAGTTACTTTTATGCAATGTTACCGTATATCTTAATGCTTATTTGATTGTTTTAAAAATGGTACTTTTCCACTTTCGGATTAAGTGATGGTCCTTTAAATGCCCAAAAGTATTGATCAAACGCATCGAATATACCATCAGGATTATTCGAGGCAATATGATTTGCCAGCATCGTTAACGGAATAAGTTGTTGATTAGGGAGAATTTCGTTAAAAATGTGAGAATTCTGAAAGAAAAGATGAAAAGTAAACACATGAAGGGAGGTTTTTCAGATACTAAAAAACGAGGTCAAAGTTGTGTAATCACGAATGTAAAATGGGTAAATTGGTAACATAACAATGAGTAATGCTCACACTTGATAGAACGAAGAAAAGGGATCAGTAAACGTTGAGTAAATTTCAAGTAACAAATAATAGCGAAAAAACATGACTCATGACGTTACGTTAAAAAGTCATTCGAGAATAGACTTGTCAAGGTAATGCTAAACTGATTACTGTATCCTTTGTATATATAAGTTTTGCTTAAGCCTCTTGATCACAACAGCCCCAGTAAAATGTAATAACCTAGATGACTTCTGTGTGTTGATAACTCTGAAGGATATGGAAATGTCACTCTCATGGCCACTATCAATAATATGACGGGCGATGACATTACTGAAAATATGTCATATCCCACAAAAAGTACCAACAAAATTGGCACCGAAATCCAGTTTGAAACTTGTACCATCAATCATATGAATTGAAACCAACAGATGAGGAAAGACAAGCTTGCTGTTAAAGGATTTAAACCATACTTATATATTCAAATAATACAGTAGTCAGTCTGGCATTACTTTGACAAATCTATTCTTGAATGATAAATATATTAACGTTTCTGTAACTGTGAATTCCTACTTCTGTCTGTCCTTGTTATTTCGGAATGCGATTCGTTCCCGTTCAAATGTGTTCTGATTTGGGGTCTTGTTGAGTGTTCAGTGTCTGAGAATACTAAGGAATAGGGGAAGCTAGGTCGTTATTAGCGAGAAATACAACAGAAGTAATTTTAAATAATGTTTGTAAGTATTGTTATTTAGGTCGTAAAGCAGGTAAACGGGGACCGCGAAATAAATGAACTTAGCTTATCCTGCTACATTTACTATTCTTGCTTGATTTATATTAAGGAAATGCTGTTTTTCTTTCATTAACTTGCATTGGTGGCTTTGAATTTCTAAGAACTATTTTTGTTCTCCTGACAATATTCCCTCGGTTTAGTTTGAAGATTTTTACAAAAGGGAATGGTGCAACCTGATTTCTTGAGACCCTACCACATGTGGCTCATGACAAAAGCCGCTAGCGATCTTGTTGCAGTTCTACATAAAGTTCTCCACTAAAGTAAAATGATCCTTAGCTTTAAAAGGTCTTCCTTTCGTATATTTACTCTGGTTAAATTTTTATCCTTTGATTATAACTAGCTCCTCTCTGATTTCCCTATAATATTATGTTTCTAATTATGTCGAACATGCATTTTTGTGCCCATTTATGCTAAATTTTATGTCCTTAAATAAGTTCATGGAACTACGCGCATTGCACTAGTGATTTTCATTAATGAGGCTGGTTATTTAATATAATTGGTCAGTCACACCGAGAAATTTAGTAAATTATCAATTAAATTGTCATGTTTATTGAAAACTGTTCGTGTACTAATTGATCAGTATTTCACTGTTACGTTTTATGTGTTACTTTGATGTTTTGAATAGATTCTATCTGAAGATGAAGGAATTCTGAATAAGCTGAATATTGGCGAACGTGTTCTCAATCGTGCAATGTTAGCTATTGCACCAGATTATGGACGAGAACATCAACGTAGTGTTGCTGTCGATTCTGGTTACGATAATATAGATGGCAATAATTGGAGCAAAGTTGATTTTAGTAATTACGTAATGTTGTATAGCTGCTTTCCTCCTCCTTTGTTTATTCTTACGATAACAGCTTTACAAGTAATTCATATTCTGTTGCATAAATGATATATAATTTTACATAATTTGGTTTTTGTGTATGATTTTTTGGCTTATTTCCCACTGGGATTACACTGAGTATTAGAAGAACAAAGAAAATGAAATCTAACATTCCAGGAAGTTTAAGATATCGATAATAATTTGAAAAGTAACATAAGAAATGGTATATTTTTGCTCCATATGACCTCACTCTGTATGAATATCATCGAGTCCATAAGCATAAGATTTTCCTGTCATTGTTATTGGCGATTTTTATATCATTTTTAAGGGTTTTATCGGAGTATTAGCAGCACTCGTGTATTTAAAACTATAATAATTGACTACTGTGGGTGATGTTTCCGAAAACTGGTGTGAGTTCACAAACTTTAGTCATATTTCTAAAAATCCCGAATATCGGGCAATGTGTTGATAATAATCTTATATTTTTACGGCAATGTTTTAATGATGTCTGATACCGGTGTTTTTTTAAATTATTTTTAGATTGGAATTTTTATATACTACGCTGTTACTTCATCAGGTGTTCCAATTCATAGTGTATTTATTTATGATCCGAAAAAACGTTATGAAGTATGGCGGTTTTTAACATATATGTTTATACATGATGGTTATATGCATCTAGTTTTCAATTGTTTCGTGCAACTCGTACTTGGTGTTTTACTCGAATTGGTTCATAAAATTTGGCGAGTTGGATTAGTTTATTTGTTAGGGGTTATTGCAGGTAGTGTTTTGTTTTGTACAAAATACTTTTTCACCAAAACTTGTTTGCACATTTATAACCCTTTTATTCTTAAAACTTCGGATTCTAAGTAACTAGTCAGAAACTTATTTTCTGGTTAAATAAACACGTTATTTCCAAAAGTATAGCACCATATTTTCTATGGTATTTTCAATTGTAAATTCAATAAGCGCTAATCGTAATCAACAAGAATTGTTTAAATATGGTTTTGTACTGGTTGTTGCATACATGATGCTCCTGTGGTCCTTATGAAGCTCATACATCTGAGGTGAACTATTTGCCAAGTTTGTTTTTTGTCACGCTGACGGTGAGATATTAAAACGCGATTGGTCCTCCACACAACTGAGTTTGTTAGCTACTAATTTAGCTTTGAATATTGATAAAACCACTGATGACACTTCATAGTACGGTTTTTATGATAAATCACTTCACATTATATACCACAAAGTGAATTTTGTTAACTTCAAAAAAAATTTGTCATTTATTTCATGTAAGACGTTTCTGTGATAGAATAATTGCGAATGAGAAAGTACATCTATATTAATTCGTGTAATTTTGCACAGTAGGGAGAGATATTTTTGGATAATGCTTTAAGGTCACTTTATCAAAATATAAATATCTGGTCAGTAAATTCCTGTATTTATTTATCAAAATGATTGTTTATTTTGCTGTTGCTTGACTATATTTCACGATGCCACTATGGTGGATATTACGTTTTATTAGGAGGTCTATAAAATGCCTATATTTTTCCCGCTTACGATTTGAAAACGATGTGTCAAAAGTACAGTCTGAGATTCGCTTGCAGTATATATATATATATATATATATATATATATATATATATATTCAACATTATATCGAATGATGATAATTTTAGTAACTGATCAGTGCCTGTTTCTTCTCGTGGAGCATGGGACATCGAATAGCATCCTCCAAGTAACTCTGTTCTGGGGTCTCATTTTCACTTGTTCACAAGTACTATTAGATTTTTACATGTCTGTCTCCAATCCCCGGCGCGATGTGTTCTCTGGTCTTCCCCTTTTCCTTCGAGCTTGAGGATTCCAAGTTAATGCTTGTCTTGTGATACAGTCTGATGATTTCCCCAATATGTATCCCATTCCACCTCCAGCGTCTTTACCTAAGTTTTTCCTCAGGTGGAAGTTAGTTTGTTCTCCGCCACAGAAAGTCGTTGCTGATGTCTGGCCATCGGATCCGAAGTAGCTTGCGTAAGCAGCTGCTTATAATTACCTGTATCTTTTGAAGGATACTTTTCGTAGTTCTTCATGTTTCAGCTCGATACAATCGGACTCTCTTCACGTTTGTATTGAACATGCCGACTTTAATGTTGGTTGACAGCTGATTTGAGTTCCAGATATTTTTCAATTGTAGAAATGCTGTCTTTGCCTTGCCGATCTATGCCTTTACATCTGCATGAGACCCTCCTTGTTTATCGATAATCCTACCCGGGTATGTAAATGCTTCCACATCTTCCAGAGCTTCTTCGTCAAGTGTAATTGGGTTGGTGCTCGTTGTTTTATATCGAAGGTTCTTGCTTTTCCGTTTGTGTATGTTGAGGCCTACTACTGGCTGTGAAGGCTGCTGCTATACTGTTCGTCTTCACCTGCATTTGTTGTTGTGTGTGGGATAGAAGAGACAGGTCAGTTATCTGCAAAGTCCAAGTCGTCTAGTTACATCTAGGTTATTCACTGTATTTCGAGTTTGCTTTGAGATGTTGGAGTTTTCATAATCCAGTCAAGTGACAGCAGAGAGAGATAGGGTGAGAGCAAGCAGCCTTGTCTGACACCGGTCTTTACTTCGAATGAATCTGTGGGCTGACCTCCATGTACGATTTTACAGTGTTTTGTTCGTCGTAAGAATTCTGTATGATGTTGGGTCCTTCATAATATCAAAGAAGACCTTATAATATTCTTCTATCAACTCTGTCCAATGCTCTCGTAATCGAGGGAATCTTTGTAATGTGGTGAATTCCATTCAATTGATTGTTCAACAATGAAATGTAGTTTCGTGATTCGGTCGGTACATGATCTATTTCCACGGAGTCCGGTCTGTTGATCTCGAAGTTGGGTGTCGACTAGATCTTTTGATTGGTTCAATAACACTTTGTTGAAGACTTCCTATTGCTGAAAGTATAGTGTTGCCTCTGTAGTTCTTTTACTTACTAAGATCTCTTTACATTGATATTTTGATGAGGGTTTTTATTTTAATCTGTTAGCACCTGTTCTTCCTCCAAAATCTTCCTGAGGAGAATGTGGAGTATCTTTAAAGTTGCTTCTATATCTGACTTCAGTGCCTCAGCTGGTATATTGTCTGGTCCTGCTAACATACTACTCTTGATTTGTCGGATGGCCATTGTGATTTCTTCGACTGTTGGTGGGTCGATGTTTATGTGAAGATCCGTGGCTGCTGCTCCGATGACTGATAGGTTCAGTGGGGCTGGTTTGTTCAAAAGTTCTTCAAAGTGTTTTACCCACCTTTTTATTTCGTTGTTCATGCCCTTCAGTGATCGGTTTGCCAGCCTTGTTCTTGATTGGCCTTTTTAGCTTCTGAATTTCCCAGCTACCTTCTTCGTTGTATCGTATAGGTGCCTCATATTTCCATTTATTGAACCTAATGCTTCTCCTCACTTGATCCTCTGTTCTTGGATTTTACCCACAGTGCAAACAGATATCTATTCCTTATGGTGGTGCTCCTCGCGACCAAAAACCTTCGGAGATGCTGAAGTTATGGCTTTCGTTATCCCTCTTCAGTTTTCCTTCATAATAGTTTCATCTTCATCTAGAAGATTGGGATTAATTGGTGAGAGTTATCTTGAATCCATTGAGTTTGTTAGTATCTTGATGAAAGGTTGTATTAAACTTTTGTAATACTGTTACTTCAGTTTTCCAGTGCTTTTTAGCTTCAGTTTCATTTGGCCACTACTAGATGGTGATCTGAAGCTATATCAGCTCCTCTCTTTGCTCTTACGTCTTTCATGATCCTTCTGAACTTCTTACTTATGCGGATATGATCAATTTGGTTCTCCTTAATGTGTTGTCCGGTGAAACCCATTGAGCTTCATGTAGGCGTTTGTGGGAGAGTATAGTGGCTACCATAATCATTTTGTTGAAGGCACATTAGTTTGCAAACCACTCACTGTATTCGTTCCTTTCTCCTGGTCCATGTTATCCCATGATGTCTTCATATTTGGTGTTGTCCATTCTAACCATGGCGTTTAGGTCTCCTATCGAAATGACCAGGTCCCCGCCTGGGCATTCCTCGACGATTGACTGAAGCCTCTCATGGAACTGGTCTTTATCGTCTTCGTTGCTATCGTTGGTTGGCGCATAACATCGGATGATTTTTCACTGTAATCTTCGCCTTCTTTGTTTTGAAGGATGCTTTGATGATCGTCGATCCATGAGGTTCCCATCTAATATGTACTTCTCGTGCTTCTTTGGATAACATTAGTCCCACTTCTTGTGTGACCGGAGGACAACGGTGCCTCTTTGAAAACCAATCTTTACTATCCAGCTTGTAAGCAATTAAGACAAATGGATAGACGATCACATTTTATATTTCTTTTGTCGTTCGCTTATACAACAAGTGACAAAGTCCTATTGATATCCCCACTTTTTAAGGTTTATTTTAATTTTGCATGTTATTCTCGGAATAGCATGTTATTTTGTGTGGTGCACAACTTGACGTTATTTGTGTTTTGTGGCCCACTGCATTATGTTTTTGTATGTATTCACGTCTTTACAACAGGTTCTTTAGCTCATTCTGTTAGTGACCCATTTGTTCTATTGGCTGGAGCTAGTGGAGGTTGTTATGCTCTTATTGGTGCTCATTTAGCTAGTGTGATACTGGTAGGTCGAATTTTTTTCCGTGTAGCCGAATATTTTAAAGATTTCATAATGAACCCTAGATTATGAGTGTTTTTTACCATCTGTTAGTTTATAAAGTTTGGTGTAGTATCAATGGAGTAGTAACAGGTTGTTGACTTTATTTAGGTCCATATTGGTGGGTTTAGAAGGTCACGTAAGAGAGTTGGAATATCTTGATTCTAAAGAAGTGGTATTCATGAACTCCAGGATCCTAAGGAATGAAAGGTGTATGAACCTATCCTGGTCAATGGCTAGCATCTCTTACATCTTTTGATTGTGTTTCACTGCCTAATGGATCGATCTTAGGGTCAAGGGTTGAGGTAGTGTCCTTCTAAGAAAACCATCTGTTTCGGTTTGAGCATCCGGGCATTATTCCAGCTCACATACAATTATGATGATTGGTAATTCTGAGGAAAGTGGTCTCACTATATTGCCCTCCCTAACATAGGTGGTAGTTATTGTCATTTTAATTAACTTTTTAACCTTAAACTCCTTGCCATTTCGCTTTTGTTGCTTCATTTATTTTTACTTATCTAACTCACTCAGCAGTTCATCCATTGTGAAAATTCTGTTTTATCTGAAGTTGCTACGTTGTAGACTTTCTAATTGTTGCCACTGTTGTCGAAACCTGATGCAGCCTTTCTGAAGCTGTATCTGGTATTCAATCTGATCCCCTTCAACTTTGCACTTTGATGGAGATTGACCAACAGATAGATCTGACTGTTTTTAAAAGGTCTTAGCATCAGTGCTTGTTGCATTACTAAGACCGTTATTCAGGATCCCCGTAATGTGTTACAAAGTTGTTGTTCATCTGCCGGTTCTAAGAGTCTGTCTCACGTATTTTTCTCGGAGATTTTGGTACATTGGCGTCCCGTTTTGTTGATCTCGTTATCGCGCACCGCCGATGTTCTACTTGGGGTCCTCCCTGTGCAACCGAAGCCTGGACACAGACTGATTATATCTCGATCAGCTACTGTTGGCGTGGTTGTGTTCTAGACTATTGTTCTTTTTGAAACATGTACCTAGACTGTAATCATAATTTGTTTTACGCCACACTTGTCTTGCGTTTCAGTGTTCCTAAAACGTCTTGCCTTGAATGGATTGATGCAAAACGTTGTCTGCAGATTTTATTGTAACGAAATGTAGATCCGACTTAGTTTCTGGGCCAAATGTTAGTTCACTGAAATGCTTAGATGCGAAACGTCCCCGTGTAAATCTAGGGTTTCTTTAGGTTAATTAAAACTCTGTAAAACATACCGACCAATCCTATTGATTCATGAGTTTGATAACATATGTAGATTCTTACGTCTGAAAATTGTAGTATGCTTGAGTGAAGATCGAGAAACCTGGTAGTCAGAGCGTGCTTAATGGCTGAAATCAGTAGCTGCATCTGTTCATCTTCGGATGATGTTCCAAGTTGTCCGAGCCACTGGCAACAAGAATTGTAGTATCAGCAAGATAATATTTGAAGTTGATGGTGCGCTAGTCATTAACATCTAAGATTTTAGACTATGGGCTGAGTTCTTCGAGTATCAGGTAAGGTGGGACACTGCCACAGCTGCTTCGATCAGATTATCTTGTTTTCTTTATCAGATGACGACTAATTTATCTAACAAAGAGGAGATTTAGGATGGACTTCAGTTACTGACTACACTAGATCACCGGACCCGGATGACTTACCTCTGGCTCTATCTATGAATGACGACGAACTCCTGGTCTGGGAACTGTCAAGGTTGTTTGGAAAAGTTTAGGAAACTGACTGTATCGTCATCATAAAATGAAGTAATTGTCGTCTTAGTCTTAAAAATGGACTCAAGTAACCAATGCAACAACTATCGCTGGATAAGTTTAGTATTGATTGCTTCCAAACTATTGGCCTTCGTCATGCTTCGCAGATTGTACACAACACGCAGAAGACCGACCCATGTATAGTAGTCTAGTTTTCAATCAGGTCATTGATACATTGATTGTATTTTCACAGTCAGTTAGTTACAACGTAGAACTTGGTACATGCCATACCTCAATTAGAGATTAAATTGTCGGACCATATCCCAGAGTAGGGGAAGTAGTAACAGGGTAAGTACTAATGGAAAGGTATAGAGATCGGAGATAAGATTTGAGAAAATATGATTCAGTAAAGAGAAAACTATGATAAGCTCAAAAACTTAGAATTTGGAGGAAGACAAGGAGTGGATGCACCTGTGCCTTTGCAATCAATTTTGAGCCATATCACGTAAAGTCTCAAACCATTTGTTACGATCATCACGTGGGCCCCAACCATGTAGTCTGCATCTATTGACATGTCTCAGCCCAATCGTCAATGACTTCATGGACTGGTGCCATGTTTTGGTCTGGCTGCCCCTAGCTTTCTTCTAGCCTATTCCCACACCAGACAACATTACTCGTCGAGATAGACGGTGGTCAGGCATACGTAACACATGTCCCAACCACCCCAGCTGGTGAAGATTCACTACTTCATCAATAGACTTACCATATTTACCTAGTACTCTACCCCTAACTCACTCATTGCTAACTCGGTGGTCCCAGAAAACACGAGCAATGTTTCGGAGACATCTATGATCAAATACTAAAAGCCTACGAATATCCTCTATCGTTAATGGCCATGTTTCACATCCATAATGTAAAACGGATCTAACTGCTGCGCAGTAAACGCGTCTTTTGGTCAGTAAACGGATGTGTTGCTTACGCCACAAGTGACGCGAATTGGCAAAAGCCATTTGGGAGTTGTGTATACGAGCCGAGATTTCAGCAGACACCAGACCATCAGGACTAATGAGGCTTCCAAGATAAGTAAGGCGTTTAACACATTTGATTGCTTCGCTCGGTATCACTAACTGCGGTGCCGAATCAAGCCGGTTTTGAAGCATCATTTTGCATTTGGATGGGGAGAATCGCATCCCAAACATCCTTGCATTCATGTTCAGGCTAGTCAAAAGATTCTGCATTTTAACAGCATCTTCACCCAATAGAAGTATATCATCTAAACATTCTAAGCCAGCAAGTTTATCTCCTGGAAGGAGGTCAAGCCCAGAGAAATCAGATGATGACAATGTTATTTTTAAAAGTATGTCAATTGTAAAATTAAATAAAAATAAGGAAAGCGGACATCGTCGACAAACACCACTTAAGGTGACCGATCTCGACGACAATCCGTCATAAGCTCTAACTCGACATATGGTGTTTGAGTAGAGTGCTTGTATAAGGTTAATGAACTTGTTCGATACGCATTCGGTAGACATTGCCACATAACCTTACGATCGATAGAGTCAAACGCTGCCTTAAGGTCAAGGAATAAAGCTATTGTTGGGCGTCTGAAAGTGTGCCTATGTTCCAGAACCTGTGTGAATATTTGGTCTATTCAACCGCATTCAGGTCTGAAACCACCTTGGTTTTCTTGATTTTACCCTTGATAAGCTTTAGTTAAACGTCGAAGTATCATTAAGGCCAATATTTTAGACACTATATTCGTTAAACTGATTCCTCGGTAATTGTCACAAGAAGACCTTTGTCATTTTTATAGATTGGGAAGATTAGTGTTTGAGACCAGTCAGATGGGATTGTGTCCAGTTTCCAAATTCTAACCAAAATCTCAGTTAATCTCGCTGCTACAGCTGGACCACCATCCTTAAATATCTCAGGGGTCAATCCATCAAGTCCTGCTGCTCTGCCTGACTTTAAGTTCCTTATAACCTTCTCAACCTCACTAAGACTTTCGGGATGAATAATAATTTGCCATTCAGATTGTATGGGGATGTTGGACAACAGGGATGATGCCGAGGGCCAGTTGAACTGTTCCCTAAAGTGTTCTGCCCTTCGGTCTAATCTTCTGGATTGACAGTGAATAATGGACCCATCATTTTCTTAGATAGTTTGACTTACAGTCGGATTTTTGATACCTATTTCCTTGATAGGTCTGAACAGTTGCCTACTGTTACCTATTGCCGCTGCCTTTTTCATCTCTTTAGCTTTCGCCACCCACCACTACTTCGGATCACTACGTAAGCTTTTAACAGCTTTTGTTCAAGCTGTCTTTGCTCGTCATCGTGTTCAGAACTAGACAGGATATGTTTCCGAGCATCTATCAGTTCAGTAGATGCTGTTGAAATCTACTGAGTTTTCTTAACCTTTCGGTTTTGTTTACTAGTAGACATTGCTACTGTTTACGCAGTTAACTAATTCGTTTTCTAGTTGTTCTTGAAATGTATTCTTGACTTTTTCATCGTTAAGTTGAACTCTGAGGGAAATCCTTGTCGTGGATCTTTTACGTCCAGTGAGACACAGACTAATACGCGCTCGTACTAAGGCATGATCTAGGTCAAAATATGCACTCCAAAATGAGCGGTAGTCTTCTATCGAGTCTCTCCAACGATGGCTGATAGCAATGTGGTTCATTTTAGTCCAGCGTTGAGTTGATTGTGGGGGCCGCCATGTCAACCGATTTCTTTCCTTATGCCTAAAGTTGGTGCTTGCGAGAAATAGACGGTTATCTAAACGTAGTTATAGTAAACAGTCGCTATTTTATGTTCGTGTAGCCTCAACACCATGTGATTCACCTAGGTGCCTTTCGGTTTAACCACTATCATTACAACAGCGCGCTTAGCTTTACGAAAGAGGTTGGAAAACTTTCTGTAAAATTCATCTTCTACTTCATCTGAGCTGCAATCAGTGTGAGCGTAGGCAGAGGTAACAAAGAAACAATGGCGTGTGTCCCTATCTTTACGAGTCCTTACCGTCCCGTTTAGACGGACAGCGCACAAGCGACTGTCTATTGGAATCCAGTCGAGAAGAGCCTGTTCAGCGTTTGAACTTAGTGCTATACCTACACCAGCAAGGCCTCAAGCGATAGCGATGGGGTCTCCGGAAACACGAAGAGTAAATCGAGCCGGATCCTTATTTCCCCAAGGTGAGGTCACGCAAATGACTGTGCTTGGATCCTGTATACGCGTTTCAGAGATGCGGCAGACGTCGATGGAGCGGGATTTTAGACTTATAGCTAAGGAAGCCTGTTGTCCTATTTGACATAAGGTTCGAGCGTTAACAGCTCCGATATATAGTTTAGTGCGAGGTTTCACGAGACCAGGAATAACGTTTCGTGAACACAAACCATCAGCATTAGAGGCGCGAAGTGATAAAGTGTTATGTCGCTAGAATTTTGAGGTTTGCGTGAGTGAACGCTATATATATATATATATATATATATATATATATATATATATATATATATATATATATATATATATATAGTTATTAATATTGTTTGTTAAGTTTCATCACTGTTTGTGGTGTTTCTTCCAAACTGTGGTTTCATGTTTTTCGAATTTTTAGAATTGGGATTTGATGCAAAAGGGATGGTTGAAAGATCCATTAAAATTTATATCAAGTGGTGTTGTTAGATTAACTATAATTATGATACTTGGTGAGTCTTAGTAATTAAATAATTATGTATAGCATCACAGTGTACACAAAACAATCACTTATATAACTTTTGCATCCATATTAATAGGATGTTTTGATGTTAGATGTTTAACATTTCAAACTATTTTCGATTATACTCCTTGTGATTTACTAGATATGAATTCTTCGTTCGCCATACAGAACTTGTGGCTCAGAACATTATGTATCAATCAGCTTTTCATAATGTTTAGCTTTCTACTCAATATGGCTTAATTTTATTTAGCTTATATTGACGTTATACATAGCATGATAAGCATATACTCCAAGTAGAGTTGAGCATTTCGATTATTCCATAATTATTAGATCTGTACGTTCTTATGACCTTGTTTTCGCTGCAATTCATAAAAGGATTGTGTGAATGCCTTCCTTTGGACATCATAGTCACACAACTTGGTCATTAAAGTCACTGTTAATCCAGTTTCCTTTCCAAGTAGCTCAAGAATAAGAACGCTTCTACAGTTGGGGGAGGCAATCAAGGCGTGACAGTGAACAAAGTGATCTGGAGTGTTGTTGGATGTATTAGCGCGGTTATCACTTCCAGGTTTCCTACAGTGTTGAAGGGTTCTTCTTGAGGTATGTGAAAACGAAAGTGGATTAGGGGAGGTATTAACGACTCGAGAGTGTAGCCGCAGTGCCCAGTGGAAAACTGTTTGACTCCGGTCACCTATATTATTTGTTGCTCCGGTTGTCAGAAGAGGCATCGGTCTCGTGATTTCCGAAGAAACTCGACTTTTATCATGAGGCGTCATAACTCTTCAAAGTGAAGACCTTTCAACTCCCAAGGCGGAATTTAAATGATTTCAGTAGTTTTTTTCCTGATTTACACTATTTTTAGCAGAGTTTTTGTTTTTACTGGGCGGGGTTGATAAACATATGCCCAACACTGCTTCCTTATCCGGGCTTGGACCGTCAGTTACGCCGGGAGGGTTTTGAACGGAGCTGTGACAACCTCCGTTTTACCAAAACAGCATTCGACATCAATGTGTTCGTAATCAAACTCCGTTACTTCTTAATACTTTTTCTACTTCCTCATAGGTGCCACCAATGCCAACTATTCTACTCCACAAAACGCTATCCCAGGTCTACTGAAAGCATTCTCTAAATCGGGGTTATCAAAGTACTGACTGTATGTCAAGTCAGGTAGCGGGCCTCACTGACTGTGACTCTAGAATATCGTGCCATCAACGTATACTGTGTCTCCGAAACACCTACATGGTTGTTCACTTAATTTTACCTGGCCGATTTGGAGAATAGGCATTGTAAACATTCTATTTATCTGAGGACCCAACTTCTCGTGGCTTGGTAGGTGTGAGTACAGTTCTAAGTATGATGGCAAATCAAGGACTTCTCTGTTGGATTATTGATAACAGTCGTTTTTGTGCTGTCCAATTGAATAGCTTTGTAAGAAATTGGAAGGAGAGGATCACATATCGTTGTTTCGGCGTATGCTCTCAGTAATTGTAGCCCGGATGAAATGAGAGATGAATATTTACAGAAAAATTTCTGAACTCCTTCATATAGCTAATAGATAATGACAAGAGTAACCGAGAATGACATATGTGCGAGGTTCTACGTTGTTCATGACTGATTGACTAACTGTCTGCTGCAAATATACTCAAACAACCGTTTATTTCTGGCAAACACAAGTCTTATGGATGTGAAGATACATCTTCCAACATGATGACCCTCCTACACGACTAAACGATAGACTGAAATAGTTTACATACCATATCATCTCCACCAGTCATCGTTAGAGTGGTTCTTTAGGAGACTACAGCTTGCTCTAAAATATAATTTAAACTCTAATCATGATCTAGTGCGAGCATAAAATTGTCATAATAGTGATTGCAAGACAGTTGTTAATCAATCCGTAGTTTACATACTGAAGTTCTGCCTTATCAACTTTTGCCTTTTCACCAAAGTGGCATATCCACATACAACTATCATTAATCAAAGTCTAAGTAGGATCCGTATATGATCGTAATGTTCAAATTTCTTATCATACCTCTATAAATCTTACATATATCCTTAAGTTTGATAAATCACTTTATTGAGAGAGATGAAGAATGTGTTTATGTTGAATTTGCTTTGTATAAGAAGGGTCGGATCCTTGTTTCGTGTATTTTATGCCTTATGTTTTACATTTTATTGTGGTTATGTCTCTGGTTTAGTTATCTGAAGTGGATGGTTCATCGATAAAGCTGTTGTTGTCATTGTGGCGCTTATTTCAAGTGGAAGTAACATTTTGATAAGCACATAAGCAATAAGTCTGGTGACCGTGTTTCAACATAGTTTTCTTTACGAGTTTGCCTCCTTTGGTTGTTTTATTTAGTCGACCTCTGACCATGTGATTGCTTGACCCTTTCCATATGAATAAATAAATAAGGTCGATTTGAATGTCTGCTGATTGCAGACTGATCTAAATACTATACTCCTCGAAATCTTATGATATACTCGATTTAGTTGTTGTCGTGCACAGTTGTCTACGCCCATTGATACAGGAAGGCACTTCATGTCTTTCTGTCTTAACATGTGATGATATTCTCTATGCTAGAATGGATGGCTCAGTTAAAGACTAAAATTTTGGGACCCAGTTTAGTTGAAAGTGTACTCATGAAAATAATGCATCCTAGTAAACCGGGATTAGTAGTGCCGAAAGTATATTGGTAATTAAGTTTAGTATCGTGATGTATGTATTACCAAACTTGTAATGAAACTACTTAACTGTCAGTGTTTTATAATTATCCTATAAATGTTTATCTGACGAGGTGGAGCAGTAGTTTCAGGACGCGAATTTTAACTAATGAGTCACTGGTTCAAGCCGTTATCTATGAATTTTTTTTTCTTTAACGGTCGAACAGTGGCACTAGCCCTCACATAAAAGAACAGTTTGACACACAATCGAGCATATAAATCTGTTCTTGGTAATCGAGTACCCCTGTAAACCAGATAAAATTAGGTTTTAGATTGTGTAAAGATTCCTTTCATTTGTTGTTGAGTAGATCCAGAAGCCCCTTGAAACATGCTCAAAAAAGCATTGAATTCAATAGAAAATATTTTGTTCAATCAGCGCGCAAACAGTTTTTTCAGAAACGTCAAAACAATGAGAAGTCACGTGATGTCTCTGATTAAACAGTTATCTTACTACTACTTTGTTTAGCAGGATAAAGAAATCTCTAGAAGCCAAAGGACATTTATGATACTATAAATACCCTAGTTTTTTTGTATATAATTGAACCTTGCAGTAAAGTGTTTTTTTCTGCCATATTTCCTGCCTTCTCTCGTGTTCACGTTGAATTGTAGTTTTAGCCTGGGAGTCGTATCAGTAGCTTAGGAGCCAAATCAAGTGGTTGACTTAGAAGAGATAATAATTGACGACAGATATTTCGCGGTCAATATAAAAATCAAAACTAAGCGTCACAACAATTGTTACTTTGATTAGTGTTGTAATTCTTTTCGAATCTGCATTATTCTTATCGATATATATGTTTTTCTGGTTACCTTACAACCCCATTTAAGCTGGTTCTGATACTGGGCTAGCTATTTACGCCCGATTTACAAATTCAGAAGAACTTTCAAAAATTGGTTTTACTGCTCATTTCGGTGGCTTAATAACAGGTTAGTAATTAGGTATCAGTTCGTTTTTTGCACTTACTGTTGCTATTTTAATAATATATTTGCATTCATTATCAATACGTAGTCATTTGTTTCTCTGAAGGCCACTAACTTGTTCATACAGTATCATCTAATGCAAACTTGGATTCATTTTTCAAGTGTGTTGTATTTTGTTGATTCCAAATTAACCAGTAGAAGGTGTTTTCGGATACCGTTGTCTTTTTCAATTAATCAATGCCTGTTACGCCATCTGGAGCATAGACCGCCTACCAGTATTCTCCAGCCAACTGTCCTACGCTTTACTTTCGAGCCTTTCCCAAGATCTATTCATTTTCTTCATATCTGTCTCCAATTCTCGACTCATTGTGTCCTTGGGTCTTCCCCTTTTCCTTCGAGCTTGAGGATTCCAAGTTAATGCTTGTCTTGTGATACAGTCTGATGATTTCCCCAATATGTATCCCATTCCACCTCCAGCGTCTTTACCTAAGTTTTTCCTCAGGTGGAAGTTAGTTTGTTCTCCGCCACAGAAAGTTGTTGCTGATGCTTGTCTGGCCATCGGATCCGAAGAAGCTTGCGTAAGAAGCTGCTTATAATTACCTGTATCTTTTGAAGGATACTTTTCGTAGTTCTTCATGTTTCAGCTCGATACGATCGGACTCTCTTCACGTTTGTATTGAACATGCCGACTTTATTATCTGACAGCTGATTTGAGTTCCAGATATTTTTCAATTGTAGAAATGCTGTCCTGTGTCTATGCAGATTTTATCAATAATCTCTTTTGGAATGACTTCACTTGACTTTATGCCTAGGTGATAATAAGTCACTTGATCTTACATACATCAAACAGATAGGATTTGAATGACAGTATACATAGCCACTAAATTTAAACAACTCATATAATGGAACAATATTGTTTTCAATTAGATCTTCATTACTCTAATCTACAGTAATATTTGTCTACTAATATGCAAACATTAAACCAATCAAGGTAATTTGTGAATCAACTGTGACAATAAGGTAGATGGATTACTTAACTAATTCAGTATTCTATATTTATTTAAGTGAGTAAAAACAAGAATATTTCAAGGAATGATTAGACTAAGCCAATGCATTAGGTTTATTTCAATACTTCAATGACGAGATTTCATTGATTGAACATGATTTAACTTTCAAACGCTGTATTGTCTAATAAGCCATCAAGAATCTCGAAGTATTGGGTAAATTTATTCTCCTCAATATGTTACTTGTATGACCGACAACTTTTAAATTTAATGATAAGCAAAGTTTCTTTGTAGTTTACATGGGCAAAGTAAGACTACTGACATTCTCAATTTCAGTCATTTTGTGATATGGTGGGGAGGGGCGGGATTTACAACCAATTCACTGTATTAAAAATGTCGACTTTTTTTATAAAACAGTCTTTACATGATAATCATTGAAATGAATAATCATGAAATGGGATAACTAAGAAACATTATGCGTAATGAAATATTTCACTTAACGTCTTAGATATTATCCACTTTAATATAGTCGAGCTAAGAGACCACACATTTACTCATTTTTTGTTTGACTACTCAACATAACTTAATTTGGTTGATTGTATATGTCACAGATTATTGTTGATAAAGTAGCACTGAAAACCAGGTAGCACTGGACAGCTGTTTCGTTCTAGTGTGGAGCTCTTCAACAGTGCGCACTGAGGATTCCGTAATATAATTCAAAACACTGTTTGTTGTAATTCACATAATCAGTTTGTTAATTCTGAAAAACACAACATGTAATGAAAAATTTAATCATTTGGTAGTTGTTGTAATAAAACAGTTAATCATTTAGAATTTACAGAACATGAAAATTCATTTAAGCCAAAGAATGAATGATTGGCGACAGTCGTTAGTCAAATTGTTTTAAGTATAGTATACAAGTGAAGTAGAGACTTTGTCCAACACAATATATCATTCAAGTTTCTACTAGCCTAGATAATAAACTAAGCTTTGGTCTGAGAGCGAGATAATAAAGTGCAGATTACTTCGTTGGGCTTCGCGTGATAATAGTTTTGTCATCCATCTAATGAATGATTACTGCCTATCCGAGTGTAATTTTCAATAAAGATTTCATTTTAAGCGTTTTAGGAGTTTGTTGTGAATGGTTTCCGTGATTTTGTCAGTGTAGTGCTGTAATCGAACGTGTCCCTTGAAAGAGATTGAATGGAGTTGTGCTGTAATGTGCCACATACTCTAAATGAATGAACTTCTCCGTAACACTGTATATAACACACTTAGTGAATGTTGATAACTTTAACTGTTTATTTCTATTAAATGTTTTATATTTGTCTCGTGTTCTTTATTTTAAATCCATAGGTCTTTTATCAGGTGTCGTTATTCTGCGTAATTTCAAAGTTGAAAAATGGGAAAAAGTTTTATCCTGGATCTGTATTATTATCTTCATATTATTCACAACAGCAGCTATACTGTTTAATGTATTTTGTTCCGAATCTCAAGAATGTCCTGTTGTTTTATACACCTAATAACAATAGGTCAAATGTTTTTCCTAATTGTGCGAATTTTGTTGTATTGTGAAAACGGTTGCTTATCCTACGAATGAATAAGTTTCTCCATCTCAGTATTTAAATGAATAACACATTATGTAATTTGTCGTCTTTCTTCTGTAATTCTCCTATTGAATCATTGAATCGTTCGTTTTGCTAACATAATCTAGAACTGTTTTTCGTTATTGGACAGTATCATTCTTATTTAATATTAAGTGATTATGTGGTGCTTATAATTCAACACAGCGCAAAAAACATATTTTGCTAAATTTTTATCATAAAATTTAGTCAGTGATTTTGTTCAGAAATAAAAAAAGTAAAAAATTTAATCTTATTTTGTTGACCTTTTGCATTCTTGAAAATATCAACCTTATCGCGTTGTATTAAATGATGTTGGTTTATTTATGTAATCTAGTCTGAATTGGCGTTGTTTCTTCAATCATATTGCATTCTGTGAGCATACTTTGCTAATGAATTGACTTCACTGAATATGATTAAAATTAGTTTACGCAGTATTTGGTAGTTAGTTGTACATCAGTTAATACAAGTTGCATATAACATAATCAATATGATCTTTACTTTATGTATCGTACTAGCTAGCAACAAACAACACCAGAAAGTGAAAAAGATGTAACTATGTATATTTTAATGAAGATTTTTATTTCAGTTTATTAATGAGCCTTTCAGTTGATGAGAAGAGATTGTGTCTCGTAACGGAATAATGAAATGAATATTGAGTTTAGGAGTCGTAAGATGCTCCTTAATTTCTCTTGTTTTATTATGAATTTGTCGATTTCAATATTATGAGAATGTTGGTACACGATAGCGAGCAAAAATGTACTCACTAGATACTTTCCTCTGATAGTCATTTTCCTACTATATCTTAATCAGTCGATTTTATGAAGAGTTATGCAGATGAAATTATAGGTTATTGCCTCTATATTCCGATATCAAGTAGCCAGTCGTGAACAATTCTAAGTAATCTGATTACCACATGAGTGTATTTTTAGTAATGTTTATTCCAGACAGAAGTAACTCGATTTTGATTATCACTCCCCTGTAATACAGTTCAACTGACCTCTTCATTCTAATGGGGTATGACACTTGACGACAAATCCATCCAATTGTAATTAGAATCCAAGTTTTTAACTTGATGCGAAAATCTAACACTTAGTTGAGGTATTTATGAATCTTACAGTTAGTTGCGTACTTAAATTTAAATTGTGTCTAGATTCTTGGGAGAGCATTTTCTTGTGAGACTTAAAAAATAGACTAAATTACTAATAAATACAAAAACGTTTCAAAATTAATCTGGTGTGTTTTCTACCACTTGTGATTAAGAATCCTCTAATAGAGCTGACTGAAATGTACTTTTGGCGATCGAAATTAAAACTATTTACACTTTGTGTTGTTCTTAACGTAATCATAAACTGACAAGTTTGCAGCATTTGTCATGGTTAAAATCAATCTGTTTTCTGTTATGACGACAAATAGTGATTGATATCAAGTGCCAATGTATGCCTAGTCGATCACTGTATGTCTGACCTATGCCCACTCGGTCGCGTATCAGAGATAGAAAAACACAAGACGATAGACCAATCGGACTGAATTCTACTGTATTTCACACAATCCTTGATATATAAACTAAAGCAAAACAACACCGTTAACCAATTAGGAAACTGACATTTACACAAAATAGGAGTAATAGTGAATGTGAACTGGAGTGAGTATACAGAATCGATTAACCATAGTTCATCAATGAGAAATGATATACTAACAGTTAATGTGTGAAATGGGAGCATGAGGCAAGGACAACACAATAATATTAGGAATAAAATGTTCACCTTGAATAAAACCGGAAATAGTTTAGAGTAAAACAGTTCTTGAAGATAATCAATGTTCTTTAGGTCCCGACATATCATCTAATCGGTATAGCTCCTAGGAGTATTTTCAGTGACATTATAGGCTTTGTCACAATCCACTGTGATTCATCTCAAGTTTGCATCAAATGTATTTCTACTAAACTCATCAAGTGTCTTGTTAATTGCACCCCAGTCAAACATTTCTGATGAACAACAAGTTTGAATAATTTTACGTGTACTAGTGAAAAGGATGATATGTCAACGACATAATCATTTTTAAATGATAGCGCGTAATTCACCATCGATGTGATGCTTTCTACTTAAACTTTACTAATCCATGAATTATGTCAAATAATATCTGAGAATGCTGTATATGACGCATTTAATAAACACTGAAAACATTACTGTCAATTCCATCCATTTACGTTTATATATCAATATTATACAATACAGACATTTACGTTGTCGACTCAGATCTCTCGATCGTTTAGAAAGTTATTAAAGTGTATGAGAATTGAAGAGTATTTGGTTACTGTTACTTAAGACACAATAATATGTAATAGTGATACCGGTAAAAGACATTTTTTTATAGATAATAAAAAAAAGAATTCAGCATATACATTAATTATATGTGTATAATTACTGCAAATTATGTAATCCAGAGTAGTTGTTTATAAATAAACTTTAAAAAAATTCTCAAGGATGAAGAAAGTGAAAGGTCATTGTAAAATAGGTATGGTGAATACGCGTCTATGCAGATTTTATCAATAATCTCTTTTGGAATGACTTCACTTGACTTTATGCCTAGGTGATAATAAGTCACTTGATCTTACATACATCAAACAGATAGGATTTGAATGACAGTATACATAGCCACTAAATTTAAACAACTCATATAATGGAACAATATTGTTTTCAATTAGATCTTCATTACTCTAATCTACAGTAATATTTGTCTACTAATATGCAAACATTAAACCAATCAAGGTAATTTGTGAATCAACTGTGACAATAAGGTAGATGGATTACTTAACTAATTCAGTATTCTATATTTATTTAAGTGAGTAAAAACAAGAATATTTCAAGGAATGATTAGACTAAGCCAATGCATTAGGTTTATTTCAATACTTCAATGACGAGATTTCATTGATTGAACATGATTTAACTTTCAAACGCTGTATTGTCTAATAAGCCATCAAGAATCTCGAAGTATTGGGTAAATTTATTCTCCTCAATATGTTACTTGTATGACCGACAACTTTTAAATTTAATGATAAGCAAAGTTTCTTCGTAGTTTACATGGGCAAAGTAAGACTACTGACATTCTCAATTTCAGTCATTTTGTGATATGGTGGGGAGGGGCGGGATTTACAACCAATTCACTGTATTAAAAATGTCGACTTTTTTTATAAAACAGTCTTTACATGATAATCATTGAAATGAATAATCATGAAATGGGATAACTAAGAAACATTATGCGTAATGAAATATTTCACTTAACGTCTTAGATATTATCCACTTTAATATAGTCGAGCTAAGAGACCACACATTTACTCATTTTTTGTTTGACTACTCAACATAACTTAATTTGGTTGATTGTATATGTCACAGATTATTGTTGATAAAGTAGCACTGAAAACCAGGTAGCACTGGACAGCTGTTTCGTTCTAGTGTGGAGCTCTTCAACAGTGCGCACTGAGGATTCCGTAATATAATTCAAAACACTGTTTGTTGTAATTCACATAATCAGTTTGTTAATTCTGAAAAACACAACATGTAATGAAAAATTTAATCATTTGGTAGTTGTTGTAATAAAACAGTTAATCATTTAGAATTTACAGAACATGAAAATTCATTTAAGCCAAAGAATGAATGATTGGCGACAGTCGTTAGTCAAATTGTTTTAAGTATAGTATACAAGTGAAGTAGAGACTTTGTCCAACACAATATATCATTCAAGTTTCTACTAGCCTAGATAATAAACTAAGCTTTGGTCTGAGAGCGAGATAATAAAGTGCAGATTACTTCGTTGGGCTTCGCGTGATAATAGTTTTGTCATCCATCTAATGAATGATTACTGCCTATCCGAGTGTAATTTTCAATAAAGATTTCATTTTAAGCGTTTTAGGAGTTTGTTGTGAATGGTTTCCGTGATTTTGTCAGTGTAGTGCTGTAATCGAACGTGTCCCTTGAAAGAGATTGAATGGAGTTGTGCTGTAATGTGCCACATACTCTAAATGAATGAACTTCTCCGTAACACTGTATATAACACACTTAGTGAATGTTGATAACTTTAACTGTTTATTTCTATTAAATGTTTTATATTTGTCTCGTGTTCTTTATTTTAAATCCATAGGTCTTTTATCAGGTGTCGTTATTCTGCGTAATTTCAAAGTTGAAAAATGGGAAAAAGTTTTATCCTGGATCTGTATTATTATCTTCATATTATTCACAACAGCAGCTATACTGTTTAATGTATTTTGTTCCGAATCTCAAGAATGTCCTGTTGTTTTATACACCTAATAACAATAGGTCAAATGTTTTTCCTAATTGTGCGAATTTTGTTGTATTGTGAAAACGGTTGCTTATCCTACGAATGAATAAGTTTCTCCATCTCAGTATTTAAATGAATAACACATTATGTAATTTGTCGTCTTTCTTCTGTAATTCTCCTATTGAATCATTGAATCGTTCGTTTTGCTAACATAATCTAGAACTGTTTTTCGTTATTGGACAGTATCATTCTTATTTAATATTAAGTGATTATGTGGTGCTTATAATTCAACACAGCGCAAAAAACATATTTTGCTAAATTTTTATCATAAAATTTAGTCAGTGATTTTGTTCAGAAATAAAAAAAGTAAAAAATTTAATCTTATTTTGTTGACCTTTTGCATTCTTGAAAATATCAACCTTATCGCGTTGTATTAAATGATGTTGGTTTATTTATGTAATCTAGTCTGAATTGGCGTTGTTTCTTCAATCATATTGCATTCTGTGAGCATACTTTGCTAATGAATTGACTTCACTGAATATGATTAAAATTAGTTTACGCAGTATCTGGTAGTTAGTTGTACATCAGTTAATACAAGTTGCATATAACATAATCAATATGATCTTTACTTTATGTATCGTACTAGCTAGCAACAAACAACACCAGAAAGTGAAAAAGATGTAACTATGTATATTTTAATGAAGATTTTTATTTCAGTTTATTAATGAGCCTTTCAGTTGATGAGAAGAGATTGTGTCTCGTAACGGAATAATGAAATGAATATTGAGTTTAGGAGTCGTAAGATGCTCCTTAATTTCTCTTGGCTTATTATGAATTTGTCGATTTCAATATTATGAGAATGTTGGTACACGATAGCGAGCAAAAATGTACTCACTAGATACTTTCCTCTGATAGTCATTTTCCTACTATATCTTAATCAGTCGATTTTATGAAGAGTTATGCAGATGAAATTATAGGTTATTGCCTCTATATTCCGATATCAAGTAGCCAGTCGTGAACAATTCTAAGTAATCTGATTACCACATGAGTGTATTTTTAGTAATGTTTATTCCAGACAGAAGTAACTCGATTTTGATTATCACTCCCCTGTAATACAGTTCAACTGACCTCTTCATTCTAATGGGGTATGACACTTGACGACAAATCCATCCAATTGTAATTAGAATCCAAGTTTTTAACTTGATGCGAAAATCTAACACTTAGTTGAGGTATTTATGAATCTTACAGTTAGTTGCGTACTTAAATTTAAATTGTGTCTAGATTCTTGGGAGAGCATTTTCTTGTGAGACTTAAAAAATAGACTAAATTACTAATAAATACAAAAACGTTTCAAAATTAATCTGGTGTGTTTTCTACCACTTGTGATTAAGAATCCTCTAATAGAGCTGACTGAAATGTACTTTTGGCGATCGAAATTAAAACTATTTACACTTTGTGTTGTTCTTAACGTAATCATAAACTGACAAGTTTGCAGCATTTGTCATGGTTAAAATCAATCTGTTTTCTGTTATGACGACAAATAGTGATTGATATCAAGTGCCAATGTATGCCTAGTCGATCACTGTATGTCTGACCTATGCCCACTCGGTCGCGTATCAGAGATAGAAAAACACAAGACGATAGACCAATCGGACTGAATTCTACTGTATTTCACACAATCCTTGATATATAAACTAAAGCAAAACAACACCGTTAACCAATTAGGAAACTGACATTTACACAAAATAGGAGTAATAGTGAATGTGAACTGGAGTGAGTATACAGAATCGACTAACCATAGTTCATCAATGAGAAATGATATACTAACAGTTAATGTGTGAAATGGGAGCATGAGGCAAGGACAACACAATAATATTAGGAATAAAATGTTCACCTTGAATAAAACCGGAAATAGTTTAGAGTAAAACAGTTCTTGAAGATAATCAATGTTCTTTAGGTCCCGACATATCATCTAATCGGTATAGCTCCTAGGAGTATTTTCAGTGACATTATAGGCTTTGTCACAATCCACTGTGATTCATCTCAAGTTTGCATCAAATGTATTTCTACTAAACTCATCAAGTGTCTTGTTAATTGCACCCCAGTCAAACATTTCTGATGAACAACAAGTTTGAATAATTTTACGTGTACTAGTGAAAAGGATGATATGTCAACGACATAATCATTTTTAAATGATAGCGCGTAATTCACCATCGATGTGATGCTTTCTACTTAAACTTTACTAATCCATGAATTATGTCAGATAATATCTGAGAATGCTGTATATGACGCATTTAATAAACACTGAAAAAATTACTGTCAATTCCATCCATTTACGTTTATATATCAATATTATACAATACAGACATTTACGTTGTCGACTCAGATCTCTCGATCGTTTAGAAAGTTATTAAAGTGTATGAGAATTGAAGAGTATTTGGTTACTGTTACTTAAGACACAATAATATGTAATAGTGATACCGGTAAAAGACATTTTTTTATAGATAATAAAAAAAAGAATTCAGCATATACATTAATTATATGTGTATAATTACTGCAAATTATGTAATCCAGAGTAGTTGTTTATAAATAAACTTTAAAAAAATTCTCAAGGATGAAGAAAGTGAAAGGTCATTGTAAAATAGGTATGGTGAATACGCGTCTATGCAGATTTTATCAATAATCTCTTTTGGAATGACTTCACTTGACTTTATGCCTAGGTGATAATAAGTCACTTGATCTTACATACATCAAACAGATAGGATTTGAATGACAGTATACATAGCCACTAAATTTAAACAACTCATATAATGGAACAATATTGTTTTCAATTAGATCTTCATTACTCTAATCTACAGTAATATTTGTCTACTAATATGCAAACATTAAACCAATCAAGGTAATTTGTGAATCAACTGTGACAATAAGGTAGATGGATTACTTAACTAATTCAGTATTCTATATTTATTTAAGTGAGTAAAAACAAGAATATTTCAAGGAATGATTAGACTAAGCCAATGCATTAGGTTTATTTCAATACTTCAATGACGAGATTTCATTGATTGAACATGATTTAACTTTCAAACGCTGTATTGTCTAATAAGCCATCAAGAATCTCGAAGTATTGGGTAAATTTATTCTCCTCAATATGTTACTTGTATGACCGACAACTTTTAAATTTAATGATAAGCAAAGTTTCTTTGTAGTTTACATGGGCAAAGTAAGACTACTGACATTCTCAATTTCAGTCATTTTGTGATATGGTGGGGAGGGGCGGGATTTACAACCAATTCACTGTATTAAAAATGTCGACTTTTTTTATAAAACAGTCTTTACATGATAATCATTGAAATGAATAATCATGAAATGGGATAACTAAGAAACATTATGCGTAATGAAATATTTCACTTAACGTCTTAGATATTATCCACTTTAATATAGTCGAGCTAAGAGACCACACATTTACTCATTTTTTGTTTGACTACTCAACATAACTTAATTTGGTTGATTGTATATGTCACAGATTATTGTTGATAAAGTAGCACTGAAAACCAGGTAGCACTGGACAGCTGTTTCGTTCTAGTGTGGAGCTCTTCAACAGTGCGCACTGAGGATTCCGTAATATAATTCAAAACACTGTTTGTTGTAATTCACATAATCAGTTTGTTAATTCTGAAAAACACAACATGTAATGAAAAATTTAATCATTTGGTAGTTGTTGTAATAAAACAGTTAATCATTTAGAATTTACAGAACATGAAAATTCATTTAAGCCAAAGAATGAATGATTGGCGACAGTCGTTAGTCAAATTGTTTTAAGTATAGTATACAAGTGAAGTAGAGACTTTGTCCAACACAATATATCATTCAAGTTTCTACTAGCCTAGATAATAAACTAAGCTTTGTTCTGAGAGCGAGATTATTCAGGAGGGTATGGAGCACTAATGTAAGTAGTTTAGGTGTTTATCCCAAAATTTTTATGTTGATGAGTTAATCTCCAATAGTATTATGAATTCGTATTTTAGATTAAATTGGCGAATAAAGTAAACTGAAAAAATTAATTTAGTACAAACTTTCTGTAAGAAATGGAAGAATTTTTTTATTTTGAGAATGAATAAAACTTTTCATGGTAATTTTCGACTCGATAATTTTACTTTTACTTCAGTATGCAAGGCTCCTGTAATATGATGATGGTTTCTTATTTATTTTGATGATTTATTAGCTATATCAATGTACAGTTACTAGATGATAGGGAAAAACTTTATTAAATGGTATGTAAAGACTTTCGTTCATTCCAAATGTGTTTAGGCAAAGTATAGCATACTGAAATTGAGAAGCTTCTCAGCTCAGATGGTGGCCGTCAGTGATAATGTTTTAGAAGATTGAATTGTGAGATTTTTTTTCTGGTCATCTTCATCGATAACTTCGTATAAAAGTAAACTGTTCATTCATTCCACAAACAATAATTCAATTGTTTTCTCGTGCCTCTTTGTTATTCATTATCTGCATTAACTTTCGTTTTCAGTTGACCTCCTCCAATTATGTTGATAGGATGGGTTTTAGTTCATGTGTTTATTGATAACTAGTCGATGTTAATTCTAGTGATTTTCTGACGTTATTTAAAGCTTATCAAGCTGAATTAATGAATGTAGTTGTTAACATTCATTCATATAATTGACTGGTGCATGTTGGAACACTTTTAAATACAATGACCTCATTATGTTTTAAGAAACTGGTTGAAACTACTAACAAGTAGTTCTAAATGTACATTATAATTTTTGTTTAAATAAGTTCCGTCCTTCAGTAGTCATTAATGTCTGTTGACTATGGATTGATTTAAATGCTCAGTTCATATAAAGTATGAAATAGTAAACCAAGTTTGTCCTGTTCTACAACTAATAATCCTGGTATACCAACACGATTTCCGAAATCTCGTAATCGCTTATAAATCCTTCTGATCATCATTAGGATGAAAGATGTTTCCAGAATATTTTGTCACTGGTAAGCAGAAGCTTAGAGAATATAAGTACAGATAAGCATTGAATTTCAGTTTAGTTCGTAAGAATTCTAAATACAGTCTACTTATTTAAGCCAGTACAAGAGACATGCTAGAGAATATCACTAGGTTAGCGTATGTTTTACAGTCTGTAACTTTCTGTGACAATTGTGTTATTTCATCAAATATCACTGTTTCATTATACAACACTTCACATTTAATATGTATGGTTGTTATATAGAATGTAATGTACGACATATTAAACACACAATGTACATCTTCCACTTTCCGAATCCAAATTGAGTTACCTCCCTCTCCATCTACTTACATATATATATATTTATGACAAATATGTTGCATAAAGACATACATAAATCTTATCTTTGAATTATTTGAATAAAACGGCTGAATGACTGAATAAATAGTATTAACAATAAATCCGATAGTGAAGTTATTACACTTATAGAGACTTTCATGAAACTACTTAGTATTATAAACTCCGACAATTGCTTAAATATGTTAGAGAAAATAAAGTTGTTAATGTACAGAGTGCTTGCTATGCCAGAACCGATTACGTGTGTTTACTATTAATTAGTTTAGACTAATAATAATGTGCAACTAGTTATTGGTGAGTAGTTTAATTTCCATGATCTAATTATTTCAATTATGTCCAATATTGTAATGTCAACTTGACAGCCATGTAAACAATTTAGTGTAAACCGACAGTCACTTGCAAGTAGGTTGGTTTTAAAACACGTTAAGAAGGTTATATTGTAAGATTTTATGTAAAATACAGTAGTTAATATTACCTGGTAAAGTGAATTTCTAAAGTCAACTTCTTTTGTGATATCGGCATGATTGTAAGCAACATCTATGTTTTGTGATGATACTAAGATAGTGACTTGAAATATTGTGAGATTTCGGATAAATGACCAACAATAAATTTTTAGGTAACTTCGTTTTCTTGAGAATAAGAAGGCTTATACAATATTCTTTTATGCCTAAAGATTCTCAAATTAAGCTGACTGCAAACATTACTCAAAATAATAATGTTCTGTTTCAGTGCATCAATTATGAGAAAAACTAAAAAAAACACCATATAACTGTATTTCTAAAAACATGTAGTCAACTACAAAATTTTATGATGAGAAGTTTATTACACCCTTATGAAACCAGCATGTAATCAATCCTACACTAGATTAAGAACAAACGTGGTGTCGCAAACAGCATACTAGGGATATTACGGATAGGTGTATCCCACGAGTCTAGGAAATCTTTGTAATCAATTTCACTCACACAAAAACCGCAAAAAACGATGACAACGCTTGTTCCATTTTATGGTTAGTCGTAAATGATTACTCAAAGCATTAGAGCGAACGAATAGGTCACCGTCTCAGTTTACGTTAATATGTGTGCTAATTATTTGTCAAATTTCATTGGATTGATTCGACTGTATCAATCCATGAGTATAATTATTGTCATGTGTCTGGGAAAGTGTCAAAATAACGCTTAAGGAAAACACATATAAAAGCGGAAAATTTTTGTCGGCTGGAACTTAGCTGAAGTGTCATTTAATAGACCAATAATGCCCTAATCTATCTGTCAATAATATAAATGATAAACAATAAAATTGTTGAATGTATAGTGAGAGCAGAACACAATCAAAATAACTAACTAAACAACATTTGTACAGTTATCGACATCAGCCAATTACACTCGAGGCCACTGAAACAATATGTCGATCACCTGTAGGGAAATTGTAGTCGTAACGTGACAACCGTCCAATGTTTTTGGTGACAACTGTTTCACTCTAGAACTACCTGAATTCAAACGTCACGACTTTCAGCTAGAGTTTGAGGAACGTCTTCAGGTGAATTGTTTGTGAGGTGACATTTGTTGTTAATTAGATAATGTATTGTGGAGGTTGGTTTGAATTTATTGCTTTGTGTTCGTCATACATTGATCTCTGTTGAGCATCAATGAAATTCAGGAAGTAAGGGACACCTGTTGCGTCGCAATTTGGGATCAAGTAGCAGCAACTCACTACTTTATATGTATGTGGATAATGTTGTCAAGAGCGATAGTTTAATTCTTATAACTGAACTATTCAGATAATAAAACATCCTATCGAACTACAAAAATTCTTCATCTTTTCAGTATCGTGTAGTCACATCTTGATAATACTTGTTATATGATTCAGAAATAGCAAGTTACAAATAAATCAAATCTTAGATTTCAATTTTCTGTGATGTATTTTCCTCGAGAAACATGCTTAGATTGATTTAGAGGTCTTCATTATCACATCATTGTGTAAAATTATGATGGCATCCTCATTTTTAGTATGATTTTTAAAAATTTTTCTTGGTGTTGGCAAGTACTATATTATTCTGTGACATTTCAGAAGGTTTTAGAAAAAATGCTAATTTACTAATTCTTGCAATTTCTGAAGTAATAATGTTATTGGTTTTCTAGCGACAAACCGACGCAAAAAAAGAAACTTCGACTATCGTATAAGCTATTTTATTTAAAACTTTGAAAGATTACTTTATGGGGATATAGTCCAACTTTAGCATTACACTTCGTAAAGCAAATTATAACACTATCATTATTATATTACAGAAAATAAATGAATGTCAAATATGTGAATCACAATAAAGATATAGGTCATATTGAAATTACAATAAGTAGATATTTCATTGTGATTTCTATACGCAAAGGCTTCTTATAACATTTGTTATAAGCAAATAGTCTGTAAAATGGAAGTTTACTTCATTAAGACTTTCATGCACTACTATTACGCGTTAACTAGCATAAAGAAATGTTCTGTAATGATTTTAAAAATTGCCGACGAATTAAGCATGTATCAGTAAATAATCGCCTAAACGATTAGTTGCATATCCTCTCGACATTAATACTGACCGTGTTTGCTTTGGCGGACATGATCAGTTGAAGACGCTCGATCACGAATCACTACCAGATCACAACATGGCATGACGTGAAAAACAACCCTCTTTTTAGTTGGTATCTCATTGACGTTCTGCTCACAATTAAATATAACTTCTCCTAATTCCGTCACCGCCTTCTGATTTATTCTTTATCGTACGTGTGGGTTGAATTGCCAGAAGTTGCTCTGGCTATATGACAAACGTTATTTGGTCATATTTCTAGTGCACTTCAAGCATATTGAATTCGGATGGTTTGTGGAGATTGGTGTTAAGTTTATTTAGTTGAATTTGTCACAGATTGATGTTGACAGTGTACTATTGTAAACCACGGAGTATTGGACAGCTGTTTCCGCTTAGTGTGGGACTCTTTAGCAATGAGCACCCTAGAATTGAGAATATCCAAAAGTATGTAAAGTTTTAGGGAACTGACTAAAAATCACAAAAATATGTTCCACAATCTTTTATATTTTGGCATTTTTAAGACAGTGCAGATTATTTCATAACAAACGTTGTTGGATAAAAGATCTTATTATTCAAAAATAATGCAGAATTATATGTGAACAAGCAGACTCACTTAGAAACGTAATTAAGGTTTTAAAAGATTGTACTTAAGTTATTCACGTAATAGATTTTCTTTAGCACACTTTTTGATGTTTTTCAATCGATCTACTATAGTGTATTGAATTAATGTCTATGAACTCTGTAGTTTATCTGTCGCTCTCTTAGCTATCTACACGTGTACCTGTGTGTATTACCACTTGGTTTCAAATGCGTTATAACTTGTCGGCACTCGTTTCCAACTTTCTCCATAATATTATACTGTGGACTGATAATTACCTGCAATATAACTCATTTCAATATCATCATAAAATATCCTTCTGCTGTTTTGTCCGTACTACTGACTCACTTCTGGTTACGTCTGGATACAGTTTAGCTAATTGACACGCCAACACCATTTCATACAAAGTAACCTGATTCATCGACCTCTGTAATGTTTGTAACTGTATAAACATTTACCATGTTTGGTTTATAGTATTATCTGTGTAAAAAGCTTTTCTTATTTGTTATGTGTATTTACGTCTTTAGATTGAGTTAGTTTTCCGGCACGATACGTTTTGTGTACATGTATAACTTTCAGGTTTCGTATATTGTTTGATTAGTAACAATTATTTGTGGTATTTAATTCTTGTAATAACATTTTTTCACCGTTTATAATGGTATTTATTTTAAAATTGACATTTTTGCTTACTAAATTCCAGTATCTCATCCGGACACTCGGAGGAGGAAGCTGTAGGCAGGCTTAGAAAGAAATGTAATTTTACTAGCAGAGACCTATTAACAAGAATGTTAAAATGAGTGTAAATCACTCATACTTATTAAATAACATCAATTATTAGGCTTGGGTTATACGAAGTGTCTTTCTATTTCAGATGAAACAGTCATTATCCATACTGTTAGGTGTTAATGCATAAGTTAACAATATGGTGTACTCTTGCGTTTACGTCATGGAGATCAATAAATGATAATTTTACTAAGACACAATAAATATTTTGATTCACATATGTTAATGTTACGACCACGATTTACATTTATCTGATATGTTGGAGATCGAAACCTATATGGTGAAGTTATTATTGTTATGTATGACATCTATGGTAAATGATACATATTTATTTACAAAGATTATCTACCTAGATTAGATATATCTTACTTGTTAATCTAAAAGATAAAGAAGAATATATCTTATTAAATGTTCTGTATTCCATAAGATTGGAACATCCCATTTCCAGCTTTCCATGTTCACATTCTCGTGTTTCTTCAGAGATATAGGTCTAGCGAAGGAATCCACGAATGAAGTATAATCGAGAAACATACTTCTGACATATCTGTCACCCTTTCCTAAACTAAATATTATAATACCATGTAAGACAACTGCTGTGTGCAGTGTACTTCCATTGTATCTGTATTCAAACCGACATGGAGCCATAAACTCTTTCATCATCGAACAAACGTATTAAAAGTTTTTCATAGTTCTGAGAAAGGGAGAAGTTATATCAATGGGCTTAAACTCGACATTACTACCAGTAGACCTGTAGTCCTGTTTATTAATCATTCAAATTAATTAATCAAGTTACATCATGGCCACCAGATGGAAGGTGACATATCTGGAAGAAGATATCTGATTAGTTAATACATGGAACAATTGTTACAAGGACGGTCAAAGTGGTATATGAAGTAAGGGTGGGTGACATGTTTATAACACAACATATTAATCAACTGAGACATAGAAAAGATAATGATAGCCCACCCACGACAAGTAGAATTTCCTTCGAAATCGTGTACGATACATTTGATATACCACTAAAGATAGGAGGTAACATATCTAGAAGAAGACATGTGATTGGTTAATATTGTGTGACGGACATATGAGTCAAAGGCTAGACCTTATAAACATATATCTTGTATATGATTGGTTGATTGTTGCTGTAATACATGCGTGTGAATGACTATTTGGCTTCTTGATAAATCAGCTGGAGTATTGTATCTGAGCGATAAATTAAGGCAAGGCTGGATGCAAGCTGTAAGACGGCACCGCTTAATTACATTTCATGCACGTAAGCAAAAGCATAAATGCCTCACTATTCTAAATTCAGCACATGTTCTATGTGATGAAATGGTTGGAAAAGTCAATCTGATTAAAAAAGATGCTATTAAAATACTGATTGTTATGTTATACAAAGGCACCTGTTTCTTATGTAATTTCCTGAAAACAAATTAATTTGGAACAATTTAAATAGTTGTATTGTTATTGGAAATGAAAACTACTGAATATACGTTTATTTTATTTCTTCTGACATATCCGAGATACCTTGAAGTGAATGCTGATTGATTTTATATGGATAGGTTACAAGTCTATACTAATCAAACACAAATTTGTCCAGGTTTTAATAGTTTTAACGAGGCTGACTGACGATTAAATAATTAGTTTTCTTTTCACTGACTAAAATACTGTGAAGCAGAAAGATTTATTTTCACTGTCTCACACTTGTCAGGAAAGCATCAGAGAGCTGGAACAGACGTGTAACCTTCAGTATCAATTGTAGGCGTTCAGTGGTAGAAGTCTCACCTACATCAATTTATGATACAACGCGACAACCATCAATTGTAAGACGTGATAACTATCTCACTCGTGGAGACTATAAACTTCACCAGTGACACCTTCTCGTTAGAACTTTGGAATGTTACTCTGGCGGCATCTAGGAAAATGAAGAATCCCATATTGAGACAAAACATCTGTCCAGTGTTATCTGACTTTTAGTGGTACCATACCAACATCAATATGTGACAAATCTAATCAACTGGACTTAATACCAATCTCCACAAAACACTTCAATTCATGAGTGACGTGCTGTCAAGTTTTGAATGGTAATTATTTCATATCGTTCTGTTGATGTAGTTTCACAGGACATAGAGTATTTGATGATGTTTTCAGATTATAAGATCTGTGGTGTGGACGGATGGTCATTCACTAAAAACTAATGATGAAGCATTCATCTGACATTATTTCGGCGATGATTTCTGTTATATGCCTACATATATTTTAAGAATATAACAAAAAGTATCTTTGAAATTAATGAGAATCCTGGAGATTATAGCAGTTACATATAAACCTTCTGTAGAAAACCACTTCGACTTTAACTGGTAATCAGCCGAATTAATTCAATTTCTCATACAGTACGCAAACGCTTGAACTTTACTAAAGTATTTATTTAGTATATAACGCTTGTATGGAGTTCTGCTATCGTGCAACCTTCATCGGCCATAGTCAAGCTAATGTTATTAACAGTAGTAATATTTTTATAGAATCATTTCATAAGATTGTTATGTTTTAGCCTGAATTCATATAAAAATATGTTACACTAATTTGTTATGCATTTGGATCTTCCAGTTGGTTTGATATATACTGAAATTGATCAGTCTATGTTGTCATATATGTACCGTGAGCAGATTGTCTTGATATAGCTATAGTTCACAAGTATTGTTTCAGTTGGATTATGGCCGTTAAGCGTAATCGAGGACACGAGTTTTGTCCTATTTGGTGCTAGTCAGCTGTATCAAGGCAATCCGTTGTGGATACACATATGGCAGCAAATGGTAACCAACTAAAATCCATATCAAATCAACGAGAAAATTCAGATAAATCCTAATTGTATATACCTAGCCGTTGCACAAGTGTGGATGTTTGAACTCAGTAGACTAGTGGTAAACGCGGAGCTGTTTGGCACGAGACGAACTGAGTTCGAGTCCCAGTGTAAACAACACTGAGATACAGGCACATCCAGCTGAATCCCAAATAGAACAAAACCCTACTCCTGGATTCCACTCACCAGCCACAATTCGACTCATATTAATATGTTAATAAAAACAATTGTCGAAGTACTAATCATTATTATGAATTCACTTAGCAAACAATGATTTTTGTACATAACATTCGTCAATATATAGTGTTAGCATTAGTGATACTAGTCACTTGCTTAAGCCAAAGCAGTCCAAATGGTATTGGAACTTGAAATTCAATGTCTAAAATTTAGACGACTTAGCCAGTGAACCATAGCTCACATAATATTGGAAATAGAAATAATTACGATATAGTCATAGTCTGGTATCAAATGTTAATTTACCACATTTGTAAGTTTAGAATGTAGTTTAGTAAGTTACGATGTCGTAATTTTTAGACCTAAAGTTATTGACATTATTCTGCTTACAAACACAGTCGCGAAGGTCTTGTACTGCGGCTTACCACGCATACTTAGAACTCAACATTCTACACACATTTACAAAATTTATCTAATAAATACTAAGATAATTTCTTTTGAATTATAACCCATTATGAATTTCTGACTACAGAAGAATCAGTAAAAACCAGGTGTCAACTTATCTATAGTTTTAGACATTTCCAAAATATAAAACCTCAGTACTTATGAACATGAAGCCAACCGGCACATACTACAAGAATGGGTGAATGACAAAAATGCTTAACATTGTTAAATATGAAGAAATAACCTAAACTGATAGGAAGTCTTAATGTTTGGCAAGATAATAAACTACTAATCCCAGCAAAAGTCTAATGATTCTGTAATTTGTTTATATGAGGCTTTACAATTCAAATGAATTATTAAAATTACTGATAAAAATGGTATGTTTCATTTAATCCTTAGTGTTTTCTCGTTTGTTTTGTTTTCGTTTGAAAGCTCTTTTCGTGATACCCTGGCATTAAAGTCATTAGAATGATAAGAGTATTGAAACATTTGTAAAGATAATGACAATAAATATGAATATCTCGATTAAATTGCATAATATTTATTCATATATAGTAATGATGTGATTTATTATTTTAATCTGTTCCGATCAGTATGAATGTCGATTTAAAAACTGGCAAAACAAATTACGTATGTTGTTCAATTCCAATGAATTTAATTGTTAGTAATTAAAAAAGTACAGAAAATGTTTAATTTTCTTTTGTCACTGTATTCTTCCTATTCATGTCACTCATACTACTAAATTAGCTTTATATATGCCGAATTAAGTAATCGGTTTCTTTAACAAAAATATAATAAGTCGAAATTTCATGATGTGAATATCGCTGTTATTAGAACAGAAATCAAGTAAGAAATAAAATATTGTAGGATTTAAACTTAATATAGTTAGCTTAAACTGTTTTATCTAAGCATTGAAATTATCAGTAAAGTGTTATCTTTATTAACTTTGTTTTGAATATTTTGAAAATAAATAGTTTCATTGAAAAATGTGAATGTCACTAATGACTTAATTGAATATTTTACATTGATAAATTATCAAAATATAGAAGAATACACCTTCCATGTTAAGCGTTTACTTGATATCATAATATTTACAGACTTTTTCATGATGCGTGTTTGATAATGTGCCTGCTTTGTTGGCTAATTTGATGAATAAAATAAACTGTTCGAACGTGGCTTAAGGAATTATTTTAATGTTGTCATTAGGAAACAAAGCGTATCGTCTACTTTGAAGTTGCACTTCAAAAATGATCTCTTCAACATACCATCGAAATTCTATGTTCACTTTATGCTGTCTGAGTATTAAATTAAACTGAACATAATCCGTTCAACTTTGAGGTCCTCCATCGGAAGTTGAATAAATAACTAACGCCACTATACAATGTTAACTGTTTATGTATACGAGTACCATCAGGGTATTGAGTTTAATCCCTGATAAGGTCGTACATGAGCACTACTGAGAAATCCCATACTGGGACGAAACGTCTACACTGTGCTTCTTAGTAATCAATGATTTTCTAATTCAGTCCAATTCGTGATATCAAATTAACATTTAATAATCTCCACAGCACCCAACTGCAATCATTTTATCTAATTCGGAGCCAAGAAAATAATTCAGAACAAAATGGTTGTCTTAGACTTGAGTATTTCATTTGCATATTTTCCGTTTATTTTAAAATCAACATTTTAGAGTCTTTTTTTCTGTTATACAAAATGTGATCTTAGTAGAACATTGATTGAAAGAAAAACGCACTGAAATATAGACGTACAGATGACAAATAACTAGAAGATAAGCAAACTCACTTAATGAAAAATTAATTGTCAAACAGACTGCACTAATTATTTACAGATGGTCTTCTTTAAACAGATAACCTTGTGTAGTTACTAAGAAAATCATTTTAGTCAAAATAAGTGAGATAATTTCAAACAAACATCATTCTATATTAAAGCACCCGAGACATGATGAATTACAAAATGTGGATTCATTATTTCATGCTCAATAAGAGGAATGATGAATATATGTTGTTTATTGATATTGTATGTGTATGTACTAGGTAACAGAGTGCTAATCTTAGAAAACAAGTGTATTTTTGATTGTGTTTAAGAAGTACATGGATTTTGACAGATCAAAATGTGTGTTTAGGGCGATTGTAAACCCATATTGAACATCATACACTTAAAATAAAAACAAATATCACTACGATGTTTGGTTCATAAACATCGTGATTATCTTCATAGAAACAAATCGATACACTTATATCCAATCTTTGCAAAGTAATTTATTTTACAATATAATGCTACTACAAACTGGCATTACTGTTGCAGCATTTCAATGAGACTAATCATTAGTGTTTAAGTAATAAAGCATATTGTCAATTGATTTAAATATATAGTTTTTAAAGTTTTATTTATGTCAAAATGGTAATCATAAACAACAAATCCCATACAGTTTGTTGTCTGTTTAGGTAAGCGGATTTGGCCGGAAATGTAACTTGTATTTTCAAGTATTCCTGCTTGTTTCCGCTATAGGATCTTTTCTATGCATATTGATTCGCAGATAAAGTATCATATATTTATGTGTGATGTAGCTAGTTGCCTTATATAATTTCTATCAGGCCATTACAAGTCACTACACAATAGGGATTCTAAAATTATTGACACAAATTTACTGATGGTTTGTCCAATATAACGAATTCTGTTCTAAATAAACCGTTAATTTCTGTAAACTCCTATATGGATACATAACTATCTACTGAATTTCATATTCCATATAATTATCAACAAAACTAACTCCACCTGTAGCTCTTCTAGGGTTATTGCTAGTATCGAGCCCTGCGTAAAGGAGGAGGATTGGGCATTGGGTTGGCATTCCCATTTCGGAAAACACAAGCTCGCTAAAAAACGATAACCAGATTAAATAAACTAAACCATTTAAACTCTGCCCTGGGAGTGAAAAGAATGATAATGACGCCTCATGGTAAAGTCCGAAATACTTCAGAAGTTATGAGGCTGTTGCCCCTTCTAACAACCAGGGTAAAACTTTGTATAGGTACATGGAATGTTAGAACAATGTTAGAGAGCGGGAAGACTGATCAAGTGGCTATAGAAATAAAGCGATATAACTCGACAGTGCTGGAAATCAGAGAAACCCATGGGACTCAGGCTTGACAGAAAACATTAGCTACGGGAGTGATGCTACTATACTCTGACCACGATGAGAAAAATGCTCTACAAACTCAAGAAGTTGCTCTGATGATGTCCAAGAAAGCACGTAACGCACTTGTAGGATGGGAACCACATTGACTCATAATCATCAAAGCATCTTTTAAATCAATGAAGAAGGGGATTACAGCGAATACTATCCAATGTTATGCACCCACCTACGACGGCAACGACGAAGATAACGATCAGTTTTATGATAAGCTGCAGTCAATTACAGCGAAGTGTCCAGGAAAAGATCTAACAACCCTGATGAGGGACCTAAAAGCCAAAGTCGGAATGGACAACATCCGATATGAAGACATCATAGGACGACATGGACCGGTAGAAAGAAGTCAGAATGGTGAAAGATTGACATATATATGTGCTTTGAAACAAAATGGTTATAGGTGGTACAATATTCACCCACAAACTTATACACACGGCTACATGCATCTCACCGGATCATATTACAGAGAATCGAATCGATCATAAATGCATCAACGAAAAATTCAGAAGATCAATGGAGGATGTGAGAACCAAAAGAGGAGCTGACAACGCTTCAGACCACCAACTGGTGGTTGCCAAGATGAAACTGAAGCTAAAGAAGCAATCGATAACTGGAGTAACAGTATTACAATCAGGTTCAATACAGCGTTTCTTTGAGATACTGACAAACTCAAGGAATTCAAAATAGCTCTCAACAACAGGTTCCAAGCGTTACAAAATCTACTAAAATAAGAAAAAACCACTATGGATGACAACTGGAGGAGTACTAACTTCAGTGTGTCAGTAGGTTCTGGGCTACAAGAAGCACCATTATATGAAATGAATCTCCATTGAGACCCTGAGCAAAATTCAAGAAAGGAGGAACAAGAAGACAGAAATCAACAACTACCTAACTGGATCAGAGAAAATTAAGGTACAATGTGAATACAAAGAAACAAATATGTAGGTAAAGAAGAGCATTAGAGCCGACTAAACGGAAATACATCGAAGGTCATGCAACGACAGCGGAAAAAACTGCAAGAGAAGGAGACATTGATCAGCTATATGACACAACGAAGAAACTGGAAGGCAAATATATTAGATCAGAGTGACCGGTTAAGAAAGAAGAAGGCGAGTCAATCACCGAGGTTCAAGAACAAAGAAACAGATGGGTAGAACACTTTGCGAAACTGTTTAATATGCCAGCTCAACTGAACCCACCAGACATCGAAGCAGCATCTACAGATCCTCTGACAAGTATGACTCCACCAACAATAGAAGAAATTAAGATGGTCATCAGACAAATCGATAGTGGGAAAGCAGCATGAGCTGACAATATACCAGCTGAAGCACTCAAGTCAGATATAGATGTAACGGCTACGATGCTCCACGTTTAATTCAGGAGGATCTGGGAGGAAAAACAAGTGCCGGAAGACTGAGGAGAAGGACACTTCTCACTATCCTAAAGAAAGGAGATTAAAGCAAGTGTTAAGACTGCAGAGAGGTCAGACTATTGTCAGTACCAGGGAAGCGTCTTCAGCAGAGTGTTGTCAAACAAATGAAAGATTCCGTGGATGCTCAACTTCGAGATCAACAGGCTGGTTTCAGTGAGGATCGGTCGTGGACAGACCAACTCACCACATCATGGGTCATCGTTGAACAATCAATCGAATGAAACTTGTCACTTTACATCAACTTCATTGACTATGAAAATACGTTTGACAGTGTAGATAGGAGATCGCTATGGAAACTCTTCGACAATACGGCGTACCAGAGACACTAGTCAATATCATCCGAACTACAGTGCAAAGTCATGCATGGTGGACAGCTGCATTCCCAGTGAAGACTGAAGTCAAGTCAAGGTTGTCTACTCTCTCCTTTACTCTTCCTTCTAATGGTTGACTAGATCATGAAGACCTTCACATCTGAGGTGATGCACTGAATTTAATGGACAAGTAGGATGGGACTTGATGATTCGAAATCTGCGGATGATCTAGCTCTTCTAGTGCATACATACGAACAAATGCAAGTGAGGACAACCAACGTAGCAGCAATCTTAGCCTGAACATACATTATGGAAAGAGTAAGATCCTCAAATACAACACTGGGAGCACCAACCTAATTGGACTTGATGGAGAAAATCTGGAAGAGGTGGGTTCTTTCACATACCTGGGAATCATCATCGATGAACTAGGAGGATCCGAGGCAAATGTAAATGCGAGAATTGGCAAAGTGAGGGCAGCATTCCAACAGTTGAGGATTATATGGGACTCCAAACAACTGTCAACCAACCTCAAAGTCAGACTCTTTAATCCTAACTTCAAGACAGTTCTGCTGTATGGAACTGAAACGTGGAGAATTACTGTAAACATCGTCAGAAGAGTAAAAGTATTTATAGATAACTGTTTACTCAAGAAACTGAATGTCCGGAAACCATCAGAAACAGCCTACTATGGGAGAGAACAAACGAACTTTCAGCCGCGTAGGAGACTAGAAAACGATGTTAGAAATAGACAGGATATACATTGCGGAAATCATTAGACTGCATCACGAGGCAAGCATTAACTTAGAATTTTGTTGGAAAACGGGAAGGAGGAAGGCCGAGAAACACACTGCGTTGAGAATTCAAAGCAAATATCAAAAGGATGAACATCGACTGGAAACAGCTAATAAGGATTGTTTAGGATAGAGTTCAATGGACGATCCTCGCGAGCAGCCAATACTCCTATGTTAGGGGTAACAGGTGTAAGTAAGTAAATTAATAAAACTATGACCAATAGAGAAGTATCACTTTTTGATGCGTAAATAATTTATTTTGAAAGTTATTCTATTGTTCAAAAATAACTGTGATTGAACTGTCATGAACAAATAAGACAAATTAAATGAACACCATGAAGAATGTGTGTCTAAATGAATATTTCCTACTAATCATGGTAGATTTGTTAGAGTCTCTAAATATTTCAAGCATATTGACAGTTAATATAACATTCTACAACTACCCATCAGTATTTTAGTTTTTTGAAACGTTACATGAAATTGAATTGAGATAATTATTTTTGTAAAGACTGGTATTTTTTAATTGATTAAATAAGTCAAAGATTGATATTCGATGCCGTCCGATTGGTGCAGAGGATTAGGTGTTTCCAACATGAAGATCTGACGTTGGAATCTGGGATACGCACTGCTGAGGAGTTCAACACCTAGGACAAAACAGATGTCCAGTGCTCCTTGGTTTTCAATAGTACCCTACCAGGACCAATCTGTTACATGAAATATTAATTACTGATAATAAAAACAGATTTTATGAGCAAGTACAGATGGGAATTTTATCAATTTGTTCAAAGGTCACTAATAGAATATCAGAAATTAACATGAATAATTCTTCAATAATGATATAAGAATATAAATTTTTAATATGGATGAAATTTTTATTTGAGAAACTGTAAGTTTGTTTACGTTTTACTTCATGAAATAAAGAAAACAGTGCTTAATTGCAAAATACTTATGTAAGTGGTACTTGCCTACCTACACGCCTACATATGTGTGAACTTATAGTTGGAGCGGGCAGTCATTTTAAAAAATCGGAAATCTTTAAATATAGTTTGGCGTTGTGAAGATAGTTAACTGTCAATTTCAATATTCAGGAAGTGATTTCAATCAGACAACCATTAATCACCTGAAAACACTGGACAGCTGTTTCGCTCTAGTACGATACTCTTCAGTAGCGCGCATTCACGACCCGATCGGGGATTGAACCCAGGACCTTCTGGCTCAGCGGCGAACACTTTGCCACTAGACCATTGAGTTCGTTTATGACAATCTTTAAATTTACTATATGTAATGAAAACATTTCACAAATTACAAATTGTTAATCATCAAAGTGGTTACTACATATGAAAGAGCAAATTTTTACTGACTGGATATTTTTCGGTAATAGATAAAATTGCGAGAATAGCTTTTGTTAGAGAAATTGTCTGGAATTTATTTGTGTAGGATAAATGTATGTCTTCAGAGTTTCTTTACGCCGATAATGTCTTTGAAGATCAGTTACTGATAAACATTTTTGATTTAGTCAGTTCAGTAAGACAATATATTGTTTTACTAGATAGCAATGCATCATCTCTACACATTTATTGACAATTATTTAGTAAACAGTTTTTGCAAATGAATTAAGAGACTGTTTACAGTTGCCTATGGTTAATACGTTAATGTCTTTTACACCATCTCTCTAGAGTAATCGTATACTAATAATCTTAAAATGTCTTTTAATTCCGATATGATAACAAATTTGAAAACTTTGTTACAGGATTTGTGGTGATGTAACAGTACTCATTTTTGAAAGAATAGCGCGAAAAAATTTTTTTAAAAGTCACACACTAAACATCCTAAATAGTATGTTGTATATTGTAACAACATTGAATTTCGCATGTTGGTCGGTCGGTGAAAAGTAACCAATGTCTTTAGTATTGCTTATAGGATTCTACCGACCGAATTTCAATGTGGTCACCGGTCTGAGAAATGGAAACTGATTTGCAGATAGCCAACAAAAGACATGAATCTGGGTTTTATGACTTTAATGCTTGCCGAAAATGCCTACTTGACTGCTTTCAAACTATATGCCAACATTAGATAACTTGTGTTAATATTACACTTGGCATCGATCTCCCAATTTAGATAACCGTTACCAAGGAATGTTTACTTACTGGTAACTTATTCTTAGAATTTCTCGCAAATTGTCTCCAAGCCGTAACATTTATAAAGTGACAATACTTGTGAAATTACCTAATCAAAAGTCGCTATGTAGTTTAACAATTAAGTTAGACTAGAATTGTGTACTGTACTTTGAAAAGTCATTGAATCTTAAGTAAACTAAGACGTCATGATCAAACCGGAATGTTTTTTTAATCGACAGTGATTACTTCAACATTCAGTGTGATGATGTATATTATCCTGACAATATAATTCAAATACAGTCTGAAATATTTGAATAAAATTTTGGATTTCATAAATTTTTATTTTTGGTCTCTTGAAAAAAATGAAATTGAGCACACATATCATTTCGTGTATATTTTAACCATTTATTATCTCAATAGTATAGTGCTGAAACTAGTATTAAGAAATATTTTGTTACTGATATAAATTCTTTATAATTGTTAGTAATCAATTATTTTAGGTATTACAAAATATTGAATTTTAGAATAACTTGAATAAGTCATTTGTAAGGTTTACTGGTTGTCCAGTGTAGTTAATAGACAGCAGGAAATGAAGAAGTATGATTTTTATGATAATTAACTAACTTAAAATTTACTATACATTGCTCACTTCTGTATTGATACCAATCAATGCCAAGTAACATCTAAGATATTTGGTTATATTTTTACATACAGTCAGTTTTCGTTAAGAATGAATTTATCTAGATGACTATTTAGTCATGAAGTTCTGAGAGGTTGATTTATTTTACTGTTATATTGTAGAGACTGAAGGAATGAATAAATTATTTTTGCCTTTTTGAATGTGTATTTATATCCATTCGTTTACATCACCAAGTTTAATCTATTTTAATAATGGCATTTTAATAATTCTTAATACTAGTCATCTGTGAGTAAATGCAGAGTATGTAACGCAAGTTAGGCTTCAGCCTAATCAAAACATTTATAACACTCAAAGTAAACTAAGATGTGCATGCATTGTTTACACAATATAAAGATTATTTTCAAGTAGTCTTCTATCTAATTCTCTAAATAAAAAAAGAGGTTTTATCTGTGAATTATTACATAGATATTAAATACAAATCTGTTATATGTGATTCAGATTTAATTGATCTGTATTGCATAATATGCTTCTGGGAATATTCAGATCAGACTAAAATAATACTATAGGTAAGTCTTAACTGTCACACTAACTATTAATGTATATTTGAATGAAAAGATAGAATTCGGAGTAAACTCTCATTCATTCACTTAATGTGTAGTTTCGTAATTTTTGCCACTACATGTCCGAGTGCGTTACTGTTGAATCGAAGTGTGTATGATAATAACTTGCAATCGAAAATACTGTCTAGTTTTGTCATGGTAACAATTTGAAGTTTGAAAATTATTAATAAATACAATAAGCAACTGTAAGTTAACTTAGCAAATAAGATGATCCCTAATGTTTCATTGTTGTATATTATTGCTCTGCTGCTTATATACAGTATTCTCATACAAATTTAATTTAATTAGTTTACGTAATTAAACAATAATGCTAGAAATTATTTGAAAGAATCATTCTGTACATTTACGTATTTGCAGATATACGAATTGTACGAATTATTCTATTCCTCCAATGTAAACAATATATATTTAATTAGCATCGAAATAAAGCTGAGAAGTGAAATTCGGAAACTTGTTTTGTCTTATCTGGAATTAAGAGGTACCTCTATTCCAATATTGATGTTTAGATCGGCACAACAAATCAGTAAGTCCATGTAAAACGTCACTGCTTCCACCACTAAGCTACAGAGTATAAATAGTCAACTTTTTATAACAAGTATAATTATACAACTTAAAAGTGTTTATACCCACGTTGATGTTGTTATAATCTAAAATGAATCATTCTCTTTTGTCATACATACATCCTGAACAGGTTATTTTGACACAGAAAAGTTCACAAATTTGGATACACATTTGTCAACAGAGATTGATTTATTTCATTCCATAGCAACACTAACGGAAAGATACAAACGCTTTTAATTTATATGTATACCTATTTTCTTAAAATTTGTTATCATGTTTGGTTAGAATGCTAAACATAGCTATTAAGTTAGTAAGTGAAAGTGAAACATGTTACTATGTATTCGATCATGAGAATTTCATGCAGTGTTTTAAACGTTTTCATTTCGTTGAACAAGATAAAATGTTCCTTATATAAACCAAAGACTTCGAATAGTGTATCATATAGGTTTGAATAATTGCCTTATTAGTTCATATGATCATTTAGGTTGTTACATGCAAAGTTTATTTGTGAATAAAATGTATCATTATTTGATCATTGTCATAAAAGAAATGTAGTGTGCAACCCAGAAAACGATGCGACTTAGGTGTCTGCATAATAACCTGTTCTGTGAAAGACAGATTATAATAGCACCTTAGTCCTAAGTCAACTACTGACTGAAGCCTAGACAACTTATTACCGTTAATTGAGAGATCAAATTGAGGTGCTTATCTATAGAATACAACCAATCATACTTAGAAGCACTAACGTCTTATTTAAATTTCAATTGCTGAGTTCAGCGATGATGTCACTGAGTGTGTGTGTGCTTGTCGAAATCTTTCCAGGCGGGAACGGGTATACATCTTTAAAATCATCAATGTATAGAAAGGTCTGTCCAAACTGAAACATTTGCATATATCATTTACAAAAGATCTAAATGGTAGTAGGCCTAAAACACTATCATGTATAACGCCAGCTGCAACCGGTTCGGCCTTCGCAGAAGAGTGGAATTAATTTGAGCGAGTTGGTATCGATGACTGGTGAAAAAGTATAGCCAAGTGAGTAATGGAACTCTAATACCATAAGAGTAGAGTTTGCTTATAAACACCCTCTACTTAGCTATGTTAAAAGATGTAGACATGTCCAGGTGCAACAATTATATTAAGTGCCTAAGGCTTCATCTAGAGGAGACGAAGTTACAAAATTCAAGATGACGTCATGCTGGATCTAGTTTTGAGGAAACCATGTTAAAAATTATAGATAAGTTTTTCGGAGAGTAGATGATCAGAAATTTCGTCACAAACAACTATTTTATTATTCAACAGATAACTGGGGTGATATATACGACCCAATAGTTACGCAGGTTAGTTCTGTTAGCTCTGATTTAAATCGAGAGCAAATGTATGACGTTTTCCACTTAGTAGGGTAAGTGTTTGTTTATAAGGGGAGGTCTGAATGTTTCAGTAGGAATATTGGGAAAGTTGGTCTACCAAATTTTTAGTAAACGGATGTCATGCTAGTTGAAGTCCTAAGTGAGTTTATGAATTAACAGATGCGGCCATAATTAGGTGTAGCTGGATTTAATGTGATTAGTAGCTGTGCACATTTTGTCTAGCTCAGTACCATCCAAAGGTTTACTCATGTTGGAGAGGACATCACTGGACAGGTTGAATATAATATTACGGTCAATAATAGTTAAACCATCAGCGGGGTGACTTCATGACAGAAAACTAGGTCAAGAATTTTATTAAATCTTGTGGGAGTTTACATATTGTGTCCAACAGTGCATGTCAAATAGTGCACAAAAGTTTATTTCATCATATGACTGACCTATACCAACACTCCAACCTATCTTAGGAAAGTTAAAGTCACCTGTGATAATTTGCGCGTCGTAATTCAGGGCAGAGGTGTACATCAAATAATTAATAATGATATTATCAACAATAGTCGAGGTGTTAGTGGCTCTGTATATGCATCCCAAAAGTAAACTGTGGTTTGGTATATAAACTGAGATCCAGACCGACTTTGGCAACTTACCGAGTATTTCGTCATTGATCTTATTAGAGGAAAGTGAACGCTAGTATATTCTAACTAGCTACCACTCCGTTTATATTTCGAGTCGATAACTGAGGAACAACATCTGGTTTATGTTAGGATTTCATAAGAGAAAATTCAACTAATAAGACCATAGTTTTCAAGGTTTATATTCTGTTAAAAAGTGAACTTACATTGATTACTAAAACGTTTAGAAATAAGGAATCAATTTTAAGTAAAAACGTATAAGATGTTTGTCTATGTCAAGCGTGTTGATCTTCGTTCGCCCTGAAAAATGTTATTAGTACTCCTATTGGACGCCGAGTAACCTATCACCGCATTTGGGGGTTATGGCGGCAGTCTTATAACACTATCGAGATGTTTAATGCGGCTTGCAATACGCTCGCCATCTTCACTTTGTCTTTTATGGTAACGACATCTTGAGAATATGAAGGTGGACACTTTCAGTAAAAAAAATCAATCATAGTTTTTTGTGAGATGATATTTGATCGCTCACGATGACTGACTCAAATTTAAGTAAGTTCTGCTGTTAGCTCTGCAGTTCCAAAGATCATAATGTCTGTTCATACTTATTTACAAAAAAAATGATAGCTCATGGTATTAACGACTAGTATAAAACGATAAGCATCTTCATGACAAACATGGTTATCAATGTTTAAACCGTGTCAAAATGTGATTGAAATTTTATCGAAGGTTCACTCCTCTCAAGCTCATTGTGGTCATGATTAAAAATTTCAGCAACGTGATTAGCATGCCTACTGCAAATTAATGTATATGAATGTGGTCAAAACACACAAAGTTGTAAACAACAGTTCTAGTAATAGAAATCTGACTGATTAGATGTTACGTCAATGTAATAACCAAAACCAAATTTAGTGAAACCATATTTCTCTCAATGTACAGCCTATATATCAGTTATTAAGATTTACTAACCGGAATAATCTATTCACCGTTCATAAAGAGGTAAGTAAATTCAATAGCAGCCATGAATTTCCGTTATCGTGATAACCTTGTGAATTTAAGTCTGTTAACAGCTGATCAACTCCAAGCTCCTGACTAGAAAATGTATGGGGAAGCCTGTTTTATAAAGACGTTAGGGATGAAGTATATCTATGGTGGCTCCTATTGATTAAATCAACACTGATTATAAAGTGGGATAGCAGATGCACAAGTAATAAGTTCTTATATTTTGACGCACAATCATTAATTCACGAAGTCTCCTATGAAATGTGATCAGTGGTACAGATACTCACAAGAAAAGAAGAAAGAGAATAACTATCCAGTGTCCATAAAATCAACATCCGATGAAGTTACGGAATATGTAAATAAATAGCTGATATCTGGTAACTTACAAAATGTAAGGTCAAAAGTTATGGTAGGTAGGTGTTTTGTAGTGAGATTGTAGCTTTCGATTCATGTAATCAAGTGTTCTGTTATATCGGTAAAAAAAAAGAAAGTTTCGTGAGTAATGTTAAAGATGTGGAGAGATTAACGTGAATGTGTTTTGCGAATTAGGATCATTTGCATCACTTGTATCTGGAACTAATATGCATCAATTGCACGTATTGCATAATAGAATGAAACAAGAGAATGACTTAATTAAGAATAGGCTGCAGATTTTCGGCGTTTCAGTTTGTAGTAATTGACAATATGGTACGTGAACGTTCGATAATGTTTGCCACAAAAGAAAACCATATACGGCGGATATCAAATAGATTCTAGAAATGCTCAGATATATCATCAGGTTCACATCTTTCCTGCGAAGACCTTCGTAATGGATTCATCACATGTGGAAATAGCGATTGCTAGAGCAACTCACAGAGACGCTAAAATTCAATTGTGCTCATTCCATGTATCGAGCTCTTTGCAGAAGGATTAATCAATTTTAGATAATTTTATTTAATTTTAACTAGACAGAAGATAGTTGTGTGAAAGCCTATCTATGCGGTCTAGTTGGAACAAATGTGCAATACGGTAGGGTTGATTATTGAAATATTTCTTGAAGTTCGATAATTATCCATAATAGTGACAAGATTGGAACACAAAGGGCATGAGCTTTCTTTAAAGATATTGGATGTCAAGTAATGTGAGGGCTGAGGCACTTACAGAACAGATAGTAACCTTGGCGAATAGTACAAATAACAGAGTGGAGTCTTTACATGGACAAATGAAGCGATGAACTCAGAAGGAAGATCCGTTACATAAGCATATGCTAATAATCTATGTGTATAAAACATGATGAATTTGCATAACATTCTGAAACTCAATTCATTATTTACATGTGATTCACCATTCTCTACAGTTGCCTAAGAAGGCGACATCGTAACACAATTACCACCAATATTTGCATATGTTCATTATATGACAACCATTAACTTCCTCAATTTGTATTATTTGCGATAATCTCCATTGGAAAGTTTAGTTTGAATATGGGGAATCAAAAATATATAATGATATGTAGAATGATGCATAGAATTTCTCTGAACTTGGAGTGATGAAAAGCAAAACTGATAAGGTCTAATTGTCGAACTTTCTTAAAATATTTCAATTACTAGCGGGTAAATCAGTGAAGAAACCTTTAAACCAATACGAGAACGGTTCAGGCTACCCAATTAAACTGACATTATTCGTCATCGTTTTGACTACAGTCTCATGCATTATTTTCAAAAATGTTTTGTTTATTGGGAACTTCAAAAGCTTTTTGACAATAATTTGAACAAATTCAAATGAAAATGTTTTTTCATAGTAATTGATGTATGAGTTGTTTAACTTTACTCGTGAAGTCGAAGAAATGACCTTTAACTAAAGAAGCGCGTGTTATAACGTATTGGTGCAGTTTACTAATTAACATGTCAAGAGGAAGGAATGGCCGCCTACTCACTTATTTGAATAAAGTATGTTTACTTTGTAATATATCTTAACTGTATCATAGAAATTTAAACCTACTTTTGATCAGGTAAATAGGTGTAATCTCTTTTAGTGGGTTTTCAGTACGAAGGTGATGGGGGTATTCCTATGTCTGAATTGAAAGAGCTCCTCGGGGGTTCTGATCTACCAATATGTAAAATTCACGAAATTGTGAACGCCGCAGATGTTGATGGAGATCGAAGAATCACTTACAGTGAATTTTTAGATCAGGTAAGTTCCTAATGTAGAATTTAATTCGTATGTTATCAATGCGTAATCTAAAATTGCGTATAGCTACACATGCGAGTGTGGTTGTAGTGACAACAAGTCTTCAGTTAGTGCGATCGTGTATTGTGGCGCAATTGTTATGCTTTAATCTGATGTTATTATTCAGTGCCACATACGTGTTGATCCTTTAATTTATTTCTGAAATACGTGTGTATTTGTCCATTGGATTAATTCTTATTCCATGTATTTTTTAGTAAACCTACAAGCATCTAGGGTATTGTTTTTGTTTGTGCTTAGTTGGAAAATAAGTCCAGCATACTTTTGATTTTTCTTAAATTTGTGAGTATTTTTCTGCTTAGTTTTCGTCATTTTATCAATTCACAATAGATCAGTTTGATAGGCGAGTATCATAAAAACGAAAATATGGGTTACTGGAGATGGGAAAACGTTTGACACATTTTGTGATTAAAATTTCTTGTGGATATAAGGGTTGTAAAGCTTAGTTACTTTTATGCAATGTTACCGTATATCTTAATGCTTATTTGTATTTTTCCACTTTCGGATTAAGTGATGGTCCTTTAAATGCCCAATAGTATTGATCAAACGCATGGAATATATGAAGTCAAAGTTGTGTAATCACGAATGTAAAGTGGGTAGATTAGTAACATAACAATGAGTAATGCTCACACTTGATAGAACGAAGAAAAGTGATCAGTAAACGTAAAGTAAATTTCAAGTAACAAATAATAGCGAAAAAACATGACTCATGACGTTACGTTAAAAAGTCATTCGAGAATAGATTTGTCAAGGTAATGCTAAACTGACTACTGTATCCTTTGAATATATAAGTTTCGCTTAAGCCTCTTGATCACAACAGCCCCAGTAAGATGTAATAACCTAGATGACTTCTGTGTGTTGATAACTCTGAAGGATATGGAAATGTCACTCTCATGGCCACTATCAATAATATGACGGGCGATGACATTACTGAAAATATGTCATATCCCACAAAAAGTACCAACAAAATTGACACCGAAATCCAGTTTGAAACTTGTACCATTAATCATATGAATTGAAACCAATAGATAAGGAAAGACAAGCTTGCTGTTAAAGGATTTAAACCACACTTATATATTCAAATGATACAGTAGTCATGTTTAGCATTACCTTGACAAATCTATTCTCGAATGATTTTTTAACGTAACGGCTAGACTCATGTTTTCTCTGTTATTAATTGTTATTTGAGATCTACTCAACGTTTATTGATTAATTTTCTTCATTCTTCTATTAATTTTGTGAGCATTACTTATTGTTATGTCACTAATCAACCCACTTTACATTCGTGATTACACAACTTTGACCTCAGTTTTCAGTATCTAAAAGATCTGCCTTCATGCGTTTTTCTCATCTTTTCTTCTAGAATTCTCACATTGTTAAAGTATGGATACGGAATTGCTCTGATCAGTTGTTTATAGTGTTTCCATAATTATTCCTTCCGTCTTATTCATGTTTACATGATATAAAGTACGTAAATTGTTAGTGGGATATAGACTGGATCAAAGCATGTTCTGTGCATGATTGTGATGGTGCCCGCTGATTGGCTATTTTTAAACCAATTAACTCTAGTGGATTATTGGAGAAGACTCCAGAAGCTTTTTATGCAAATACTATAAATATATTAACGTTTCTCTAACTATGAATTCCTACTTCTGTCTGTCCTTGTTATTTCGGAATGCGATTCGTTCCCGTTCAAACGTGTTCTGATTTGGGGTCTTGTCGAGTGTTCAGTGTCTGAGAATACTAAGCAGTCAGTCAGTTACAACGTAGAACTTTGTACATGCGTACATCAGTTTAAGTTGCCATGCCTCAATCAGCAGATAAAGATTAAATTGTCGGACCAAATCCCAGATTAGGGGAGGTAGTAACAGAGTAAGTACTAATGGAAAGGTATAGAGATCAGAGATGAGACTTGAGATAAAAAGTGATTCAGTAAAGAAAAAATAATAATAAGCTCAGAAATTAGAATTTGGAGGAAGACAAGGAGTGGATGCACCTGCGCCATTGCAATCGATTTTGAGCCATATCACCTAAAGTCTCTAACCATTTGTTACGATCATCGTGTGGGCCCCAACCAGGTAGTCTACATCTATTAATATGGCTCAGCCCAATCGTCAATGACTTCATGGATTGGTGCCATGTTTTCGATTTGGCCAGAAGTGATTTTAAATAATGTTTGTAAGTATTGTTATTTAGGTCGTAAAGCAGGTAAACGGGGACCGCGAAATAAATGAATTCAGTTTATCCTGCTACATTTACTATTCTTGCTTGATTTAGATTAAGGAAATGCTGTTTTTCTTTTATTAACTTTCATAGGTGGCTTTGAATTTCTAAGAACTATTTTCGTTCTCCTGATAATATTCCCTCGGTTTAGTTTGAAGATTTTTACAAAAGGGAATGGTGCAACCTGATTTCTTGAGACCCTACCACATGTAGCTCATGACAAAAGCCATTAGAGATCTTGTTGCAGTTCTGCATAAAGTTCTCCACTAAAGTAAAATGATCCTTAGCTTTAAAAGGTCTTCCTTTCGTATATTTACTCTGGTTAAATTTTTATCCTTTGATTATAACTAGCTTCTCTTTGATTTCCCTATAATATTATGTTTCTAATTGTGTCGAACATGCATTTTTAGTGCCCATTTGTGCTAAATTTTATGTCCTTAAATAAGTTCATAGAACTGCGCGCATTGCACTAGTGATTTTCATTAATGAGGCTGGTTATTTAATATAATTGGTCAGTCACACCGAGAAATTTAGTAAATTAACAATTAAATTGTCATGTTTATTGAAAACTGTTCGTGTACTAATTGATCAGTATTTCACTGTTACGTTTTATGTGTTACTTTGATGTTTTGAATAGGTTCTATCTGAAGATGAAAGAACTCTGCATAAGCTGAATTTTAGCAAACGTGTTCTCAATCGTGCAGTGTTAGCTATTGCACCAGATTATGGACGAGAACATCAACGTAGTGTTGCTGTCGATTCTGGTTACGATAATATAGATGGCTATAATTGGGGCGAAGCTGATGTTGGTAATTACGTAGAGGCGTATGACTGTCGACCTCCTCCTCTGTTTATTCCTATAATAACAGCTTTTCAAGTAATTCATATTCTGTTGTATAAATGATATATAATTTTGCATAATTTGGTTCTTGTGTATGATTTTTTGGCTTATTTCCCACTGGGATTATACTGAGTATTAGAAGAACAAAGAAAATGAATGTTATACAGTCAGATGAAATCTAACATTCCAGGAAGTTTAAGGATATCGATAATAATTTGAAAAGTAACATAAGAAATGGTATATTTTTGCTCCATATGACCTCACTCTGTATGAATATCATCGAGTCCATAAGCATAAGATTTTCCTGTCATTGTTATTGGCGATTTTTATATCATTTTTAAGGGTTTTATCGGAGTATTAGCAGCACTCGTGTATTTAAAACTATAATAATTGACTACTGTGGGTGATGTTTCCGAAAACTGGTGTGAGTTCACAAACTTTAGTCATATTTCTAAAAATCCCGAATATCGGGCAATGTGTTGATAATAATCTTATATTTTTACGGCAATGTTTTAATGATGTCTGATACCGGTGTTTTTTTAAATTATTTTTAGATTGGAGTTTTTATATACTACGCTGTTACTTATAGTGGAAATCCTCACTCTTCTAATGTCGTCACAGCTTCACCAGGTGTTCCAATTGATGGTGTACTTATTTATAATCCGACTAAACGTCATGAAGTATGGCGGTTTTTAACATATATGTTTATACATGCTGGTTATTTACATCTAGTTTTCAATTGTTTACTGCAACTCGTACTTGGTGTTTTACTCGAATTAGGTTCATAAAATTTGGCGAGTTGGATTAGTTTATTTGTTAGGGGTTATTGCAGGTAGTGTTTTGTTTTGTACAAAATACTTTTTCACCAAAACTTGTTTGCACATTTATAACCCTTTTATTGTTAAAACTTCGGATTCTAAGTAACTAGTCAGAAACTTATTTTCTGGTTAAATAAACACGTTATTTCCAAAAGTATAGTACCATATTTTCTATGGTATTTTCAATTGTAAATTCAATAAGCGCTAATCATAATCAATAAGAATTGTTTAAATATGGTTTTGTACTGATTGTTGCATACATGATGCTCCTGTGGTCCTTATGAAGCTCATACATCTGAGGTGAACTATTTGGCAAGTTTGTTTTTTGTCACGCTGACGGTGAGATATTAAAACGCAATTGGTCCTCCACACAACTGAGTTTGTTAGCTACTAATTTAGCTTTGAATATTGATAAAACCACTGATGACACTTCATAGTACGGTTTTTATGATAAATTCACTTCACATTAAATACCACAGAGTGGTCTATTTACGATCAATCTTTACGGAATCTGGCCTGTTGATCTCGAAGTTGGGTGTCGACTGTGTCGTTCATTCGGTCCAGTAACATTTTGTCGAAGACTTCCTGGTATCGAAGGAAGAATAATGCCTCTGTAGTTTTCGCAATTTTTACGATCACCTTTCTTTGGTATATTGAGGTGTTCTTTTTTCCAATCTGTTAGCACCTGTTCTTCCTCCAAAATTGCTGAAGAGAATGTGGAGTATCTTTGAAGTTACTTCTATATCTGACTTCAGTGCCTCAGCTGGTATATTGTCTGGTCCTGCTGACATACCACTCTTGATTTGTCGGATGGCTATTTTGATTTCTTCGACTGTTGGTGGGTCGGTGTTTATGTGAAGATCCGTGGCTGCTGCTTCGATGACTGATAGGTTCAGTGGGGCTGGTGTATTCAAGAGTTCTTCAAAGTGTTCTACCCACCTTTTTATTTCGTTGTTCATGCCCTTCAGTGATCGGTTTGCCAGCCTTGTTCTTGATTGGCCTTTTTGGCTTCTAAATTTCCCAGCTACCTTCTTCGTTGTATCGTATAGGTGCCTCATGTTTCCATTTATCGAACCTAATGCTTCTCTTCACTTGATCCTCCGTTCTTGGATCTTACCCGGAGTACAAACAGATATCTATTCCTTATGGTGGTGCTCCTCGCGATCAAAAACCTTCGAAGATGCTGAAGTTTTGGCTTTCGTAATCCTTCTTCAGTTTTCCTTCATAATCGTTTCATCTTCATCTAGAAGATTGGGATTAATTGGTGAGAGTTATCTTGAATCCATTGAGTTTGTTAGTATCTTGATGAAAGGTTGTATTAAACTTTTGTAATACTGTTACTTCAGTTTTTCAGTGCTTTTTAGCTTCAGTTTCATTTGGCCACTACTAGATGGTGATCTGAAGCTATATCAGTTCCTCTCTTTGCTCTTACGTCTTTCATGATCCTTCTGAACTTCTTACTTATGCGGATATGATCAATTTGGTTCTCCTTAATGTGTTGTCCGGTGAAACCCATTGAGCTTCGTGTAGGCGTTTGTGGGAGAGTATAGTGGCTACCATAATCATTTTGTTGAAGGCACATTAGTTTGCAAACCACTCACTGTATTCGTTCCTTTCTCCTGGTCCATGTTATCCCATGATGTCTTCATATTTGGTGTTGTCCATTCTAACCATGGCGTTTAGGTCTCCTATCGAAATGACCAGGTTCCCCGCCTGGGCATTCCTCGACGATTGACTGAAGCCTCTCATGGAACTGGTCTTTATCGTCTTCGTTGCTGTCGTTGGTTGGCGCATAACATCGGATGATTTTTCATTGTAATCTTCTCCTTCTTTGTTTTGAAGGATGCTTTGATGATCGTCGATCCATGAGGTTCCCATCTAATATGTACTTCTCGTGCTTCTTTGGATAACATTAGTCCCTACTTCTTGTGTGACCGGAGGACAACGGTGCCTCTTTGAAAACCAATCTTTACTATCCAGCTTGTAAGCAATTAAGACAAATGGATAGACGATCACATTTTATATTTCTTTTGTCGTTCGCTTATACAACAAGTGACAAAGTCCTATTGATATACCCACTTTTTAAGGTTTATTTTAATTTTGCATGTTATTCTCGGAATAGCATGTTATTTTGTGTAGTGCACAACTTGACGTTATTTGTATTTTGTGGCCCACTGCATTATGTTTTTGTATGTATTCACGTCTTTACAACAGGTTCTTTAGCTCATTCTGTTAGTGACCCATTTGTTCTATTGGCTGGAGCTAGTGGAGGTTGTTATGCTCTTATTGGTGCTCATTTAGCTACTGTAATAATGGTTAGTCGAATTTTTTTCCGTGTAGCCGAATATTTTAAAGATTTCATAATGAACCCTAGATTATGAGTGTTTTTTACCATCTGTTAGTTTATAAAGTTTGGTGTAGTATCAATGGAGTAGTAACAGGATTGTTGACTTTATTTGGGTCCATATTGGTGGGTTTAGAAGGTCACGTAAGAGAGTTGGAATATCTTGATTCTAAAGAAGTGGTATTCATGAACTCCAGGATCCTAAGGAATGAAAGGTGTATGAACCTATCCTGGTCAATGGCTAGCATCTCTTACATCTTTTGATTGTGTTTCACTGCCTAATGGATCGATCTTAGGGTCAAGGGTTGGGGTGGTGTCCTTCTAAGAAAACCATCTGTTTCGGTTTGAGCATCCGGGCATTATTCCAGCTCACATACAATTATGATGATTGTTAATTCTGAGGAAAGTGGTCTCACTATATTGCCCTCCCTAACATAGGTGGTAGTTATTGTCATTTTAATTAACTTTTTAACCCTAAACTCCTTGCCATTTCGCTTTTGTTGCTTCATTTATTTTTACTTATCTAACTCACTCAGCAGTTCATCCATTGTGAAAATTCTGTTTTATCTGAAGTTGCTACGTTGTAGACTTTCTAATTGTTGCCACTGTTGTCGAAACCTGATGCAGCTTTTCTGAAGTTGTATCTGGTATTCAATCTGATCCCCTTCAACTTTGCACTTTGATGGAGATTGACCAACAGATAGATCTGACTGTTTTTAAAAGGTCTTAGCATCAGTGCTTGTTGCATTACTAAGACCGTTATTCAGGATCCCCGTAATGTGTTACAAAGTTGTTGTTCATCCGCCGGTTCTAAGAGTCTGTCTCACGTATTTTTCTCGGAGATTTTGGTACATTGGCGTCCCGTTTTGTTGATCTCGTTATCGCGCACCGCCGATGTTCTATTCGGGGTCCTCCCTGTGCAACCGAAGCCTGGACACAGACTGATTATATCTCGATCAGCTACTGCTTGGCGTGGTTGTGTTCTAGACTACTTGTTCTTTTTTAAACATGTACCTAGACTGTAATCATAATTTGTTTTACGCCACACTTGTCTTGCGTTTCAGTGTTCCTAAAACGTCTTGCCTTGAATGGATTGATGCAAAACGTTATCTGCAACTTCTATTGTAACGAAATGTAGATTCCGACTTAGTTTCTGGGCCAAATGTTAGTTCACTGAAATGCTTAGATGCGAAACGTCCCCGTGTAAATCTAGGGTTTCTTTAGGTTAATTAAAACTCTGTAAAACATACCGACCAATCCTATTGATTCATGAGTTTGATAGCATATGTAGATTCTTACGTCTGAAAATTGTAGTATGCTTGAGTGAAGATCGAGAAACCTGGTAGTCAGAGCGTGCTTAATGGCTGAAATCAGTAGCTGCATCTGTTCATCTTCGGATGATGTTCCAAGTTGTCTGAGCCACTGGCAACAAGAATTGTAGTATCAGCAAGATAATATTTGAAGTTGATGGTGCGCTAGTCATTAACATCTAAGATTTTAGACTATGGGCTGAGTTATTCGAGTATCAGGTAAGGTGGGACACTGCCACAGCTGCTTCGATCAGATTATCTTGTTTTCTTTATCAGATGACGACTAATTTATCTAACAAAGAGGAGATTTAGGATGGACTTCAGTTACTGACTACACTAGATCACCGGACACGGATGACTTACCTCTGGCTCTATCTATGAATGACGACGAACTCCTGGTCTGGGAACTGTCAAGGTTATTTAGGAAAAGTTTAGGAAACTGACTGTATCGTCATCATAAAATGAAGTAATTGTCGTCTTAGTCTTAAAAATGTCCCGGCCGTTGCTGCTACCTTGACGTGGTGGTCGGGCTTGCCTATCGTGATGAACCAATCGAGCTATACTGGCTGGAACAATAGTTCCTCAAGATCCTACCATGCCAGGCAGGTCGGTTGAAGAGCGGTATGACTAAAAGCAGCAGATCCAAGGTCTGAGGGCGAAGTCGTACTGCCGACTGTACAGAGGTGTGACGGCAGTATGGTGTTCCCCTCGGACAACCAGCATAACAGCGATGCTGCCTTCGCAGAAGGAGGGGTGAGGTTAGAAAAGGTTGACCCGAAAAATGCACACCTCGCCTTATCCTACGGATTTCCGTCTCCGGCGATAAGGTCTTCAACAAGTACGGAGCTAACACTAAAAATACTCACCAAAAGGTCGTGTGTGACCGGCCTCAAGCAGTTGTCCCTTGGGCACTGCGGTCACGCTCTAATCCAATTTCCTTTTTAGGTACCTCCAGAAGAACCCTTCCACGGTGTGGGCAACCGGGAAGTGATAACTGCCCTCATACTTCTGACAGCACTCAAGACCACCGTATTCAAAATCATTACTCTCTTCAATCCCTATCATTGCTCCTACCTTGACTACCAACTCTGAACTTCCTCTTCTGACTTTCTCTTCAAGTGTCACCCTGTCCGACGATTCTAGCACTCGAAGTAATGTCCCAGGTCTACTGAAACCCCGCTCCAAACTACACATTGGAGCTTTCAACGTACGCACCCTATGTCAAATCGGTCAGCAGGCCTCCTTAGCTAAAACCCTGGAATCTCGTATGATTGATGTGTGCTGTGTCTCGGAAACACGCATACAAGATCCTAGCGTGGTCATTCACTTGACTTCACCTCGCCAAAACGGCGAGGCGACAAGATACACTCTCCGTTTATCTGGCGATTCGATAGCCAGCTCTCGTGGACTGGCGGGTGTGGGCATAGCGCTAAGCATGAGAGCAGAACAAGCACTATTAGAATGGATCCCTGTTAATAGTCGCCTATGTGCTGTTCGACTAAACGGCTCTGTAAGGACTCGGAGGAATAGGGACACTCGTCGTTATCTTTTCGTCGTTTCCGCCTACGCTCCCACTGACTGCAGCCCAGACGAACTGAAGGATGAATTTTACAGAAACCTTTGTGAACTTCTTCAAAAAGCCAAGCACTCAGACAGTAGTCGTCGCAGGTGACTTTAATGCCCAAGTAGGTAGTTTAGACCAAACAGAAAGACATTTAGGCGGGTATTTTAGTGTTCCAGCTCAGAGAACAGATAATGGTGACCATCTGCTGCAACTTTGCTCAGACAATCGTTTATTCTTAGCGAATACTAATTTTAGGCATAACGAGAGACATCGCTTAACGTGGCGACCCCCTTCACCAAGACAACGATGGACTCAGATAGACCATATTGCCATCAGTCATCGTTGGAGAGGCTCGATAGAAGATTGCCGCTCGTTCTGGAGTACATGTTTAGACTCTGATCATGCTCTAGTACGAGCACGCATTTGCTTGCACCTCGCTGGACGTAGAAAGGCCACATTAGGAAAACCCATTAGAATTGATCTGAGCGACGAGAAGGTCAAAAGTAAATTTCAAGAACAGTTAGGGTCACAATTAGGTAACTCTGGAAACCAGGCTGATCCTGATGTTGCCTGGAATGATATAAAAACAGCTGTAGAAACAGCAGCGTCATCTACTAGTAATTTGAACAGAAGGAGCACGAAAAACCAGTGGATTTCTGCGACATCTATGGCACTGATGAGCTCTCGCCAACTAATCCCGTCAGGCTCTGAACACGATGAAGAGCGAAAACAAATCAAGTCTAAATTAAGTAGAAGTTTACGAAACGATCGTGAGCAGTGGTGGGCAACGAAAGCCAAAGAGATGGAAAAGGCAGCGGCTTTAGGCAACACTAGGCAGCTTTATAGACTAATCAGGGAAACCGGAATTAAGAAGGCAAGGATAAGTGAAACTATCTCCGAGAAAGATGATACTGTAATCTGCTCTCAACCCAGACGTTTAGAACGATGGGCCGAACACTTCAAGGAACAGTTTAGCTGGCCTTCAGCTACTCTACAATTACCCAGCATTTCCACTCAAGCTAAATGGAACATTGAAGTAGGCCCCCCGACACTAGCTGAAGTTCAGAAAGCTATATCTAACCTGAAACGAGGAAGAGCAGCTGGTCCAGATGGGCTAACCCCAGAGGTTTTCAAAGATGGTGGTCCAGTCTTGGCGATTAGGTTGACTAGTATTTTAGCTAAAGTCTGGGAACTAGATAAAATTCCATCCGACTGGTCTAAATCACTAATAGTCCCAATATATAAGAAAAGACCAAGATCATCTTGTGATAACCATAGAGGGATTAGTTTGACTAATATAGCATCTAAAATACTAGCCTCAATAATCATCGGACGTTTAACAAAGACTCGTGAACTATAAACACGAGAAAACGAGGCTGGCTTCAGACCTGGTCGTGGTTGCATCGACCACATATTCACCATTCGTCAGGTTTTAGAACACAGGCACGCCTACCAGCGTCCTACAATGGTGGTTTTCCTCGACTTAAAGGCAGCATTCGACTCAGTTGACCGTGAGGTTCTGTGGCAGTGTCTGTCATTAAAAGGTGTACCTCAGAAGTACATAAACCTTGTGAAGGCTCTTTACTCGAACACTACCAGTCGAGTCAGAGCTTATGGCGAACTGTCATCTGACTTTGCGACCTCAAGTGGTGTCCGTCAAGGCTGCCCACTATCTCCGTTTTTGTTTAATTTTATCATAGACGTGCTACTGGAAGTAACGCTTTCTTCGGCTGAATTTTCTGGGATTGATCTCCTTCCAGGAGGTCCACTCATCGACTTAGAATACGCAGACGACATAGTCCTGTTTGGTGAAGACACTGATAAGATGCAGAGTCTTCTGGTCGCACTGAGCAACAATGCTAGGATGTTTGGGATGCGTTTCTCCCCCTCTAAGTGTAAATTGTTACTTCAGGACTGGCCTGCGTCAACCCCTGAACTAAGGATAGGGAGTGAAGAAGTTGAATGCGTTGATAACTTCACTTATCTTGGAAGTCTGATCAGCCCTAATGGGTTGGTGTCTGACGAAATTTCTGCACGAATTCGAAAGGCTCGTTTGGCTTTTGCCAACTTACGTCATCTATGGCGTAGGCGTGATATCCGTCTATCAACTAAAGGACGAGTATATTGCACAGCAGTTCGTCCTGTTCTACTTTACGGCTGTGAAACATGGCCATTAAGGGTAGAAGACACTCGTAGGTTACTAGCATTTGATCATAGATGTCTTAGAAATATATCTCGTACCTGCTGGGATCTCCGGGTAACTAATAATGAGGTTAGACGAAGGGTATTAGGGAATAATGGTAAATCTGTTGATGAGGTTATGAAACTTCATCGACTGAGATGGTTGGGGCATGTGTTACGTATGTCCTGAACACCGGTTACCACGTCGCTCAATGATGACTAGTATTGGGGTGGGTTGGAAAAGGGTTAGGGGCGGCCAAACCAAAACGTGGCATCAGTCGTTGAAGTCACTAACTTCTGGTCTGAGCCACATTGGTAGATGTCGACCTACCTGGTTGGGGTCCGCGTGACTGCCGTACCCAGTGGTTGGAGACTCTTGGTGACATGGCTCAGAATCGATCACAATGGCGTAGGTGTATACATTCTTTGTCTTCACGTACACCTTGAGACTAAAATTACTCTACCTTTCTTTCTACAAACTAATTTTTTTCTCTCTCTCTCTCTCTACATATTATATCCTTATATGCAATCTTCCTTTTATATATTACTACCATTAAAGTAACTGATTCTATGAATTCGGTGATCATCTTGCTATGCTGTTGAGGTGTGGCAACTTGGACCGATGCACTTATGTGCCTGGTCCTACGTTGTATCTGTCTGTCTGTCTTCGTCATGCTTCGCAGATTGTACACAACACGCAGAAGACCGACCCATGTATAGTAGTCTGGTTTTCAATCAGGTCATTGATACATTGATTGTATTTTCACAGTCAGTTAGTTACAACGTAGAACTTGGTACATGCCATACCTCAATTAGAGATTAAATTGTCGAACCATATCCCAGAGTAGAGGAAGTAGTAACAGGGTAAGTACTAATGGAAAGGTATAGAGATCGGAGATAAGATTTGAGAAAATATGATTCAGTAAAGAGAAAACTATGATAAGCCCAAAAACTTAGAATTTGGAGGAAGACAAGGAGTGGATGCACCTGTGCCATTGCAATCAATTTTGAGCCATATCACGTAAAGTCTCTAACCATTTGTTATGATCATCACGTGGGCCCCAACCATGTAGTCTGCATCTATTGACATGTCTCAGCCCAATCGTCAATGACTTCATGGACTGGTGCCATGTTTTGGTTTGGCTGCCCCTAGCTTTCTTCTAGCCTATTCCCACACCAGACAACATTACTCGTCGAGATAGACTGGTGGTCAGGCATACGTAACACATGTCCCAACCACCCCAGCTGGTGAAGATTCACTACTTCATCAATAGACTTACCGTATTTACCTAGTACTCTATCCCTAACTCACTCATTGCTTACTCGGTGGTCCCAGAAAACACGAGCAATGTTTCGGAGACATCTATGATCAAATACTAAAAGCCTACGAATATCCTCTATCGTTAATGGCCATGTTTCACATCCATAATGTAAAACGGATCTAACTGCTGCGCAGTAAACGCGTCTTTTGGTCAGTAAACGGATGTGTTGCTTACGCCACAAGTGACGCGAATTGGCAAAAGCCATTTGGGAGTTGTGTATATGAGCCGAGATTTCAGCAGACACCAGACCATCAGGACTAATGAGGCTCCCAAGATAAGTGAAACGTTTAACACATTTGATTGCTTCGCTCGGTATCACTAACTGCGGTGCCGGATCAAGCCAGTCCTGAAGCATCATTTTGCATTTGGATGGGGAGAATCGCATCCCAAACATCCTTGCATTCATGTTTAGGCCAGTCAAAAGATTCTGCATTTTAACAGCATCTTCACCCAATAGAAGTATATCATCTAAACATTCTAAGCCAGCAAGTTTATCTCCTGGAAGGAGGTCAAGCCCAGAGAAATTAGATGATGACAATGTTATTTTTAAAAGTATGTCAATTGTAAAATTAAATAAAAATAAGGAAAGCGGACATCGTCGACAAACACCACTTAAGGTGACCGATCTCGACGACAATCCGTCATAAGCTCTAACTCGACATATGGTGTTTGAGTAGAGTGCTTGTATAAGGTTAATGAACTTGTTCGATACGCATTCGGTAGACATTGCCACATAACCTTACGATCGATAGAGTCAAACGCTGCCTTAAGGTCAAGGAATAAAGCTATTGTTGGGCGTCTGAAAGTGTGCCTATGTTCCAGAACCTGTATGAATATTTGGTCTATTCAACCACATCCAGGTCTGAAACCACCTTGGTTTTCTCGAGTTTACCCTTGATAAGCTTTAGTTAAACGTCGAAGTATCATTGAGGCCAATATTTTAGACACTATATTCGTTAAACTGATTCCTCGGTAATTGTCACAAGAAGACCTTTGTCATTTTTATAGATTGGGAAGATTAGTGTTTGAGACCAGTCAGATGGGATTGTGTCCAGTTTCCAAATTCTAACCAAAATCTCAGTTAATCTCGCTGCTACAGCTGGACCACCATCCTTAAATATCTCAGGGGTTAATCCATCAAGTCCTGCTGCTCTGCCTGGCTTTAAGTTCCCTATAACCTTCTCAACCTCACTAAGACTTTTGGGATCAATATTAATTTGCCATTTGGTATTTTCACAGACCCCCTACTAAGTTTATGTTAACTGTCATACGTATTCCAGACCAACAATCGTTATATCTCCTGACCTTCGAGCTTCGTCCATTTTGTTATATATGGTTTTATTTCGAAATTGTCTGTTGGAGAAGAGCAGTTTATTAATTTGTAAAACTGCTATGTGCACAACTCCAGTCAGAGTGAAGGTATGCAGCCACCAATCTTCATTGCTCCAATCCACTAGTAGATTCATGTTAATGTTACTCAATCTAACTACTCCTTTTCAATTTTGCCACTGATGACATCTTGGAAACAACTCTAAAGAAAATATGTTATGATGTGGATTTATTACTTAGAGGAAAACTTCCCGACCTTCACTACGCAAATGATATTGTCTTACTGTGCGGTAACACGAAAGTCGTCCAAATTACATTTATTCACTTGGCAATCAGTATTCGTATGCATGTCATGTCCTTTATACCTTCCAAAGCAATGTACTGCGAGACTGTCGGGAATGTGTTCTTCCTTTCACTCTTTTTAGTGAACCGTTAGAAGTAATGAAGTTTTTATATCGAGGTAGTTGCTAGAATGCTGTTAATAATGGTGTATCACATATGACCAACCTATTCATATTGGAAGTTGGATCGGCTTAGATTGATGTGATTTATGTTTAGCACCTTCGTAATATGAGTCGTCTGACTGTAAAACGTCAGGTTTAAGAGACTTTGGTGTCAGCCCTTCTGCTCTATGCTTGTAAAACCTGGTCTTTGAGCTGAGGATTTTTGGTGTCCTTCTGCATTGGTGTCACAGCGACTTAGGATAGAAGAATAGCGTTATGAACTGGCTTCTCTTGATCCATTCGGACTTCCTAGTTGATGTGAAGCTCAGTATCCTTAGACCTTGTTAGATGTGACACGGAACCAATGAAGATCCTGCTGCAGTTTCTTATCAGAATATTAATAAAAGCGTGATGACCATTCTTAGTGGAATGAAGTCTTTCATGATTGTATTTCTCTCCAAACTCTATCTCTTACTTTTTGTCTTCGTTGTCTTGTTAAATTTTCTTTTTCTCCATGATTTTCTTGTGTTATTCATTCCCCACAATATTATGCTTTTAATTGTGAGGCATTTTTGAACCCGTTGGGTATCAAATTTTATGTGCTTATAGAAATAAACACGTTAGGTTTGTTTTGTGTGTTAACCACTACATATTTGTGAATTATTAATTAAACTCGTAACGTAAAACAATTTAAATTCTGAAATGTTCTGTATTTAGACACTCAATAATCAGCTATTAAAGAAATACACCATATCAAAACAATCGGATTTGAACCGAGTCAGATAAAATAAGTAGGGAAGTTTTCATATTCCGAAGATAAAGTGTGTAGTGAAAATATTCCATTTCTTCACGCTTTTCTGTACAGGTAACTCATTGCCTAGGTAGATTTTTCTTCCTTTGAATCCGACTAGCTTTGCAAAAATCCTTTGCAGATTTATAAATGTGATGCACTTACTTCTGCTACTGAGATAGCATAACTGATAATATGTTCACAAAATGTATCTCGAACTGATTATTTTAGGAAGACAGAGATAATGTTTATCTGATTAAAGATTTCATTTGGAAGCAATTCACCACTCGTATACAATATGTCTAGCCTCGATACTCTATCCACTGTTTGGAGACGGATTATTCGACTGAAGATTAGTCACAACGCCTCAGTTCCACATTTTATATTCTCTCAGACTCCGAGTTTTTAGAACTATTCTACACTTTCTCGTTCCCGTAATTCATCCTGTACTAAACCATTTCTATACCCGATTCTTTACCATCTATGTTGCTAGAACTTTGTCTACTTCTATAGTATTCATCTTGGTAATTTTATGCTATTGGGCCAGTATAGTGTGGTACCATGGATCAGTGCATATACGTGCTGTTTTACGTTTGTAATAAATGATTGAAATGACTCTCTTGAATGAAGGTTGCAAAGCAACCAATAATTTGTGACAGACGTAGTTTGTACTTATGCCAGTGTAGTAAATTATATTTTAGTTCTAATCACAAACTTAAAATAAATGTTTTGAATACTACATCTTTGTAGATGAATTGTTTTCAGTTATTTCGAAATATGTTCTACATGAACTTACTACCATATGATGTCTTAATTACACACTTTCCTCACCAATTTGCATTTTCTTGTTGGAATCGGTTTCATGAACTCATCTAGGTGTGTGTGGTGTTTTGTGTTTTTCTTACTATAAACCTGGCTGAGTATCGTTGGCGATGTTTTACTAAACTATATGTAAGTACAAAATAGACCCTTATTGCTTATCGCTTATATCTGTGGTTCCATGTTTACTGGTTATCGTGATAACACAACATTAAGGAATTTTCGTAAATTCATTTGTTAAATTTGATCAGTTTGTAACTAGTTCATGATTACATAGCTTATTTATTTCAGTCACAAATTAATTAAGTCATTTAAAGTTATCAGAGATTACAGTATATCTCAATCCAGTCACTAATAGGTGCTTAGATGATAGGTACTTTGTAAATATATATATATATATATATATATATATATATATATATATATATATATATATATATATATATATAGTTATTAATATTGTTTGTTAAGTTTCATCACTGTTTGTGGTGTTTCTTCCAAACTGTAGTTTCATTTTTTTCGAATTTTTAGAATTGGGATTTGATGCAAAAGGGATGGTTAAAAGATCCATTAAATTTTATATCAAGTGGTGTTGTCAGATTAATTCTTGTTATCCTACTTGGTGAGTCTTAGTAATTAAATAATTATGTATAGCATCACAGTGTACACAAAACAATCACTTATATAACTTTTGCATCCATATTAATAGGATGTTTTGATGTTAGATGTTTAACATTTCAAACTATTTTCGATTATACTCCTTGTGATTTACTAGATATGAATTCTTCGTTTGCCATACAGAACTTGTGGCTCAGAACATTATGTATCAATCAGCTTTTCATAATGTTTAGCTTTCTACTCAATATGGCTTAATTTTATTTAGCTTATATTGACGTTATACATAGCATGATAAGCATATACTCCAAGTAGAGTTGAGCATTTTGATTATTCCATAATTATTAGATCTGTACGTTCTTATGACCTTGTTTTCGCTGCAATTCATAAAAGGATTGTGTGAATGCCTTCCTTTGGACATCATAGTCACACAACTTGGTCATTAAAGTCACTGTTAATCCAGTTTCCTTTCCAAGTAGCTCAAGAATAAGAACGCTTCTACAGTTGGGGGAGGCAATCAAGGCGTGACAGTGAACAAAGTGATCTGGAGTGTTGTTGGATGTATTAGCGCGGTTATCACTTCCAGGTTTCCTACAGTGTTGAAGGGTTCTTCTTGAGGTATCTGAAAACGAAAGTGGATTAGGGGAGGTATTGATGACTCGAGAGTGTAGCCGCAGTGCCCTAGTGGAAAACTGTTTGACTCCGGTCACCTATATTACTTGTTGCTCCGGTTGTCAGAAGAGGCATCGGTCTCGTGATTTCCGAAGAAACTCGACTTTTATCATGAGGCGTCATAACTCTTCAAAGTGAAGACCTTTCAACTCCCAAGGCGGAATTTAAATGATTTCAGTAGTTTTTTTCCTGATTTACACTATTTTTAGCAGAGTTTTTGTTTTTACTGGGCGGGGTTGATAAACATATGCCCAACACTGCTTCCTTATCCGGGCTTGGACCGTCAGTTACGCCGGGAGGGTTTTGAACGGAGCTGTGACAACCTCCGTTTTACCAAAACAGCATTTGACATCAATGTGTTCGTAATCAAACTCCGTTACTTCTTAATACTTTTTCTACTTCCTCATAGGTGCCACCAATGCCAACTATTCTACTCCACAAAACGCTATCCCAGGTCTACTGAAAGCATTCTCTAAATCGGGGTTATCAAAGTACTGACTGTATGTCAAGTCAGGTAGCGGGCCTCACTGACTGTGACTCTAGAATATCGTGCCATCAACGTATACTGTGTCTCCGAAACACCTACATGGTTGTTCACTTAACTTTACCTGGCCGATTTGGAGAATAGGCATTGTAGACACTCTATTTATCTGAGGACCCAACTTCTCGTGGCTTGGTAGGTGTGAGTACAGTTCTAAGTATGATGGCAAACCAAGGACTTCTCTGTTGGATTATTGATAACAGTCGTTTATGTGCTGTCCAATTGAATTGCTTTGTAAGAAATTGGAAGGAGAGGATCACATATCACATATAATTTTAACTCTAATCATGATCTAGTGCGAGCATAAAATTGTCATAATAGTGATTGCAAGACAGTTGTTAATCAATCCTTAGTTTACATACTGAAGTTCTGCCTTATCAACTTTTGCCTTTTCACCAAAGTGGCATATCCACATACAACTATCATTAATCAAAGTCTAAGTAGGATCCGTATATGGTCGTAATGTTTAAATTTCTTATCATACCTCTATAAATCTTACATATATCCTTAAGTTCGATAAATCACTTTATTGAGAGAGATGAAGAATGTGTTTATGTTGAATTTGCTTTGTATAAGAAGGGTCGGATCCTTGTTACGTGTATTTTATGCCTTAGGTTTTACATTTTATTGTGGTTATGTCTCTGGTTTAGTTATCTGAAGTGGATGGTTCATCGATAAAGCTGTTGTTGTCATTGTGGCGCTTATTTCAAGTGGAAGTAACATTTTGATAAGCACATAAGCAATAAGTCTGGTGACCGTGTTTCAACATAGTTTTCTTTACGAGTTTGCCTCCTTTGGTTGTTTTATTTAGTCGACCTCTGACCATGTGATTGCTTGACCCTTTCCATATGAATAAATTAATAAGGTCGATTTGAATGTCTGCTGATTGCAGACTGATCTAAATACTATACTCCTCGAAATCTTATGATATACTCGATTTAGTTGTTGTCGTGCACAGTTGTCTACGCCCATTGATACAGGAAGGCACTTCATGTCTTTCTGTCTTAACATGTGATGATATTCTCTATGCTAGAATGGATGGCTCAGTTAAAGACTAAAATTTTGGGACCCAGTTTAGTTGAAAGTGTACTCATGAAAATAATGCATCCTAGTAAACCGGGATTAGTAGTGCCGAAAGTATATTGGTAATGTAAGTTTAGTATCGTGATGTATGTATTACCAAACTTGTAATGAAATTACTTAACGTCAGCGTTTTATAATTATCCTATAAATGTTTATCTAACTGAGGTGGAGCAGTAGTTTCAGGATGCGAATTTTAACTAATGAGTCACTGGTTCAAGCCGTTATCTATGAATTTTTTTTTCTTTAACGGTCGAATAGTGTCACTGCCCTCACATAAAAGAACAGTTTGACACACAATCGAGCATATAAATCTGTTCTTGGTAATCGAGTACCCCTGTAAACCAGATAAAATTAGGTTTTAGATTGTGTAAAGATTCCTTTCATTTGTTGTTGAGTAGATCCAGAAGCCCCTTGAAACAGGCTCAAAAAGGCATTGAATTCAATAGAAAATATTTTGTCCAGTCAGCACGCAAACAGTTTTTTCAGAAACGTCAAAACAATGAGAAGTCACGTTATGTCTCTGATTAAACAGTTATCTTACTACTACTTTGTTTAGCAGGATAAAGAAAGCTCTAGAAGCCAAAGGACATTTATGATACTATAAATACCCTAGTTTTTTTGTATATAATTGAACCTTGCAGTAAAGTGTTTTTTTCTGCCGTATTTCCTGCCTTCTCTCGTGTTCACGTTGAATTGTAGTTTTAGCCTGGGAGTCGTATCAGTAGCTTAGGAGCCAAATCAAGTGGTTAACTTAGAAGAGATAATAATTGACGACAGATATTTCGCGGTCTAATATAAAAATCAAAACTAAGGCGTCACAACAATTGTTACTTTGATTAGTGTTGTAATTCTTTTCGAATCTGCATTATTCTTATCGATATATTTGTTTTTCTGGTTACCTTACAACCTTGTCTAAGGTGGTGGTGATACTGGGCTAGCTATTTATGCTCGATTGAAAAATCCAGATGAACGTTCACGTGTTGGTTTCTCTGCTCATTTTGGTGGCTTCATAACAGGTTAGTAATTAGGTATCAGTTCGTTTTTCACACTTACTGTTGCTATTTTAATAATATATTTGCATTCATTATTAATACGTCGTCATTTGTTTCTCTGAAGGCCACTAACCTATTCATACAGTATCATCTAATGCATACTTGGAGGCATTTTTCAAGTGTGTTGTATTTTGTTGGTTCTAAATTAACCAGTAGTAGGTGTTTTCGGATACCGTTTTCTTTTTCAATTAATTAATGCCTGTTACGCCATGTGGAGCATAGACCGCCTACCAGTATTCTCCAGCCAACTGTCCTACGCTTTACTTTCGAGCCTTTCCCAAGATCTATTCATTTTCTTCGTATCTGTCTCCGATCCCCGGCGCGATGTGTTCTCTGGTCTCCCACTTTTCCTTCGAGCTTGAGGATTCCAAGTTAATGCTTGTCTTGTGATACAGTCTGATGATTTCCCCAATATGTATCCCATTCCACCTTCCAGCGTCTTTACCTAAGTTTTTCCTCAGGTGGAAGTTAGGTTTGTTCTCTGCCACAGAAAGTTCGTTGCTGATGTTGTCTGGCCATCGGATCCGAAGTAGCTTGCAGTAAGCAGCTGCTTATAATTACCTGTATCTTTTGTAGGATACTTTTCGTAGTTCTTCATGTTTCAGCTCGATACAATCGGACTCTCTTCACGTTTGTATTGAACATGCCTGACTTTAATGTTGGCTGACAGCTGATTTGAGTTCCAGATATTTTTCAATTGTAGAAATGCTGTCCTTGCCTTGCCGATCTACGCCTTTACATCTGCATGAGACCCTCCTTGTTTATCGATAATCCTACCCGGGTATGTAAATGCTTCCACATCTTCCAGAGCTTCTTCGTCAAGTGTAATTGGGTTGGTGCTCGTTGTTTTATATCGAAGGTTCTTGCTTTTCCGTTTGTGTATGTTGAGGCCTACTACTGGCTGTGAAGGCTGCTGCTATACTGTTCGTCTTCACCTGCATTTGTTGTTGTGTGTGGGATAGAAGAGACAGGTCAGTTATCTGCAAAGTCCAAGTCGTCTAGTTACATCTAGGTTTTTCACTGTATTCCGAGTTTGCCTTGAGATGTTGGAGTTTTCATAATCCAGTCAACTGACAGCAGAGAGAGATAGGGTGAGAGCAATGCAGCCTTATCTGACACCGGTCTTTACTTCGAATGAATCTGTGGGCTGACCTCCATGTACGATTTTACAGTGTTTTGTTCGTCGTAAGAATTCTGTATGATGTTGACTGTCTTCTCAGGTACTCCATAGTGTCGTAAAAGTCTCCATAATATTCTTTTATCCACGCTGTCAAATGCTTTTACGTAATCTAGGAAGTTAATGTAAAGGGGCGAATTCCATTCAATCTACTGCCCAACAATTAACCATGGAGTAGCGATTTGGTCTATAGACGATCAATCTTTACGGAATCCGGCCTGTTGATCTCGAAGTTGGGTGTCGACTGTGTCGTTCATTCGGTCCAGTAACATTTTGTCGAAGACTTCCTGGTATCGAAGGAAGAATAATGCCTCTGTAGTTTTCGCAATTTTTACGATCACCTTTCTTTGGTATATTGAGGTGTTCTTTTTTCCAATCTGTTAGCACCTGTTCTTCCTCCAAAATTGCTGAAGAGAATGTGGAGTATCTTTGAAGTTACTTCTATATCTGACTTCAGTGCCTCAGCTGGTATATTGTCTGGTCCTGCTGACATACCACTCTTGATTTGTCGGATGGCTATTTTGATTTCTTCGACTGTTGGTGGGTCGGTGTTTATGTGAAGATCCGTGGCTGCTGCTTCGATGACTGATAGGTTCAGTGGGGCTGGTGTATTCAAGAGTTCTTCAAAGTGTTCTACCCACCTTTTTATTTCGTTGTTCATGCCCTTCAGTGATCGGTTTGCCAGCCTTGTTCTTGATTGGCCTTTTTGGCTTCTGAATTTCCCAGCTACCTTCTTCGTTGTATCGTATAGGTGCCTCATGTTTCCATTTATCGAACTTAACGCTTCTCCTCACTTGTTTTTTGACTTCTGTGTATATGACCCATGCCTTGGCTTTCTCTGTTCTTGTCCGGTTTTTATTATCCACTATCTTTCTGCTCCTCTTTTCTTGGATCTTGTGCAGAGTACCGACAGAGATCTATAACTTATGGTGGTACTCCTTGTGACCCGAAACCTCCTGACATGTTGAAGTTATTGTTTCCTAAATCTATCTCCATTTGTCTTCCATATTAGCTTCACCTTTTTCTGGTAGATTGTGAAATGCCTGGAACCTATTCTTGAGGATTATTTTGAATTCTTTGAGTTTGTTAGTTTGCCGGAGAAGGGCTGTGTTAAACTTTTGTAATACTGCTGCTCTAGTTATCCAGTGCTTCTTCAGCTTTAGTTTCATTTTAGCCACCATCCAGATGATGATCTGAATCTTTATCAGCTCCTCTCCTTGCTCTTTCATCTTCCTTTGTCCTTATAAACTTCCTATTGATGTAGATGTGGTTGATTTGGTTCTCCATATTGTGGTCCGGTGAAACCCATGTAGTTTTGTGTATGGGTTTGTGTGTGAGAATACGGTGCCTTCTATAATCATTTTTTGAAGGCATATAGGTTTGCGAATCTTCCACCCTATTCGTTCCTTTCTCCTGGTGTATGTTATCCCATAATGTCTTCATATTTGGTGTTGTCCATTCTAACCTTGGTATTTAGGTCTCCCATCAAAATGGTCAGGCCCTTGTCTGAGCATATATCGATGATTGACTGCAGCCTTACGTAGGACTGGTCTTTGTCGTCTTCGTGGCTGTCGTTGTTGGTTGCAAGCATTGGATGACTATCATTGTAATCTCTTTCTTCTTTGTTTTGAAGGATGCCATCGAAATTTTATCTTCTGTTCTTGGAGGGATGACTAAGTGGTTACAGCTTCTAGTTAGTAGCTCTCAGGTCCAATTTTTTTTCAGTCTATTTCAGTTTAAGCAACTCTGGACCATTACTGCCCCACACAGTTAGACTTGAACTCAAAGTTAATAACATGAATGTTTATCGTGTAAATGAGTTAAAGTAGCCACTAATCTAGTTATTGTTATAATGTTAATTGTTGGATTTGAAGATTTTGTAATTTGATTCCTACACGGGTTGTAAATGTAAAGACTAATGAGTTGTGCCATTTTAGGTATATTTGAACTCTTATGATTACAATCATATAACTTACTCGTTCATTTATAACTTTAACATATTGATTTCTCATGAAAACATGAACCTAGTCATGTGTTTACTTGTGTTTGTTAAGATACTACATTATTAAAGATTGTACTTATCAAACTAATAACTTCAAGTTAAAGTAAATTGTATGTCTAATGAAAAACAAAAACGCCTTTCTACATTATTTTACAACTGGAAGCAAATCCTAAGGCTGTTTTTTTTTATTTGTTTATTTAGTCAAATAATATTAATAATCACTCATGGAGCATGTAATGATCAGTTTGAGAATATTTTTTATTCTAGAAGGATATCTGTTGAAGTCACTTTTTATTCTGAGGTGGTTGGGCTATGCGCTGCATATCCCCAATCATTGTATGCCTCGATAAACGATGTTCGCTAGTGTACGATTAGGGTGAAAGTAGACTAGGGGTGACCGATGCATGCAGGCGTTAACTTTTGGCCTGAGTCATATTGGTAAGTGCAGATTACTTCGTTGGGCTTCGCGTGATAATAATTTTGTCATCCATCTAATGAATGATTACTGCCTATCCGAGTGTAATTTTCAATAAAGATTTCATTTTAAGCGTTTTAGGAGTTTGTTGTAAATGGTTTCCGTGATTTTATCAGTGTAGTGCTGTAACCGAACGTGTCCCTTGAAAGAGATTGAATGGAGTTGTGCTGTAACGTGCAACATACTCTAAATGAATGAACTTCTCCATAATGCTGTATACAACACACTTAGTGAATGTTGATAACTTTAACTGTTTATTTCTATCAAATGTTTTATATTTGTCTCGTGTTCTTTATTTTAAATCCATAGGTCTCTTATTAGGTGTCGTTATTCTGCGTAATTTAAAAGTTGAAAAGTGGGAAAAGGTTTTCTTCTGGATTTGTATTATTATCTTCATATTATTCACAACAGCAGCTATACTGTTTAATGTATTTTGTTCCAGATTTCATAGATGTCCTGCTGTTGTATGGAGCACATAACAATTAGTCAAATATTTTTCCTGTTTTTGCGAATTTTGTTGTATTGTGAAAACGGTTGCTTATCCTACGAATGAATAAGTTTCTCCATCTCAGTATTTAAATGCATAACACATTATGTAATTTGTCGTCTTTATTTTGTAATTCTCCTACTGAATCATCGAAATGACCTTTTTGTTTATATATATATAAGCTAAATTTTATGTTACTTTGCAGTTCGCTTGTTTTACAAACTTCTGCATTATCACGTGTAAGTTTTTATTCTTCTATTGAATCAGTTATAAAGTGATTTATTTACAAAGTGATATTTGAATGATTGTATTCTTGTAATTTTGTTCTCTATAAATAGTATTAAACTATATCAATTATGATTTTATCTACTAGGCTTTTGATTAAATATAATGTCAATGTACTATTGTAACGAATGATATGTCAACGAAATAATCATTTTTCTGGTAATAGTGCATAATTCATCATCGATATGATGATTTATAATTAAACTTTAGGATTACAAATTAGTTATAATTGTTTGCTGAAATTTAGAAGACCAAAGTTATTCATAAAGTATTAAATGTTTGTCGAGTATGTTTTATACAGTTTTTCTATCATTTAACCGTTTATTTAGTGGTCAAGTACTTTATATTAAAGATCTCTTTTTAATCATATGTTACTATACATATATGACTTCTAGGAGCACGCCACTGTTATACAGATACAGATATACATACGAGATGGAAAATACAAAAAATAATAAACGTTCCAACATAAAATTTTGCTAACGTACTTTACTTATCCATGCATTATGTCAGATAATATTTGAGAATGCTGTATATGACGCATTTAATAAATACTGAAAACATTACTGTCAATTCCATCCATTTAAATTTATGAATCAAGATAATACAATACAAACATTTACGTTGTCGACTCAGATCTCTCGATCGTTTAGAAAGTTATTAAAGTGTATGCCCGACCGTAGCTGCTACCTTGACGTGGTAGTCGGGCTTGCCTATCGTGATGACCCAACCGAGCTATATTGGCTGGAACATATGTTCCTGTAGGTTCTCCCATGCCAGGCAGGTCGATTGGAGAACGATGTGACTAAAAGCAGCTACTTAAGGTCTGAGGGCGAAGTCGTACTGCTGACTGCAGAGGGGTGTAACAGCAGTAAGGTGTTTCCCTCAGACAACCAGCATCTGCAGCGATGCTGCCTTCTCACAAGGAAGCAGGGGTTAGAAAAGGTCGACCCTAAAAATGTCACACCTCACCCTACCTCACGGATTTCCGTCTCCAGCGGTAAGGGTGCCCACTAAGGGCTTTTAAGTGCGAAGCTAATACTCAAAAGACTTTTCATAAAAAGGCTGTGGGTGACAGGCCTCAAGCAGTTGTCCCTTGGGCTCTGCGGTCACGCTCTCAGGTCTCTAAGACCAACACTAATCTACCTTCTTTTTCAGGTTTCTCAAGAAACACTCTTCCATGGTGTGGGCAGCCAGGAAGTGAAAACCGCCCTCATACCTCTAACAGCACACGAGATAATCTTGTTCGAAGCCAAATCCCAACTTCAACTCTTAATAACTCTCTTATAACCATGCCTAATCCTTCTAACATAATTTTATCGCCTTGCGTCTCTAATGCTAATGATTTGAGTTCACGAAACGTTAAATCTGGTCTCCTAAAACCGCGCACTAAGTTTTATATTGGAGCTTTCAACGTTCGAACGTTATGTCAAATAGTACAACAGGCATCCTTAGCCATGACTCTAGAATCCCGCTTAATCAATATCTGCTGCATCTCTGAAACGCGTATGCAAGATCCAAGCACAGTCATTTGCTTGACCTCACCTTGTGAAAATAAGGAACCGATTCAGTTCACTCTTCGCGTTCCCGGGGACCCCACAGCTACCATTCGAGGCCTTTCTGGTGTAGGTATAGCAGTAAGTTTAAAAGCTGAACAGGCTCTCCTCGACTGGATTCCAATAGACAGTCGCTTGTGCGCAGTCTGCCTAAATGGAACGGTAAGGACTCGTAAAGATAGGGACACACGCCGTTGTCTCTTTGTTGTCTCTGCCTATGCTCCCACTGACTGCAGCTCAGATGAAATGAAAGATGAATTTTACAGAAAGCTTTTTGACCTTTTATGTAAAGCTAAGCGCACTAATGTGGTAATAGTGGCGGGTGATTTTAATGCCCAAGTAGGTAGACTAGATGAAACCGAAAGGCACCTAGGTGGATCCTACGGTGTTGAGGCTCAACGAACAGACAATGGCAACCGGTTACTACAACGTTGTTCAGATAAGCGTTTACTTCTCGCAAACACCAACTTTAAGCATAAAGAAAGACATCGGTTGACATGGCGGCCTCCGAAATCAACCCAACGCTGTACTCAAATAGACCACATTGCTATTAGCCATCGTTGAAGAGGCTCGATAGAAGACTGCCGCTCGTTTTGGAGCACATGTTTAGACTCAGATCATGCCTTAGTGCGAGCGCGTATTAGTCTGCGACTCACTGGACGTAAAAGATCCACGACAAGAATCCCCCCTAGGGTTCAACTTAATGATGAAAAAGTCAAGAATACATTCCAGGAACATCTAAAAAACCAATTAGTCAACTGCGTATACTGTTCTCAACCTGAGCTAGCCTGGAATGATATCCAAAAAGCTGTTGAAAAAGCAGTAATATCTACTAATAAACTAGACCTAAAGGTTAGGAAAACTCAGTGGATTTCAACTGCATCTACTGAACTGATAGATACTCGGCAACACGTCGCATCTGGTTCTGAACATGATGAGCAACGTAGGCAACTTCAACACAAACTAATGAAAAGCTTACGCAATGATCGTGAGGAGTGGTGGGTGGCGAAATCTAAAGAGATGGTAAAGGCAGCGGCAATAGGTAACAGTAGGCAACTGTTCAGGCTTATCAAGGAAACGGGTATCAGGAACCCAACCATAAGTGAAACTATCTCCGAAAAAGATGGTTCCATTATTCACTGACAATCCAGAAGATTAGACCGAAGGGCAGAACACTTTAGGGGACAGTTCAAGTGGCCCACGGTGTCATCCCTGCTGCCCACCATCCCCAAACAATCTGAATGGCAAATTAACATTGGTCCCTCAAGTCTCAGTGAGGTTGTGAAGGCTATTGGAAACTTAAAGCGAGGGAGAGCGGCAGAAGCAGATGGATTGACCCCTGAGATATTTAAGGAAGGTGGTCCAGTCTTAGCAGCCAGATTAACTGAGATCTTCGCTAGAATTTGGGAACTAGACGTAAACCCATCTCACTGGTCTCGAACACTAACCATTCCGGTCATTAAGAAAGGACAGAAGTCCTCGTGTGACAATTACCGTGGAATCAGTTTAACGAATATAGTGTCTAAAATACTAGCTTCAATAATACTTCGACGTCTAACTAAAGCTCGTGAAGAGCAAACTCGAGAAAACCAAGATGGTTTCAGACCCGGACGTGGTTGTATAGACCAAATTTTCACATTTAGGCAGGTTCTGGAACATTGGCACACTTTCAGACGCCCAACAATAGCTTTATTCCTTGACCTTAAGGCGGCGTTCGACTCTATCGATCGTAAGGTTATGTGGCAATGTCTGTCATTGAAAAGCGTACCGAAGGAGTACATTAACCTTATACAAGCTCTCTACTCGAACACCACATGTCGTGTTAGAGCTTATGGCAGATTGTCTTCGGAATTGACCACTTCTAGTGGTGTTCGTCAAGGTTGTCCGCTATCTCCATTTTTATTTAATTTTATCATTGACATACTTTTAGAGTTAACATTGTCATCGTCTGATTTCTCTGGGGTTGACCTCTTTCCAGGAGATAAACTTACTGACTTAGAATATTGCCGATGATTAGTACTACTTGAGTGAAGATGCTGATTAAAATGCAGAATCTTTTGACTAGCCTTAAACATTGAATGCTAAGCATGTTTAGGGATGCGATTCTCCCCATCCAAATGTAAAATGTTACTTCAGGACTGGCTTAATTCGGCACCAAAGTTAGTGATAGGGAGTGAAACTATTGAATGCGTTAACCGTTTTACTTATCTCGGGAGCCTCATCAGTCTTAACGGTCTGGTGTCCGATGAAATCTCGCCCGTATACATAAGGCTCGATTGGCTTTTGCCAACCTGTGTCACTTGTGGCGTAGGCGAGACATTCGTTTAATGACGAAAGAACGCGTTTACTGTGCAGCAGTCAGATCCGTTTTACATTATGGATGTGAAACATGGCCATTAACGATAGAGGATATTCGTAGGCTCCTAGTATTCGATCATAGATGTCTCCGAAACATTGCTCGTGTTTGCTGGGACAACCGAGTAAGCAATGCATGGGTTAGGAATAGAGTACTAGGTAAGTACGGTAAGTCTATTGATGAGGTAGTGAATCTTCACCAGCTGAGGTGGTTAGGACATGTGTTGCGTATGCCTGACCACCGTCTACCTCGACGAGCAATGTTGTCTGTTGTGGGAGTAGGCTGAAAGAAAGCTAGGGGTGGCCAAACGAAAACATGGCACCAATCCATGAAGTCATTGTCAATTGGGCTGAGCCATATTAATAGATGTAGACTACCTGTTTGGGGCCCACACGATGATCGTAACAAATGGTTAGAGACTTTAGGTGATATGGCTCAAAATTGATTGCAATGGCGCAGGTCCATCCACTCCTTGTCGTCCTCCAAATTCTAATTTCTGAGCTTATTATAATTTTCTCTTTACTGAATCACTTATTATATCAAATCTCATCTCTGATCTCTATACCTTTCCATTAGTACTTACTCTGTTACTACCTCCCCTACTCTGGGATTTGTTCCGACAATGTAATCTTTATCTGCTGATTGAGGCATGGCAACTTAAACTGATGTACGCATGTACAAAGTTCTACGTTGTAATTGACTGACTGAAAGTGTATGAGAATTGAAGAGTATTTGGTTACTGTTACTTAAGACACAATAATATGTAATAGTGATACCAGTAAAAGACATTTTTATATAGATAATAAAAAAGGTTCAGCATATACATTAATTATGTGTATAATTACTGCAAATTATGTAATCCAGAGTAGTTGTTTATAAAAGTACTTTCAAAAACTCAAGGATGAAGAAAGTGAAAAGGTTATTGTAAAATAGGTATGGTGAATACGCGTCTATGCAGATTTTATCAATAATCTTTTTGGAATGACTTCACTTGACTTTATGCCTAGGTGATAATAAGTCACTTGATCTTACATACATCAAACAGATAGGATTTGAATGACAGTATACTTAGCCACTAAATTTAAACAACTCATATAATGGAACAATATTGTTTTCAATTAGATATTCATTACTCTAATCTACAGTAATATTTGTCTACTAATATGCAAACATTAAACCAATCAAGGTAATTTGTGAATCAACTGTGACAATAAGGTAGATGGATTACTTAACTAATTCAGTATTCTATATTTATTTAAGTGAGTAAAAACAAGAATATTTCAAGGAATGATTAGACTAAGCCAATGCATTAGGTTTATTTCAATACTTCAATGACGAGATTTCATTGATTGAACATGATTTAACTTTCAAACGCTGTATTGTCTAATAAGCCATCAAGAATCTCGAAGTATTGGGTAAATTTATTCTCCTCAATATGTTACTTGTATGACCGACAACTTTTAAATTTAATGATAAGCAAAGTTTCTTTGTAGTTTACATGGGCAAAGTAAGACTACTGACATTCTCAATTTCAGTCATTTTGTGATATGGTGGGGAGGGGCGGGATTTACAACCAATTCACTGTATTAAAAATGTCGACTTTTTTTATAAAACAGTCTTTACATGATAATCATTGAAATGAATAATCGTGAAATGGGATAACTAAGAAACATTATGCGTAATGAAATATTTCACTTAACGTCTTAGATATTATCCACTTTAATATAGTCGAGCTAAGAGACCACACATTTACTCATTTTTTGTTTGACTACTCAACATAACTTAATTTGGCTGATTGAATATGTCACAGATTAATGTTGATAAAGTAGCACTGAAAACCAGGTAGCACTGGACAGCTGTTTCGTTCTAGTGTGGAGCTCTTCAACAGTGCGCACTGAGGATTCCGTAATATAATTCAAAACACTGTTTGTTGTAATTCACATAATCAGTTTGTTAATTCTGAAAAACACAACATGTAATGAAAGATTTAATTATTTGGTATTTGTTGTAATAAAACAGTTAATCATTTAGAATTTACAGAACATGAAAATTCATTTAAGCCAAAGAATGGAATGATTGGCGACAGTCAGTTAGTCAAATTGTTTTAAGTATAGTATACAAGTGAAATAGAGACTTTGTCCAACACAATATATCATTCAAGTTTCTACTAGCCTAGATAATAAACTAAGCTTTGTTCTGAGAGTGAGATTATACAGGAGGGTAGGAACGCTAATAAAGTAGTTTAAGAGATTATCCCAATATATTTTTAATGAAGAGTAAATCTTCAATAGTAGGATGAATTCGTATTTTCGATTAAATGGTCGAATAGTATAAACAAAAAAGATTAATTTAGTGCAAACCTTTTGTAACAAATGGGAACATTCTATTTTTCAGAATGAATAAGACTTTTCGTGGTAATTTTTGACTCGATAATTTTACTTTTACTGCAGTATGCAAGGCTCTTGTAATATGATGATGATTTCTTATTTATTTTGATGATGTATTAGCTATATCAATGTACAGTTACTAGATGATAGGGAAAAACTTTATAAAATGGTATGTAAAGACTTTCGTTCATTCCAAATGAGTTTAGGCAAAATATAGCATACTGAAATTGAGAAGCTTCTCAGCTCAGATGGTGGCCGTCAGTGATAATGTTTTAGAAGATTGAATTGTGAGATTTTTGTTCTGGTCATCTTCATCGAAAACTTCGTATAAAAGTAAACTGTTCATTCATTCCACAAACAATAAGTCAATTCTTTCTCAAGCCTCTTTTCGTTATTCGTGATCTGCATTGACTTTCTTTTTCGGTTGACCTCCTCCAATTATGTTGATGGATTGGATTTTAGTCCATGTATTTATCGATAATCAGTCGATGTTAATTCTAGTAATTCCCTGACGTTATTTAAAGCTTATCAAGCTGAATTAATGAATGTAGTTGTTAACATTCATTCATATAATTGACTAATGTATGTTTGAACACTTTTAAATACAATGACCTCATTATGTTTTAAGAAACTGGTTGAAACTACTAACAAGTAGTTCTAAATGTACATTATAATTTTTATGTAAATAAGTTCCGTCCTTCAGTAGTCATTAATGTCTGTTGACTATGGATTGATTTAAATGCTCAGTTCATATAAAGTATGAAATAGTAAACCAAGTTTGTCCTGTTCTACAACTAATAATCCTGGTATACCAACACGATTTCCTAGATCACGTAATCTTTATAAATCATTCTGATCATCATTAGGATGGAAGATGTTTCCAGAATATTTTGTCACTGGTAAGCAGAAGCTTAGAGAATATAAGTACAGATAAGCATTGAATTTCAGTTTAGTTCGTAAGAATTCTAAATACAGTCTACTTATTTAAGCCATACAAGAGACATGAAATTGTATTTAAGTTCACTATAATGCTAGAGAAGATCACTAGGTTAGCGTATGTTTTACAGTCTGTAACTTTCTGCTGACAATTGTGTTATTTCATCAAATATCACTGTTTCATTATACAACACTTCACATTTAATATGTATGGTTGTTATATAGAATGTAATGTACGACATATCAAACACACAATGTGCATCTTCCACTTTCCGAATCCAAATTGAGTTACCTCCCTCTCCATCTACTTACATATATATATTTATGACAAATATGTTGGATAAAGACATACATAAATCTTATCTTTGAATTATTTGAATGAAACGGCTGAATGACTGAATAAATAGTATTAACAATGAATCCGATAGTGAATTATTACACTTATAGAGACTTTCATGAAACTACTTAGTATTATAAACTCCGACAATTGCTTAAATATGTTAGAGAAAATAAAGTTGTTAATGTACAGAGTGCTTGCTATGCCAGAACCGATTACGTGTGTTTACTATTAATTAGTTGAGACTAATAATAATGTGCAACTAGTTATTGGTGAGTAGTTTAATTTCCATGATCTAATTATTTCAATTATGTCCAATATTGTAATGTCAACTTGACAGCCATGTAAACAATTTAGTGTAAACCGACAGTCACTTGCAAGTAGGTCGGTTTTAAAACACGTTAAGAAGGTTATATTGTAAGATTTTATGTAAAATACAGTAGTTAATATTACCTGGTAAAGTGAATTTCTAAAGTCAACTTCTTTTGTGAAATCGGCATGATTGGAAGCAACATCCATGTTTTGTGGTGATACTAAGATTGTGACTTAAAATAATGTGGGATTTCGGACAAATGACTAACAATAAATTTTTAGGTAACTTCGATTCTTCAGTATAAGAAGGCTTATACAATATTCTTTTATGCCTAAAGATTCTCAAATTAAGCTGACTGCAAATATTACTTAAAATAATGAAGTTTCATTTCAGTGCATCAATTATGAGACGAACTAAAAAGAAACACCATATAACTGTATTTCTAAAAACATGTGGTCAACTACAAAATTTTATGATGAGAAGTTTATTACACCCTTATGAAACCAGCATGTAATCAATCCTACACTAGATTAAGAACAAACGTGGTGTCGCAAACAGCATACTAGGGATATTACGGTTAGGTGTCTCCCACGAGTCTAGGAAATCTTTGTAATCAATTCCACTCACACAAAAACCGCAAAAAACGATGACAACGCTTGTTCCATTTTAAGGTTAGTCGTAAACGATTACTCAAAGCATTAGAGCGAACGAAGAGGTCACCGTATCAGTTTACGTTAATATGTGTGCCAATTATTTGTCAAATTTCATTGGATTGATTCGACTGTATCAATCCATGAGTATAATTATTGTCATGTGTCTGGGAAAGTGTCAAAATAACGCTTAAGGAAAACACATATAAAAGCGGAAAATTTTTGTCGGCTGGAACTTAGCTGAAGTGTCATTTAATAGACCAATAATGCCCTAATCTATCTGTCAATAATATAAATGATAAACAATAAAATTGTTGAATGTATAGTGAGAGCAGAACACAATCAAAATAACTAACTAAACAACATTTGTACAGTTATCGACATCAGCCAATTACACTCGAGGCCACTGAAACAATATGTCGATCACCTGTAGGGAAATTGTAGTCGTAACGTGACAACCGTCCAGTGTTTTTGGTGACAACTGTTTCACTCTAGAACTACCTGAATTCAAACGGTTACGACTTCCAGTTAGAGTTTGAGGAACGTCTTCAGGTGAATTGTTTGTGAGGTGACATTTGTTGTTAATTAGATAATGTATTGTGGAGGTTGGTTTGGATTTATTGCTTTGTGTTCGTCACACATTGATCTCTGTTGAGCATCAATGAAATTCAGGAAGTAATGGACACCTGTTGCGTCGCAATCTACCTACATTAGATATTTCTTACTTGTTAATCTAAAAGATAAAGAATGTATCGTATTATATGTTCTGTATTCGATAAGATTGCAACATTCTGACATATCTGGAAGAAGTCATTTGGTTGGTTAATATTGTGTGACAAACTTATGAGTTAAAGGCTAGTCCTTATATATAAACATATATATATATATATTTCTTGTATATGATAGGTTGATTGTTGTTGTAAAACATGCGTGCGAGTGACTAATTGGCTTCTTGATAAATCAGTTTGAGTATTGTTTCTGAGCTGTGGATTAAGGCGAGGCTGGGTGCTAGCTGTAAGACAGTGCTGCGAATAACAGAATCGATAATATCGGCCATCTTTGCTCAGGTACATCACTAAATACTTATATTATAAATAACTGAGCGGGTAACTAATTTGTCGCTTCATAATATTACGGTATTTGGGAATTATCGATACATTTTATATTACATAACTAAATACTACTTATAAACATCAAGCATATCAATGTGAAAACTTAACTATCCACCATTATCATAAAGGAAAATTAGTAATAATAAGTAATGATAGGTTGTTAGCTAAATTTTCTTCTTGCCTTTATTGGGATGACATTTTCACTACTATGGATACACTTCATTGTTTTCGTTGTTGCGTTTCATTTGACATATTGTATACATTGTTCGATATTTATTCATTTAAATCAAGATGTAACACAATTGTAACTATCAATTTCATGTCAATAATAGTGTTAATTCAAACTCAATATATCCAATAAATAGAACATACTTAGGAAATTAAAATTGAATAATTATTGCAATTTATACTTGAGTATGAATAAATGTTAGTAAAAGAAATGGAATATGCAGAATCTGAGCACGGATGGCCGATTATATCGATTCTGTTATTCGCAACGCTATGTCTTGCAGCTAGCATACAGCCTTGCCTCAATCTATCGCTCAGATACAATACTCCAACTGATTTATCAAGAAGCCAAATAGTCATTCACACGCATGTATTACAACAACAATCAACCAATCATATACAAGATATATGTATATAAGGTCTAGCCTTTGACTCATATGTCTGTCACACAATATTAACCAATCACATGTCTTCTTCCAGATATGTCACCTCCTTTCTTTAGTGTAGAACTCGGCTTTTGGATCAATTTGCATAGTTCTCTCTGTCTACGCATCCTACGTGGTCTACACTTCAATTCTTTCTGATCTTCATTTCTTTCTATATGATGACACATAAATAATAACGTAGGTTGTGGTAATATGGAATGTATCATTTACGATTTCCATGGGAATTCTACTTGTTATTGGTGGGCCATCATTATCTCTTCTATGTCTCAGTTGATTAATATGTTGTGTTATCACCATGTCACCCACCCTTACTTCATGTACCACTTTACCCGTCCTAGTAACAATTGTTCCATTGATTTATTTTGGCCTACCATGCCTGAAATCATGTGCATGGACATAGTCACCGACATTGAAATCATGAGTTCTTTTATAATCGTTCCCACCATTATTTGCTGTCATATTAACATTGTCTCTAGGATGCACAATATCAAAAAACGTCCTCATAGGTCAGCCTAACATAATCACAGCTGGAGACTTTCCATCTTTTCTATTGAGGCTTGGCGTCGCTTCCTCATCATCGATAGCCTCTTCAAACCGTTTTAACAAAGCTCTTTTAGAAATATTCACAAATCTCTCAGCTTGACTATTCGATTGTGGGTGATAAGGTGGTATTCGAATGTGTTCGAGTCTATAACGTTGGCAAAAGTTTGCAAACTCAGCTGAAATAAATTGTGACCGATTATCCAAAACCAGGATATTTGGAGCACTGAACATACCTAATAACTGACGTGAATGAAATATAGTTTCAGACGTATTAGGTATTCTCACAGTGAAAATCGCAGGCCACTTAGAATAGGCATCCACCACTTCTAGAAAGTATCGACCACTAAAAGGTCCAGCACAATCAACGTGTAACTGTATCCATGGTTTACTGGCCTCCGGCAATGGCTGACTGTTTGCTTTAGTAGGCTGTCTTGAAAATTCAATACACCGATCACGTTTGGTGATATATTCTTTTATAGACCTGACTATAAAATGCCAATAAACATGACAACGCATAAGTGCTTTCATACGTGTAACTCCTGGACGGCTTAAGTGAAACTCTTTGAGAATTGGAAGCTTAAGACAGTTAGGTATAATAACGCGACTATCAAACATTGAACAGTCATCATAAGTAGAAATTGAGTCACGACGTAAAAAAAACTTGGTAATACGCTTTATGTAACTTATCCTCCTTCCAACCGTTCTGCAAGGATTTTTTTGTCAGCATTAACAGAGGGTCAGCAAAAGAAGCTGCTCGCACCATGTCGGCAGTTGCAGGCAAAGCCTTCATGGCATCGTAAAATACCCGCTTGATCTCCGGTTTTAAAGACACCGCGGCCACAATCATATCTTCTCTCGATGAACGGTTATATGCAATTAACCGCAACAAAATATCTGCGTGACCCATGGTAGATGACTGTTTGTACTGTTACTCAAAATCGTAACCTAACAAAATAGTTGCTTACCTCTGCAAACGGTTAGCAGAATGAACAAGTATACTATTTCTGTAACTGAAAATGGCTAATGAAGGCTTATGGTCAGTCTGTATAGTAAACTTTCAACCATGTAGCATTTTATGAAATTTCTTCACAGCAAACACATGTGTTAAATCCGCTTTCTCGATTTGACTATGCTTTTTTCTGCTACGGAAAGTGTGTGTGAGGCATGAGGAATGGCTTTCTGAGACCCATTCGGAAACCGGTTTAGAATAACTGCTCCAATACCGTAGTCGGAAGCGTCGGCAGCCACAATAAGCTCGTGCGTAGGGTCGTAGTGAGTAGGAAGTAGATCAGATGTCAAGATCTCTTTCACCTTCTCAAACGATGCTTGACACTCCTTAGATCAATGTCACTTGGTATTTTTCACTAATAGTTTATTAAATGAAGCACGAAGAGAGTACTTGTTATGCACAAACTGGTTATAATAATTTATCATTTCCAAGAAAGAAATATTGTTTCTGCACATTAAAAGGTACTGGCATATGTACAATTGCATTAACTTTTCCAGAGTCAGGCCTTCGGCCATTCGGATCGATGATAATTCCCAAATATTTAATGCTAGACATAAAAAAATGAACACTTCTCTAACTTCGTGCAAAACCAATATTCGCTAAGACGACGTAAATTCTTTCGTAAGTGAGAGTAATGCTCCTTCTTATTTTCACTAGCAACTATAATGGGGTCCATATAAGCCATAGAGAACGGTAAATCAGCTAACATAGCATCCATTATTTGTTAAAAAAATTGCCGGAGAACATTTAACTCCAGTCTATTATACTAAAATAAATCTCGGTGCGTGTTTATTATTAATAACGGTCTAGATTCCTCTACAAATTCAACCTGGAGATAAGTATCCCAAAAGACAAACTTCGAAAATACAATATAATCGTGCAGTCTAATAAATAAATCTTCCAGAATAGGCCAGGAATACAAATGATCTTGTAATGCCTTACTTAATACCGTTGAAAAATCCCTCCATACCCTTAATTTACCATCAGCTTTTTTAACGACAACTAACAGTGTAGCCCAAACTGAGTAGCTCACAGGAGAGATGACACCCTTATTTTGAAGACGTGGACGCTTGGCGTCTAGAGCCGCAACAACTAAGTAAAGTACAGGGCGTTTGGGGCGAAAAACAGGCTTGGCATCCGGGAAAACAGACGACTGAGCTTTAGCGTTTGTGCATAGGCCCTAACTGGTTTCCAAAAACATAGAAAATCTATTTTTGCAACTGTTTTACACAACTAAGCTATACTCATTCCCTCTGGCTTTCTGTACGTATGTATTTGTAACGTTATAACAGACAGAATTAAGTGGCACATCCCAGAATCCGAGTTTCCCAATCCAGTCTATGCCCAGTAAATTGGATTTACAGCTTTTTAAAACATGGCATTTACCAGATTCAAACTCACCACCAAAGTAAGATTCAATAGAACTTCACTAAGAAGAATCATATTATCTCCAGTAGCACTTTTGACGCTTTGCGATGTAGGATGCAACTTTGGTCTTCCGATGTTTAACCATGTTGCTTCTGAAATAATAGTAATGTCCCACCCTGTACCCACCTGAAAACTGATAGGATTACTCCTGTAATAAAATGTCAGAAACTTTCTCCTTGCCGAGGAATTCACTCTTTGTGTCTGCAGAATAATATAAAAATTTTGTGGTGTGTTGATACTTATTCACGTTATTAAACCTTCTGAAATCACCGGAACGGTCATTTTTTCACTGTGAACTTGCAGCACTTTTGGATGTGACTCTTTTTACCACATTTAAAGCGAATGCTCTTCATGAAACGACAAACTCTGGAAAAGTGATACTCACTACAACGCCAGCATCGTAACCTCCAAACCGTCCAATGCTTTACATGATCATTCGTAACAATTATTTTCCATAATTCTGAGAAAGGGAGAAGTTATACCAATGGGCTTAAACTCAACATTACTACCAGTAGACCTGTAGTCCTGTTTATTAATCATCCAAATTAATTAATCAAGTCGCAACATGGCCACCAGAAGTGAGGTGAAATATCTGGAAGAAGACATGTGATCGGTTAATATTGTGTGACAGACATATGAGTCAAAGGCTAGACCTTATATACATATATCTTGTATATGATTGGTTGATTGTTGTTGTAATACATGCGTGTGAATGACTATTTGGCTTCTTGATAAATCAGTTGGAGTATTATATCTGAGTGATAGACTAAGGCAAGTCTGGATGCAAGCTGTAAGACGGCACCGCTTAATTACAATTTCATGCACGTAAGCAAAAGCATAAATGCCTCACTATTCCAAATTCAGCACATGTTCTATGTGATGAAAAGGTTGGAAAAGTCAATGTGATTAAAAAAGATGCTCTTAAAATACTGATTGTTATGTTATACAATGGCACCTGTTTCTTATGTAACCGTAATTTAGATTTTATATAGAAACATGTATTGCCTTTATCTTTTTTATTGACATTATAAATATATATGTGCATATATATATATATATATATATATATATATATACATGGTAAAAGAGGTAACTTGTTCAGACACTGCATGCTGAAAATTTGTATTGTACTAAACGTACTACTGAGTAGAACTATTGTTATTATTATTCCATTGGTTACTATTGAAGGATCAATAAATTCATAGTAACACTACCTTGGTAATAATTTATGTATTTGTACAAATGCTTATCATGATACAAGTATATGAAATATAATTTATTTAGAAATACAGCGTAGATCACAATGCACTCCACAGTAAGTATGTACAACAATTAATTTCCTGAAAACAAATTAATTTGGAACAATTTAAATAGTTGTATTGTTATTGGAAATGAAAACTACTGAATATACGTGTATTTTATTTCTTCTGACATATCCGAGATACCTTGAAGTAAATGTTGATTGATTTTATATGGATAGGTTGCAAGTCTATACTAATCAAACACAAATTTTTACAGGTTTTAATAGTTTTAACGAGGCTGACTAATGATTAAATAATTAGTTTTCTTTTCACTGACTAAAATACTATGAAGCAGAAAGATTTATTTTCACTGTCTCACACTTGTCAGGAAAGCATCGGAGAGCTGAAGCAGATGCGTAACTTTCAGTACCAATTGTAGGAGTTCAGTGGTAGAAGTCTCACCTACATCAATTTATGATACAACGCGACAACCATCAATTGTCAGACGTGATAACTATCTCACTCGTGGAGACTATAAACTTCACCAGTGACACCTTCTCGCTAGAACTTTGGAATGTTACTCTGGCAGCATCTAGGAAAATGAAGAATCCCATATTGAGACAAAACATCTGTCCAGTGTTCTCTGACTTTTAGTGGTACCATACCAACATCAATATGTGACAAATCAAATCAACTGGACTTAATACCGATCTCCACAAAACACTTAAATTCATTAGTGACGTGCTGTCAAGTTTGGATTGGTAATTTTTTAATATCCTTCTGTTGATGTAGTTTCACAGGACATAGAGTATTTGATGATGTTTTCAGATTATAAGGACTGTGGTGTGGACGGATAATAACTCATTAAAAACTAGTGATGATTCATCCATCTGACAGTATTTTGGCCATGATTTCTGATATATGCCTACATATATTTTAAAAATATAACAGAAAATATCTTTTAAATTAATGAGAATCCTGGAGATTATAACAGTTACATATAAACCTTCTGTAGATAACCACTTCGACTTTAACTGGCAATCAGCCGAATTAATTCAATTTCTCATAATGTACGTAAATGCTTGAACTTAACTAAAGTAATTATTTAGTATATAACGCTTGTATGGAGTTCTGTTATCATGCAACCTTCATCGGCCATAGTCAACTAATATTACTAACAGTAGTAATATTTTTTATAGAATCATTTCATAAGATTGTTATGTTTTAGCCTGAATTCATATAAAAATATGTTACACTAATTTGTTATGCATTTGGATCTTCCAGTTGGTTTGATATATACTGAAATTGATCAGTCTATGTTGTCATATATGTACCGTGAGCAGATTGTCTTGATATAGCTATAGTTCACAAGTATTGTTTCAGTTGGATTATGGCCGTTAAGCGTAATCGAGGACACGAGTTTTGTCCTATTTGGCGCTAGTCAGTTATATCAAGGCAATCTGTTGAGGTTACACATATGGCAGCAAAGGGTAACCAACTGAAGTCCATATCAAATCAACGAGAAAATTTAAATATATCCTAATTGTTTATACATGGCCGTTGCACAAGTGTGGATGTTTGAACTCAGTAGACTAGTGGTAAACGCGGAGCTGTTTGGCACGAGACTAACTGAGTTCGAGTCCCAGTGTAAACAACACTGAGATACAGGCACATCCAGCTGAATCCCAAATAGAACAGAACCCTACTCCTGGATTCCACTCACCAGCCACAATTCGACTCATATTAATATGTTAATAAAAACAATTGTCGAAGTACTAATCATTATTATTAATTCACTTAGCAAACAATGATTTTTGTACATAACATTCGTCAATATATAGTGTTAGCATTAGTGATACTAGTCACTTGCTTAAGCCAAAGCAGTCCGAATGGTATTAGAACTTGAAATTCAATGTCTAAAATTTAGACGACTTAGCCAGTGAACCATAGCTCACATAATATTGGAAATAGAAATAATTACGATATAGTCATGGTCTGGTATCAAATGTTAATTTACCACATTTGTAAGTTTATAATGTAGTTTAATAAGTTACGATGTCGTAATTTTTAGACCTAAAGTCATTGATATTATTCTGCTTACAAACACAGTCGCGAAGGTCTTGTACTGCGGCTTACCACGCATACTTAGAACTCAACATTCTACACACATTTACAAAATTTATCTAATAAATACTAAGATAATTTCTTTTGAATTACAACCCATTATGAATTTCTGACTACAGGAGAATCAGTAGAAACCAAGTGTCAACTGATCTATAGTTTTAAACGTTTCCAAAATATAAAACCTCAACACTTATGAACATGAAGCCAACCGGCACATACTACAAGAATGGGTGAATGACAAAAATGCTCAACATTGTTAAATATGAAGAAATAACCTAAACTGATAGGAAGTCTTAATGTTTGGCAAGATAATAAACTACTAATCCCAGCAAAAGTCTAATGATTCTGTAATTTGTTTATATGAGGCTTTACAATTCAAATGAATTATTAAAATTACTGATAAAAATGGTATGTTTCATTTAATCCTTAGTGTTTTCTCGTTTGTTTTGTTTTCGTTTGAAAGCTCTTTTCGTGATACCCTGGCATTAAAGTCATTAGAATGATAAGAGTATTGAAACATTTGTAAAGATAATGACAATAAATATGAATATCTCGATTAAATTGCATAATATTTATTCATACATAGTAATGATGTGATTTATTATTTTAATCTGTTCCGATCAGTATGAATGTCGATTTAAAAACTGGCAAAACAAATTACGTATGTTGTTCAATTCCAATGAATTTAATTGTTAGTAATTAAAAAAAGTACAGTAAATGTTTAATTTTCTTTTCTCACTGTATTCTTCTTATTCATGTCATTCATACTACTAAATTAGCTTTATATATGCCGAATTAAGTAATCGGTTTCTTTAACAAAAATATAATAAGTCGAAATTTCATGATGTGAATATCGCTGTTATTAGAACAGAAATCAAGTAAGAAATAAAATATTGTAGGATTTAAACTTAATATAGTTAGCTTAAACTGTTTTATGTAAGCATTGAAATTATCAACAACGGGATTTAACAATTTTTAATACTAGTGATCTGTGAGCAAATTCAGAGTATGTTACTCAAGTTACGTTAGTTTACATTAATAAACAATGAAGCTAGATATTTTTTTGAAAGGATTAATCTGTTTATTTACATATATGCAGATATATGTATACACCAAGTTTTGTGAACAATTGGCGTTCGTGTGTATGATGCAGACTTTACAGGTATCAATAGAATGCGTTTACATATTTACTTATTAGTTCATAACTTCTTTCACCTGACTGTATAAGGCGTAAATTTTGGCAAGGAGGCATTTTCGTCAGTAAGTTAATGACGTTCGACACATGATATTTACCTAAATTTGGAAAAAATTACCAAATATTTAATTCTTTTACTGTTAACAGTATATGTCTAAATAGCATTGAAATGTAGCTAAGAAGTGAAATTCGGGAACTGTGTTTTGTCTTATTTGGAAGTAAGGTGTACCTCTATCCCAATATTGATGTTTAGATCGGCACAACAAATCATTCAGTCCAAGTGAAACGTCACTGCTTCTACCACTAAGCTACAGAGTATAAATAGTCAAATTTTTATAACAAGTATAATTATACATTTTAAAAATGTTTATACCCACGTTGATGTTGTTATAATCTAAAATGAATCATTCTCTTTTGTCATACATACATCCTGAACAGGTTATTTTGACACAGGAAAGTTCACAAACTTGAATACACATTTGTCAACAGAGATTGATTTATTTCATTCCATAACAACACTAACGGAAAGATACAAACGCTTTTAATTTATATGTATACCTATTTTCTTAAAAGTTGTTATCATGTTTAGTTAGAATGCTAAACATAATATTAAGTCAGTAAATCAGTAAAAGTGAAACATGTTACTATGTATTTGATCATGAGAATTTCATGCAGTGTTTTGAACGTTTACATTTCGTTGAACAAGATAGAATGTTCATTATATAAACCAAAGACTTCGAATAGTGTATCATACAAGTTTGAATAATTGCTTATTAGTTTATATGATCATTTGGGTTGTTAAATGCAAAGTTTATTTGTGAATAAAATGTATCACCTTTTGATCAAAACTTTTATGAATATCTGACCGTTATACAATTATGTACTTGTATCATTTATTTTATCATAATGTCGTAAACTGTCCCATTAAGTCTTTACGTTTTGATAAAATATGCATTTTGTTAATAATGGATTTATCACTCAAAATGACCTGGCTGGAATAGTACCTAATTAATCAAGGACAAAATCATCTTTAATTGTTTACTTAGTAATTAATCTATAGAAACAATTGAGTTTATGAACGACATTTAATCACTGTAAATACTGTATAAACAGTTCATATTAGCTAACAATCTTGAATGCTTAGGTAAACTAGGTGTATCCATAGAAATAATGTTCCATTGTATACATCATCATTAACTAACTAGTTATGTAAATACATTAACAGTAGTTTCTTTAATATGAACATATTTTAATATAAAATGAGTTATATATATTTGTAAAATTCCAATGAGTAGAAATTAAAATTTCTGACGTTTCGCGGCTTAGTGTAAGTCGCTTCTTGAAATTATCAAAATTAACCTTGGTAATGATATATATTTTAATATGTTCATCACCCTTGAAATTTGATTTCCGTTGTTTTTAAAAATCTTAAAAATACGATTTAGTTTTCAAATTAAACGAAATCAGTATGTGGTAACTGGTATTTTTTAAGAATCTCACAAAGCTGGAGCAAGAATAATTTATTTATTCAATCAGAAAGGTTTTCAATAAACGTTTTCAATAAGATGTATAAAGACTGTCTGGACACAGTAGCCTAGTGGTGATCGCGGTGGCTTCTAGCATTAATCGGACTGAATTTGAATCTCAGTGTAAACATCAACTTTGGTATGCAGGTACATCCAGCTGATGTGTCCCAAATAGGACGAAACGCACGTCCTAAATTCCACTTGCCAGTCACAATTCAACTTAAATATTAGATGTGTAAATAGTTTGTAATCAATATAGTATCCAGATTGTTTTATTTACTTGTAAGATGTTCTAGGCTATTGGTAACATTACTTGCTAATATTTAATTTGTGAAAGCTTTGTTTCATGGTGCATTTTGGTTGCATCAAAATTTGTGTATTTAGTAATTACATTAATACAATCACATGTCGCCATACGTTTTTAAAACCAGTTCATCATGAACGATACAAGTGCTTTATTGAAACTTGAGAATCATACACTTTCTGTTGTATTGATTTAGAAGTTCATTTTGCGGTACTCACCAATCGATGTTTATAATCAAATGTATGTTTATTTGTATGTTCATTATGCAATAAAATTTACAGACTTGAATAATTTCAGTTTGAAACTCTTTAGAAGGAAAATGGTTTATAAACCGACACTGTTTCATTATCCTATTTTACATTAACCATATAACATAAGATCAAAATAATACAAGTTGTATATTATCCTTATAATAGACTAAACTTACCGGAAAATATATTTCATTGAATAAAGTGAACTTCTGCTTCACTACTAATGTTAGTGCAAAACATTTACGATGTAACATCATATTATATTATTAGTATCATTCAACGTAAACAACTATAGATATGAGTTTCTTGTAAACGCATCAAAATTTCGGAATTTCTATAGCTATATCATACTGATCAGTTAAGAATCAATGGGCATTTCATCACAGTTCTAATCTTTGGACCTTTAAGAAAAGTAACAGTCAACCAAATGATTAATAATAAATTATAAAGATCAGTCAACCCAAATGAAAGAATAAATGGCAGTAAAGGCAACAAACATGACTACTAACGAAAATGGTTTTCAGAAGACATCTGGTTTGATAATTACGGGATGTTTATCAAGCTCACTCTTGTACTCGATGTTACCGAGGGGGAGATTAACAGCTTTTTTTCATAAATCACCCACCACATAAAACATAATAGTTATGAATCCTATTTATTTAATGTTTACAAATGAGACTAAGAATTAAGAGATCATTAGATAAAATCTAAATTTTAGTTTAAGGTTTATTCATGCCAAATTTTAACAGTAGACTCACTGGATAGCTATTTTGTTAATATTTAAGATTTAATATCATTTAGGCCTATGACGGTAATCAAAATCAATACTATGGGAGCTAATCTGTAGTAAAATATATCACTGTCTCTTAATCAGAATTCTATGCTGAAGATTTTAAACTCCAGTCGCCATTCCACAAATATGTATAGTTTAGTAGTATATTACACATAGTGAAATATGAAAAGCTTATAATAATTCATGTTTGGCTAGTAATTTAACAAACTGCAGAACTAGAAAACAATTATAAATTAATGCGTGAAGTTTTACTGTCTTGATTTTGTAATTGTGTAACAGGACTTCCTAAATGACGTTATGTAAATGATTTTAACTTTTAGTAACAAAAAATAATACTATATAACATTTTGTGATATAATTTTCCTATATCAGACCAGTCAGCTGTACGCTATTTGTTTAATGTGAACTTATCATCACTGTATGTTATGACGTAGTTATATTAGATGGAGCAACATATAGACAATGTAATGGTTTTAGCTAGTCACAACGCTTCACGAAATATGTATACTTATCAAAATAGCTTTTCTATTCATCATTTATTATAATCACTTTACTGATATCTTAAATAGATGGAAATATCCCCAACTTTTTAACAAAACTAACTTCAATCACAATAAATAAAAAAATGAAATTAGCATAATTGTCTCACAAAGGTTTCTGAGATAACATCTATAAATGTCATTATGTGATAATGGCTTACATAAATTTTCATTGACTTTTATCATACTTAATAACCAAATTATGGCTATACATATAGGTATTTCATTTGCGATAACACTGACTTAAAACTGAGGAAAACGTTGAAAAATGACGTTTTTCCAAATGTGAAGTCAAAGCATCATTTAAATGTAACTGTGGCCGGTATGTGTAATTCAGAGATTTTATTTTTTCCTAATTGAGATATGTTAACTGCATATTCTTGCATTCCAGGGGTGAAGCTCACACTGAGATCCAGAAGTAAACTTGGTTGTATCTAACACCGAGCAACTGAATTCCAATCCTCGGTGTGAGCATCAACAGTGAGATCCAAGTATATTTAGCTAACAAATACCAAACAAAATGTAATACGCGACATGGATTCAAACTTATAAGTTTCAGTGATATAATCAGATTAGATAAATTAGTTGTAGAAAGATAAACACAGCAGAGTAATAAGTTAATGGATCACACTGCGAATAAAGTATGAACGATAACATTTTCAGTATATGTTATGTGCAATGTATTTAAATGTATTCTCACTGACTACAAACTGGCTATGGATTTCGGGTCAGCAATATAAAATACTTAACAAATCTCATACCGGTCACTGATTTCTTGTTAGTTGATTAAAATACGTCAGTCCTAAAGTTTACAAAAAGTGTGAACTCGGTGAACTGGGATTGAATTTACCTAAGAATATCAGTTCCATCCTACCAAAGATGAGTGCAAGAAATTAAAAAATCGTGGTAGACAGTGTGACACTGGTTAATTTTAAACTACCTTCCATTGGTGAACTTATAAACTGGGAAATAAAATTTCCACCGGATGAAGATTAATTTCCTGAAAGACTGAATTTAAGGTATTTTTAAGTTTATCGTATTGTAATTCTAAAAGTTATTGTTGACAACTTCATGACAAATTATAATGAAGACTTATTATGAATGTACTCAAATCAAATTGTTATATTGAAGTTAATCATAATAGGAAATATTGAAAATGACTTGAATATGTAATTATGACAAATTTAACGTGAATTTATCATAATAATTATCAAGATGAAAGTATCAAAATAAAAATTACTGAACAATGTTTATAATTAAACGAAAAATGTAAGAGGAGACATTTAGTTACAATTTTGTTTCTGTAACCACTGGAATTATAGGTTCACTACTTAATCATTTAAGACACAGATTACATTTTAACCTTCCGATATCAAGTGGGATTGACGAACTGTAATAAAATAAAATTGTGTCATTTGTTAATTGTTTCAAATGTATCATTCTTTTGTCTGCTTATTGTTTCTCATCCAACGAACAGCATACTCATCAAATTTAAAAAAAACATTTTCTTGTTTGAACACAAATTCTTCACTATCTATTTAGTAAACTGATAAAACGTAAATGCTTTTAACTCTATCGCTGTACCGAATTTTATAAATACCTGGTAGTGATAACATTAAAGTCACATGAGAAACATTCACTAGTTATAAATTAATCTATGTGGTTGTGCTACTTCAGTTTAGATAAACATAATATCTATCCATCTTATGCATTTATTCTATCTAACTTAATATAAACAAATTAGTAAATGTCGGCAATTCTAGGATTCATCTACATGCTTGCATCAATTTGAATTTACCAATATTTGTTTTAATTTCCAATTTATAGTTAATAAGCAATAATATCAATATAAAACAAGGTAAATAGAAAGAAAAGTTTATCTAGACAGTCGGAAAAAGTTATTGAAAACAAATAAAGAAATAGGTTTCTATGTCTGAACATAAATGAATAATAGCACAAAGTGAAGGCAGTCACAAATGTACTTCTTTGAAATTGTTGAAATGAATAAAATACACAGTGGGGCTTATTAAATTTAGCCTGTAACAAGGTAACAAAGTTTTACATCGTAGATACATATCGGTTGGATGTATCAATATTTCAAGTGTTAGGCGTTTATCATAAAGAGTAAACGTTCTAAGTTCACCTCGATTAGGATATGTGTGCATATGGTCACCCAGTAGACAAAGCAACTCTTCAATCTTTGTTTTTTTTTATAATTAACTAAATAAAGTTACTATTAAACATGAACTTCGAATCCAGTAATCTCCATTGGACTGAGTAATAAAGATTTATATACATACACTATTGAATTTTGACCCACTGATCCAAAAATACAGTGAACTCTAATCGATTAAACTGATGAAAATTGTTTATATAACTCTGTAAAGTCTTTAAAGATGAAAGCATCAATTATTTGCATATCATTGGCTCCATAGTTGATATCATTTTTAATTAATTACCAATGGACCTATTTAACTTACTGATTAAAATGGCTATCGACCGAATCTTAGTATATTACGACTACCGAATTAGTGCATACATGAGATATTTGATGTTACTTCAACACTGTTATTTAACAAGATATCATTTTGATTACGTTTAGTTCATATTGATTGTAAAATCAAAAATATTTGGTTGATAACCATTATTTGTATACAATATATGCAATAATCAATATTTTACTATTTATTTAAACTTGTTAAGCTGCATTTTGGTTATACTAAAAGTTCATGACTGACATTAAGTTGACTTGAAATGATTTTGTAGACATCAATATTTAATTTTACTGTCTGCATTCGTTACAGATTGATCACAGTTAGATACCAGGGTTAAACAGCTAATTTGTTCTAGTAAGGTATCCTTTATAAAAGAGTACTAATGATCGCACTAGGGAATCCAACTAGAGACCTTCAGGTTACGTAGTGAGCGATTAACTATCATCACGACGTTGTAAAGAATTATTTGTATTTTAATAGCTTGAATCAATTTGTGATATAGTAAAACGACCAGTCAATCCCATTAGTGATAACTATCTTACTTTTGGTAAATCGAAACTCCGCCTTCGGGGATGTGTCGAGAGTGCGACAGTTATCATTAATGAGATAGAATAATCATCGTGCCGTATCACTAACTCACTGGTGTGAAAATTATATTAATGGAGGTCGTCTAGTTTTAATAATTGTTAGGCATTTATCGATAAACCTAATGGTTTTGAAAACTGTCATTTATATAGATGCATACTTCTATGGAGTTCTACAATAGAACAAAACAGTTATTTAATGCATGATTGTCCTACTCAGGTCATACGTTATATATTATTCATGTATAGCAGTGTCTACAATAATCAGTCAAAGTAAATATTTCTGTTTTGAGTTTGTTTTATTTAGCTAATTATGTGTATTAACCGAATGTACTTTTACGAGTTAGTTAATTAGTTACAATCTATCATGAATAATACGTCTGTCAAACTAGTATACTTCCTCTTATCTGTGTTCTATTGTGAAACAAAAGTTATTTCGTACAGAATTTATCATCTACTGAATATATATGTATATATTCGATGAGGAAAACTAAGTTTTTAAATCGACACAGATCATAAATATTTACTACTTATCCAAAAATGTGTATCATATTATTTATGAGTTAAATAATAATTTCATTTATAATCTGCAATATTTTGTCCTGTAATCACTATGATCAAACATATGGTACAGAAAAAGATTAGTATTATTGCTATGATTACATCATTAGAACAGATGTGTAATAAAAGTTTTTCTTAGTTAAATGATGCTTAAACAACAGTTAGTTTATTTAATGAATTCGAAAATGTCTTGTGTTTCGTTTATTTTTAAATGATTTAAACAACTTTTTTGTTTGTTAGTACAAACATATGAACAACTTATGTAGTTTGTATTTAACAACAATGTTTAAAATATTATCAACAATTAATAGTGGTGTCGTCTTTTCGAGACATTAAACAAGTAGTATATCATGTTTGTTTTTTTTTAAAAAAAGATTAACTGGTTGAAATGAAAAGAAATGTCTCATCTGTATATAAATCATAGTAATTAAATCAACAAGTACTACAATTGTACAATACCTACACATTGATTTTTCTGTAATGTCCATTTGTTAATTAGTTCTTCTGTATATCGTAACCAGTAGTTTAAAGTGAAATATTAATGGAGTAATATACAGAGAAAGTTCTCGACAAAATCGACTAATCTCAAAAGTGGGATAAACAACAGTACTGCAAGGTGATCTATATTACATTGATATTTTAACTTTAAAATGTGGGATGATGATCATTTTCTATTAAACACCGCATTTCATTCTTACTAAACTACAAAACGTTTGTAGGAATTCTTTGAGCTAAACACAATTCAATTGAAACAACTATCATAATAATGAAGTCTAGAAGTGATATGATATGAAAGTGTAATTTTGGAATATTGTTTGGGGTCTTACAATTAATTTTTAATTGTTTGTTACTTAATATTGAAAACAGCGCTTTATCAATCTTCTTAATAATTTTTTTATTATGAGCTAATCGCCGCGGCATGGCGTTAACTCACATCTGGCTGCAAAATCGTATCCTGTTAGGGTTTCGTTAGTTAGATATACATAGGCCGCAATGTTTACAGTTGGCTCATTCATTCATTTAAGAATCACATCAACCACTGAATTGTCAAGTATTGACATTTATACTCGTGTAGCAAGTATACAAACAAAAATTACTAATCGAGTACAGTTGTTAACATCAGAAGAATTTACAAGTTAGATATATACCCAATAAAGAAGTTTGGCTGTCCAAAAAACGTACTTCTGTTGATTACGCTTGATGCAGTGGATTTACGGACTGTTATATTTAAATATTATTGGATCAGTCACAACTTATAAAGATTATAGTTTGTAACCTCGATAATTACCAATCAGTACTAGTACGCGTCAGTCCTGCAACTACCAGTCCCCAAGTCCGAATGAAAAATACAAGATGATTGGACCAACCAGAGAGAATCCAAATCATAATATATCTCATGCATCCCTGTATATACATATACAAAACCAGACTACATCGTTAACCAATTTAAAACTTAACATTATTACGAACATGGGAAATTGTGGCAGTAAATAGGGGTAACATGTGCACAACTAATTAATTGGGTGACTCAAAAACTGTTTTCCTAAGAACTTTTTCATTTATTTTCAGTACATGTATATTGATTATTTTATTCCTATTATTGTCATATTTCCATTCCCCTAATTTCTTATTAGACTCATAAACTGTTATCATGTCTTTTGTCATTCAGAAATTGTGTATCTGTACCCTTTGTCCCCAGTCATTATTGTTTACTTCTTATCTATAAATGTTATTCTTCCTATTCGATACGCCATGTGGTTTAGTTTTGTATGTATGTAAATAGTTAAGTGAAATATAATCTGACTGTCTGGTAGTTGGCTTAGTTATCTTGTGTTCTCCAATCAGGCTTGGGGACTAGTAGTCATGTGGAAGACATGTGGGTGCATTATTGGTATTATCGAGGTCAGTGTTTTCCATATATTGTGATTATCCGATTTTTCATGATATAATAAAATATTAATTTATAGTAAAACCGTTTGCTTCTAAGACAGTTATTTGATTTTTTAAAATTTCGATAGGATAATGAGAAGAACTGAATAAAACTGTTTTCTACTTATCCTCTAGAAATAATATACTATACAATAATAAGTAGAATATTTCATGATTGCAGGTACTGTTTACCGGTCGACTGTAAGGAATATCGATATCACGTCATCAAATGATAGTTTGTTAGTGCAGTGAGAAGACAGAGATTATCAGAAAAATGTGATGTATTTGAACAATACATTCTTAAAAGTCTGGTAACACATATGTTTGGCAAGTTATTCATATATAGTTGGGGAGAACTACTGATAATCAACTAAATGAAGAGTTAAATGACTAAAGCATAGTAATTGAACTATAAATAGAGAAATATAAAGCGATAAGTATAGAAAATTTTCGCACCATCAAAGATAGTAAAAGATTAATAAAAGGACTCGAAGTTGGACCAATCTATTTTTGTCTGCTTATAGAAAGCTCGAGTTTTCTAAGGGCCAGGATTTTAACATGAATAAGATTATAATTTAGGTTACTGCTATGCAAGCCTTATAAGACTCACAAATTTAAACTCATGGCGGTTATGGTCATGATTTTTGACAGATGGGTACGATTTTCCATTCACTGCTTCTGCAGGATCGTTTGATATAATTTCTTTTGCAACCAGTTAAGTGTTTGTTGCGCCACCCTAGATTAAAATGTTCGATTGCTCCACTTTATACATGTTTGTCCACATACGCATCTGCATTGGTAAGTGGGATGAAATGAGGTGTGCTCATTCTTGTAATTTCGAGGCTTATGAATAAACATGCATTTTAACTTTTTGATAATGATTTACTTGCAGCACAATAAATAGTGCCAACAACTAATTGCAGCTTGTTCTAAAACTAACCTTCTGATTCCTATCAATGTGGCAAAACAATAAAAATATTTTTTCTACAGACAGAATTTACAAAGATGGGCTTGTTTTTATCAAAATGTTTATACAGATTCATAAATTTCAACTTATATTTTCACATGATATCAGTGTTTTAGTCATATTTTTCATACCTTCTGAAATTACATCAGATTTATAGGTTCTTCGGATTTTACAAATGAGCATTTTTCAAGTCTACCTTGTGCTACAACTGTTAGAAATATAGAGCTTTAAGTGTTCACTAGTTTAAGTTAATTTCTTAGGGTTTGAACGTTTTCATGAACCGTCATCTCTTCAAATATGAATGATGTCTAAAAATGACAATTGTTTGTTGTCACATTTTTCAATGATCAATCTTTGCCACTTTGTACATTATTCTAAATAGGCTTAAAGGAGCTGACTTAAGTAAACCTTATAAGTATACACAATAGGATTATTAAATGTTAAATGTTTAACGCATGAAAACTGAAATTTTATAACACGATTCCAGGTATGTTATGCCAGAATCACTACTGTATGATTAATGAGTAGTTAAATTTGCAAATTACTATTTTATTAACGTGGAAATTCCCATGAAAACATTAAATTAAAAAAACAGTAGAGCGAAAGGAATTTATTTCTAGCTTGCATTTCATTAAAGCACCACATGAATACAGATATATATATATATAATAAAAGAGATACCGAGACGTTTGTGAAGTTAGTTGTAAATGACAAGAAGATGAGGTAGCCAAAGTAATAACTATTTAAGGGTTGTAAATCATGAGATATGCATATAAAATTGATGGATTACATCAAAACGAGCAAACTTTAGAGATAGAATCTTTTGATAGAAGATCGAATATTAATTCTAAATCTGCAAGGATAGTGAGAATAATATGCATAGACAAAACGTAGAGAGATTTTTTTTAAATAAAATGTTGGAAAATTTTAACAAGAAACCTTTGTAACTAACAACTGACTTGTAAATTGATGATAGAGTTACTGAATCATGTTAATAACGATCACGTAAGAATTAAAAAACAACCATTAAAACACATAAGCTCATAAAAATATTTAAAAAATTAGAAAAGAAAGAACATCTGTGTAAAGCCTTTAGAAAGTTCAATGTTAATTGTGTTACGATACAGCCTAAAACGACCAAGGTATTACTAGGAATTGTACAGTAGCTGTATGTAAAAGAAGAACTTGTAAGCCAGATAGAATGATCTAATTTTATAAAAAAAAATCTGGTAAATTTATCCCATGTTCTATTTAAATCAAACGGTTGAAATAAAGCCGGACATAAATCTACCTTTGAGCATTCAGGCATCACGGTATTTAGTAATCCAACGACGAACCTGCTGAAGACTGGCTCTGTAAAAGCAGTTGAATTTATAAGAACATATAGAGGAGGGGAATCAAGACGGTCACACTAGAAATCAAAAGTTAATATGAAATATCATGATGAAAGTCAATTGTAGCTTCGTTTTCATCCTGTATTAGTAACTCGAAATAAAAATATTAATGTACTCAAGAAGATCCCAAACTTTGATTTACTTTTATAAGTTTCAAATGCATGCTGATGAATTCAGTTGCCTATCGACTGCAACTGTGTAGACTAGGAATACTGTTTTGTTCTCCATACATGACATTGTCGAAGCAAATTATTATACCGCTACTTATTGAAATTTCTTTCGTATATAGTGGTATAGTGCTATGGGTATATATTGCCAACTTAACGATTTTCTGCGTAAACCTTTACTAATTTAACAGTTAATTAGGCATCTTATTGATATACGGTGCTATATTTACTACCGTACATAAGGATATACATTCAAGAAATCTTCGTATTTATTCTTTTACGTACTAGAACTTAATAAGGATAAGTCTGTATCTTCCCGTTGATTAATCATGGAATGAAACTTGTCAGCTTATGTTGCCATATGTGCATCCTTAGCGAATAGCCTCGATATAGCGGTAGTTCACGAGTTGTGTTTAAGTTGGATTGTTTCTAGCAAGCGGAATCCACGACCCGCGTTTCGTCCTATTTGGGACTCGTCGGCCGGACATATTTGCATCTCATTGTTGATGTTTACACTGAAATTCGAACGCATTTCGCTACATGCCACACCCTACCACGTTCACCACTAGGCTTCTGAGTTCAGACGGTTACACTTGTGTATTGGGCATACATATAATTAGAATGAGTTCGTATCTTCCGGTTAATTAGTCATTGACTGTCTGGACTCAGAAGCCTAGTGGTGGTGGCGGTGGTGTTTGGCACAAAGAGAACTGAGTTTGAATCCCAATGAAACATTATCATTGGGATGCAGGTACATCCGGCTGACGAGTTACAAATAAGACGAAACGCTCATCCTTGATGCCGCTTGCTAGTCATAATACAGATTAAACAGTACTAGAACTTATATTGCTTCAATATTTCTTAGATGACTTTAGGTGAGAAACTTAATGTAACTTAATTAAAAAATGCAAAATAATGCAATAAACGCCCTTCAAGTCTGGATGATGTACATAGAAAGTAAAAATATCTTGTGATTGCAAATAATACTTACACTAAGAAATTATTTCTTATTGACTGATAGAACAAGTATCTCATTAGGCAATACCACATACACTATCAATTTATTGGGTTCCATAACTTCATTGTCATAATTCATTATAATGCTTTGCTTTTTCGATGTAACTGAATTTTCTACAGCGTACTATGTGCCTTAAATCAACATAGGATATAGAATATATGAACATCGATTCAAGTAATCATACCATATTAGTATAACGTAATGAATACTTAAGTAATATTTTTAGTGAAAATTGTATTAAAGCTGTTATATCAGGGCAGTGAGTTGGAAATCACAACTTGTAGGAGGTCACGATCCTTACCTCTAAACAATACCTAGTTATACATTCAGTATCTAAGATATATGTACTGTTTATACTGTGAGCTTTTCACAGACTCATTAACTATTGTCATATGAGTTTCTATCTCCGAATAATTGTACCTTATTGTGTACCTATTATCCCAAACACTGTGTTCAGCTTCCTTAAATTCAGGCTTTATCGGATTTTATAGATTCTGCTACCAATTAGTCCAGTATATGACATATGAATGCTATTGTTTTTACTCAATAAATGTCTTGGTTTTAACATATATATTCACCTTTATGTGTTCTCTTGGATAGGTTTGGGTCTCGCAAGCATCATGTCAACAGATTGGGGTTTTTCTAGGTTTGTTGAATTGTTATCATATGACATATCTTAATTGCTAGTTTTCCCTTAGCAACTATGGGGTCATTTATAGAAATAAGCTTTAAGTAAAATAGTATTGTACAAAATGATAATTGATAAATTTCCAAAATGAACTTATTCATTCAACAAGTTCATTCATGAAACTTTACAATTGTAATATGTATATATACAAAAGATTTATATTATATATGATGATATAACTAGCACAAAACAGTTATTTAGAATAACAGTTTTACAATTCAATTCAAAGGATGAAAACGACTGTTTCTCGTAAATAATTTTGTTACAACATTCTCTTTAAGGTAACAACTTTCTAAAACAAAAGATTCATTTTTCTAATTTAGTAGTTTTCTTTCTTTTTTTTTTGTATTTCGTAAAGTTCATTAAACGGATAGTTGTATTTTTAACAGCTATAAATCATTATTATTATATAATTTTACTATTAACGGGAAATTAGTTAAAATCTTAATGGTAATATTAAAATGAAATACAAACTGATTTACAGTGGATTTTATTCACATTTAAATTAGTTTGACTTTATTTCAATATAGAAATGTATTGACAAGTATACGTATGATTAAGTATTATTTGAGTTCGATTGTGACTGGTAAGTGGGATCCAAGATGAGCGTTTCGTTCCATTAGGAACAAGTCAACTGAATGCATCTGTATCCGATTATTGATATTCACATTGCGACTGGTTCTCAGCTCATTTTATGTGAAACGTCACCACGTTCACCACTAGGCTACTGAGTTCAGATAGCCAAACTGTTCAAAATGTATTGTACAATATATGATATTTCGCACATGAACTCTGTCTTTTTATTACATTCTCAAAAATAAATTTTTTTAAATGATTGAAAATACAAGATCGAATTCAGTTAGTTCTGATGAAATATTTAAAATAAAATCAGCATAAATTCTGATATTATGTTGTCATTACATGTTTCATGAAAGCATCCTGAAGTTGCTGGAATTAATTCTGCTTACAATACTAAGAATAAAATGGTAAGTGCAATATATAATTGTATAATAACTTCATTAACTGTATCTGAAATCCTGCTAAGATTTCTGCCTGTCCGGAGCTCCGATAAAAGATGACGGTTAGACATGGAATGGTTAATCCGATCTTGTTAAAAAAACATTGCTAAAAGATCGCTAACCAGAAAACACCAATTAAAATCTTACCAGCTAGTTAGAAGGTCTTTATTCCTAAGAGTTATGACGCCTAATGATGAAAGCCGAAGTTTTTTAGAAGTCACGAGGTCAATGCTCCTTCTGACAACCAAAGTAACAATTAGCTCGCACACACAATGAGTAGCACTAATGCTGTCCCAAGAAACATGGTTGGCTCTTATAGGATGGCAACCTCATGGACCAAAGATCATCAAAGCATCCTTCGAGACGAAGAAGGAAGGGATTACAATGAATATCATCCACTGCTATGCGCCAACCAACGACAGCCGCAAAGACGAAAATAATCAGTTCTATGCGAGGCTGAAGTCAATCATCGAGAAATGCTCAACCAAGGACTTGACCATTCTGATGGGAGACTTCAACGCCTAGTTTCGAGTGGACAACACCGGATATGAAGACACCATGGGATAACATTGACTGGGATTAAGGAATCGAAACAGCAAGAGATGTACAAACCTATGTACCTTCAACAAAATGATTATAAGTGGCACCATATTCTCTCACAAACTCATACACAGACTACAAGCGTTTCACTAGACCACAATACGAGAACCAAATTGATAACATTTATATCAATAAGAAGTTTTGAAGGACCATGAAAGACGAAAGGGCAGGGAGAGGAGCTGACATAGCTTCAGGTCATCATCTGGTGGTGGTTAAAATGAAACTGAAGCTGAAGAAGGACTAAACAACTGGAGCAGCAGTATTTCAAAAGTTTAACACAGCCCTTCTTTGGGATACTTACATACTCAACGAATTCGAAATAATTCTCAACAACAGCTTCCAAACATATCGCGATCTGCTAGACACAGGTGACACTAATGTGGAAGACAACTGGAAAGAGATTAAGAAAACAATAACTTCAACATGTCAGGTGGTTTCGAGTCCCGAGGAGCACCACCATAAGTAATGGATCTCTGTCGGTACTCTGGACAAGATCCAAGAAGGGTGGAGCAAGAAGATAACAATCGACAACAGCTAAACAAGAACAGAGAAAGCCGAAGCACAGGCCGAATATACAGAAGTCAACAAGCGAGTGAAGAGGAACATTGGGTAGGATAAACGAAAATATGTTGAGGACCTAGCAATGAGGGCGAAAAAAGCTGCAAGAGAAGGAAATATGAGACACCTATGCGAAACAACGAAGAATCTAGCTGGAAAATTCAGTAAACCAGAATGGCTAATCAAGAGCAAGACTGGTAAACCAATCAGTGAAGCGTATGTAAAACGAAATAGGTGGGAAGGACACTTCGAAGAACTCTTGAATAGATCAGCCTCAATGAACCCACCAGTCATCGAAGCAGCAGCAAGGGATCTCCCCATAAATATAGACACACAAACAATCGAAGAAATCTAAATGGTCACCAGAAAAATCAGGAATGGCAAGTCAGCAGTGCCAGACAACATACCAGCGAAAGCAATGAAAGTCAGATATAGATGTACCTGCATAGATACTGGACATTTTCTTAAGAAAGATTTGGGAGGAAGAACAGATGCCAGCAAACTAGAAGAAAAGGATACCTCATCAAGTTATCAAAGAAGGAGGATCTTAGCAAGTACGAGGATTACAGAGGCATCACTCTACTTTCAGAATTAGGAGATATCTTCATCAGAGTGTCTTTGAACCAAATTAAAGATCCAGTAGACACTCAACTTCCAGATCAACAAACCGAGTTCCATAAATACAGATCGTGTACCGACCAAATCGTGACTCTACGGTTCGTTGTTGAACAATCACTTGAATGAAATTCATTACTTTACATAAACTTCATCGACTACGAGAATAAATTCTACAGCGTGGATAAGATAATAATATGAAGTCTTTTTCTAAATTATGACGTGCTCGGAAAGATAGTCAATATTATACGGAATTCTTACGACGGACTTTAATGTAAAATCATACATGGAGGTCAGCCCACAAATTCATTCGAAGTGAAGACCGGTGATAGACAAAGCTGTTTACTCTTGTCCCTTCCTTCTTCTGCTGGTGGTTGACTGAACAATAAAAACTGCAACATCTTAAGGTAATCTCGAAATACAATGGACAACATCGATACAACTAGATGACTTGGACTTTGCAGATAACTGACCTGTCTCTTCTATCCCACACACAACAACAAATGCAGGTGAAGACGGACAGTTCAGCAGCAGCCTTCACAACCAGTAGTAGGCCTCAACATACACAAACAGAAAAGCAAGAACCTTCGATATAAAACAACGAGCACCAACCCAATTACACTTGACGAAGAAGCTCTGGAAGATGTGGAAGCATTTACATACCTGTGTAGGATTATCGATAAACAAGGAGGGTCTCATGCAGATGGGACGGTGAGGAATGTAAGAGCAAGCGAAGCATTTCTACAATTGAAAAACATCTGGAACTCAAACCAACTGTCAGTCAATATTGAAGTCACATTTTTCGATGCAAATATGAAGACAGTTCTGTTGTATGGAGCTGAAACATAAAGAACTACGAAAAGCATTTTTCACAAGATAGAAGTATTTATAAACAACTGTCTGCGTAAGATACTACGGATCCGTTGGTTAGATGTCCTCAACAACAACCTTCTATGACAGAGAACAAATCAACATTCAGCTGAGTAAGGAATTAGGGAAAGTTGCTAGAAATGGATAAGATACACATTGAAAAAATCATCAAACTGTGTCTCAAGACAAGCATTAACTTGAAATCCTGAAGGTCAAAGGAACAGTTGAAGACCCAATAACGTATTGCGTCGGAATCGGAGAGACATAAAAAACATTTAGAAAAGTCTAGGAAGGATAGTTTAGGACAGAGTTGGTTAGAGAATGCTGGCGACCTTTGCTCCACATTACGATATAAGAATTTGTGTAGAGTCGTCAGACATTAGATTTTCACGTAAGAGTAGATCAGATCGTCTACGTTTGATTAATGATGATCTTTCATAAAGTTGTATTTCCCAAAGACATTGAAAATTAAGTGTAAAAATCACCTATTTACTTAAACTTTAGGTATTTCTGACAACAGTAATGCGTCCTGTAAATATGACAAATGTGGAACGTCTTGTGTACATGTTGTATAGCGTATTTGTAGAATGCTAACGTGAGTAGCTTATTGATTTTAATACTTAGGTACACCTAAGATGTCAATATAAGCATCAATTCTACAATTGATTTGTCGATCACGAATTAGAACTAGACCATTACCTCTGTATATCTTGTGATATAACTTTACTATTCTTAAAGTGTAAATCGGGAATTACATCAGTCACCTACTGAAAACAAAGAATCAAAAGTATCTAGTTTACTTCTGCAGCCTTTCATTATTTAAGCAAATTATTGAGGATATCTTAGTGTGCACGTGAAAAATTACTGTAAACGAAGAAATTAGAAGATAAGTTTTATCTGACATAGTGAAATTCTTAAAACAGCGATCAGCTTATTACTGGCGAATGGACCCTTCCAGTAAAGTAAAGTTAGTTTAAATTTTATAACTACTGACCTAACAAAAGTACTAATTAATAAATTATAATGCAAATGAAAAGTCTTAGTGGAAATTAGCCACCTGTGAAATGAGTCAAGAAATATATCATCATATAACAGGATAAGATACATGTTACTAAAAGAAGCAAACACTGACTATTGTATCCTATTAAAAACACAGAATAAATGTTTCACGTTAGGTTGCTAAAGCCTTATCGAATTTCAGGAAACTGAAGCTTGGTTTTCCATTGATTGACTTAAAAGAACTTAAAAATGTCTATTTGATGACCTCTATCCAAAAGGTGCTTCAATATTGGACTAACTGTTTTGTTTGTCTCGATCAAAGGTTTTTTTCATATTTAATCAAAGGATCTAGGGTGGGTTCTTCTTACTATTCTACCATTGTAACTTCTTCGTCATTTTACATACAGTTAGTGGTAACCTAAAGAGTACAATTGCAACCATAAAGGGACTATTGATTATTCTATTTTACAAAGAATAAATAGTTTGTTAACAGGATTGATTTGTCAATTGTTATGATTTGTCAAATTGTTATGAAGTGATGCGTTGGACCATTTGGTTGACATGACATTGTATGTACGAGGTTGACATAACAAACTCAAATGAGAGTGCCAAGCGAGTTACTGCACGTCTGTACGATGCCCACTCGGTCCCAAACCAGAATAGAAGAATACAAGACTGATAAACAACCAGACAGAATCACATTATATTTCAATTATTCTTTTATATACACATAAAACAGACCACATTAATATAAAACAAGGAGAACAGTGGTAGTGAACTAATGTAAAGTGTACACAATCAGTTAACTGTAGTTCATAAATATGAGATAATATATTAATTGTAAATATGCTAAACAGGAGAATAAGACACAAGGACATAATGATGATGGAAATAAGATGTATACGTTTCACACAACTAAGCAACTGAAAAGTTTTCTAAACATCTTTCTGAAAGTTAGTTATTTTTTTTTAAATCGCCCAACATAGCAAGGTTTTAGCCAGTACACTATTAAGGCTTCATCCTATTATCTGTACTATATCATTAAGTTTATAATTCAGACGGATGAAGACGGTTTCTTGCAGATCGTATCTATTGCCATCTCATCTTCAATCCTTCCAGATTTATCAATGAACAGTCTCGTAGGCATTTTTCTACTTTGATCATTAATTTTCCTATTTTATCGGTGGTTAATATCTTTTGAACTTTATAGAAATTTTTCGCTTTTACAAATTTTGTTATATAACTCAGTGAATAAACAATATTGAAATTTAAACATAGACTATTCCACTTAGTCTTCATGTAAACCGAACGTTGAATTCTGTCATCCTACCTTCATTCTATGGATATGCTTATAGAGTACGTTTTACTAACTTGTCATCAGCATGTTTATTTATTATGTAATCACTAGTCCTGCACTCATTTGTTTTTCACATGACTTATAGCGTTCTTCTCTGCACAAACTTGCCAAAATATGTACAGTATTCATATCAGTCTCATAACTTTTATTAAATCTTTGTTACGTTATACTAGTTAGTTTTTACACTAACCTCTAGTCAGATACATTTCTCTAATTATTTTCATTCTGATTTGTGGTTTAGATTTTCATATACTATAGGCTGATTGTAATCATTAACTAATGTGAAATAATATAAATTGATTGTAGCTTGACTTCTTCTCAAACGATTGTGTCATTAAGTGAATACTGAAAGCGTTATTTATTATGCATGTATGCATAGGACAGCTAACCAACAAACATTTCCACTGCAAAGAATTGATAATTCAACAATCTAATGAATGCGAGCTACAACCGAAAGTTGTCTTTTGTCAATAGTTTTTATCAATGTTCTTATACATTAACCTACGTTTAAGTAAGTCGGTTTAACCAATTAATATTTTACCGAAGTGTTGTTTCATACTTGTTATTCAGAACAAGATGATAATTATTTGTTCGTTATTCGTTTAAACAACCCGTGAAAAACAATTTATGTATAACAATATGAGAATTCATTCTTATTTCGTTAATTCTTATCAGCCGCATTACAATCGTAATTTCTCTTGTATCATAACATTATAAGCTTTGGTAACAGAAGACAAAGAATTCATGTGACACGGCATATGCGTTCAATATGTGTACATACATGTAAAGCACATACATTGGAAGAATAGAGAGTGTGCTCCAAAAGTATTGAGACGTAAGTGATGCCACAGCCCTGAATAGTAAAATAGGTCTTTATTCGAAATTATCACGGTTACACTAACAACATTTCTAAATTTTTCAAACGGACTAAACAGATAATAAGTCTCAAATTCATCGCGAATTCGCTGAAGCAATAGAAATAAAAACTAACTCCAAATCTATATATTTGAAAACAGAAGGTTGCCAACTTATCACTACCATAGAAAATATGTGTAAACCCTTTTATTGTTTAATCGTCGCTAGTTATCATCATTATTATTTCTAACCGTAGTACTAAGTATGTTTTTATTATGTTATGAAATATTTAATCACTTTTTAACCTCTTAATCACCTGTGTTTTACACTCACACATTTTCTTAACTGTAATGAAACCTTTTAATCAAGTCTTCTATGGATACCAAGCCCATTATCTTATCCATTTTCGATCTCTAAGTAATCCACACTTCCATAAACTTTTACCCATTTATGTTTAATCTTTAAAATGATCCCTACACGTATATTTTTACTAACTAGTGTATATGGAACAGATATCGCATGACATATTAACATTATGTTATCCATTACCAATGTTTATGATTACATGGATATGAAATCGCTATATAATAAAGATAATAGTTGTACTGCAGCTGACGAGAACTAATAATATAAGGTTGAATTCATTTTGTTATACATCAATTGATTATTCATTTTCATTCAGCTTCATAAGTGTAGACGGATTGTGTAGTACACTTACTTTGTACACTGGATATCATTTTATAGTGTAAAGTTTGAACGATGGTGTACAGTAGACCAGTTTTTCCAAAATATTCAGTCTAAAGTACAAGTAAGTTTGTTTACGTCAATGTTTGTGGGCTCATGAAATCCAGGATTTCTAATATCTAATCATGCACTTTGATATAACGAGCGATGTAGCTTAGTACTAATAATTTTCACTTAATTGCATGCATTAATTTATGTGTTTACAAAATATTTTCTGTAAGGTATTTTGTAACTAATCTTGTTATAAAAATAGTTGAATCGAAAAAAAGCAAAGATGATCAATTTCAGTTCTGGATCCTATGCTAGGCGATTGTTATTAGTGAATTGTGCACCATGAGGTTTATATAAGAGATTGTATGACTGTACTACAATAGATATTATTAATAATTGCTGAATAAATAATTTTAAATGATAAACTGTTGTACTGTTTTTAAGAAATATTTGTTTTACTATAGCTAGAACTAGGTTACAGGGTGTAGATATTTTCTCATTCACTGCCAATCAAATGAATATACTTCAATCCAATTACTGATGCTGACTTTGAATCTCGAACTTATTATCACTCATCCAAATAGATCTTAACTAATTATTTAATAGTAATTTCAACTAAAGTATGAACTTTATGAACTTCCTAATAGTGTGTATTTAAGAGAATCAATACCCCAGAATCAAAATCTCCACACCAAGTGTTTGGAAATTTTGTTATAAGGGAAAAGTTGCACATAAAGTTTTTAATGTTTTCTCAGTCTATCGTAATCAGCACTTTCAGTCATTTTTTATTTACTTAATTGATGTATTCTGGATATCAAACTTTAAAGTCCATTTAAGATTTTATTTCTAGCTATAAGGTGTAATACATTTGTGTTGTTCATTCAGCATGATATGTTGTGCTATACTGGAAATTCCGATAATACACAGTTATGTATAAATTTAGACGCTTAAAACAAAATCTTTAAAACATATTTACATTGTAGCATTCAGTTGGTAGACAAACTAAAGATTTTGAGGACAACTGTAGTCATCTAAAATGCTTGATAGTTGTTATCCGTACGGAAATCACGTATGACAAGCAAGAAATAATGATCAAAAGCCAAGCAACTTTGCAATCAGATATCCATAGATACACTTTTAAATGATCGTCTAAACAAATTTCTATTTAACTGAAGTCGATTCCATGATATTCTGGATTTCGTTTTTGCAATTTGTAATATTTATACTACAAGGGCTTGATAAAATATACAGTTGTATTCGTATATTCACTAAGAATTTCGAAATTATCAAAAAACTGCTAGGTGACTCTTCCTGGATTATGGAATTACACATCTCCAATATATTACAACTATTCTCAAACCACTTACATCAAATTAACGACTGATTCATATTTAATTGTTCGGGTAAAATAATTCCATTTATTGAAGATAAGCAAAATATTAATTAACTATTTATTTGACTACTAAGGAAAGACTAAAACGAAACAAAATATGTAGTGAAAAACCAACTATGTATTGTAAATCAGAATAACATTTTTTGTTTCCTTTTACCGTTGAACTGTGTGCATATCAGTCATAGTTCTACTGACGTCATATGAACTTGTCTTTGAAGAAGATCACACTTATATAAGTGCTAAAACGTATCACATTGTAACGAATTGTAAATTTCTTCTAATTTCAAATTTCAGACTATATTATCAAATACCTGTTTGAATGCTAACTGTTGTCGTTCTATTCATTATGTGTATATAGCTTCATCTGATTTGTTCACTGAATCGTCAACACACTTGTCTAGTTCTTCTCTCTGTCATATACTTACATACCTATCTGTTTGCTGAACTCAGATCACTATAAACATAAAATTACGTTGCATTATTTTCATATATTCATTGACTTGACTATTCTGTGAAGTAATGGGGTTCTTATTTGCTTTAATTCTTCAAATAGCGTATACAACAATAAAATTACATGTATTAATAAATTCCTTGTAGAAGTCAACTGATTTCAGTCAATGAACTTGCTTATAATTAGTTAAACAACTATGAAATAGTCTGCATTTACTATGTTAAGTGTAGATACATAAAACCACAAAATAAATAATCCCATCTAACAAAGTAAAATCAAAATACAAATTCATTTTCTTCTTTTTGGTCAAAGAGAATGAGACTGGAATTACCCCATTATGGTTAATAATTTTTTCCTTCACAACTATGACATCACAGTCCTTCTACTAAAACAATGCTGGTTCATAGACTATTACAAACATTTTATGTTTACAAGATTGATGATTATTACTGGGATTATTTCGACAATAATTTGGTGCTCTGAAACGTTATTACTTTTTATTATGTTTTTGTCTGCATCGTATATCAGATATAGGTGACTTCTCTGTGAAAAATGTAAAGTTATTAAAATTTTAAGATTCACATATCTCTACAGATTGTCTTTATTGGCTTACAATATTGTATTATTTGATGCCAACATGATTATGCCTGTAAATCCATATGAATCCTGTAACTGCCGTCCGCTCTCTCCAATATAACATCTATGTAGCTACTACTCAATTCACTGATTTCAGTTTTCTCTAAACTTCTTAGTGGTTTGTAATAAACTATTGTACAGAGAGGGTAAAGTAATGACAAATTGAAAATATCTATTATGAAGGAAGAGTTAAAAATGATAACTGAAATACTACAGTTATGTTTGGGATGATTATTCCATTTATTTTGATTGCGTAATCATTAAACATTATACTGTCTATTAATTTCACATTACACTGTTCCTAAATAATCGTTTGATATTTTGGCTGTTATTACATCAGTTTTTTTTTTGTTTAATGAACTGCAATTAGTTATTTATGTACTCAATATTCTAATTTTCCTGTCATTAGTTTTTCATGATATGTCGATACTACTGTATTAATTAAGCTACTATCTGGTCTAGATTTAAATGTATATATCTAGAAAGGTGTATGCGATTTCTGAACGTAATAGCTCATTCTGATGTTCTTCCTCTATCAGAGGGTAGCTTCTATAATTGTGGAACAGACTAACGAAATGCTAGAATTTCAAGTCATTCTATTTCACTGTATTTATTTTAGTGAAATCGTTATTTTCCGAAGAGAAAGACACAACACTATATTAGATAATTTTCTAACTGTATAGAGTTTACTATATTATCGATATGATTCCTCGTTAAGAATATTTTGAAGAGTATTTGGAATGAAACGCTGATCACATCGCTCAATAATTTTTAATGGGATAAAAAGTGATGTTTGGTATGAATGAATTATCTGTTGCTATTCCTACTTGTTTCGAGGTAACTAAATTGAAATAGAAAGTTAGTGGAAAAATATAATGTTGACAATACATAGATTCGATTGATAAGTAAGCTATCAAATTGGGAAGAACATATTACTGATTCTCTGACATAATGATAGTAATACTACTATATTAGAATTGACATAATAGTGATAACTTTTATTTAGTATGTAATAATGCACAGATAGCTGAATTGAATCACTGATAAACATCGATTAAAATTTCTCGTAGATCACAATATTTACGACATATTTCATTAGATGGTGGTAATGATGAAACTATACAAGATAGTATGTAGTCACGTTCAGTTGTAATAAAAGAGCCATATTTTATCACCAGATGTCATAAATTGCTGTAATTTAAACGTAGAAAGAAACTTTAAAACAATGCTTCAAGTTGGAAACATTTTAATTCAATTTATTTAAGATGATACAGGAGACTGAATAAAATGGATTCGAGTTCACTTAAAAGAATTACACTTTTACCTTACTATGATCGAATGTATTTGAGACAATATGTTGTCATTAAAACGAGTCAGTTGTTCAGTACCTTATCTCTAACTTACTCTCTGGTTAGTACAAGAACATAAATGATAAGCAATTTCCCGGTTTATAATAGGATAGTTGGGTAATGAAAATACTTTCAGTTTATAACCCTTGGATTTGATCCCATGTACATTCTGAACAATACTAATTTACTGAGTCCACCACTGACACAAAACATTTTACTTTATTTGTCTTCTCTCAGATGGTTCTTATCTTAATGTCAATGCCTATTACAAATCTGTTTTCAAATAAAATGATTTTTCGCATGTTTAAAAATTGACTGGAAATAGTCAATCCTTACTTGAAAATTGGTGTTCGTTAAATATAATTTACGAACAGATAATTCTTGACTACAGCAGATCAAATTATAGTTTGTGGCTTATTCGTTTACAAACCGATTGCATCAAAGAATACAGTTGCAAACAAACTATTCTATACAAACAGACTAAAGTTTTTGGAAGCTGTGACTTAAATAACGCAGGACAAACTACTATTTGAATCTATACAAAAGTTATGTATTTCCTCAAAATGTTTGATAAAAAGTTTTCATAGCAACAGTTTGTCGTTTTATGGCGCCATTGTTCAGTTATACTATTTCTGTGACAAGGTGTAAAAAATAAAGTCTACAACATTGGTCATCACAACTGAATTTGCATTGATCCATATCACCAAAACTAAAATTAGTTTCTGTTACAAACTGTCTTGGTTTTTCAAACACATATGCTTTGATTGTTGCTGTTGGAAGCAACTTTAGTAATCTACTTGATAGTGCTAAAATTCAGAAAGTTCTAGTGAGAAATCATGATCATTGCAATTCTATTCGCCTTTAGGACGCTGACAACTAGGCGTTCGCCAAGATACTTGAATGTTTTGGGCTTGATTTCTGGTTAGGACATGAGTACACACTAGTATAGTGAAGTGGTGTAGTAGGATGTGATAACATTTTAGTAACTCTTTAGTTTTAAGTAGTATTCAAATGATATCACATTGTGACGACTGAACACAATGCGTATTCATGTACATTCACCTAACTAAACTTTGTTGTTCCTACGAAATAGAGTAAAAAAACAATTTCCCACATATTTCACTCTTTTGTACTTAGTAAGTTAATAAAGTACTTAATGTAAACTGCTTTCCATTAGTTCTTACGAGCATTTAAATATTATGTTGTTTGCTTTATAGTTAAGGTGATATAATCCACCATAGTTTATTTTTATTAGTTTTTACTCAGGTGTTCAGGCGTTTGTAATTCCTGATGATTAACAAAATTTACTCAACGAAGGATAATTTTGCGATGTTGCAGTACTTTGATGTTGTTACTATTACATCAAATACATTTTTAGTAAATTAAATGAAATGTAATTTGCATTTGTAATCTGCCCAGTCTTTTCATAGAAGACAATACGAGGATTGAACGATATAGTGTTATAAAGGAGTCTTCTTCAGTACTAAATGAAGTTTATTCAACACACAACTATTTTTTAGAATGATAAATTGAGAAGTGTGAATGTGTGAGTACAGCATTGGATATTACTTATTACAATGAAAGAAAACTTAATAATGAAAAAAAACAAGTTTACTTTAGATTTGATGGCACTTGACTGATAGTATTCTTATAAACCTGTAATCTATAAAGAAACATTTACACTGCATGAAAAGGCTGAAAAACTGTCATACTATCAAAAAGCCAATAATAATAATAATCACCATAGCAGATTCAGTGTTAAAACAATTTGTTTTTATAGACACAAACAAAGCTTAATTTTTCTAATGACCAACACTTCTATAAATTGAAGAATACATTTTGATGACTCCTATGTGAAGATTTAAAAGCTACTGCAAGATTAACCCTATAGCTTGTATCGCTTATATGTTTTGCAATCAACGAGCAAGGTTTGGTATTCCCTCCTTCTGTCAAACTGTTGGATATTACTTACTTCCAAAGCAACTTAGGCACCTGTCACTCTAATCCCTAATTACAGTGTTCTATTACTTCTCCCTGTGAATATGTGTCTTCACATACACGTAAAATGACAAATGCAATAGGATGTGAAACAGTGATCCAGTGAATTATAAAGCTCACGTAAAATTATGATTAATTTGGCAGTATAATATAGTAGTGTTGGTCATCAGATAATTCAAGTCTTCTTTCTGTGTATAGAAACCGACTGTTATAACATTGAATCTGCTAATGTAATACCATTATTATCGTGTTAATTCTATCATTATCATTGATATTTTGGTAGTATGATAATTTTCAGCTGTCTCATCCTTTATTCTACAATAATCACACTGTAGTCATCCAATCCTTTATTTAACTTAACCTTTATTATCTCTCTATGTTTATACATAGATTTTTTGGAAATGTATTTCTTGAATACATCACGTTTTCGAGGTCGACTTTGTCTTAAAATCACATTATCAAGAAGTGTGTTATTTTTTTTACTTTTAAAGATACTGTACAATTTAAAAAAAAAGATATTTTTATGTATAAAAGCTTGATTTTTTATGTTTATGAACAAGCTGAATGTAGAAACAGCTTAATCAACTACACTGACATGCTCACTTAGTTTACATTTGAATTATGCATCTTACAGTAACAGTGGTATCGTTGCTTGCATTAATGCATTGTAATTGGATATTTTTTAGACTGCCGTTAACAAAAACTACTTTCATTATACCACATTCATTTCTTTGTAATGCGATTAGATTAAAATGTGTCTGAACACCCATGTTATTTACAGTTTTATCCTTCTACATTTTGTTTAGTAAAAATGGTGATTTGTTTTAAATAGAATTAAAAGTGATATATTAGTTTGTTGTATTTCAACTTTGTTGTCTTAAACTAGGATACTATTACAATTTAGTATTGCATCATCTTGAGAATTACAATTAATATGAGTGAACTGAAACACTTGGGGCAATAAAACATTGGGCATCATAGAGTAGATATACACTTATAGTTAATTTTAATTGCCATTGATCTAAAATCTTGATAAATTGTAGCTTTAATAATTTCATTTTAAAAAAAATTAGCTAATGTTTTGATTTAGATTTGATTTCATTCAAAGCACAGATACATTTTCAGCAGTAGTTTAATTTAACCACTTTACTATTTAATGATTTCATAGGACAAACACTCAGATTACAATCTCAGCAATCAATAAACGCATTTGACAGTATCATTATGTAAAATATTCCCATTCAATATATTGCATAATTTGTGCCTGCATTTATTTATCTTACTTTTAGATTATGCCTCGTTTTTATACAAACATTTCGCCTACTACAGTTATCTATGGGATATTTATCCAACTATAATACACATTACGTAACATCGCTGGGTGTAAATGATGCTCTCTTTATTTCTTACATTTAATTTATATTATTTGGTTAATTCAAGTAATGCGATGCCCTAACAATCAGCCTTCAAAATGATTTACATGATTGAAAGAACTGGTTCAGAGAGAGTTTATGTCAGAAATGTATGTGCACACAGGGCTTTGGTGACTTGATAATTCCAGCTTGATCTTTGCGTTAAAAGGAGTATATCCAATTAGTAATAGCCCCCCTTCATTTCCATTTTTTCCTTTCTTCCGATTACCTTACAAGTCATTATCATCACTCACTTTTCATCTTCTCAATATTCATCTTACCTAGTATTTATTCATTACATTTCGTCTGTTGCATTTTAAAGGATTGTTATTTTGACTTTAGAAATTTACTTGACTGTGACAACTTCCTTATGTGACATTGCACCTTCTTAGACGACTACTTAAAGAGATAACATTATGAACCAACACTTTATTTAATGTTTAAAAATCTTGCTATTTTCTGATTACTTTAATAAATGATGTAATGACTTTCGATTTTATTACAAAACAGTTATTTGTCAAACTTACGGCAAATATTCATCTACAGCTCTGATAAATGATTCCTTTGGAGAAAAGAATGTTTTTGCCGAAACTTCTTTATCTTAACATGGTAAGGCAATAGACTTCTTGAATTATTTCTTATCTATTATTATGACAAAACTCTACATTATAATTAACAGAAATTTGTTTAAATTACAATGAATGTTACAATTGAATACATTACGATAGTTTAATTAAAGAAATAAGTTTACTTTTATTAAAATTGATGAAAAATGCAAATTAGTAAATGATTCAATAAAAAAAAAGTAACAAGAAACAAGTGAAACAAAAGAAGAACGACAGTAACAGGATTTGAACGAATTGAAAATAAAACATGAAATTTTTTGAACAGTAACTATATATGTATGCATATGTATATACATATATATGCATATATATTTACACATATATATGTACATATATATATCTATACATATATATATATATATGCATATATATATATAGTGTTTAAGCATTTGATTATCGTACAGGTATCTATGGAGTAATGTAAATGGAACAATCTAATTTACTTGAGTATTTACATACTTTTAAATGAATAAAATCACTACAATTGATTTCATGTTTATTCCATTTAAGTAAACATTGTACACTATTTGAATCAATTATGCTTTTGTTAAGTACTTTAGTACCTTATTTCTACTAACAATTAAATTCAGTGTTTCTTGTTGTATATCATAACAATGAACTTCCTGTTTAATTTAGATATTTTCTTTTGCAATAGGTAGTTTTTAAATGTACAATAGAAGGTACAAAATATTACTTGCAGCAACGAATTCGAAAAGGTTACGCTACATCTTATTTTACATCTGTAGAATATATATATATATATATATATATAGTACTGAATTCTTGAATTGTTCTTTGATCTATTAATTCTTTATGATATTTGGATTTAAATAAACAGGTATGTATAAATCTTGATTTTGCATGAAATCGACATTTGTTGACTGATTTATACAATTACATAGAACTGTTGAAGTATCTGGAATGGTTTGATTTGTTAGACTTACTTTAATATTTGATAATTTATCAGGATTTGTTGACATTAATAAATGTGATTCAATATGTTGATGTTCGAAATTATTAAGTTTATACAAAGTTGTATAGTTGTGTGATTGATTATAATGAAGTAACCAATTGAAATGTGTACATTTTTGTTGTTTATATTCTGTTGATAATTGAATTTGTGACGTTTGCCAACAACTATGATTAGATTGTGTTTTATAACAGGAAATAGGAAATCTACCTTTTAGTTGCATTGAATCATTAGATTCATTTAAACGCTTTATTGTTTTTTGATTGTCAAATATGTGATTTACTTTTAATTGTAAATCATGTTTACATTTACATTTTTTAAAACACTTAATTAATTTGTTACTGATTGAATTTGAAAACCAAAAACCGCATAAAACAACTTGCATACTGATTAATGCAAAAAATGCTAATGTAGCTGGCACTAACAAGAAACGATATTCATTCCAGCCTAATTGTTCTTTCATACTGTGTGTTGGATTCCAGAATATATTTAATGAGTTATTTAAACCATTTTGTATTGTTATTGTTTTCGTTTCAGAGGAAGTTGAAGCATTTGGAAATAATTCAACTAGATGAATAAGTAAAAGAAAACGAGACTATGAAATATACATATATGATTAATAAGAATTAACAGTGAATTAGGTTAATGTTAATGAGTTGTTGAATTATAACAAATCTCTAGTTCTTATAACTGATTGACTTCTATCGATTGCATTGCTCACTACTCAAAACTACCATACTTTCCTAATTGTTATAGGAGACCAATCGTTGTCAGAATAGTACAGTTGATATTTCATTGACTAATAAGCCGAATTAAACTGATGTGAAATGGTTTCTTTTTCTATTGCAAGTATTTTACCATCATCATTACTTTTCTTATGTGTACAGCCGTGCTCCTTTACGTGTACAAAGTAGCACAGGATGCAAGCATTTATAAACAGCATTCTATTGGTTGTACATCTATTTAGTGATGACCACGTTAATATTGTTTTCCTTAAGTGCATATTTGCTACAGAACATCAAGTAATTTACGTCAAATTTAATCTTAATCCACATTTTAAGAATTTCATTTTGAGATGACTTACTATGTGATCATGCAGTAGGCCAAAATGTTTACTAATCATCTTCATATATTATACAATAAAAAGTGCATGTGCACATATCATTAAGGTCATATCAACAACTCATATTGTTACATATACTCCAGTGATTATATATATATATATATCATGTAGATATAATCATATACTATACAACTACATCGTGAAAAATTCGGCAGACTATATAAGCAAATAAGTATTTTCAATAAGTCACCATCATACATTGACGATGATAGTGGAAATATTTATTCGTAACATCTGAACTATCGTAGTTGATAAAATTATGAAATGTGTTTGTGAATTACACGGTAATTGATATTAATATCAAGGAAAGGACAATATGTTCTTTTAATGTAAATTCAGTGTTTACTAATGTCTGTCTGAAAAAGACTATTAATATTTTATGTAACTCACTTGTCAGGTAATCTTTTACTGCCTATTCCTCTAACAACTCTTAAAGATTCGTACCTATTATGTACAGATAAAATCCAGATCAGAATTGAGGGAAAATATTTCCAGTAAAATGATAAAGCTACTATGGGTAGTACTTTAGGACCATTACTAGATTGTGTGTGGTACATATATAAAGCCTAGCTAAAAGTTTAATAGAGGAGATATACTTTTAAAAGGTGATATGCTGACGGTATCCAAGTTATTTGTGTAAAAATCGACGAAGCAAATAATTTACTAAGTAAACTGAACACTCTTCAAGACCGCATAAGTTTGTACTGTGAAGAGAAGAAGAACAAACGATTTCCTTTCTTAGATATGTCAATCAATTGGAGACAGAATGGTTCAACTGAACGTTTTATCTGCAAAAATCTAAATGGACAGGGAAGTATATGAGCTTTTATAGTTATTATCCAGAACTGTACAAAAAATATTTAGTAAGAGGTTTATTAATGAGGATCTGTCGTATTCGTACTAATCATTCTATTGAAAACGACACAAATCCGCTAACTGGAATGCTTAAGTTGAACGAATATCCAAAAGTTTATAAATATATGTAAAGGTAGCAATATGGTGAAACCTACTGCATACTAGCACCCAAAAAATCAATATATATGACCATACAAAGGCGATTTAAATAGCCTTATATTAAAACAAAGGCTTAAATTAGTGGTTAGTAGGACATCATATGCAGCTAAGATAAATGTAATTAAAATGTCGAGGTCATTGGTTTACAACCAACCTAAAGACCGTGTCAACAAATGCGTCACATCCCATTATGTCAGTCACTTTGCGTGTATGCGCGGATACACATACGCAAGGAGGAGAAATCATGATCTATTTGTAAAGGTAATTGAACATATATCCAAAAAACCATAGGAACAAATAACCTCTAGTGATAAAATACGAACACAGGGTAAACAACCATCATTGCAAAATATTTAGTTGTTTAAAAATTCCCATGTTTATCAAAAACGAACGTTTGAACGAAGAATATTCTTTTCGATAAATGCTCATCATGTAACTTGTGAAACGTAAACGACAATTGAGATAAACAAGATTATTAGTCAAATATGTATATAGGTATCTCTGTATATGGGTGACAAAGAAGATGGGGTGGTAGCAAAATACGATTAGATCAAGTGTTTGTAGACAAAGGTCAGATCATACTTAAAATGAAACCGAATGGGTAACAGTTTGTAAAATGGAATGAACGATAATCAAATAGTAACAATAACAATAATAGACATAATTACAATCAGTTCATTTGTTTGATCTTAAAATGTGATATTCAAATTCATTCTGTGTATTTTGATTAATAATAATAATAATAATAATAATAATAATAATAATAATAATAATAATAATAATAATAATAATAATAATAATAATAATAATAATAATATGGAAATGCACATTCAGAGGGAGAATACATATGCATTAATCCCATTAAATCGTCGCATGATTAAGGTAGTGATTGGTTTAGTGGATCTTGCGTCGGCCATGGCAGGAGAAGAGGTTGAACGTACTTCTTTTGTATGCACAGGTCTGGCTTCTTGACCTGTATAGCTATCGCCTCTACCGTTTTGAGGACTTTGAGTCTAACTGATCTTGGCAGATAACTGTTTACACAAAACATTATTCTGAATGACTGGTTTATGCTAGCCACATGACCTGTTTGAATTAAGTGAGCTAGTACTGAACTGTTCATACTTCTGACAACTCCTTTGGTTAGCCAAACCAGAAGGTACTCCCGAGCACGGAAGAGTAAATTCCTTGAGCATCTGCCAATGTAATTCGCTCCATAGGAGCAGTTGAACTGATAGATACAAAATGAAGTGTCAAGCTTAGGTAATTTATCCTTTATTCTCGGTATCACCATGAGGCGGGTAGAAAACACCAGTTGTAGTTTTCCTGCTTAAAAAGTTCTCCGAATAGAGCTGCGTAACCTCAACGTTAGCATTTCACTGGACGCGTCCCTTCTGAATGCTAGTCTCAGGAAAAGTAATTTTCTTTCTACGGTCTGAATCATCTTCCTATTTGCTTTCGAGATAGCATGTTTATTTATAAACTTTATAGGGTAGCCATTCTCCCTCAGGGTTTTATGCAATGCTTCCGTTTCTTCGGCATAAAAATTCATAAAATTTCATAATATCGACTTACATTTACTGGAATGTTTCATTGTTTGCTTTTCATTACTGTTTACTTTTTGTTCAGTGATATTTGTCATATTGTCAGACATAAGTTTTACACTTAAACGAAAATTATTCTGTTGACATATCACAGATTGAGCTATTGATTTAGAAAGAGAAAAATACATGAATACAGAAAAACTTGAATAGTTGTGATGAAGAAAATTGTATCAATTTAAATAAATAATTCTAAATTTTCAACATAATCGTTTGGTACAAAAATGCAATAAAGAACGGTTTGTCAATTATTGATAAGAATCTTAGATTGATTAAACATTACGTAATGTTTAGTAAGATGAACTATAATAACATAGTTTCATGAAGAAAAAAAAAATCAGCGAATGCCTAATTCTACTTTGCTTATCAATATTCACACTTGATAGTTTGCACTTAAATTTAGCTTATTTCCTTCTTTTACAATTGTTTATTTCAACTTAAATTAAACTTCTATATTAATAGCTAATACGTGAATAGTTATAAGTAACCATATAATGACACTATAAGTGGGAAAAATTATGTTGAAATGTTACTGGAATCACAGGAAATTGAATAAAAATCATTGTAGTTTATGTATATGATAATAATAAAGTATCATAGATACACAGATTAAATGATTATTGATTAGACTAGGTAGGAAAGTTTTCATGAATGCAGGCATTTATACACAGAATTATGTGATGAAAAATGAAATTGTATAGTTGAAAAATTAATTATTCTTTAATTTGTCAATGCTGATATCACGAATTATTCTGAACTAGACAACCATTGATCACCTGGAAGCACTGGACAGCTGTTTCGTTCTAGCACGCGACTCCTCAGCAGTGCGCATCCACGACCCTGTTGGGGATCGAACCCAGGACCCTCTGGTTCCGCGACGAGCGATTAACCATTGGACCACTGAAGCGGCTCTCAACGGTTGATATTTCTAATTCAGTCAATTCGTGATACGTTTACGCGACCTCATCCATTGTCATCGGTGATTAACTGCCTCACACCCGACACGATTGAACTCCACCAATCACGTCTTCTTTAATTATGCATTATGTACTAACTGGATATTTGATGATGCAATTGATGTAAGATAACTATAAGTATGTTGGCTGTAACACAATGCAGGCCCATCATAATATACAAGACGTAGTATGATTTTCTTAACCTATTCAATGTTTCAAAGCTCAAATATACTTTAGCTGCATGTAGTAATTAACGTTTACTGGTAAAAACTTCAGCTCATAATCTATGAAAGTACCAAAAATGTACACAGTTACGTTACAAAGCGCATAATACAAAGGCAAGAAGAATGATGTATTCACAATTTGTTGTCTAGTAAACTGAAGGTTTCTTCTATAATGTTTAAAGAGTCGAGCCTACTATATAAATCATTTAATACAGACGAAGCAATATTAGCCTATCTATTACTACAATGAAATATCCTAAATGAAAAACTTTATGCGATAAAACTATAAAAACCAATTCGAAACTATTTCATCGTTATTACGCAAACAATCGAAAATATCTAAATTAAATAGTACATTTAGAGAGGGAATACAAAACTGACAGTATCTTTGATAAAAGCAAAACTGAAACAAAATATAACATTTTAAAAGTTTACAAATATCAGATATTGTTAATTGTTTTACTGTACTTGAAAACTTACAACAATATACGTTGTATGAAATGATGTGAATGAATGAAAGGAGCAAAGAAATTACTCTTCAGCCAGTTTTTCATTAAAGCTCTACGCTATTATGTATACATATTAATTTGCAATAGTTTTAACAATCATAAGCAAACAACTGGCGGTGTATCAAATGATAATTTACAAATTCAAAGGTGTTCATAAAATAACTAGGTCCCATTAACAATGCAATTACGACATAAGAATGGATAAGGTAATTATAGTTTTAAAATTATGCAAACGGTAAGTGAATGGGTTGGCATATTGTTGATTGTATAATATCTAGTGAGAAGAAACCAATAAAATTAAGTTACACGAAATCCGATGATCACAATAGTTCACAATGTAACAGACTGCAAGAAATGTACAGCAATTTTTATGTTTACAGTAGACAAAATTGATAGTGATGTGGTCGTAATAATGAAAATGATAGTTGAAGATGTGAGGAAAAGATAGTTACCTGGAATACTAAATTGATAGGGAGGAGGACAAAATGTTTAAGGGAATAATGTATGCCGAAAATGTTTATTATACTTAATATAATATTGAATAAAGCATTGATCATTACTAACATTCTGAAATAAATAATAGAACTACGCTAAACACTAAAGAGAATAATACGAATACCTTAGAGTTGCAATAATGGATGAAGAATGCTTACAAAAATTACATATGTGACAAACCAAACGAAACATAACGATTTTAGACACGTTCTTGGGATAGGAAGAACACATAGAAAGTGGAAAAAAATGGAAGGAGATCAATCAATATGGTAGAAACAGATGAACGAGAATTCTCCCAGAACATAAAAATTCCAGTTGTTATGATGAATAGCTGCTGCTTTATTTACAATTTTAAAAGCCTGACACTATGCTGTCTACTTATTATTAGGAGAATAGCATCAGGATTTACTGAACATCTCGCGTCGATGATGTATCTTTTATGTCTTAATTAGGTATTCTGAATCTATTTATAAACAGAGATAAATGTTCAGATATTCGTTTTGATGACATCACTATTCTTCCAAGAGGCGTAGTATATATAACTGAAGGTATCTATAGGTAGTCTGTTACCAAAGCTTGACTTACTTAACAAATATTTTGTAGGGAAGAGAAAGTGAATGTTAAGTTTACACTTAATTGGTGATCATTTCCGGTTCATTGTCTTTAAATCAAAGTTTGATTATTACATTCTTCCTGAAAACTATGGTTTCTTTTGTTTAAAAAAGTTGATCAACTTGATATAGTTATTGACGCTGCAAGATAAATACTGTTATTAAAACATCTGGAAATGATTTTTGCTACTTTGTCTATTTAATCATTACAAAATTGTCTTGTTGCACTCATGCAACCAATCTGACGATATTTTTTTTGTAAGAAATTGAATAGTCACTGATATAGTGTATGTACTGTCTTGTTCATGAGGTTTTCTACTGAAACGCAACCACCAAGGTTTCTTCTTATATAAGCTGTCCCACAATTTATCACCACATGTGAATTACAAATTCGGATGTACTGAATTAAGACAACTAAGAGACTCATTAGCATTATGTTCTTTATCACTTATGGTGAAATTGTCATCAAAATTTTTCAAATATCAGCCAGTCAATCATGGACAACATGGAACCTGACATATGTTTGCATTGATACAAGTCGCCATACCACACTAACAGGACTACATTAAACTTACATAAATAACGCAGTAAAGGATTACAGTTGGACATTATATATTTAAGCTGTGTGCAAAAATTTAATGGGACTTGAGATGAAAAAGGAGATAAAGACTCAACTATTTCGCTAAATATGACTTTTCTAAGCAATAATATAGATCAGTCCTAAAGTAACATTTTGCATTTAGACGAACAGGAAGATATCCCAAATACACTTGCATTGTTACTCATAGAGTTCAGCGTCGTCGATAAATAGAAATATATCCTCCGCATATTCCAAGTCCATAGGTCGGTCTCCTAGTGGGAGGTCAATTCCTGAACATTTAGATAAAGGAAATGTGACTTCGAGCAGGACATGTATCATAAAGATACATAAAAGAGGACAAGGAAATATACTGACATTTGTTTTATCGTATCTTTTCATTTCATTTTTGTAGGAGCTTTTTAGTCGAGGTAACTGGATACAGTTTATTACATTCCAAAGGGAAGAAACAGTTATCAGTGTATGTTGTTGTCGATATTGTTATTATAAAATGAACGATTTTGACAGTTTCAATTCATTTACACATTGAAATATTAAACTGTAATCCACTGACGATATTTTCCAGGCAATTTGTAATCTTTGAAAACATTATTTATCTTTACCGATTGATAAGAGCATCGATGTAGGCATTAAACTGGCTTTTTATTTAAGTCTTATGATTTGTGACCTTAAACTTTCTATATAATCAGCTGATTTGATATTTTTTTGCTGTATAATTTAGCATTTAAAAATCAATTGGATAATTAACTTTTGGCCAAATTTTGTATAAACTCATCATATTCTTGCTACCTGTTTATTATTTACTTTAATTTTTCTCATTTAAGTCAAAATATATTTCCTTATACAGTTTCTATTTTAATGGTTATCATGTATAATTGAGATTGAATAGAACAATTGCCATCACTTTATGCTTGTTATAGTAGCATTGATATTGAAAGAGGTGAATATGTGGTTATTGATTATGGTTATATTATTTTGTAGGATGTTTATAGTTTCAATGACTTTAGGTGGACTGCTGTGAATAAAATTGACTTCTAAGTAAATAATGAACATTAAATTCCTAATTGAAAGTGATCATGATCATGTTATCTGAATTAAAATATTTCCTTATAAATATTTAGTCCAAATCAAACTAAAAAATAAAAATTAAAGCAAGTGACCTTTATTGCAACATATCCAGCTAATCGTTTACAGAATGTTATGCACATTGAGGACCAATAGCAACAGATACTTCTAGATGCACTGACTGCATTTCATTTCGTATTATTTGGGACTCATCGGTTTGTAGAAATAAAGAAAATGCTTATCAAGTGCTATATTTAATACAACACTTATATAGTCATTCCAATTACTACTAGGTACTAGTTGCAATTGTAAATTAAACTTATAGATAGACGTAATAAGAGAAAGAAATATGATTGTATAAATAAGTATATGAAACATGCACAAATAGTTTTGATTACAGTAAACAAACTAAAGAAAATTGATGTTGACTACCACGAGTTTCATAAACAAGAATCATAATCAGGTTAGCAACAATAATAACAATGATATTTAAATGTAGTGTGAAGAAATCTATCCCATATTAAGAGAAACTGATAAACGAGTCAAGTATCTTAATGAATAGTGTTAAAATAACATGGTTAGCATAAAAATGCGATATTATAAATACCTAAGAGTTATTAAAACAGATAAAGGTTGTTAATTAGGATAACTACTATGAGTCACATCTAAGCTGATAGCCTGTGTTACTGTCATGTTTATTAACACATGTGACATGGAAAACGTTTCAAGAAAGTCTAATCTAGATGAAGAATTTTGTCGGGACCACTTCAATTTTATATTTTTGGTACCCAATATCGTGTTTCATTTCGCACATTATAATTACAAATATTTGTACATGATTTCTCCTACTTTGTTACGTTATCATCTTTTATACATTTTTTACATGAATCTATAAGTCGAAATTACAATTACAAATGATGCCCGCTGGTAACTAAACTCACTATATATATGTCACAGCCAAAATCACACTTTCTAAATATTTTATTTATTTCTAACTATCACTGAATTAGTGGATCCCTTTAGAATATGCAAAGTAAAATAAGGTTAGATCATATCAAAATACTCTTTGTCTCTTCGTTTCGAAAACATGTAGAGAAGGATCATATAATGAATGCATATATATATATTCATAGTAAAAACGTTTGAGAGGAAGTCGGTAGATGCCTTGAAATATAGCTGGCAAGTTTGAAACGTGGATATCGTCAAAAGGCTACCCTGCTGTAAGGCAAATCAATGAAGCATTTGTCCGAGAAAGTTGACATGTTGACATCGAAGTTTCACCAGTGTTTAACTTTGATTACTAACCTATATTTTAAGCTTCACTAAGGTAATTTGTAGGATATTAAACATTACAAATCTATATTTATTTGCATTAACGTATACATATGACTATAAAAAGTTCTAATGCATAAAGACTATTTCAAAATAAACGTAAGATGAATAAAAAAAAGTCATGAATATTACAACATCAGAGTTTTACCATGTTTATTAATGAAGATAGTATTCTACTGTTCAATAGATGCATCTATCAGATTTATTTAACATTTTTCATAATCTAATGTTTTAAGTAAATTGTAAAGCCATTGATTCTATGTGAAAATTTTCGTCGCGTTTAACAAATTATGATGGTATGCATTAAGCTTTGAAAGAAGATATTCAGGCAGAATCTTTGTAATATGAAATTTATATGCAGTATGATTATTACTGTTACGTTAGTATAAGGAACAAACCAAAGTTTATTTATAATAGTAGATTTCATCAGTTAACAAAATATATAATAACATAGTAATTACTCACCTACGAAATAAACAGGAATTTCTGGATGAAAACTTGGTAGTGATGCAATTTCTGGAAAACGACTAACTTTCAAAATGAATTCAGTAACTGACTTGTTACCATAACAATCCAGTAGTTTTATGACTTTGATAGGCATAGTTTTATTACATTTTAATTGTAGACGTGAATCATTTGTCTAATCAAATGAATAAATATGAAATAGACGGAAAAATAACACTGAGTTACTCATACAATAATAATATAGATAGGCAGATGTTTAATGTTTATATATATATATATAAGATGAAGCAATGATACGAGTAGAACCTAATGATATTTGAGTGGCTTTTAAATTTTACGTTAAAACCTAATATACTATTAGTTAGAATAGTAGTTTATTGCGTATATATTTGGCTGAATGTTGTAGAAATTTCAGGTTCAAGTGAAAGACCCCCTGTTATATTCTACATTCGATGGTAACATATAATTCTTAGAATTATACGTTTTATATTAAATATCTAATAAATGAGGCATGTTTAGATAATACACAGTTGAGTTGATTATTTAGATAAGTTTGTTTGAAAGAATGGAAACGATATGTTGCATTTATCTAGTATGTATTTTGACTCCAATAAATTCTAATAAATCAGGAATGATAATAGTAGCGAATATCATTTGTTTCACTGATTCTTTCCAGCTTCTCATAATTTGAATAGAACAATGTTATTAATTATAAACATTAAAACTTACTTTATAACATAATAGAGATAAATAAAATAACTGTAACCAAATCGGTTTCGATGAGGTAAGTTTAAATTCAATAGTTACTTAGGCAACTTATTTTCTATGCGCCGATTTAAAATATATTAGTCCTTACTTATCTTAGTTTTACTTACCCAGTTAAATTATTCTGTGTTTAGTTACGTATGACTTCGCATTTTACAAATTCTGTGTTCATGTTTATCTCACTTATTTCATCTAGAATATTCATTTAGTTAGCATATACATTAATAGTAATATGGACTATTTATAATTTTCTAACAATTAAGTGTTTTCGGTATAATAATACTTGAGAATAATCACTATATCGAGGCAATCCGCTCATGGATGCACATATAGCAACAGTGACTGACCAGCTTCAGTCTATAACAAATCAATGGGAATACACAAATTCATCCTACTACCAATTCGCCCATTGCACAAACGTGAATGTCCGGACTCAATAGTCTAGTGGTGTACGCGGTGGCGTATGACACGAAGCGGACTGAGTTAAAATCCCACTGTGAACATCAACATTGGGATGCAGGTACATCCCCAGCCGATGAGTCCCAAATAGGACGAGACGCGCGTCCTGGATTCTACTAGCCAGTCACAATACAAAAATTAAAGTAAGTGTTTTCATTATCTTCCTCTGCTAATCACGAATGATATTATAGCTTCCAAATTCCAAACAAGTGAAAAAATCTACAAGATGAACTAATTCATATTATCCCTTTAAAAATCTTGTCAAGATTGTGAGGAAAAACTAGTTTGCTGTTTATTCTAGTATGATGTACCTGAGTGATTTGACCACCGCCATCAACTCCACGACCCTATCTAGGAAATGAAACAAATCCCTATGGAGTTTTGAGTAAACGCTTAACTGTTAAACAACTGAGCATCCAATATTCATCAAGGAGTCCTATATTAAGAATATGCATCTTTCCAGTGCTTACTGGCTTTTTGCGGCCATGTAATTCAGAACAGTTCATGATATTTAATTTACAACTGCATATATTTGCAACAAAGTACCATACTTGCTATATATTAAAATGCTCAGAAATAAAAATTACTGTTGAAATATTTTCAATCGTTTGAATCCAGTGGGCGGGTTTCATTTAAAATTGTTTCTGTCGAAAAAAATTTACTAATTTTATTTTTCATATAACCGTTGTGCTAATGTACAATTCTTTGAATATAAAGAATATGAAATCACTTAGTAAGTGAAATATAACAAAAAATATGCATATATTTTACTAAGTAGTAATGTAAGTAGTACATTCCCCAACAAACTGCAGTTTGTAAATCATATGTAACAGATGGTATGGTGTATAGTTACAATGGAATTCATTATGAAGAAATAACATTCAGTTATTTGTTATAACTAATGCTTTTACTATAGCTGATAACATTCAATTATGTGCTTCAAGTTGATTCTACTAAAAGGGTACCTTTTAAAGATGTAACTGGATAACCAAGTGGAAAATCATAATTTATATCATATAAGAGAGGTGAAATATAGTTTTTGATTACATGGCATGTTGTCAAATAATTTTAGTGTACTGAGATATAACTTGAATTAAGATTTTGGTACTCACGTTTTTATATATTTAGAAAACTTAAGTCGGATTGTGACTAGCAAACAAAATCCAGGACGCGTGTTTCGTCTTGTTAGGGATTTGTCGGCTGAATGTACCTGCATCCTAATGTTGATGTTTACGCCGGTATTCATACCCAGTCTGTTTCGCACCAGACACCACCATGTTCACCACTAGACTACTGAGTCCTGACAGTCACACTTGTTCATCCTAATTACATTTAGAAAACTTACCGACATGTCATATGATTGAAGCTGTGAAGTACTGATCATATGAAAAACTATATTACACTTACCCAATAAAGATTCTGTGAAAATGTTCGATTTTTTGGACAGATAAAAATCAAATTATCACCTTCGTTAGCATAAAGATTATTTTGATTTTCTTTAAACCTGAAATAATAAGAATAAAACCCCTAGATATTGCATGACTTTAAAATAATTATATGAAATTTGTCCTAATTTCGTGTTGTTTTCATGTTATTCCTACTAGTTGAAGAAAAAAAGTTAAATAAGTTAATTAATTTAATTAATTAGTTTGTCTGTAAGTCAAAAGGTGATAGAATGTCGTCCGTCTCCTTCTCTAGGTATTACACTAAATAGAAATATAAAAGGTATCATGAACACCTTCATTACTGAGTATGTAATAAATATATATGATATCTATGATTTGAAGATAGCTGAACAGTTACTTATACTTGTTGTTGATTTTAGTATAGACATAGTTTTCTTTGAACGATGTGCATTGAAAAGATCATGTGAAGGTAGAATTCATTGTCAGCGTGCTTTACGTTGAGCAGGAATTACTCAATCAAAAATTTGGTTTACAAAGTGTAATCAACTAGGGTACAGCAATGCAAAAATAGCATCTAAGTAAGAAGAAATCATATTCAGCTTTAGAGAAGTTAGGAAAATCAATCTACATAGAACATACGACTCAGAATATATATATTAAGACATTAAACCGCTTGACACCTAAACTAAGCCGAAAAGGTTACGAAAAAGAACAGACGAAAACAAAACCATTTAATCCAAAGAATGATTCATAGCAGTCTAAACGAAAAATAAGTAATAGTTACATGCTCTTGAATACTACAGTTTATAGACAAACATACATAAAATGAAATGAAGTTCAAGATTAATTTTAATGGCAAATTGGTCATTCGACTGGCAGTAAAACCCGAGACGTATTCTGTTTCTTATTTACTGTTCTTATTTTGTATCAGTCTTTTATTGTTATTTAGGCTAAGACTAAATCCCAGTTGAGAAGCGGAATTCTGATGGTTGACTGCATTTTATTTGCAAGGCGCTCATTTTATTTACTGAAACCTGTGATCAAGTAGTATTCCGAGGTAACATACATGCACATATGTAACACTGAGTGATTAGTTGCAGTTCTGAATATTAACAGCTAGAAACATATCTTTATGATAACTAGTTTTCATCTTCCTAATTTATGTTGAAAATATCTTATTGATTAGATTTGCTTTCTATTGGCAGCAAATTTTCTAGACGTCACTTAGATACTATATAATAAGCAAATATTCATTTTAATTTTGTTATGTACATAATATCACTTACTTATCATGCTCATTAATTAAGTTTAACATTATCAGTTATTATTATTTGTCTCATAAACAAATGAAGAACTAAACTAGCAACTACCCTAGATTACCTGTCCTTATATTTAATCAATTAATCAATCAATCAATGCCTGTTACTTAACATCGAGTATAGGCCACTGACCAGGATTCTCCAAACGAATCTGTCCTGAACTGTCCTTCCCAGTTGTTCCCAAGTGCTATTCATTCTTTTCACATCTGCCTGCAATTTCTAAACCAATCTGTTCTTGGAATTCAAATTAATGCTTATCTCGTGATACATTTTGATGACTTCCTCAATGTTCATCCTATCCACTTCGAGTAACTTTTCCTAATTTCTTCCTCGGCTGAAAGCTAATTGATTTGTTCTCTGACAAAGAAGGTTGTTGTTGATGATATCTAGTCAACGGATCCGAAGTATCCTACGCAGACAGTTGTTTATAAACATTTGTACCTTTTAGATGATGCTTTTCGTAGTTCTCCATGTTTCAGCTCCATACAACAGGACTCTCTTCACGTTTGTATTGAAAATGCTGACTTTAATGTTGGTTGACAGGTGATTTGAGTTCCAGATGCCCTTCAGTTGTGAAAATGCTGTCATTGGCTTGCCAATCTATGTCTTCATATCTACATCAGACCCTGTTTATTTATCAATGATGCTGTTCAGGTTTGCAAAAGCTTCCATAATTTTCCGAGCTTCTGCGTTAAGTGAAATTGGGTTAGTGTTAGTTGTTTAGTATCGAAGGATCTTGCTTTTCCGTTTGTGTATGTTGAAGCCAACTGCTGCCAAGGCTGTTGCTATAATGCCCGTCTTCATCTGCTTTTGTTGTTGTATGTGGGATAAATTAGGCAAATCATCTGCAGGTTCCGTGATTGCCTTGTGATGTTGTAGTTTTCATAATCCAGTCAACCATTAGCAGGAAGAGGAAGGGCGACATTAAGTAGCTTTGTCAAACACCGGCCTTTACTACTAATAAGTTTGTGAGCTGAGCTCCATGTACGATTTTACAGAGTAGTCCGTTGTCAGAATTCCGTGTGATATTGACTATCTTTCCGAGTATGTCATAATTTAGAAAAAGACTGCATATTATTCTCTTATCCACGCTGTCGAATACTTTTATGTTGTCGGGGGGAGTTGATGTAAAGTGATGAATTTCATTCAATTGATTGTTCAACAATGAACAGTAGAGTAGCGATTTGGTCGGTAAATGATTTGTATTTATGGAATCCTGCTTGCTGACCTCGAAGTTGGGCGTCAACTAAATCTCTCACTCGGTTGAATAACACTCTGTTGAATACGCTTCCTATTACTGAAAGTATAGTAATACTTCTGTAGTTTTGTTCTTGCTAATATCTCTTTACTTTGATATCTTGATGGAGTACCCTTCTTTTCAGTCTTCTGGCACTTGTTCTTTCTCCTGAAGAGAATGTGGAGTATCTTTGAAGTTGCATCTATATCTGACTTCTCTGCCTCAGTTTTTATGTTGTTTGGTCCTGCTTTGTTCTTATATTACTGTATTCTAGTGTAATGTCTAATCATCGGAATTATTAACTGCACAATTTCCACAATAACATTCTCCTTTAACCATCTATATTTTAATGATTTGATGTAACACTGATAGCTACATTTGTTTAGAATGCAAGGATTTATTTAAATCATTAATTAAAGCTTGTAATTGTATATAATAATATGAATGTTATTATATTGTACGGTTAATAATTGCTTAGAAATAAATTCAAATATTATTGAACATACTACTTAATGAAAAATTCCCATTTATATAAATCACTCTTATGCTACGTAAACTATCAGTGTACATAAGTTGATCATAACTTCTGTATCTTCAAATGATCTTAGATTAGCAACAGTTAATTTTGCATTTTGACAACTAACATTAAAAATAATTGGTAATTTTTTTCAAAGGTGAATGAACTACTGATATCACTATATTATTATTGTACATATTAGTGGTATTTTAGAATATATTCAAAATCATCTAAATAAACTAAATTATACGTTAGTGAACAAAAGTTCCATTAAACCGATACTCATAAATGCCATGCATAACTAATTTTCATTAGATTAGTTTAGTATCACACAACAATACCGTTCTTCAATGAAATGAATGAACGAAGTGACAAAGACACTAAACAACACAAATGTTGACTATTTTCCTAATGATTTCATTTAATAACTAACGTCATGCCAAAAACATTAAGAAACATTATACTATATGGACAAGAGATGGGTATTTTAAGCTGATAGAAATTTACTTTGAACTGAATAACTTCAAACGGATTAAATGTTCATGTGTGTGATTATGTTAGGTGTAGATATTTTGACTATAATAACCTTAGCTAGTGTATCCCTTATTGTTATTTATTTGAAATGAAAAGATTTTCATTCTATTTATGGTGACACCATGTGACCAAAAGTATTTTTAATAGGATTATAAAGTTCATATTTCAACTGTTTTCTTACTCCATAAATTAATAATGATACAATTAATTGTAAATAAAGCATCAATATACATTTAATTTCTATTCAAAGCAAACTAACTAATCCAATTTTGTGTCATCATTGCATACATCTGTCATAAATTGATCTAGTTTGGGTAGTACTAGGAAAGTAGGGACAATTGAACAGATGTTTCGTCTTAATATGGAATTCATCAGTAGTGGTCAGCCATGAGTATACCAGAAAACTCTGTGATACATATAAACAACAAATCTAAATACTATTCACCAAAAATATTAGCTTCAATCAATTATAGCAATTGGATTAGTGGTTACTGACTTCAGGATGTTCCTGAAGTTCAAGTATGAAGCTATGACTAGTGGAAAGCAGATCTGTTGAGAGTAAGGATGTTGTCACCATTAGCATAAACTAATCGTTGCACTATATCATAAATTAATTGTAGTGGAAATTTTACCAATGTACCAAGGCCCAGCAATGTTGATGGCTAGGCATTTTCTGCATGACCTTAATGTCCTGGCTCCGATTCCATGTTGAGATTGAAGGTGAGTACTGCAGAAAAGTTTTGAATTAAGATAAACTAGCTCTCTGGTGCTACCTAATTATCAGTTGTACCCCAACCAACATCCTTCTTTGACGAATCACAACAATAAATTAAATACCAATCTCCACGAAACTACTTTAAATCCAGTTTTGACAAAGCCTTATTTAATTACTTAGTCATATCCATTCATTCATTTATTCCATTATACATAAGACTAATGTGTTTTAGATAAGAATACGATAGAATCTATTAGAACTTGTCACAAAACTAATCTGACATTTAATAATCTGTATAGTACAAATATTTTTGTACCAATTCGATAACTTTATTTTTCAGTTATTAAGTAGAACAACTGGTATTGACATTATGACTGGGAAAATTCATATTCATTTTAAAGAAATTTATGTATTTTGTAGGCGAAAAAAAACAATTGGGAAACCGATAAATGTACTACTTCTTCTATTTTTTTTTTCAATTTCTTACATTACAAATGAATTATCTGATCATCAGTATTTGTACATTTTGATGTGGTAAAATGTGAATAAAAAGTGTAATTAATAGTTTTATTGTAAAACTTTATGTATTTTGTAAAGAAAAAAAAATGTGGTATCAATGCATTTTAAAAGAAATCAACTTCAACTATTCATTTTGAAATAACCGTTAAATTATGCAACTTGTAGTGATTTATATGGAAATTCATTTTATGTTGTATATGTTGCATTTCTAAAAGATTGGAAAGTTCTAGACAACTGATTAATTCCAGGTATTTTATACTTTAGTGATTCTACCTGTGGATTGAATTTGGTGTCTTTCAAGAACACTAAGCTATCAATCCATTGGACTAGCGTTCATTTCTATGATAACCTTTATAGTTAACTATCTCATATGTGAAGAAATTTAAATTTAATAATATGATAATGTTTTGTTAAAGTTTATCTGCGCATTTCTTTTCTACTGATAAACTGATAATGTTAACTGCTCTAATTCAATCATTTGAAATAATTTTTGACAACATATCAAATTTTTCTAAACTATTAAACACTTATAAATGATAAGAAACATACTCGAACTACATCAGTTACAATATAATGCTATTGAATTAGTAATTAAAGTAGTTGATTTTTAAGTAATATCTATAAACCTTAGTGAAATCATTATCTGTTGAATGAACAATAATGAAGTTTAAAGCTGTATGCACTAAATGAATTATTTAACGTTGAATTTGTGTACAACCATTTCTTCAGATAAACACCTACTAATGTTACATTCAACAAAGAATTAAAATGACCCACATATGATTAGATTTTTATTAAGTGTAAAGTAAACCAAACAAAATGGATATATTTTAGAATAGCATAAACATAAATTAAATGATCCAAAATCATGTTTACTTTTGGCTGTTCATAGCTTTTTTCCACGTATACACAAATTGCATGACTAATAAAACAATCATTCGAAATGAAATATAGCAATTAAAACTGAAATCAGCCTGTTAAGATTTACATCGTGATTTGAAGCCAAACTTCTTATTTCAGCTTATATACGAGACTTACGTGACCTAAATAACCAACAAAAATTCAAGAACACTGAACAGTCTATTCACATTAAGCTGCTTTTGGTTGTCAGCTTTAGACTATAATGTTATGAAAATTAACATACAATATTCAGACTTTATGACAATAACATACAAATGATGCTAGCTAGTTGACACTCAACGGTGTTTGTTTATAACTGTAGTCAGTTCGAAGAATTACACGACCAATATTATATATATATATATATATATATATATATATATATATTATAGTAGACAAATTGAGACAGGTTTCATGATGAAACAAGTGATAAGTTGTAAGAATTTTATTCTCATAGATTTAAATAGATCTTGTGCATAAAATATTATTGTATATGTTGAATAGATTATCCCAATGTTAGTATGGAAATGAATTTACTAAAAATTAAATCCTTTACACGACGCCAACATTACATTTAAACTAAGAGGATGGGTCAATTATTTAATTTAACGTAAACATCTTCTGAAGCTGTTTACGAGTACTTAAGTAAAGTATATTTATGATGACTTTAACAATGCTCTGTGCATGTAGAGTGTGGTATACTATTGAGTTATATACTAGATTTTATCAAAGTTTCATAAATGCCTTCATATCAACTTTTTATTCAATGTCCCTTCGGTGCAAAATGATAGTGTTTGATGTTACAATTTATTCAGTTTTTCTTGAATAAGAATAAGTTAATGCTCTAGATAACAATCAGTTATGCAATACTTCATTTAAAATGACACATGTCTTCCCCTTCCCATCATCTCTCTCTAGTCTGACTAGTTCTTTAAAATACCTTATAAGAATATTGACTTTGTAAACTGTTTGTTAGCTTAAATATATATTCGTTGTACTAAGTATATAAATTGTTAACATATTTAGTAACTAATTATCGATTACAACTCCGTATTTGTTGATTCATTTTTTATATTTTAATACAAGTTTTAACAGGACAGATTAAAATATTACTTGTTTTATCTACGTTGAATTGTGCCTGACAAACGGAATCTAGGAGGATTGTTTCGTCCTATTCGAGACACATCGACTGGATGTACTTAAATTCCAATGTTGATGTTCACACTAGAATTCAAACTCAGTTCGCTTCGTGCCAAACGCCACCGCGTTTACCACTAATCTACTGAGTTCAAACAGTCACATTTGTACAACGGGTACATATGTAATTATTGCTATATCAAGGCATCCACTCAGGATGCACATATAGAAACAGAGGCTGACCAGTTTCAGTACATTACAAATCAATGGGAAGATACAAGCTTATTCTCATTATTATTTGTTTTGTTTATTAAACAATATGAAACATTTTTTAATTTTCAATTTATTTTTTCTGAAATTGAATTCCATGAAATACCAAAGCAATCGCATCAAGATTCTTTTGTTAAGACGAAAATTTATAAACATAGACAAAAATTGTCAAGATTAAAAGGAATAGGTTACATTGATTTATCGTTAATATATGATTGTTGTAACTAGTGGGTGACATTGGAGAAACATAGACAATTACATTTCATCTAGTGGTCAGTAGAGTATACTAATGAAATATCCAATTAAAACGATGAGAACAAGAGTTCAGCTCTTCATAATTTTCTAATGATTCTTAAGTAGGCATCATTTCGTGACGGAAAAGTACTTCAATGATAGTCTTATTGCCTACGTTTTTACTTCATTAGTTTTTTAATCATCTATTTCATTTTACTTTCCTAATTATTAATAACACAAGACTTATTAATTAGTTGGCTTGTAGCTGACAAGAGGAATCTGGAACTCGCGTTTCATCCTATTTCACACTTGTCAGTTAAATGCACGTGCATCCCAGTGTTAATGTTCACGCTGCGACTTAAAATTTGTTCTTTTCGGACCAAATGTCGTTGTGTTCAGCACTTAGCTACTAATTTTGATTACAAATGAACTGAGTTTGATTTCCGGAGTGAACGTTAACACTGGAATGCAGCTGCATCTAGCAGATCAGTCCTAAATAGAACGAAATGCGCGTCCTGGATTCCATTTGCTAGCTACGGTTCATCTCAAACAATGCTTTTAAACAATGGGTATATTGAAGCAATTTGTTTTTGGATGCATATATAGCAACAAAGACTAATCAATTTCAGTCGTTAACAAATTAACAGAAAGATCTAAATACATTCTAATAGCATAAAACTTAGTTGTAATTACGACTTTGTAATGAAAAATGAAAGGCTAACGTAGTATTAGTGAAAACAGTATTCATCCTGCCCATTCGGATTATGAACACGGAAACAGTATGGATACACATTAAATCAGTAATCTGAGTATAATAACGTTTAATTTGTAGGAGACTATGCAATATAATCAAATTAGTCTATTCATATTAATTACATGAATGATTCCCAGAAATGTATATTTATGCTGGAAGTTGACTTGATTTTCGCAACTTGATATATTCAACAATTTGTAAACTTTCATAATGAATCTGTAATGTAATATGAAACTATTAGTTAGGTTTGTTTCGCAGATGATAACGAATAGATCTTATTTTTATGTTTGCCTAAAGGTCAGTGAATATGCGGTTTTAAGGAAGTAGTGAAGATAATTACATTTAAGAAAAATAATATATTCTTTGTAATAAAGTATATATATATATAGGAGGTATTTGAACAGTATCAGTAAACTATGGTATGGAAATTGTATGATATAGCATAAAGTAACACTGAACACCCAGGTTTTATACGAGTTAATCCAGTTAAATTGAATGAACATAGTTAAGTATTGTTATGATTGAGTGTTTAATTTGATCTTTATACAACGAATTGACCCAAAACAGACAACCATTAAAACTAGAAAGCGCTGAACAAATATTTTTTTCCTCTACATTACTTCATAGCAATATGTGTGCCAACTCTAAACGGGAGAGAGTTTATGACCATCAGGCTTTGTGATGTGCCTGTAACAGTAATATTAATGAGATGTGACTCAATCGTTTGTTATTCTAAATTAAGTCAATTCGCAACTTATTATCTGACCTCATCCACTGGCATCGTGAGCAACATCCTAACAGCTTATATGATGAACTGCATTTTGAATTGTATTAATTATTATATTTACTTTGTTAGGCTATCATCAGATTGCATTTAAAATTTCCATAATTTGGTAATGAGCACTTATGTAACTTACTGCCTTCAACCTTGTATATGTATATATTGCGTATTGTATTTTCTGGCGCTTATTTATTTTAAAGTAAAGAAATTTAAACTCAATGAAGGGAACATTTTGGCACTAATGTACTGATATGTCTTTTTTCAAGCTGATCTGGATGTACTAACATTTTGATTTACTTGTTCTGTGACAATGAGTGTACATTATTAAGGTATTTGATACCTTTTTTTCACTTTGCAAGCTTTCGAGCTGAAAGTATTAAATATTTTATTTGCTAAACAACTACTTCTTGTTTTAAGCATAAACGGGTTATTTCGAATGCAATAATACTAGTAAAATCAAAGTAACCATATGCACAATTAGCTATATCATTAAATCTTTTTCAGTATGACATTAAGATCAAACATACATTCCCATTCTTTTGAAGAGTTTAAGTTTATATTACACGACGCACTATTACAGTGGGCTTCTTGTACATGATTGCTATTAGTAATGCGTTGTAATTCTGACTTTATTTATTGTTAGTATTATAAATAAGTTCATTGAAGTCACTCAAACGAGTCTGCTAAAATTCAGACAACAAGTGAAACAAATAAGTAAAATAAAGCAAATCATATTCAGACCATAAAGTTTAGTGTTTCATCTGTTATAGATTGTGCATTCACAAGAAATCTTAATTTAGAATGGCAAATGTATGAAATGATCCATTAAAAGAAATGACATAACACATGGAAAAAATAGTTAGAAACACTTTAAATCAATGAAAGAAGACAGTAGTTTTAGAATTACGGATTGTTTGTAAATTCCTTATAAATAGCATAAATAGTAGCTGTAGCCTAGGCAACAATGTTCACAAAGTATAAAGTATCTCTAAATGATGGATTAGTGTTGTACGATATTATAAATTATTTATAATGAAATAATACACAAGATAATTGTGTAACTCCATTTTCTGACATATGATTTCTAGTATTTAAAACACACCCTAACGCTTAACTTAATTGAAAAAAAAAAACCAATTCAAAATAATTTTCCTCGGTATAATGAGTAGTTAGTTGTAATAAACTAAAAGACAGTAATGTTCAATGTCTTAGATTATTTACAATCAATATAATTTTAAAGATAATAAAATAGACTACTTTAACAAGTAAATATATATAAACTGCATATTACAGTTTAACTGTGAACAGATAATCATAGTTTATCAAGAAGCATACTTTATTTTAGTATGAGACAACATCTCAATAATCTACATTCAAGACTTTATCATAAATTAAATCGTATGGAACAACAGTTTCTGTCTGAATAAAATTAGTCCATCATACATAACTTATAATTCATTGATCTTCACAATACTTTGTATATGTAAAAACATAATTTAATAAACTGATTTAAACTAACCTCCAATTGCTTGCATCCCAGAGTATTATATGATCACGTAATTCAGTAGAAGTAAATTCGATTAAAATCATTACAGTTATTTCCATTAGACATGTTCTATACATTTAAACTTATCCGTTAATTCTAAATACATTTATTCTTTATCTCTAATTAACAAAACAATAAATTATTTTTATGGATATTATTAATAGAAAATGTGTAGTGTATATTTTTCTATTTTAAGTAAAGAATTGCATTGAATACTACTGATAAACATGATCTAAGTAGATTTAATGTGATATTTATGACTAGTTGATACATAATTTACATTTCATTGGTTAAATATGTTAACCAGTGTAAAATAGCTGTCAATAACAAATTCTATTGGTGAAACAAGTTTATAACTTGTTTAAATTTTTAAGCAAACTATTGTAATAATTAATCAAGATTCATAATATTAATTTATCAATTAACAATTATTATTACTATTATTATTAATGGATTGGGGGGTTTGTGAAGATTGGTACGAAGTTTTGCTTGATTGAATTCGTCACATATTGATGTTGGTAGGGCACCAATGAAAATCAAGAAGCAGTTATGATGCTGTCTATTTCTGTCTAGTGTTCCTTAGTTTTCAGTGGTATCTCACCAATATTAGTCTGTGACAAATTCAATCAACATTATTATTAAATGTAAATTATATTTTGAAAAATAAATTTCTATTTCTTGCCTGAAAAGTTTATTTGAGATTTTATAGGGAAATATTTTGGAATCAAAATTCATGCAAAATGAATAAGATTCATTCAGAATTCTAAACTCGTATATTGTCCAATCAAGTTATAATGTTGAATTGAATGTGAAATTCCCATGATCAATTAAACCAATTAGTCCAGTTGTTGACTTAATAAGTACCACCCTCCCACACTAGTAGAAATATCTAACCAGAATTCTCAATGTTTATATCAGTCTAGTAAATCATGTAGTTGAAAGAAAATTTTATTTAATTTAGAGATATGATCATTTAAGTAACCATTGAATAGTAAGAAACTGTAGCAAGTTTTCAGTTGCACACCTTATTTACCGATGTGCCTATTAAGAAAGCATTGAAAGTTATATATGAGTGACTAGAATCTGACATTCAAGTTTACATCGATCGTTAGATGCAACCTAATTCAGTGGAGCCTAGAAACTGTGCTTAAGTTCTGTGTTAATCAATTTTCTAAGCGATCTTAATCAACTAAAGAATGGCATACCAATGCGGTTACCAGTTTCACTAAGTGTTGTAAATTTTCTTGTGTATTCTTTACAGCCTCATTTAATCTCGAAATGTGTAGTCACTCAGACAGTTTAGTCGTGAAACCTGTATGATATCTTATTCGTTAAAAAACGTTTATAGACTAAATGAATTTTATGCAAGGGTTAGCAATATGCAAACAGCATGATATTCATCAAGTAAACAGAATGTGTTGATTGAAAACTGGCATTTTGCTACTGTATGACTGAAAGAAAAAATAATAATAACGCAAAAATTAGTACTTTCTGCAAATTGACTTATTCTGAATGATAAATAAGTTAAAAATCAGCAATTTCACTAAAAACAAAGACAACAGATGTTAAAAAATATTTGCGAAGATGTAATTTTGTTACAGTGACAGCATTAAGTTTGATCGTAATCACAATTATGGCTAATAATTCATCTGAGGTGCCTCGGAAGAAACACTGGTGAACCAAATTGAAATATTTGAAAATAGATTTAGTTTAACACTTTTGTAATCCCGTATCATAAGACGAAATCGGTAAAAATACAAAACATTTTGAATAAACATGAAATAGAAGGCCAGTTTAACACTAATGTTACAAGCATTCTTACATTAGTCAAAATTAAAGGCATGATTTCAAGGGAGGATTAACATGTTGATCAAATCAACTGTAATTATTATGAACTCCATGTGTGAGTGAAACATAGAGACAGTTAAATGTAAGTGTAGGGAAATACAAACTACGTTCATAACATGTCCCTAAATACTTGAAAAGATCAGAAAACTCGAAAATAGATCAAAAGAATCATTTCATCTTTTTAAAAAATTACACTTAGTGCCAAATTTCCTATGAAACTTTATTAGTGTGTACAAAGAAAAATTGACAGCGGTACTTTTCTTATATTGTCAGGTCTGAATAATTTGAACAGAAAGTATAGCAGTCACTAGATAACAAGTTATATTTTAGTCTAAACAAACATTCGCCTCATATTTCATCATCGAAAACAACAAATGATCAATTGTTTAGTTAATAAACTAATATGATCGGCATATTTAAACTTATTAGTCAGCAATTAAGTTTTGTCTCCTATAAACTTAAATTATGAACCACTGGAATAGACAGACAAAGACATTTTGAATGCAGCCTACTTTCATTCCACATCGACATATCTGCAAGCGACTTTTTCTGTTAGTCTTAGTGTCAGCAAATAATGTACAAAGTGGAACCATCTGGGAAGACATCAGAGAAACATCACTAAGTCATCAGGCCAATGTTTCAAGGTAATGAGACCAGGTGATTAGATATCATTGAGTCCAAATACACACTACCGAACCACAACATTACCTACATGATGTTGTCACAGAATACCAGAGATCATTCGAAGATAAAAATGGTAGAACACAGAGAGTCAAAACATTCTCAGCTGGGAAAAATCAGCCTTTGCAAACAAAGAGCAAAACTCAGAGCACATGTGTTACTATCTGAACACAGTAGTCTAGTAGGTGAACGCATAGGTGTTTGGCAAGTAAAGAACTTAGCTCGAATCCCACTGTGAACATCAACATCGAGATGCTGATACATCCAGCTGACGAGTTCCAAATAGAACGAAAAGCGCATGCTGGATTTTGCTTACCAGTCACAATTCGACTTAAATTGAGCAAAACTGTTTTAACCAAAACCATACAAACCCAAACATTTACAGGCGGACCAACATCTCAATCGCTCCAGAGATAGCAGCGATTGGTATAAACTCATCTGTTTTTCATTGTTTGTAGATTGATTTAATCTGACACACCACCAACAGCACTCATGCAACAACCTAGATACACGAACTTTCAGACCACTTATAACTGTTCAACTAAGAGTGATGATAGGTACACACTCCTCTTCATTTTTGAGAGATTCTTTTCATTTGGAAGGTTGAAAACACAAATCATGCCTACAAGGATTAGTTATCACCAGATCAAGTATGATTTTGATGACATATTATCGGACAGTAAGACAATAGTATCCACATATTTGATGTTCACAAATTCTTCAAGTAAAAAATTACATCATCACCTACTTTCTTCAGAGTTGCATCTAGAATTTCATCGGTGGAAAAGTTGAAGACGAATGATGAGATTGAGTAACCTTGCATAACCCCACTGGGGGATTGTAACTATGGAAAAGCTTAATTTTATACTATCACTCTTCCTGAGATTTTTATGTACATAACTTCTAAGACACCCTTCTCTAATAGGTAATTCCAGAGCACAATTCTGTCCAACGGATTGGAAACTGCTCTGATGCCGAGTAACACACTGATTGCTGTTCTTCAATATGTATGACGGTACTTGAAAACTTGATGGATTGTGAAAATGTAACTAATAGATCCAAAACTTTATCGAAAACCAGCCAGCTTCTCGCACTATATATATATATATATATATATATATATATATATATATATATATATATAGCTTTAATTGCTTATATAAACTGCATTAAAGTAAACAATAATTAGATAGATTTCAGAATAAGAAAACAATTCACCTTTAGAAAGTATAGAAAATTAATGTATGAATCATATAACAAATTGTCAATCTGTAATAAATGTAAGTAAAGTCGGATAAATTTGGTCAAATCAGTTTCCCCGTATACACAATTGTTTCTTTGTAATTAATAAACAAAAGAAATGTACAAATACATTCCTCAACTGATTTAAAGGTATTAGTAAACATAAACAATTACTAAACTTAGTAGTTTAAAAGACTAAACTGAAATGATAAGTTGCTTTTCTTCATAAATAAGTAGTAAAATAAAATAAAACACTATAGTGATGAGAGTATGCAATTAATTATTCTTTATAGACTCGGATTTTATCATGAAGCGTCATATAGATTCCTTCCACTCCCAGGGCAGAGTTTAAATGGTTAAGTTTGCTAATTCTGGTTAGCGTTTTTTTTGGCAAGTTTGTGTTTTACGGGTAGGGGTGCTAGTCCTATGCCCAACCCTCCTCCTTTACCCGGGCTTGGGACCGGCAGCAACCCTAGAAGAGCTGCGGGCGGAGAATACTGGTGAGCGGTCTATGCTCCTCCGAGAGGGGTAACAGGCGTAAACGAATGAATGAATTCTTTATAGACAAGAGAGAGATTTTTATTAAGCGCAATTAGTGTTTATTCAACATGAATAGACTTCAATGATTTAGTTTTTTGTTATGCATTTCAAGTAACAAATAGTAATTAAATTACTTTTTGTTTTATTTTAGACATGTCAGTAGAATATACCATAGAATTGATGTACACAATATTGACTGAAAATCGTTAGTTATCGGAGTTATTCATGAGGCTATTGTTTCAACGGGATAACGAAACGAGAGAGCATATTCTCTAGACTACTTTTCAGTTATATTGGAACATGTATTGGCATACTACAATTATGTAACATTCAGTAAATATGACTTTCGTGTACCTTAAAATGCCAGGTCTACCCAGAATTGTTAACCAATGTCGTATTTATGTACGTTTGCAAGTCAATGTGGTTTCACTATAGATCTATTATTTTGCTTCCTGTAAACAGTTCCCTTAGTTTAGTCATTAATGGCTTTTGCATTTCAGCTTACGTTTTAGTCTGTCTTTTAATATATCAGGCGTATCAGGTCATAGATTATAGTTCAGATACTGGAGTTTACCGATATCAAGCGTAAAACTGTTAACCACCGATGGCAATAAATGAAGCCAAGGAAATATATCGCAAGTTAGGATGTGTTAGAAATATCAACCTTTCAACACCTGCTAAGCTCTCTAACATTTAGGTGTTCTTATTGATACCAGAAGGTCATGGGTATAATTAACTGATAGACTCATATGTACCCATTATTGAAGAGTTTCGTAACGGGACGATACAATTATCCTATACTTTTATTTCTATAGCGGTTCAATAACTCAAACTGATTCGCGATATCAAATTACAATAACAGTTCTGTTGTTTGAATTTATCAAAAAATGATCTCGTTTCAGCAGTGCTGATTTAAATGCAGATCTCCACAAAACCGTTTGAACCGATCACTAACAAGTCATTCTACATGTAGTTTATTTAAAGATAAAGTAAATATCAAAAATGAACATTTTTTCAAAATGACCAAAAACGATGTGTGCAACATGTTACATTTTGCTTGATTTTTTTTTAACTAAACACTAATGCAGTGTATTACAGATATTTTGTAAGAAAAAATTATAGTACTGTATTTGGTGTAATTATCATTCATGTAAAGCTGTAGGAGACAATTCATATATGAATGCTGCCTATCTGTTCAAGTTAAAGTTCTACTACACTATGGTTTATAGATATGCAGTATCTTCTTTGTAATGGATATCTCTGATATGATAGTTGGTAAACAGTTTTGACAGTCAAGATAGTTAGAAAAAAAACTTTTAATATTGGAAACAAGTAATAATTTAAGGTTCCTAATGAATATTAAGTCACGATCATTTAACCCTAAACATCATGTCAATAAGTTTGTTATTATTCTGCGTACAGTATATATTTTTCTGATAAATTATTCTGACTTCCAAAATTCCTTTTATGTGCATTGTATAGATGGTCCAAGCTTTGAAAGTGATCATAATTAAGGCATATTAATGCCATCAATTTAAACAACCAAACGATGGAGAAACTAAAACATTTTGAGAATATTGTAATTCAATCAGTATAGGATAGCCATTAGGAGTTTGTCTTTCACTAAAGAAAGTAATAGTTTACAAATATTGTCATCAGTGTTGTTGAAATTCAATAAATATTGAGTTTACTTAAAGAATCAATGTAAGCATCAGGCATTCACAGTGTTTATGCATTACCTTATACAACTTCATCTCAAAATTTAAAATGGCTGTTAACTGCCTGATCTTGCTATCAGTTTCAACACAGATTAATCATTAAATATTATCGACACCTTCAATAACCGATACTAATATTCCTTAACTTTAGCAACCATGTCCAGCTACCGAAAACTAAAATGTTCTAATTCCAATAGTATGATGAAGAAGACGAATGAAATAGGTGTACAGATCCCAATAAAATGTCCTTGGAGAAGGGTCATGAAAACAGCTTACTAGAGCATATGTAAACCATTAATGAAAAAAACAAAAAAATTGGAACATTTATGGCGCAAGAACCTTAAATTCAAATTTTCATAAATAAATAATATCGATTTATCGAGTTATTTTAGGAGGCTTGAGATCACGGACAATGGGATGCATAACTTAAAGTTAGTTAATTTGTATACTAAATAGGTATATCTTGATCACTGTATAATTGGCTAGTATTCCGTTACTTGAACAAATATGGCTTGTTTTAATTACACATGAAATCAGTAATTTTTAGCCATAACCAATTATAATTTCTGCTCTAGTATGATACTGCTATTGAGTGTTATGTAATATTTAAAGACTGTTTACCTAAATTAACATAAAGTATAAAACTATAGACAAATATCAGAGGTATTTCAATAGCTTGACACAGACTGAACAAACAGTATATATTGTTATATGATTTCCAGCTACAACCAAATGTATCATAATGAAACTATTGTGCGTAAAATGAATGTGGCTAATAGTAAAATAGAATGTAACAAACAGAATAGTGACCAATGGAGCTTGACAAGATTAGGATAGTTTGGAAATGATTGTTCACTAGATGAATATGAAGAAAAGAATGAATGAATGATGGAATGACAACGTATTTAGATGGGAGAGTTGTAACAATAATCGATCCTGAATTCTGGGGAGTAAGAAAAAACGTTGAAAATACTGGATTTTTATAACATTTATGCTTAAATTAGTGAACTGGGAAACCTTCGTAGTACTTCTTTTGGAACCAATAAGTGTGAAGATATTCATAACTATAAAAAATGACTTTTGTAGAGTGATGAAACCATTAGTTATTAAATGATTAAGAATATAGTAGATAACAGACTTAATTAATCCTACCGACAACCAAGTAGAGTAATGTTCTGTGAGTCATTGTGAAAAGCTTATTTTGTACTGCCCATGTGAATAACAATAACATTTAATATTAATTATATCTAGAATTTCTTTCTGAATTCAGGACATCAATGCTTTCAACATGCATAGTTTTTCTATTGGACAATAATAAACAATGTAAATATTTATTATTATTATTATAGGGAAATAACAGTTGGGTGGTTGTCAGAGGTTTTTCTTGAAAAAGATATCATCATCACTGTAGACATTGTTATCATTGCAACTTTCTTTTATTTATGAAATTGTTGTTGTCTCCTTAGCATATTTGAATACATAAAATTAATGATCAGATGTCAACTAAAGTGTTTTTTTTTTCATCTAAGTATATTTTTCAAAAGTTACTATTTAGTTTAAATGTACGTTTTATTGGATTTTTAAGAAGAAAATTCAACAAATTATGATTTATTATACCTATACCTTTGACATAATTCATTAATTACTTTTCTTGGATAACAGTTTGTATACAGTTTTGAATTTCTTCGTACACTGTTTTAAAGTGATATGACGTATATGAATACATTGTGGATAGTTTTCAGATAACATCAATATATGACTACAAATATAGACCATTAAGTATTTTATTAATAATAATCGAAGTAAGATAAAACTAGACTGTTCAGAAGGTAAGAATAACACAGTGTGTTTGACGTATGTATAGGGATACTTTATAAAGAAAGGAATATGGTTCTAAAATCTCCGAATACCTGAATTACAGTATGGTATAGGCCTTATTACATTACAAAGTCATAGTCATATACTCCCTTTGATTATTGTGTTTGTTAGAAATATGCTTGTCATGTTATAGAATTTATTAGATAAATGGCTACATTGATTCTGGTAAACAACAATGTTGATATAAAAATTACGGTAAGTGAAACAATTGACATCGTCAAGAACTGAATAGCACTATGACTTCAATGAATGAACATTCACTTCGAAATTTATAGTTTACATTTTTGAGTTATGAATGTAGTGCACTGTTCATATTTTATATATAGAAAAGATAATTTGTAGCTCAAGTAAAGAATTTTAGCTACAGGTGAATTCTTTGAGTTTGAAGGCTTATTTTTAATGTTTTCATTGTTATTTTGGAATTTATCAGAGTAAAGTTCTGTCGAACTTTTGTCATGAGTGTGCAATGACTATGTCTTCTAGAATGACAATGAAAGTACCACAATTAAACTATATGGACAAGAAAATATAATTGAAATAAGTATTATATATAGCTAACTGGTTCAAAGGTATATGAAGAAAATGATTTCAGTATTTAAGTAATGTAATAATGTAAATTCGTAACTTAATTTTGAATGTTTTCGAAGGTTTCTTAGTATGGAATTTACAATAAAGATTGATTTTGAAGAAGATAGTAAGCAGGTAAACATCTATTATGTCTAATACACGATTCTTTAATAGTATCCATTCCACTTCAGTTACACAAATATGGAATGTAGTGTTTCACTCACATTTAGGTTTGTTTAACGTTGGTCAGAAAAACTGTTTAACACAGGGATTTAAAACTCTACAATCTGAATATAAATAAAATAATAAATGTATTTTTTGTGAATATAGTTTGTTGTTTAGATGTCACTTCAAAAATCAACTTTTAAAAATGAAGATGAATATGATCAGATTTAACAGTGATCTACACTTCCATAAATAAATTGTACTGAATAATAAATTGTTCAGTGGTGTCGTCATTTTACCGATGACCTAGGATGGCAATATATTGACAATTATATGTATTTATTCCAGTGATGGCCATGAACACCCTGACGAAATCACCTACTGACTCATATATTGATTTATGTTGACATCATAAGTTAATATCATTTTGATACAACCAATCCCAGATTCATAGACTCAAATCTAATTTCAAGAATATTTTTGCCTTAATCTTTGGATTAATAATTTGGATTTATAAATGTTGGACCTGATAGAAATATATCGAAAACAATATTCTTCATCCATAATTACTTTGTTTAAATAGAAATAGGAAATTTTAAATAATTATGTGTGGATTCAAGAATACCAAACGAATTGAGGCTTTAATAAATTTTCAATATGTAACTGACGAATGAAATATTAAAGGAAAGTAATGCATACACATTAATGAATCAAATACAATGTTAATTTGAATTGGATTGTGGCTGGCGAGTGAAATCCAAGACGCGCGTTTGTCTTAATCAGGACCCAGTAGAATGTACCTACAATTCAGTGTTGATATCCACATTGGCACTCTAGCTCAGTTTGTTTCATGCCAATCGTCACTGCATTCATCATTAGGATACTGAGTTTAGACGGCCACATTTGTGCAACGGGTATATATATATATATATAAAGAAAACATTTAGATTCTGCTTGCTAGTCACAGTTCAACTCAAATAATACTTGTGAACCATAGCCATACTGAGGCTATACACTCAGGATGTAACAGAGACTGATCAACTTTGGTCCACATGAAATCAACGGGAAGCTCCAAATACACTAATTAAATTGAATGTTTAATTGAAAAATTTTAACACCTCATTTTACTTCACTTAATCAAGTGATTAAAAATTTACATGTATTCTTGAACATGAACATTGGAATGTAAAACTGATTGTCATTACTGTGTATATAATAAACAGGTATGAAATCTTTCAATCCGTTAGTAAATACATTCATATTTAAAAACAAATCTGACTAATGAGAACATTTATAAACATGTTTGTGATATAAGTAACTTAAATGTAATGCATCATGATCAACTCATATGAATTTGGAAGATTTTCAAAATATGCACTCGTAGAAACTACACTTGTTGAAACAGTGATATACAATGTGAAACAGTTAAACGTCCATTAGATTATCTATTAGAATTATTAGTCCTCATAAATAATTACTTTAGGATGTAAGTAACCTTAATTTAATGATGTACTCAATCGAATACATGTTGTAAATAAAAATTCTATGTGGAATGATTGTAACAGTAAAGTTTACCTTATTATCATTTCGGGATTAGAAGTGGGATTTGATTCCCATTATATGAACGCTTCGGATTCTTTTGGATGGTGAAGGAAGATCAATGCGAACTGCAAATATACAGAACAGCAATTCGATAACAATAAACTCACTGTTATATTCTCTCTTATTTTCTAGAATAAATGATTGATTAGTTTTATGTATCCAGCATAACAAAACCAAACTGAACTTACATTGTTGAATAACATTAGTGATTGTTCACTCGTACCAACTGATGAACATTTCATGATTGAGATTTCATTTACGAAATCATAGTGGATAACTTTATATACTAAATATTTACTATTTTCTGTAGCAGTAGTTACTCTAAAGCAAAATAAGTGATTGAAGGTTTGCCTAAATTATCAGTGAAACTATAATATATTAATTTTCTAAATAATATGAAGTACATAGAAATACCATTTGTACAGACAACTGAGAATTATGTGCTCGGTACAATCAAAACTTTGTTTTATTTTCAATTGTAGAAAGTTACTACTTACAACAGGAGAGTCAGTCGATATAAACTAAAAATCATTTACAGTGGTGTAATTGATTTGAAAAGAATGATACTTAGAAGTTGATTAAACAAGTTATATAATTGCGAAATCCTTATCAGTAAAACAGTGAAACTTGATACCTACTTGAAAAAGGGTAGTATATAGAAGTATCTTGGACACAACATTTAAGTAATTGTAACTAATCAAATAACAGGTTGCAGTAATAGATTTGTAATGATAAAGCGTACTGTGAATCAAAACTTAGTGTGGGTATTAATATTTCGGCAGAGTAAGGTAAATTTGTTTGAAGCCTCCCTATAAAAATCTTTAATGAAAGACCGGGGATATTTTATAGAACCTAAACCATAATCGCTACATTAAAGCTTAAGCATTAAACCTAATACATTATTCACATGCTATTAGTAGGAAATCACAAGAGATATTCTTTTAATAAAATAACTAACTTTACGTAAGAACGTCTCCACCCCAGTTTTTGTTGGAATTAGTATTCAGTATGTTCATAATTAGCCTGATTATTTTATTTGTTACCCTGAAACAGTTTCTGAAAAATCAGTGATCGGTGATTATTTAGAGTTGCACTGTTCAATGTTATACTAACAATTGCTTGAGTTCGTCGCTAAAAGTAAGCATCACCCTTATGAGTAACATAATAGGACTAGATTGTATGCACCTGTAAATATGTTATTATATATAAAAACAAACTGTAAATTCACTATTAGTTGTTAACCTATTGAGAATTAGTTAACATGCAGTTGTTACCAAATCATTATAAAGCCTTCTATTATGCAAATAATTATCTATTTCATGGACGGAATCCCATAAAAGCCAGTGTGGAATGAAGTGACAGAAGGTCAGAAATAAAACCAATAAATACAAATAACTATTAATATATAATGATTAGAAACCTCCGTATTACCCTGTAAGGCTGAGTTGAAATCTAGGTAAAATGTAATATTGTCTCTGAATACTTAAGAATCAATATTTTGATGTCATATATTGATATAGGTTAAAAAAAACAATCAAAATCTGGTAAAACTAGACAGTAGTATTGTCCTAAAATAAAACTCTTCGACTGTGCAAAATATCGATTCCACCAGGGAAAACTGTGACAATTATAAATAATAAAACTTTATATTTGCCTACCCAAAACTATCTCGGAATAATTACAATGATTATCTGAGCAGTGACTAAAGTGTTAAAGTATGAAGTTGTTTCTAGAAAAATTTAGATATGCCGGTAGTTAGACTGTTTGACTGTCCTGCTGTACCATAAGTCTGTTAAAATAGGAATCTTACCATTAGTTGACAATCTAGTCCTCATGATTTTTAAGAGTTCGCTGATCGACCTAAATGACCTGGGTACGAAATTTACAAAAATATAGTACACAATAATAATGAGTCCTCCACTGAAAAAAATCATCAGCCCCATGATTCCTATTTTACAGTAGCAACCGACCTGTAAGGTAGTAAGACTATTTACGAATCTTCACAAAACCACCTAAGTTCAACCATTTTAGAATCATTAAAATAAATGCATATTAAATTAATGGCTATGGTTAAAATGTACTTTGCAAACGTGAATTTTCAGGATCGTTGAATCTCGTACCATCAATGGCTGACTAGTATAATAACTATTGAAAACCAGGAATTTATAAATAATATTTTTTTCCATAGTATTAAACAATTCAGCAATAAATACATACAATCTTCACATGAGTCAACATTGTGTCAACTGCTTAACATTAAAATCACTAGGTTGGTAGTCATTAACTCAAACTTTCTGTTATAAGTAAATACACGACATTGAGTAGCCATCATTCAAGAATGCTGACAGATAATCGGCTCATTGTAGACATTTATGAGCTGAAATGATTATGTCTTCTAATAAAAACTCTTCAGTTTTATTTTAAGTGAAAAGAACAGCATCATCTCATATTTATAACATTTTTTGCAGTTAAGTACAGTTAGTGTAATATGATGCGACGGTAACTTACCATAGTTTATACATACATTATTGAATCCGATATCAAACTTAGGTTGAAACTTAGTTAAGTGTTGGGGAGATAGTTTTGTGATAAACGCTGTAGGTCTTGGGTTTGACTTCCTAGTTGGATTGTGACTGAGCACTTCTGAAAATTCCCAGACTAGAAAGAAACAACTGTTCAGTACTTCATGATATTCAGTGGTTTTCTAAATCAAACTAATTTGTAGCATCGATTTAAAATGAAGTTAGGATGTTTTTATTGATATTGAATTATTTATGCGTTTAGGTTTTCCCAAAAAATTTTTCCAGTTTACTTTTACAGCTTTTTAAATCTAATCTACTATTAGTAGGATTAACTGGAAATTATTACTTGTAAATAGTAGGCAATTCTACATAATAACCTATACTCATAATGGAATAGGTAATAAAATGCATTCACTGTTGTCATTAACAAACATTATATGGCATACTAAAGTTTAAGATTTAAGAGATTTTCATAAATTTTTTTATTCGATGATCCTAATAACAAATTTACAACGGTATATCATTTGTTTATGTACACTGATTATCTAAAAGTTACTGGTTCTGAAGTTATTCATCTGCTTAAAGTCGGAAATAAACCTACCCAATAAATTATTCTCGTACTTTTTAATTTGGATTGTGACTGGCAAGTGGAATCCAGGACGCGCGTTTCGTCCTCTTTGGGACTCGTCGGTTGGATGTACCTGCTTTCAAATGTTGATGTTCACAGTGGGATTGGAACCCAGTCCGCTTCGTGTCAAAAGCCACAGCGTTCACCACTAGACTACTGAGTTTAGACAGTCACACTTGTGCAACGGGCGAACTAGTAGCAGGATGAGGCAATCAGGCGATCCGGTCAGGACGCACATATAGCAACGGTGGCTGACCAGATTCAGTTTATGACAAATCATAGGGAACATACAAATTCATCCTACTATTCTCGTACTAATATTGATTACTACATATTCAGTATTCTATTTTTGTCAAACGTAAAGGAGGATTGATCAATAAGCATTTAAGCTGATATGATTTTGTAGAGATTGCTTTTGATGTTTCGCATTTGTTTGTTGACGATTAATTTAATCTCGTTTGGTAATAATTAATACCAAGGAGTACTGTAAGAACTTTCATATTTTGATGTGGGACTCTCCAGTTGTGTGCATGTATAATTGCACATAGAGATCTACTCAAGAATAATCAGGTATCGTCTCAGTAGCAAAATATTATTTAGAGGCGTTATTGAGACACCAAAAACAATAAATAGCATGATCGATTCATTACATTACTTGTATTGATCATACACACGCAAACGGAAAAACTGCTGTCCGAGGTGTAAAATTTCATCGTCATTATCATCATTTAATTGACAGACGCTGAATACACAAGTATGATTGTTTCACTGGAAGAGTGAATACAAAAATAATCTTAAAATGATGATTAATAAATGAGGCAAGAGTAGATGTCTAAATGATGAAAATTTATAGCTCATATCTTTACTTACGGTGATACATTCACTAAGCCAGATTGTTTAATTTGTTCAAAATGATAATGACAGCTTCTCAACCGAACTAACAAGTTTTGAAGCCACGACTTTCTAAGTGTACAAGCACATTCAGATTCATACCCGTACATTCTCGCTTACATGTTACTATAAGATGTCATTAGCGAAATAAGAACTTGATGTCTTGATGATGTTATGACCAAAAGAAGTTAACTGATGAAGAATTCTTGATTAATTTCATAACGTCATATGTGTTAAGTTAATACTATGATAAAGTAAAAAACATCGCTTCTTTTATTTATAGCAAAGACAAATTTATTATCTTAACAACATTTTCAGTTAAACGTTTGAGGTTCTACCTCACTACTTAAATACATTTACTACTTATGTTTATGAACTATTTCAAATTCTGTTTATTTATTTGCCTGTTATACACCGTAAAGCATAGTCAGCCAACCAGCATTCACCAATTAATTCTGTATTGAACTTTTCTTTTCGGTGCTTCCTAAGTACTATTCATTCTCTTCATGTTGCCTTCAATTCTATGGGTAATATATTTTTTAGTCTTCTTCTTTCCATTTCACCTTGAGGATTCCAAGTGAACGTTTGCCTTGTGACATAGTTTACTGATTCTTACAACTTGTGTCCTGTGCACCTCTAGTGTTCTTACCCAAGTTACTCAACCGGTGGAAGTCAGTTTGTTTACCGACTTCCTAACATTTCATTAAATTCATTTATGTTTATTTATGCTGAATTATCTTCATCTGGTATGATATATGCATTATCGCTAATTCCCTTTTCTACTAATATTGTTACTTACATTACTGAAACAAGAACATTTTAATTTAGTTACAGTAAATAGGTAGTCTTCAGGAAAAAAACGGTTCTCTAAAGGCATAATCTTATTGAAAAACATAATCATCATTTTATTAGAAAATTAATTTCAATTACCATGGAAATCAGTAGTTTTGGTTATCTGGGCAAAATAAAGAAACTGCCGACATTCAATGTAAATAACTGGATAGATATACTAGTTGTCTTAATGTCAATTTTAGTCTTTAAAAAACACATCAGTAAGAAGATACAAACACGTTGGAATTATAAAATTAAAAAGAAAATTTAGAAAAATCGCTACTTATTATCAGTTACAATCACTCATTCATTTAACGTATAGCAACTAGAAAGTAACTTTAATCTTAATAAGATCGTGTAAATACAAATTGAATACTCATTATCTCAAAATGATATCAAGATTAAAAATTGTTTATTGTGTCTTGGATGTAGTTGATTGTTGCTAGGCATGATTATTTCTTGAGGAAAATTAAATTGTAATTACTGTATTTCAATGTGAGTAGGGTATACTATAAAGTTACAATGATATATTTCATTGTATTATTGTTTAAGTTTCCTGATTTTTTCAATTAACGAGGGGGGGGGGGAAGAGGGTTAAGGGGCTTTAAAAAGTATCCATTGAATCACTTATTCACCAAATATCACAAACACAATGATGTATGATAATAGAACAAAGCTAAATTGATAATTAATTGAATCGAAAATACGTTTTGAAACTATAGAACCTAATTAATTCGAAGAAAAGTAATACAGACTTAATAAATAATAAAAAAAGTTCATTTGTTTCTTTTAATTATTTGTAAATGTTAGTTGTAGAAAGTTAAATCGGAGGTAGTAGTGAAGAAACCCTGCACTTATATTTTGTGGTAATTAACTTTCACTAGGAAGATGTATCTTTACTCTGTGAAGGATCTTGCGTTTTTGTGCTCTGAGTGAATCAATTACGGGTAACCCAGGCTTAGAATATGTAACCATCCTAAATGAGCTATAATAGTTATGAATAATTTTCTTCTTAGTAATTACTTCATATATTACTCAACCACAGTAGTTTAACGGATTTTTCGTAAATTTTTTCTTTATTAACTGGAAGTAATTTGTATATTTCGACTCGAAGAATCAGAAATGTGAATGTATAATCAGGTATTCACACAAAAATATTGAACGGTTTTGACATTTGTGATTTGCATAAACAAAATTCCTTCAGTAGTAAGTCAGAAGTCTGACAGACACCGTTAATATGTACATTTCATTTTATTGTTGTTCATTTAGTGCCAATTATTCTTCACTTGAATTTATGTTTAATATTAAGCATTACATATTATTCAGTAGTATAGAGCTATGTAATGTGTATTTATTTTAGTTAATATATACACTGAAAGCTTAGCTGGTAATCATTTGTACTAATTCTATTTACATTAGTTTTCTTTTCGCCTCATGATTAATACAACAGTGATTTTAAAAGACCTCAAAATTCTTGTTGGTTTGTGGCTAGTAAGTTTAATTAAAGATACATTTTTCAGCAAATTTTTAATTCGTCACATGGACTGGAAGTTGATATACACCTCGGGACTCAAACTCACCCCACTATTGCAAAAAGTTATCACGTTATTCACTCAGCTATTGATTTCATATGGTCACATTTGTGCAGCTGTTGTAAGACAGTTCTGTAGAATCAGAATAAAATGCACTAATTCTTGTAAATGGCTATTAACATCATGTGTTTGCTAAACTTTTATTATCACGCTTCACGATACATGCTATTAATCATATTTATAAGACTTAAACATAATACCTTTGTAACTTTGAATCCTTTACCAAGTTGTACGCCTGCTGTCACACCTCTATGACTGTTCGTTAAATGTAGCTATTTGTACAAATCTTCATTTTCAATTGTTTTTAGCATCAAAACAGTGAGTTACTAACTGTTTAACTGTTACAGTCTGTATGGTAAGGTGTTTCATATTTCATCCTCTGCAACTACTGCATTTACTTTCAAAGTATATTTTATATGGTCCTAAAATTTCACTGAATACCTTATTTGTGAATTACTGAATATAGTGAAGCATTTGGAACATAACAATCTGATTACAAACCGTTGCTCTTACAAGAAGATCACACTGGCATAAACTCTTAATATGCTAAGTGCATTCCTATTAATTAATGATGTATATTTTCCTTTTGATGGTTGCCAGATTTTGGTGTTTGTCATAATTCTATACGAACTTAGACTATTAGTTGACTATTTGTATTAAGAAGAGACAATATACTGGGTCAATAAATTTAGGACATGTGTTAAGATCAAGTAGGCATAGTTGGGAAACACAGAGATTGTTATAAAATATTATATACATTACTTTTAATTATCGATTCGCTCATCAATCGCGTTCTTTGATCTGTGTCGGTTGTAGGCTTGCTTCCCTTGAATGTCCTCAATTCTTCTATGAATTTAATCAGGCTTTGCTGCTTGCCACCCCGTAACTAACCTCATACGCTGTTTCATGATTTTTTCCAATTTCATGCGACCTTACGCTTACTTATGGAAGACCTTATGAGTAGTATCCACCACAGTGTAACTGAAGAAGATTGAATGAATGTTTACCGGACCAAAAAGACAATAAATTTGATCTGAATAAAGTAGCTATAAGTTAATAATACAAATTACATTATAAAGTCATTAGAAACAATAGTCAACATCTCAATTTGGTATATGCAAGTTTAAGTATTTAAAAAAGAATAGTAGTATTCGTTTTAATTTTGCTACTAGTGATAAGTACTTTAATATGTCTACAATTAATCATAGTTATGTATGTAACATAAATTGAGAAATGATGCTGCTTGACAATGAAAATGAATTAATGCTAAATAAGAATGTTGTATTCCACTAAAGAAACTAGTTTATATCATCCGAAAATATAGACATTTAAAAATATTGTTCTAACTGTAATTTATTCGTTTATTGCATGACAATTCAGTTGATTCTAAATTCTGTTTGAGTTCAATGACTCATATAATTCAACTTTTAATGGTTCTACTGTTGAGTTTCATTTGATAATTGAATAAGAGCGTCGATGTAAGTAGACTGGATATAATTTAAAATTTTCTTTTATTCTCTATTACAGTAGATGTATATTTGCTGAAAACAACTTAACTATATTAAAGAGGTAGTATTCTAATTAACAGGTGACATGATTGTTTGCATTCATTTCTGCTTAGAGAGACGTCTAACTCACATAATCAGTTATTCACATGAGGAGCTGGATAAATATAGCACCTTATCACAAACAATAATTTTAGTAGTTTTAATATTTCGGTCCTTTTCACAATAAATTTGACAAAGAATACATCAAAGTGTTAAGCACTTGGCCATGAACCGTTCACTCCACATTGAATTTCATATATAGGCACTTTTTTTGAAGAAATACGAAAATAGTTTCTTTCTTTAGATTTGTACAGTTTTCTTTAACATTCCAAGGTCTTCAATTAGTCTCAATACAACCACATAATTTTCTTAAAATAAATCTATCAAATAGATAAATAGACTATCTCGTTTGTTAATGTAATTTAACGGTTAGGTTAACGTTAAAAAATAAAGCTTCTAGCTTTCGGTTAAAATTTATGTCATCAAATGACTGATGAAATAATATAGTAAAATGGAACACTGAAAACGATAGGGAAAGAAAATGTTTGGACTCCTGACAATCGGTGATGACAGCTGGGCTTTCTTCAGGTGACTTGATTATCTGGTGGGGACAAGGATGCTTACTAGTCATGACTACCATTGTCCAGCAAAACAGTTTTTCAGAGTTACCATGTTTTAAACGGTACACAATCAAAATCAATCTGTAACGAATACATGTGACAAGACATAGAAAACGTCTTCATGAAACGTATATAAACAAATATGTGATTTTCGGTGGTTGACAGGAAATTCAGGATAAATAATGCTTTATATGAACATCATAAAATGCTTACATAACAACTGTTTACTGTATATGAGTACTAACACCAGAAAGTATAGGGATTGCTATTATCACTGAAACAAATAGGCTCGCAAATTAACACTATTTTCCTAGATGATACTTCATTTCAGACAATAATAAATTGTGATTATATAGTCTTGTCTGTTTATCAGAAACATAATCGTGATTCTGAATTGGTTCGGTTATGACGTCTCCTTAAACAGTGTATACTTTAGGGGGGAATTTAAACAATCTAATAAAGTTATGAGAAGCATCATTCTTTTAAATTCAATTTCACTCAATAATGAAGGATAGTCAGCTGAAGAATGCTTCGTCTTAAAGATGCAACAATTATTGTTTATAAAGTAAAGTGCATAAAAGTAGAATCTTAGTACATTTTCTTATACCTGACAGAAATGTCTAAGATGCAATCTTCAGTAGTTTCACATTCATTCAATATTGTCTTAATTAACCAATATTTTATGCGTTTAATTAAGTCACGATTTCATTTCCAAGTATTTCAGTAGTCATAGCTATTATTAGATATTCAGTAGTACATCATAAATTTGCTCACCTTTAACATCGAATTTGCTCAGTTTGTTAACATTGAAGAAATATATTGTAACACAAATAGAATGATGGTTTGGCAATTTGTCTTCATAAATGTTAAATTTTGGTTTGTGAAAATTTCAATAACGAATTATTGTATCATACAATCCAAATTCTTGTCCTTGACAATATGGATACTTAGTACTATAAAGTTAATAGTATGTTAACGATAATCAAAAATATTTTAACAGGTTTAATGAAAGATGTGTATTCAGCTGATTCTGTCAATGATCATTTTATAATGCTACAATTCAAATTATCTTCTTCTGCTGGCTTCTAATTCATGTTTGTGTATGTAATAAATTTTACCTTAAACTATACATGTGTGCATCAATGTATTTACTAGCTGGTTCATATAAAGTTATTTTGCTGGCAAAAATACAATTTTTCAAAACGTTTCTTTAATTATTATCATCCGTGGTTATAAAAAATACTATACAAATCAATCAACAGCTTTCTTTTCAGGAAATCTCTAACTTCTAATCACGTCACTCAAATAGAATCACCCTTCCATAATGTCAAGCTACTGTAGATCAATTGAATATTTTCTTTCATTAAGTGTCTTTGTTTTGCTTTTTCAACAGTCATTATATGATTGTTTTAATATGTTTTATATCTAAAGCATTCACATTTCTGTAAACAGTTATTCTACATTTCAGTAAACATTCTCAAGCATTCATTATGACTGCTTTAACTATAGCTCTTAAGTTGACATAATGACAGGTAGTTATTTATGGCAATATTTTCATATTACACAACGTAGCATTATACGTTTATATTACATGACATATTAGTAACTTGAGATTTTACACGATAACCTTCACAGTAAGCTAACAACTGAACTTAATAAAAACGTTGAATTGTGGTCTTTATTTTATTATTTCTCAAAATATATCAAATATTAATGTATTTAAACATATACAAATTAGGTTATTCGAAATAACCATACACTAAATATGCAGTTGTTAAGGTGTATATAAGTAATATGCATCGATTAGGCACTTTGTAAGAATGAATGTATTTTTCCAGATATACATTCCAAACAGTCAAACTTGAGTAAATTACAGAAAAGTACGGTCAACATCCATTTCGTTTTATATTATAAATACCACTGTAGACTAACAAATGAACTCGGTATGTCTTTTTTGGAAATATACTGTGATTTACCTTTGATAGATGATCTTTAACTAACCTGGCTTATCTAATTATTGCTTAGATTAAAGTGTTGATTATCAAGTACTTAGAGTTTGATGAATAAGATGGTATAGATAACCCATGAGTTCTTGTTTAGTGTCACAGTAACGTTTGTAGTAGTTGCATAAAATTCGGCTAATAAACTACTTATAGTCGTAGTCAGCAATACATAGACGATATAAGAAAAAAATTGAAAAGATGTTTTACTATGTAGTATACTTTCAGTTGGGCTGTAATTCTTCACTCCAAAAGTTTTATTATAATAACATAATTAAAATAAAAAATAATTTTCCTGAAAAAGGAATTTTGTTTAGAACGTAGTTACTGGTTATAGTTGCAGTTGATTTCAATTCCAATGACTGTAAACATTTTGAATGACTTATTTCCTTACAAACTATGATTCATTAACGTCTATGACATTCTAGCTTAATATACTGTCATAGATAATCACATCAAAACAGTTGTTTTGAAATGTTAGTCATGACTGTTCATTTCAATACCAAGTAGTTAGCCTAATGATGATTTATCAACAGTTGTGTAAAATATTCAACAAAGATATTAGGATGACTACAGTTGTTATCAAGAAGACATGTATAGTTGATGATGTAATACATAGTTTTCTTTATATTAGGATTTCCAATATGTTTTTAATTTTTAATAAGAAATTAACTATATCAAATTAACTTGTCTGTTTTACTTTAAATATGAAGATGGAAGAAAAGGACACTTTAGGTCAGATCTACTTCATTGTGGAATTCATTAGAAACAAGTAAGTTGTACATATTAATTTGTATTGTGACTGGCAAGTGGAATCCAGGACGCGCGTCTCTTCCTATTTGGGACTCATCGGCTGGATGTACCTGCATCCCAATGTTGATGTTCATAGTGGGACTCGAACTCAATCCGTTTCGTGTCATACGCCACCGCGTACACCACTAGACTACTGAGTCCAGACAGTCACATATGTGCAGTGGGCGAATTGGTAGTAGGATGAATTTGTATATTCCCATCGATTTGTTATAGACTGAAGCGTCCTGGAATTCCACTTGCCAGTCACAATACAAATTAAATGATACTTGTGAATATTCGCTATATCGAGGCAATCAGATCAGGATGCACATATAGCAACAGTGACTGACCAGCTTCAGTACTATAACAAATCAATGGGAATATACAAATTCATCCTACTAAGTTGTACATAGTTTCACTTTTGTTGTTTACATTAATTACAATTCATCTGTAGTGAATGTTTGAAGTTGATTGTATTCTTGTTAAATCTTAACCTAAATTGAGCTACATACATTTCATAAACTGAAACACAGGTGAGTTGAAGTATTAAATGGATACGTTATATTGAGAAGATACAAAGATCTGTTGGTGACGAATTGAATGTTATAAAATGGTAATAATATTTTTAGGGAACAACAGATAAAATTTTAGTTATTACCGGTTAAATTTATTTATATGCCTTATTTGTTTTATCAGTCTGTTCATACTTTTAGTTAACGTGATTTCTCTTCAATTATTCAAATGATTAATTTGATTTAGATTGAGGTTTTATCTTTCCGTCGATTAGTCATGAATTGAAACTGGTCAGCCTATGTTGCTATATGTGCATGCCTAAGTGGATTACCTCGATATAACGATAGTTTACAAGTGATGTTTACGTTGGATTATAACTGACAAGCAGAATCCAGAACGCGCTTTTCGTTCTATCTAGAACCTATGGGCTGCATGTGCCTGCTCATTGTTGATGTTCACACTGGGATTCAAACGCCTTTCGCGATCACCACTAGACTACTGAAGTCAGACAGTTCATGACTAATCAACGGGAAGATATGAACTCATTCTAATTACATATATAAGCGTTGCACAAGTCTAAACTCAGTAGCTTAGTGGTGAACGCGGTGATGTTTGGAACTAAGTGGACTGAGTTCGAATCCCAGTGTGAACATTAATATTTGGATGCAAGTGCTTCAGCCGATGAGTCCCAACCAAGACGAAACATGTGTCCTGGATTCCGCTTGACAATCACAATCCAACTTAAACAGTTCATTTGATTGTCATGTAATTAAAATTATCTAATTGAATGTCTACGAGGAATTGAAACTAAATGTACTTTGGAGCTATCAATTGAACTCTAAGACGAAAAATTATAGTTATTGACATCACTTTCACTTCTTCTATCATTTGAATAGTAAAAAAGCAACGACTGTTTCAGGATTAATGCATTTCTTATATAGTAAATATAGAAAGTAGTTGTAGTAGTTATACGTATGTGTGATTAAAATATAACTTAACTTTGCTTCAATTTATAGTATAACGAAGAGTATACTTATGAGTAAGTTTAAAATCTTAAGGATTGTGAATAATATAAAATGTTATCCTGCACAAACATGTCTTCACTTGGTCACCGTAACATTTGAATGGTTTTGTGATGGTATACTGTAAATATTTTTGCATTAATAGTTAGTCTGCTCACTACACAAAGTAATAAAGTATATATGAGTGACGTATGACACATTTAAGATCATTTTAACAGTGGCTAGGAATGAACCTATTTCAGTTTTAAATGTGGCGTTGATTCTAAAATATTTTGCATCGTACTTTACACAGAGATCGATAAATAAGCCTGATATCTGTACTTCGACTTCATATGTAAATGTTTTTATGTTGAATGGAGAAATTAAAGTACTCCTTTGTTAAGTCTTAGAAATACCGATTAAGTAGTTCATTTATATTACTGAATAGCTATCTATTCATTTAAAAGTGTAAAGTAATCATATATACTAGTGGTTAATGGTTCCTCCAAAAATGAATGTAGATCACGGTGATTGCCACCATAAACTATATAAACATGAGAATCCCAATATAAACCAGGATTTATTCATGGTTTCAACGGAAAAGGCATAATATATTCAGTCATATATCACTAACAATAAAAAATCATATTTTCAGATAACAGTATAATTATTAGAATGAATTTGCATATTCCCATTGATTTGTTATAGACTGTTGCTGATCAGTCTCTGCTGCTATATGTACATCCAGCCGACAAGTCCCAAATAGGACAAAACGTGCCTCCTGAATTCTACTTGTCAGTCACAATCCAACTTAAATAGTATAATTATTAGTTAACATTATCTTCTATATCATTTGGGTTATAGCTTTAACTGGAACTTAAAACTCTACTCCAAATACTTGAGATTTTGAGTGAAGTTTCAATTTTAACTAGAATATTTTTTATGTTTACAACATAGAAAAAAACTATAAGAGTAGTAGAATGAATGTAAAAAATGTATCAATACCTATAAAAAGTTAATATAGCGCTTCATTAAATCAATTTTAATTAAATAAAATCAATCATTTCCATGACAACTAAAGTAAAATTTAATGAGACTCATGTTAAAAAGTATTTTATTGAAATATCAATATTTCTCTGTGTTAATACTATTCACACGTATTCATTTTGTTTCAAATTCTAGTAACAATGAATTACAATATAATGAATTAAATGTATCCAAGTAAATTACAATAGACAAGAGAATTCAACGTTCAAAAAAAAAATAATTACTGAAATGCCATTTTCAAGTTTCAGCTTTACTTTTGTAAATGCTTCGATTTGAAATTTCCTTGACACTGTTTAATGTATTACAAATTGTCATTAGAAATAAATTACATCTTTATTTGTTACCATGGTGACTTTCAAGGAATATATTTAATTGTTATGAAGTAACATATAACTGGCCACAACATATACATTCTTTATATCCAGTGTTTAGTGTAAAAAGAAATTTCTAGCCTAAAAATAATAGTAGAATACAGGGATCAGCTGTTGTAACTTTTAATTTAAGCGAGTAGAATAACAACTTTAGCTAATTGGTAATGATCGATGAAAATCTGAAGCCGTTCAGAAGTTTTTTTAATTATATTACTTATATTTGATTCACAAAAGGTGTAAAACATTATTACTAGTAATTCATTTTCGATAGTAAAGAGTACTAATGCGCAAAATATTAAATTCATGGTAAACAGGCAATCCGTAAAACTAATCAACCCTAAGCCTATACCGAATTTCTTAACCTGAATGATTACTAAATATTAGCTAATGTTTAATCTAACCTGAAACTATCATTAACCTGAACTCTAGCATAATGAAAACCATAGACTCCAAGCAGAGTCAATTTATGGATAAATAGATGATTATTTACCCTCTTTTTAGACGTTTTAGAATACTGGCGTTATTTAACTATACGGACGTGTCAAGAGGCCATCAATTTTTCGTATTCCTGTAGAAAAATTTCTGGAAAGCATGAAAAACTTCATTATATATGGAAATTTATTTACGATCTGTAATATTTTTTTTCTCGATGATAAAATATTCATGCTGCTGTTTGATTGAATAATGCCGTCTATTAATTTCTGAGTCTAATTGGCTACTTTGTTAACACATATTTGCAACGTCCACGCTGATTAGCTGAAGTGAACATTTCAAGGAACGTTCAAGCTGATTAACAGATATGCTTAGTCCCAGTGTGCTATGCATTTAAGCACTAAACAATACTACTGGTAACAAGGACCATCTTAGTAGGATGTTTCATAAAGAGCTATATCCAATATAGATTATTTTTCAAAAAAGCAATGTGGACCTAGTGAAAGATTTTATCGAAATACATTACGTAACTAGTTTTTTTCTTTAATATAATGTGAAACAGTCCTATCTATATTTTGCTGTTACATAAACTTAAGGACTAATTGGATGAATTATATTTACATATAAGTGTAAAATCGATTAATTTGTTTTCATCATTTAAGTATATAAACAATTATAACAGTATATTAGTCGCTATGTGATGTTCTTCAAGTTATTTAAGCTTTTTTATAACTCAGAAATCATGATATATTCAGTCAACACTGAGGCTACACAGAATATTCTCCATACTTCACATATCATCTGTAAACTGTTTTTGAAACGATTTTAAAATTTATTAGTATACTTGTAAAATAATTGTAGAACGGAAAGATGTAGGGATTTTTTCAACACGGTAAAAGTCCCAAAGGCGTAGGATATTCTATGATATCTGTTTATCAGACATGAAATACTCTCATTGAATAAAATTTAGCCGATCTTCTACATTCCGTTTGGTAAACTCATTTGAGAATCGTTAGGAAAAAAATTGTCAAAGTGACCAAATGTCAATATACTGAACGTGTATTCGATTGTGTAGGATAAATTATATGTATTGTAAAACTATTGATTGGTGAAGTTTTGTGTAATCTTCTTCTTAGTAATAAGGTTTCCAAATCGCAGTTACGTAACAACACAATAAGAACTTAAAAATAGTAGAAGTAGAACTGTATTGTAATAACCAGACGTGGGATTATAAACAGTCGGAAGTCAGCAGTCAGCAATCAAATAGCCATTAATTTCTGAACTAGTGACCCAGTAACCAAGCATTCAAAGGAATCCAGTAATCAAAGGAATAAAGAACCTAACTATGAACATTTGTATGCATATAGGATTATTTGAGATAGGCGGGGTGAGAATTGGACGATTAATGTTATGTAATAAATGAGAAGGCTAGCAACAACATCAGGAACAAAAATCACATGATTGTCTAGGTTCACCTAAATTAGGTGCTGGAGATTACCACAACTTGTTTGTATGATTTCTGTTAACATATTAAGCTGATAGCAATGACTGGTGATACATGAAACCATGTGGCATGTAATTGGGAATGCACATTAGTAAAGTGAATATACCGATTTACAATAATCTAGGAGAATATAGCAACGGGAAATAAGTAAAAGGCAATAGATCAGATACAGCAGTTAATTAAATAATATCAGTTATTTTTGGCATAATTGGCAATACAAATTAGATACACGCTAGGGACCAACATTTTTGTTAATTGGTGATTTCTGTAGGACAGTTATTCTCATTTCACCTTCCTTGCTTAAACTGTTTATTATAATACTATATCCATCGATTCATCAGTTAGTCGTACTTTGTTCAAGATGGAACTATTTTAAAGTATTTAGCATCTTGTGTTGTGTACAGTACACTAGTTGATCTATTTTATGGCTTCTTGTGGTCTATCAGTGATTCAGAATCATGTTTCAGACACCTGTTTCGATCCTTCACCTTAACATTCATTTGCTTAAATGTTACTTTTACATTTAAAACATTACAATTAATTTCATGCATCACAAATATACTGACAAGTGCATTCATATAAGTCTTTCATGACATTTTAAGTGTGCACATACAACGTTTGTGGATGTATTCGCTTTATACGTACTTGAAATAAGTAAAAGATTCATGTTCGCAGATAACTTTAATTATTCAAAAAACTCGGTAATTAAAAACTGACAGTTTATACACAAAAAAGAAACCATATTTTCAATTTTATATATTCAACTTAAATCTGTTTATTTTGATTGGATAATATGTTTTTATAATAAACGTAAAAGATGAAATACATCGTGATTACGTAATTTTAATTAAAATTTCTTAGGTTCATATTTATGATTACTACGTATCTACAGTATTGACTATTGTACTACGCATCTTCACATAACAAACTAGAGTGTTTTCAAAAATGGTAACAATAATTTATTAACCTAGATTATGTCGAACAACTTTTATAGAGAATTGTATATAATCCACTCATTTCACAATGTATGTATAATTTACTTCTAGCCAAGAGTTTATCTCATCCAATTACTCGACTTTGTTGAAAGTCTTAATCATAGAACCACGTATTCTTCATGAGTATATTTGCACCGATGAACAGTATATGAAAAGTTTTAAAATGGATCTAATGTTAAACTATTATCATCTATCTACCTTGAGATAGTAATGTTTTACTAATAAATATAAAGAAAAAACGACATTAAATTAATCCTTTTTTGAAAAAAATAACATAACCATTGTAGCTTATAAACAGATACATTTCTAACATTGTATAGAAGTCATTAGGTTTCGAAATTAATGTGGGAAAAATCAGGTGGTCAGTAGTATAACTCGTCTTGCAATGATAACTTGATGCTTGAACAAACTGCATCAAGTCAGAATGAGTTATTTGATAGTTTCTGATACAAATATATTTAGGGAAAAGTAGGATACATTACAACGCATAGATTTTGAAAACAACACTTAACGCAGGTACATCCAGCCGACAAGTCCTAAATAAGACAAAACGCGCATCCTAGATTCTGCTTGCCAGTCACAATTCAACTCAAAGTAATTAACGGTTTTGTTGGAACAATTATTCCCTGAAGTCAAATAAGACATCACAGACATCATAAATTTATGTAGTTATAACTTAAAATATTAAATGTAATTTAGATAGTAATATACTACAAGTTGAAACCAAAATGAATTCATCTACTGCTTATATCTACAACCTACTCATTCTTTTAGGTTACACTATAAGTGCTTTTCTAATGCCTTGTAAAACAACTATATGTGAATGAATTTAACAAGGTGTAGGAAGATTTAATTCGATTATTGAATTTTACAGTGTTGCCATTTGTGTGCATATCCGAATAATATGAATGTAATGGGAGGAAAAATACCTTGATGATGGTGACATTGGTTAAGGGAATAGTTTCGCTTACTTATATTCATGTTCCCATAGTCTACTTAGATTGTACATATCAAATTACTGAGTTGTATTCGAACAACCTCTTGCATCATTACTGCATCATTTAATGTATAATTCAAACTTATAAAATTTGTCGATGCTGATATCACGTATTGATCTGAACTAGACAACAATTGATCACCTAGAAGCACTGGACAGTTGTTTCGTGATATCAGCATCGACAAATTAAATATCTCCACAACAACACCCTTAATAGTAATTAAATATCAGCCCACTAGTGAATTGCTGCTTGAGGTAATTCCTGGAGTTCTAGTGTGAAGACGTGACTGGTGGAGTTTAGTCGTGTCGGGTGTGAGGCAGTTACTCACCGATGACAATGGGTGAGGTCGCGCAAACGTATCACGAATTAACTGAATTAGAAATATCAACCGTTAGGATCCGCTTCAGTGGTCCAATGGTAAAGCGCTCGTCACGGAACCGGAGGCGTCTTGTGTTCGATCCCCAACAGGGTCGTGGATGCGCACTGCTGTGGAGTCCCATACTAGGACGAAACGGCTATCCAGTGCTTCCAGGTGATCAATGGTTGTCTAGTCCAGAATAATTCGTGATATCAGCATTGACAAATTAACTATCTCCTTAACAACTCCCTTAATTGTAACTTATATAATTACTGGAAAAGTTCAATTATATCACCATCGTCTTAAGTAAACATATTGGTTTTGTAAATTATATTGTTACAATGATGAAATGATGTTTAAACAAATAGAACTTAATCGACAGTTTCATGACCGTCTCATCAGTCAGTTAATTAGTATAATGATAAAATATTATTCTAGAGCTGAGATGGTATCATTGGTAATTTTATGTAATTTGTTGTTCATTTGACATAGACAAATTTTATTTAAGCACTACTGAAAATAATTGAAATACTAGACAATTAATTTGTTATACCATGATACTTATGAATACCGGACACTCTTGATCTCACTACAGCAGTGGATCTAAGACAATCAGGTTTCTTAGCGAATGCTCAATCACTGACACCACTCGAGATTAAAAGGTTGCGATTGAGGAATTTTAACCACTTCAAAATGAAAATAATTACCATTGATGTCGCTGGTTGATCTTTAAGCTTGAGCACAATTAGACTGAGGTAACATTTACATCACTCAATACCAGCCCTAGAGTAATGATAATTAACCACTGGTCGAATAATCTGAAGATTTTAGCAAAATTCTTCATTTACTTATCATAAAAGATTTTCGTAATTCATAAACTGTTTAAGTCTACCTTTAAATAATACGAGATTTCTAAATGTCATTGAAGAAAATACTCGATGGCGTGGATTCTGATTAACAAATTTCAGTTCAGTATATTCACGAAACATTAGATTGTTTCAGGGTAATACAGTACTTAGTCACCAACGTAACATTAAACTTGATCCTGAGTATCAGTTACAGTTGATCAATCTAGTAAACTTAAAAATATTCAAACACATTTTTAAAAATATTTTATAAACTGAATATTAAAACGTTTTTATTTTGTTTTAATGCATGCACCATTTTTTCTTTCAACAACACTGATAATACAAACTTACTTTGATAAACCATATAAGTTCTAAAACGTATTTTCATATGTATAATATCTTTCTTCATTAAAATTCCTTACTTCCTACTATGACCTTAATGCTGTTGGATATGTTTAATAGTCTCAGTATATGACGTAATATTTCATCGGGAAATAATGAGACAGTTGATATGATGTATTTTAAAGAAAATCATCAACCTATAATACGAATATCTGAGGTATTTTCAGTTTGTTGGCATGTAAAATTGATATTCAAACGCATTTTATGCTGCAGTATTGCTAGATGCATATTTTATATTAACGTGAATACAGGGAATTCACTTATCTGAAATTAATTTAGTATCCACATGGCCTTATTTTAAAAGTGAATCAGTTAAGTAAAATTTTGCAGATACTTGTGACTTTTGAAATGTATCCTCATAACTTAAATTTATGAATGAATATCAAATGATTTACTTGATACATGCAGAGTGGCATGGTCATCGCAAGTTTGTTTTCAAGGTTATGAATATATGTGCTTATATATTTATTAAGGCCTCCGTTAAAGAATTCGTTGGCGAGATACTGAATAATTTTAGAAACGACCGACTTTAGACTATTTCTATAAACTGGTACTCATTCTGCAAAATGAAGGAGTCTATATCAATGGGCACATTAATGTTTTACTTAATATGATACACTTGGGTCAATCAATCAATGCCTGTTACTCCGTGTGAAGCAGTGGGGCGCCAACCAGCATTCTACAACCGATTCTGTCCCGGATTTTTTAACCATTCTCAAGTTCTCTTCATTCTCTTTATGTTTGACTCCGATTCCCGACGCAATATATTCTTCGGTATTCCTCTTTTCCTTTCGATTTCAGGATTCTATGTTGATGCTTGTCTTGGGACACAGTTTGATGATTTATTCAATGTGCATCCCATTCACCTCCAGAGAGTTTCCCTAGTTCCTTCCTAGGCCAGAAGTTGATTAGTTCTCTGGCATAGAAAGTTGTTGTTGATGATATCTGGACAATGGATCCGAAGTATCCTACGCAGACACTTGTTTAGAAATACTTGTATCCTTTGGATGATGCTTTTCGTAGTTCTCCATACAAGTTTCAGCTCCATACAACAGAATTGTCTTCACATTTGTATTGAAAATTGTGACTTTAGTCTTGATTGATAGATGGTTTTAGTTTCACTTGTCCTTCAGTCGTAGAAATGCTGTCCTTGCCCTTCTAATTCGAATCTTTACATCTGCATCAGACCCTCCATGTTTATCGATGATGCTGCCCAAGTATGTAAAGGTTTCTACACCTTTCAAAATTTCTCCTTCGAGTGAGAATGAGTTAATGTTCGTTGTTTAGTATCAAAGGATCTTGCTTTTCCTCTTGTGTATGTTGAGGCCTACTGCTGCCGAGTTTGTTGCTATACTGTCCGTCTTCCACTGCATTTGTTGTTGTGTGTGGGATAGAAGAGCCAGATCAGTTATCTGCAAAGTCCAAGTCATCTAGTTGTATCGATGTTGTCCAGTGTATTCCGAGATTGCCTTGAGATGTTAGCGCTTTCATAATCCAGTTAACCACTAGGAGAAAGAGGCAGGGAGAGAGTAAGCAGCCTTATCTGACACCGTTCTTCACTTCGAATGAATTGTGAGCTGATCTCCGTGTACGATATTACAGTGTAGTCTGTGGTAAAAATTCTGTATGATGTTGACTATCTGGTGTACGTCATAATGTCGTAGAAGGCTTCAAAATATTCTCTAATCCATGTTGTCGAATTCTTTCTCGTAGTCGAGGCAGCTGATGTAAAGTGGTGAATTTTATTCGATTGATTGCTGAACAATGAACTGTAGTGTCGCCATTTAATCCATACACGATCGATCTTTATGGAATCTGGCTTGCTTGATCTGGAAATTTGGTGTCTGCTTGATATTTCATTCGGTTCAATAGCACTCTGTTGAAGATATTTACTAGTTCTAAAAGTACAGTGATGCCTATGTAATTCTCGTACTTGCTAAGATCCTCCTTCTTTGATATTTTGATAAGTTACCCTTTGCTTTCATTTTGCTGGCATCTGTTCTTCCTCCCAAATCTTTCTGAAGAGGATGTGGAGTACTTCTATACCTGACTTCTATATCTGACTTCATTGCTTCCGCTGGTATGTTGTCTGGCATTGCCAACTTGCCATTCCTGATTTGTCGTATGGCCATTTTGATTTCTTCGATTGTTTGTGGTCTATATTTATAGGGAGATCCGTGGCTGCTGCTTCGATGACTAGTGGGTTCAGTGGGGCTGGCCTATTAAAGAGTTATTCGAAGTGTTCCACCCATCTGTTTATTTCGTTGTTCATGCACTTCAATGATTGGTTTGCCATTCTTGCTCTTGATTTGTCGTTCTGGTTTACTGAATTTCTCAGCTAGTTTCTTCCTTGTATTGTAATGGTACTTCATGTTTCATTTTCTTGCAGCTTTTTGGCAGTAATTGCTTGGTAGTCGACATACTTTTGTTTATCCGACCTAATACTCCTCTTTACACTTGTTGGCATTTTTGCATTTGGCCTGTTTTAGCTTTATCTGTTTTCCTTTAGCTGTTGATAATCGCTATCTTTCTGCTCCTTCAATTCTTGGATCTTTTCCAGAGTCCGAACAGAAATCCATTATTTATGATGTTGTTTTTCTTGATCGAAAACCTCCTGACATGTTGAAGTTAATGTTTCCTTAATGTCTTCTTAATTGTCCTCCATATTAGTTCTATCTTTTCTTAGTAGATCGTGAAATGCCTTGAACTTATTAGTGAGAACCTTTTTGAATTCGATAAGTTTTTTAAAATCCCTAGAAAAGGGCTGTGTTAGACCTTTGTAATACCGCTGATCCAGTTATCCAGTGCTTCCTTAGCTTCATTTTCATTTTAACCACCACCAGATGGTAATCTGAAGCTATGTCAGCTCTCCTCTTACGTCTTCCGTGGCCCTTGTAAACTCAACATTGATGTAGATGTGGTCGATTCGGTTCCTCGTTATGTAGTCCGATGAAATCCATGTAGTTTTGTGTGTACATTTGTGAGAAAATATGGTGTCATTTATAGTCATTTTGTTGAAGCCACATTGGTTTGTAAATCTGTCATTGTTTCAATTCCTTTCTCCCAGTCCATGTTGTCCCATGATGTCTTCATATCGGGTGTCGTCGATTTCAACCTTGGCGTTGAAGTCTCCCATCAGAATGGCCAGGTCCCTGGTCCAGCATTTATCGATGGTTGACTGCAGCCTCGCGTAAAATTGGTCTTTGTCGTCTTCTTGGCTGTCGTTGATGGGTGCGTAGCAGTGGATGACATTCGTTGTAATCCGTTCCATCTTTGTCTTGAATGATACTTTAATGATCCTAGGTCCATAAGGTTTCCATCCTATAAGAGCCATTCATGCTTCCTAAGACAACACTAATGTTACTCCTTGTGTGTGTGAGGCGTTTTTTTCTTCGTGACCGGAGTATAAGAGCACTTCTCCTGAGGATAATCGATGCTGTTCAAATATCGCTTATTCCAAGTATCTTCTGGTTGTATCTTTTTATTTCTACAGCTATTCGCATGTTTCTCCCTATCTCCCACATCATGCAGACATTTCATGTATCTATATTAATGGTTGTTTTGGTTGACAGAAGAGGCATCGTTCTCATGGCTTCTGAAGAAACTCGGCTTTCACTGAGAGGCGTTATAAAAGACCTTCCAACTCCCTGGGCACAGTTTAAGTGGTTATAACGGTTTCTACTGGTTGGCGTTTTTCTAGCAAGGTTGTTGTTTTACGGGATGGAGTTTCTAACCCCATGCTCAACCCTCCCTTTTTATCCAGGCTTGGGACCGGCAGCAACCTTAGGGGGCTCAGGGCCCAGTTTAGGTTTGTCAAATATTTTTAACAGAAATCTGCAGTCTCACTACGAATTTCAATACAATAAAAATATTTATGAAACATTCATGAGATAAATTTAAGTATACTTTAACTCTTTTCATGTTCTATTCATGTTCAACCGTAAAACCTTCCGATTAGTTTCCCGATGTGTAATGCTCTCTATGCACGAATGCTAATGTATTCTCTCTTCATATCTCAAGAGAATAGACAACAACAACATATTCCGACTACTTTAATGTCACTTTTTTGACAACTGAAACATGTAGACATATGATAGTTTGTAGACTTCATGCTGTTTCAATGCTTAATTGTTTAACAAATCCTTGGTAGAAACATTTATCATAATAACCTTAAGGTTTATAACATTCACTGGTTACTAATATTGTAATTCAGTTTAATTTATTGTCAAAAAGTTGAAAGATAAAGTTTCATTTTCTTTGTTTGTTATCAATAGGTAATGAAGTTTTGTTATTCAAAGAGAATAACACATCCATTATAGTATTACAATGAAACTTTTATATTAGAAAAGAAAGTGAGAAGAAAGGGTCATTCTGTTATTTATGCGTTTAAAACAATTTTTTATGTAAATTAGATCTCTGATCACATTCTATCAGACTTCTAATTTAATTTGTCAACATGAGAAGGAAAAAAGACCTAGTTATGAGAATAAATTTAAAAAGAAAACAGATAAATTTCAAATGATACACTTGTTGTTTCATCACTACTTGGTATGAAGGTTTCTGTAAAATAAAATTTCTTAATACTCATGGTCAGTGAGTTATATCTACGAACAGAATAAGTTGAGAGTAAGAAGAACTTCTAGATATGAATAATCAGTCACCTTCATTTCGTATTAATCAAGCTACATGCAACTAACTTTAACATAAGCCTATACTCAAAATAACACAACAAACAAGATAAAGTGATTGAAATTGTTATAAACCTATAAAGAGAAGTAATTGCATTAAGGATACACAAACCTATAGCAGAATATATTTGTGAATGATTAGATGAAAAGTGTGAATGAATCAAAATGAGATCACACTCCTTAATGTCATCATGTCAGTCAACATTTATAAATAAACAAGCATGAACTCCTATCAATGAAGAGATTTCTTTTGATGATTTCATTTGCAAAGATGTACAGTTTCATGTTAACATTATATTAAAATCTGATAACAATTGACCAAACATAGTGAAAAAAGGAAGTAAAGGTTGAATGAATTTGTGACAATAAATTATCAAACATCATAACGATAATCAAAATACGTATTGTTATGGTTAATAAGAATGACTTAGTAAAGTGAAGAATCTTTGAAATCGGCTTGCATAAAAAACATTGGGATTTCAGAAATCAACTTAAAATTGAGAATACGAACGACTGAAATCCATTTGCAGAAACTAGGCGAAGTTATTCAAGAATAATAATGATGTTTTAATAACTTATCAGGATAAAGATGCTGGAGTGGTTTTAAAGTACCAAAATTCGAAAGTCAGTATATCAATCCTTCTGTCAAATGAAAAAGTTTCTTAAACAACTCAATGCGAATAAAAAAACTGGATCAATCAGAAAACAACTGATTGATATTCGCAAAATAACCAAAAACTGATTATCTAATAAACAAGGATCTATGCAAATAAATTAAAGCCATTGAGTTCTATAAATTCAAAACTGTATGGCTTATCTAACATTTAGAAACCCGAATTGCTCATTCGTTCGATTCTTGATGATTTGTTTTCACCAAACCACTACACTGCAAAGTGGCCAACCAGTTTCCTTAAACCTGTGAGAAGAGGGATTTTCCAGCGCATCTTACGTGATGTTATATCGATATCATAAAGAATGATAACCCAAATGATAAATGTATTATCTCACTTGATACTGAATTACTATTCACCAATGTCCATCATGCTAAAATTATTTGTTTTATTATCAGATATATTGATGACAGCAGGATAAATGTTAGAATACCAACTCTGTTTCTTAAAGGACTACCAATAAAATACATGTTCAATAAGCACATTTTGTTTAGTATTACAATTTGCAGACTAAAAGATAGAATAGATATTGGATGCTTTCTATGTCCCTAACTGGCAGGCTGCTTTATGATCAGTCAAAAAATAATTAAACATAGACAACCATTGACAATCTCTATTTGTAAATACAGTATTTGGATTATGCTTTATATTATCTGCTGCAATAAGGTTAATTTGAACAGTTTTTTACAGATTGTTGATAAAGGTCCTCCCATCTATCATATTCTCTCTTGAAAACAAAAATTGCGAATATTTACTCCTCCTATATGCTTGCCATTCGTGATAACAATCACAATCTTAATATACTTGAAATCTACTAATCATGACTTCTTACTGAAAATTAAGGAACATCGAGAAGTTGGTTACTAGTTAGTCAATTTTCATAACATTACGTTGTTGTGGTTTTGATTTTATGTTTATCTGTTTCAGATTTATCAAAGTGAAAACCTTACAATTGGACTCCGGTCGGTTCCAAGATATAACCGAATAGCTCTGCGTTTAATCACCTGGGTATGTTAAAGGGCGTTCACAGCTATGTCTCATACTAAGATGGAAAAATTATCCAGTGTTCAGGGGTTTCCATTGGTATCTGACTGAGAATAATCTATGACAAATACAATCATTAAGCCAAAATCGATCTTTGTCAAACAATATCGAAAAAAAGAAATGAATTGCTTAATAACTATTAAATCAATATATGTAATATAATCTTCAGAATAGTAGTTCTAGATGTTTAATCATTCTTCTCAACTCATCATTTATAATACATCATAGCGGAGATCAATTATAAGGCATAAATTAACATTATAGTTTTAAGTTAAACTTAAATATACTAAAATTCAGCTTGGTTACATTTCAGTTGTATCCATAATGAAGAATGAAACAGTAGTCGATTTTGTAAAAAAAAAAGTAGAAATCAGCAAATAATTTCATCAACATTAATTTGTAGAGAACGATTATTTCTCAATCAGTATAATAACTCATCAGTCTTTTATCTATATATAAGAATGAATTAAAAGCAAACATACTTCTAGCTAGATGTCGTGGATTTGTAGTTAAATTTTCTATCACGAACTGACCACCATTTGACAAATATCAAAAACCAAGAAACTCTGGCAAGTTATTTCGTCTTTAGATGAGTCTTCTCAACAGTAAGCAACCGCAATCCATCAATGATTCAACTTCGTGACTTTCAGGTTTTGAGATAAATTAATCGTTTGACTGATGAGCCTGCGTTTAATGCTTGATATTTCTGTTTCTTGTCAACTCATAACATTTATTACTCGAGCGCACTAGTCACCACCGGCGGGTAACTACCACAAACCAAACATGATTGTACTTCACAGGTTAGATCTTATTAAATATATTTGCTGATGTTTTCAACTGCTGGAAAGCGTAAAGAAAGGTTATGATGCATTTCATGGCATGTTTTATAAGCTCAAATGATTTATGATTTCATGTATTATCAGCTTCATAAGTTATAATAACTAATATTTTGACTAAATATACACTCCAAGTAGATAAATAAAATTTTCATGATGAGTTGCATTAAGTGGTACAATGGTCAAGTCTTCTATATTATAAAAGTATTACAGTAATTAATCTTACCCGATGTTAGTTATGCACAGTCAAATATGACAACAATGATAAAACTACAATGATTCTACGTATTACTTATCAATATTCTCGTATACATAATGATATTTTTATAAATTCTTGATACAATTATAAACATATGTACGGTACATCCAGTCGACGAGTTTCAAATATGATGAAATGCACATTCTAGATTCGTCTTAATAGTCAAAATCCAACTTAAACAATATGTACAGTTTGTTTGATCCCAAACAACGTGATCTCTTCGTAAAATATCACCATAAATACTGAATCACACTAAAAGATCTTAAAGTCTTATTCTTAAAATTGTCATTATTCACAACTGTAAGATACACCTAACTGAAGTCTAAGCCGTTCGGTTTTACAGAAAATGCAAAAAAGAATTAGTTAACATATTTTTTAAGTGTTGTTATCAAACTTGTGTAATTTATAGATCAGGATTACTTAATGACCTAATTTTATCCATAGATACATCCAATTATATAATAACACTAACAATAAGACAAGTATATTCCAGTTACTTCTCATAATTAGTGTCACATCAATGTTCACAAAAGCCAAAGATTAATCTTTATATTTCGTTAATTGCTAGAATCGACTGAAGCAACAATCGTTTTCTCAACAATCTATAATGGTCATATCTTTCTATAAAAATGAATTTAACTAATAATTTTAAGTTATCTCATTAAGAAAATAAAGTGATTAAACATTGTCAAACAAAGCGAACAAGAATACAAAATGAACTTCATAACAAAGTCAACTAAATTCAATACGGTAATGAATATACCAACAATATCATTAATATATGGGAATTTTAGTCTAGAGAAGAACAAAATGATTCACAAACTGGGGCATCTAGTATATGTAAGTCATGAGAATAAATTTATTTGTCAATAATCTCAGGGAATGAAATTAAAGAGAACTACAACTCAGAACAATATATTTAGACAAGTGGTTATAAATGTAATCTACATACACAATGCACACCCTCCTTCATTTATAACGATTCAGCATTACAATTGGGGACTGAGGAGATAAATAATCGACAATCCTGATATCATGAATTAATCTGAAGCCGACAACCACTGATCATCTGAAAGCACTAGACAGCTGTTTTAGTCCTAGTATGGGACTCTTTAACAGTGAGCATCCACGACCAAATCGGGCATCAGACCCACGATCCACTGGCTGCGCAACGGATTCTTAACCATCGGACCATTGAGTTAGCTCCTAACGGTCGATAATTCAAATTCAGTCAATTCGTGATACGTTAGCGCGACCTCATCCATGTCATCGGTGGGTAACTGCCTCTACTCTATGCAGATTTACAATTAACTATTTTCACAACCCCCCAATTCGTAATTAATATCAGCCCACTAGTGACTAGCTCTTTGAGGTAATTCCTGGAGTTCTAGTGTGAAGACGTAACTGGTAGAGTTCGACGGTGTCGGGTGTGAGGCAGTTACCCACCGATGACATGGATGAGGTCGCGCCAACGTATCACAAATTAACTGAATTTGAAGTATCAACCGTTAGGAGCTAACTCAATGGTTCGATGGTTAAGAATCCGTTGCGGAGCCAGTGGTTCGTGGGTCTGATGCCCGATGTGGCTGTGGATGTACACTGTTAAAGAGTCCCATACTAGGACGAAATGGCTGTCGAGTGCTTTCAGGTGATCAATGGTTGTCGGCTTCAGATTAATTCGTGATGTCGGCATTGATAAATAATCTATACATTTAATATAAATCATAATGCATTATGTTAAGTCTATGATAATTGTTCAATTAAAATAGTCAAATATTGAGGTTATGAATATCATTTCATTAAAAGAACAAGATGGAGTTATTTACACTGAAATATATTTTCTAGTAAATTTATTCATCCAATTAGAATAGTCACTATGAAATGTTTAAGATGACAGTAAACTGATGAATGTAGGTAGGAGATGGAAATACACTTCTAAGTGAACTAATGCGTGTTTTTTGAATGAAAACGACAAGATCAATTAGCATTACTGAATAATATCAATTTACCTATTTCACAGTTTGCAACCATCCAGCTTTACAAATTAGAGTTAATGGCAATAAATATTGCAATAATAAATTAGTACAAGGATTATATTGTAAAATTAGGAGCCATTTCATCTATATTGATCAATTACTAAAGCTTTAAATACAGGACAATCTTACACAGTGTTCATAAGATTGACTTTTTGTACATTCAGTAAAGTGAATGTTCTATAAGCAAACGAAGGTTTCATACAAGGCAATGAAGCACCTCAGGAAATTGAGTTTTAAAGACTACACAATACAACTATACAATTGAATTGTTTTAATGACTGAGGCGAATAAAGTTCAGATTATACATGAAATCTAAAGTGATTATTACGTAATTAACTAGTACATAAGTGTGTATTGGAAAACTCACATCATTAAGACAATTTATGATCGACATGGTATCATTTTGGATACATAAATGTAATTTAATCCTTTCGATAAGAATAATTGAGCTTAAATGCAATATCCGTAAAGTTGTTTACTTGTTGACATGTTTCAGTGAATGTTAAATATCCACAACATGTTCAATATATAGTGAATAATGTGTAATCGTATCAATGCAAACAAATGGACCCCGTAATGTCAAATTTTCTAGGATATGCTCAGTTATGTAAATAGTAACGTTATTTTTGCATGTTCTCGGAAATCCAATTCTCTGATGTGTATCAGCTCACTACAAGAAAACACTATTTTTTTCTTGAACTGAATATTGTGAATGTTATGTAAAATTGTTCTGTAGTTAAAGCTTATTTATTAGGTCAATATTCATGAAAATTCTTCCAATTTTACAATATTATTCAAGTACAAGATTTTTGTAGTGCAAGATGTGCGTGCGTAACTACTTTTGTTCACTTGGGTAATTTAAAATCAGGCACTTTTCGCAAAGCTTCACAAATTTTGATAGGAACGTGAGTACACAATATTCAATCCTGAAGTAGGACAAAATGTTTATCAAGTGTTTCATCGTTTATATCTATTAGTTAACACAGGTTGTTTTGTTTGACGGTAAACTTCAAGTAAGAAATTCCATTAAACTGAAGTTATAATAATGTTAATTTAAAAGATATTTCTCAGTAACTACTTTGTTATAGTTTGTTAGCGTGATCTTTCCTTGTCAGTAAGGAAATTATTGGTCACAAGTAATGTAATTTCTACTAACTCACTAAGTTTAAAAAAACCATTCAGTTTCACTAATAACTTTAAATTTAGGCTTAGTTTCGATTCAATATCACAAAGTGACCTGGGTTTAGCAACAAGTGAACACCATAAACCACTAAACAATTTATCATTCTAGCTTCAGACCTACCAGTAGGGTGTACCTATAACCTTACCAACAATCAAACTCAGAACTTTTGTAATTTGTGCAAAATGTTTAGCATTTTAAGCATTTAGTATACGTCTGAATGTTTGTACTTTCATTATAAGCGGTCTACGATACGCAATGCAACCTTGTCAATTGTTAAGACTATTCGTGATGTCAAATTCAAATTTGAAAATCCTTAAAACACCGAGCTAAAGTCAGTATTAGCTAAATAGTGACTAAATTTAGGAGGTAATTAGAAGTTCTTCTGACATATGATCACTAGATACATTATTCATGTTGATCATATGTCACTCACCCACCAATGGAATCGTACAAGCGAACCAACTGATTAAATTTACAAATGTAAACCACTGGATTTCAACTCAGTAACTTAAAGACCAAATATTTGCATCAAAATCTGAGGATCCTAGGCCCTACCAATTGTAAGAACATTAGTGGACTCTATTGAGAAATGTCATAAGAGAACAAACACTTATTGCTGATTAGCGATTTCTCTAGTCGTTTAACACAACTCAACTGGTTGTATCGAATTCACACTAAATTCAAATCATAATTCAATTATGTTAATGCAAATTATCAAATAATGAATTCGCAATACTCAGTAGTTTCCCAACCAATTCAGAACCTGTTCTGGTATGGAAACCAGTCTAAAAGAAACTTATCTGTGTACGTAACAGATTAATTATCTTAATAATCCTCAGACAACATACTTTTTCGGTCACATTTGCTGCAGACTCATTCGCTTTAATTAATCCAGTGACAAAGGAGAAGAGCATTTTCAATGAATGTGACTATCAATCATTATCTAGTTGGATAACTATTAACAAAAAGTCATTATACTAAACAACATTTTTTAGTTTGTTAAATATTAAGTATACTACTTATTTTTATATAAAGGAACTATAAAGTGAACATGTGATTAGTCAGAAAGAAAAAAAACATTCACATTAGTAAATCACAAAAAAAATCAAAAGTAAAATTTCTCGTACTACTGAGAAAATTGATTTCTGTTGTTCTTCAAATTACTCAAACTTTGAAGCATATATCTCTGAACTCTTGAATGTGGTTAAATTCTTCAAATCGAAATAAATATTTCAACCTAAGATCAGCAATAGATAAGAACCATAAAGTATCGAGAAAACCGTATATAATGAACAAGACATTAATCTGTTTGTGAATTCGCCTATTAAATAGATGAAACTTTTGAAAGGGTACAGTATATATATATACATATATATATAATCGGAAGTGATAGTATATTGAGTAAAGAAGTGTTACTAGAATCAATCTTGTTAACACAAAGTTGGCTTCAATAAGCAGCTGATAAAAAATATAAATTCACATATAGACTTAGAAAGCTGCATAATCATTAGCATTATGAAATGGTGGTTTCGTAATTTTGTAATAATATTTTATCTATAAGAGAAATAAGATGCCGTGTATACGAAGCGAAAAATTGTGTAGTATAACTCAAGCCTATCCCAGTCTCATCGAAGAATACACCATCAAATATTAGAAGATGCAGTAAAGCACAGCAATTAAAAGTAGAACGAACAAACTAAAATTATTAGATTATTTGAGTACGATAAAATATGAGATTAGCCAATAGTTTAAAAAAAGCTTGTAACTTAATATTTAGTCTTTCATTTGCCAATCTAATAGTTGAAATATAAGACTCGTTCATTGTACTCTTTATCATCGACACATAGGATTAGAAAACTATAGAGAAACTGTCATAAACAGTACTATCGACGTTGAAACAATCGTGTTTTCAATTATTTGACAACTCATTTTTATTCCATGGCAACGATTGCTAATCCATCTTTAAAGATACGTTAGGTTGAATTCTCCTCGGATATTTGGTTACAATGCACTATTTTTCAAGGGACGTATTGTGTTACGTAGTAAAACAGCATAATTTAGATGGAAAGTTAGTTGATCGAAAAGTTATCAAGTTTCGGGCATTCAAATTTCAGATTGATAAATCAAACGAATGCTAACTAAAAATCTGAAAGTATTGTTTACGTACCTAACTCATTTTTCTGGAAAAGTAGTACAATCACCCGTTGAGTGCCCTCAGTGTTTTGGCAGTTAGGCGTTTGTCTTGTAAGCTAATATTAGTTTCAAATATTAGATTCATTGATTGTGTCATGGATGCCTATACCAATAAGTCTAAATTGAAGGAAAAAGCACACAATTTATATTTCATCATTTACAATAACTGACTAACCCAGGCCAGTTTGTAATACATACAGATTTTGTCGTAGATTTACTAGTCGGCTATGACCAAACTATGGGTTACTATAATCTAATAGATTGACGGAATTACTAATTTATCCAGCATTATTCAGATATTTTCGGATACAAGATGATTTGTTTCATAATAATTAGTATTAAATTATGAAGTAGACATAAACAGAAAAATGTTAACTTATCGATAACTCAACGATTTGAAATTAACCATGTGATTCACACTGAAGATCACCTGAGGAATATTAAATGTATGTTTCATATATCATTCATGTTGGTAATTAAATTGTGCTCGCAGTATCGTAATAAGTGTGGAAAAATATTTTGTTTCAATACATTAATTAGGGATTCAAAAACGAATTCATTCCTCTGTATGCATTTCTTATAAAGGGGAAATTTATCACATCATTTTAATCCGATTTGTTTTACATTTTCTGGCCATTTGGTATTGCTCATTTGTTAACAATTATTACATCATAATTAACAGTCTGTCTTGGAGATTCTTTTAAGTAGTTAAAGACTTGATTTAAACTTTATATGTCCTAAAGTATATATTCAGAAGCATTCTTAGTGACATACGTCAATTAAATAAATTCAACGATGTAGGGGATAGATGTTGCATACAATAAAATAAAGAATTTTATACTTATGCATTGGTGGATTTTTAGATGAGTTTACAAACAAATATACAGAAATTACAAGACTGCATTATAGTGATATTCTCAGACTATAGCATGATGTTTTATTTATGCTCCGTGTCGAATATCTTGATATGACAAGTTTAAATGGGTTTCTCTTCCTGAAGACTTTTTTCAGTAAGTACGTACAATAGTGATGACTTTAATGGTGGATATGTGTTCTAGTTAACCCACGAGATATCATGGATTATGTAATCAGACGAGTTAATTATATGTTTATTAGTCAAAAAGTATCATTTAAAAATATTAAGAAAAAGGACTATGATTTGGGGGGGGGGATCTTGTGGAGATAGTTAACTGTCATTTTTGATATCTTGAATTAATCTAAATCAGACAACTATGAATTGTTTCTCCTTTGACTTTACGACGGTAAAATGATCAGTGAACAGTCAATTAGGAGTTTTACTGACTGAATATGTATTCATAATTTGGTTGTAAATTAATATTTATAAAGTTTTTGACCTTTTCTTCTAATTTGTATCAATCCACAGATGTTTCTGTTATGGTGCAAAACGTTTGGTTTAATTTTCAAACGCCAATGTGTCCCTAGTCGATCACTGCTCGTCTGCCCTACGTCCACGCCTTTTCAAGCAGGAGGTAGTAAAACACAAGCCGAAAGACCGACCAGACAGAATCATATTGTATTTCATTCAATACTTTATGTATTCATGGAATCAGACTACATGGTTGACTAAATAGAAAACTGTTTTATGTCATCTTATAAATTACCCATGACTCAAAGTGTCGATATACCAAAATGTTTAAATACTCGCATCGGTGATCGCGATCAGTTAATAATCTTGGTTATCAGTGGACTAAAGGCGCCATTTTTGTATTCACTCCAGGTTTTTGTGTAGGTGGGTAACATTGTGGCTTGACAATTATTTTAGTCTCAATCCTGATTTAAAGTTAGTGCATTGTTAGAAAACCTTTATGATATTCAGCTTTAGACATATAAGGTTAATATTACACTAGACACTTATTGCACTATTGTACTGTTATCTTTGGAATACATAACATTTTAATGAATTCAACGACCCTTTGACAAAACAAATATTTCAGCAACCCTTGTCATATACGCTTAAGGTATCAAGATAAATGTGTGACACAATAACAGACCTACTATTTGTGAATCAGAATCATACCATTATTTTCCCAAATCTTGTAGCTTTATAGCTTTATTCTACTAACATTTGCTAAAGTCTACATTCTTTCCAGGCATTAAGAAAAATAAGTGAACTGGTTGGTGCTTGAATAAACGCTTTTTCCACAGAAATCGAGAAATTTTGGAAATCATCTAGTAAAAATCAAAAATAGCTAGACCATTTCTGTTTCTTTTCAATATTTAATTTATTTTAAAGTATACATCATAAATTACTTAAAGAGGAATGGATTATGAGACAAAATTGATTTGTCAATGTCAATTCCTTAACACAGCCAACAGTTGATTTCTAGCAAATAGACATTTCCCAGGAATCAATCAGCTTCCAATTTGTGCAGAATTCAAATTTTAATAAAAAAATAACTCAATAGCTTTGGAAAATTGAGTAAAACTTACTGGTATTAATTTAAAACAAAACAAAGTCATAAAATGTAGCTGTTTCTAAAATACCAATTTTTCTAAAATTTCAATATTTAGATGGCAACACTTGTGAAATCGCTGCTCAACGAATTAAAAGAGTATTGCAAAATTTGTTTACTTGAGCCAAGCTGCACCCCATATTCTATAACAATTCTGTTATAAGAACAGAACAGGCTCAGTGAATTCACTGCGCTCCTACGAATATACCAGTTCAACTGCTTCTGTAGAGCCAGCAACATTCGGCACACGATTTGGAATATTTGTCATAGAATTTCTGAACATCATCCGGTATGACTGAGTGAAAGTCAACTATGGTACATAAACATTTTAATACTTGCACATTTAATTGACAAGAAACATCAAGTAGATGTGAAGAAGGTTTTTGAAACAATTCATAGAGCCGTATGGTTTATGCATTCATCTTTTGCAAACAGTGTACGTTATCGGTTTCTGTCTTCCCAAACTGAACATATTCGTGCATAGGATATTTGTGTAACTTAGTTCCTTGCCTTGGCCATTATAATAGCCAATCCTTTGATAATTTACAAATGAATTATTACACTCAATCCTTCCAAGATTAGTATTATTAATACTAGTACAATTAGTAATATTATTATTATCATCACGATTTTGATTTTTTTCATGACTTCAAAATTCGTTGCTTCTTAACTATTACTTAATTTTTACGCAACAATCTTGACCATTGGCTTTCTTGTAATTATTTCGACGACGTTTCTCAATAGTTACTATGTATTTAAGAAATATAACACTTTAATCAATTATTATTTTTAATGAATCGAGTTTGTTTGTAGAGTTTGGTACCGACTTTTAGTTGATTGAATTCCTTACTGGTTGAAATTGGCAGTGTGCCAGTGAAAACCAGGAAGTACTGGATAGTTGCTTCATTCTAGTATGGAACGCTTCAATAGTGCACACTCTAGATTATTTGTATAGTTTCTAAAATTGCAATCATCTCATTCACCCTCATTTCTTTATTTCCTTGTAAGTTAGTCGTAATTGTTTTATAAACACATTTGAACTTGTAAAATGATTATTTAACACATCAATTATTTGGTAATGACTTTAAAACTACCACAAAGTATTTCTATAGATACTAGTGTAGAGTTTTGATTTCAAAAAAAAGTAAATAAAAGGAAATATTCCGTTGTTTTTTTCATTCTCTCTTAAAATTATTAAATTAATTAAAATTATTGAATTTCGACAAACTTAATTGATTCTTGAAATGACATTGAATGTGTGATTAGTTTGTTGTCAAAACCAAAATAAAAACCTGGTGGTAAGTCACATAAAAGATAAATTAACAATGACTTATTGATTTTGTAACATCAAAAAAGAAAGATGCATACTTTATTGTTCCCTTTTATAGAAATGTTAATTAAAAAGGTTAAGAATTTCATTTCATTAACGTGTAAAGTGATGCATTTACAGTGTTTGTAATGATAAGTACATAAATTAATTTCCCATAATTCTCAATTTTACCCACTTCTTTATGAAGAAGTTTAACTTTTTACATTCACTGGTAACTTTTGATCTTCTACTAAACATTTTCATATGAAGATATGATACAATGAGTCTTATATTACTTCATTAGTTTGTTAATTAAATTACATTTTTACATGGATTCTAGCTATTTTTATTCACTGTAATAAGATTTTTGTCAACATCTTACGTATTTTAATTGGTTAATAATTTTTAATGTTAATCAGTGTCGTTTGTAGGTCATCAGTGAAGATTAATTCCTTTGAAATATTGTCCGAAATGAAGGTACGACAGCGTTTACAGTTGTGGTTTGATTCAATCTTATCACTCATATTTGGTATTTTAGGTTACTTGCATTATTCATACTAATACATTTTAGTATTGCGACGTAGTGTCTGAAAATAATCCACTAGTAAATAATTACTGATTGTCACTTGTGACAAATAATATAAATGAAACATGCACCTATTTCTGCTGCCATATTGTCTGGTAGATAAGATGAAATTATTTAGTTTTTAAAACACGATGTGATTTATTAATCTTACTTACGTAATTGTCATTGAAACGTGTCCAAATTAAGTAATATCTGACTATCTCGAAATAATTTTTGATGAATATAGTTAGGTTATAATTAATCAAGATGGTTCTTTTATTTAACGTTTTATTAGCTAGGTTCTTTTTTACTGGATGGGGTTACTAACCATATATCCAACCCTCCTCGTTTGTTCGGGCGTGGGACAAATAGTAACCCTATGGCAGATTCCAGGAGCAGTTAGATTATAATTAATGCATCTTGCAAAATCTTTTAGTATTTACTAATTGAAGAATCTAATATAAATAAAGGCACTTTCGTTTATTTGGAGTTTATAAATATAATCACGGCAACGCAGGAAAGACACTATTTGTATGCTTGTTTTTTTTATTCCAAAGTCTTTACACATTATATATAGTAAGACATGTGTTGTATTTGCTCAGATAGCAAACTTTAGCCTGCAAACATTCTTTTGGAATTTTATTATATGTAAATGCTAAGCATTAAGAATCGATGAAAACTAGCAATCAATCCGAAACAACTATTGTATGTCATCATTGTGGCATTTTTCATCTAATTACTAACAAAACCAAACTAAAGAGTTAATGTAAACCACCTTGGTTCAAGATAAAGCTAATATTAATAACAACAGCATAATACATTAGAATAGAAGTTGAAGTTTGTCATAGTTTCCGGGATTATAACATTATAGCAATACGAGTCAAACGAGAAATAATCACCAACATCACAAATGACACTGAATGCAGCTAAACTATTCCCTATACTCTAACCTGCTAACTGAAGCGAAAAGTCCACAATGAGCAGGAAAGTTGTAATACATAAGCAAACTGGGCAACAAACAAAACATTATAAAACTCAACAAATTTACAGTGAGTTTTTTAAACAATCATCAACTGAATAAGCACCGTGAAATTAACACAAACAATTATTATGCGAAAGTTTCTTTGAATCAATACAATCGATCACCATTAGATTTATGACACTGAAATAAACTACTTGTGATGAAAGAAAGTTAATGAAAAATAAAAATACCAATATCAGTGGAGTGCTTAGTTATCATACGTTATTAACTGATGTCTTTTAGAAATGCCATCCTTATTAAGGTTGAGTCTTTCATTTACTTATGTTACCGTCAGAGTAGCGACTAATCTCGTGCACAACTGAGATGCAGACATAAAATATTCACTAGGTAGCAATTACTGTCATATCAATCTGATACTTTAAGTTTATCATCTATCAACGAAATTAAACTATGGTTTCTAGGAAAATATGTCGATTTTCAGTTTTAACGAATAGCAATATGTGCCACTAGGAAGTGTATGTTAAGTCAATTTCATCATTTGTTCTTTTCAAGTTGTTAAAATTTTTTATACAATACTATATTTTAACTTTGAAACTATATTTAGTATCTCGATCTTATACAACTGTTAAACAAGATTGTAAATCAAATCACATCATGAAATATAGAAAAAGCATCTATCTTTATGTCACTTTTCATACCCTTTGATTATGTTTAATAAATACAAATTCCATTTAAAGTTTATTGTATCTTAAAATGACAAATATATGCAATTGAAACGCTTTAAATCCTTATTTTGTCTGACACTGACTGAATAATTCAATCTCAGTAATAATGATGATAAGTTTCTAGGACCTCATGTTGAGATTAGATGGGTTTATTATTTTTCTTATACATGATCAATGACATCCTTTACAAACTGTTGTAGAATATTAGTGATTACGTATTGTTTTTCAATTTTTTAGCAATAACATCAGTGAAGTAGTTTTCAAGTTCAAATTTCTACGTAAAAAAGGTGTGCTTATTCTATAGTTAAATTACGGCATCTGTGTGAAGGGGTGAATATGCACTGAATTCTTATTTGTAATTATGGCTGACACTAAAAAATCGCATATACAATCTCAGTAATTGTTGACATGACGGATACCTTTGTCACACATGAAGTTATGCTTGCATGCGGTAGATGTCTTCAGTGAAAGTTTTCATTACGTAGTCTAATTGTGATACACCCGCTTTTTATTAGACAAAAGAATCTGAAGATTGTTGCATAACAGAGGTATCCAATGTGCATTATTGTAAAGTCAAATACATAGATGAAACATAGATCAGATGCATCCTAGGTATTCAGTGACTCTTTTTCTCTAAATAACAACACTCTGTGATAAAGATTCCCCAAGAATAAATAGAGTTTGGTATTTCCCTACACCAACACACCACTTTGTAGATACATAATTTTTACTGAATATAAGGTGCATATTTGATGTTTAAGTTTACGTATATGAAAATGAGATTTTGTTTCAGGCTGATTTATCACATTGTGTAGTCATTTTATATATCAAATTAGTTTTAAGCCTAAATCGGTTTATCTTTAAGGTTGTTCTTCGGATTATTATTATTATGATTAAAAATGGTCCGTAATTATGATTATGACTTCACATAGTTCCACAATAGGTAATGTCAATATTATCAAATAAATATGTAAAAAAATAGATTATAATATCGAGAAAATAATAAATACTATATTCAGTCCGTAGGGTGAAACTGTAGAATTCATCATTCATTGGAACTCTGCCTAACTAAGAATCAAATCGATTGTCCTTTACAGTATTTATGATTGAATATCTACTGCTAGTGTATCTCAATCGCTTATATTTAAATAATGTAGTGAAAAAAAAATACCAAAACATTTACATACTAATTCATAAAGCACACAGTTTCAAAGAATACGACAGTTTCTACATATAGATCTGAGATGCATATATTGAACATTCGTCAAATAATTCTTAAACTTCAACATGTGAAGCCATGATAAGGAAATATTTTTAACAAAAATATAGTAATTCAATTGTGTTTCTAAATTATTCATAGATTGGGTTGCCCATAATAAAAACTAACTTTAATGTATACACTTATGTAATGACGTTCCACTGATCAATAACTAAGGGGACTTTGAGAATTAATTAATTGCCGAGTGCATCATTGTCTACTCACGATTCTTGTCTAATATCTGGACCCAGAAAGTCAAAAACTGAAAAGGTTCGTATTAGTCACTGTTATTTAAAGCAGACTATCATTCAGATAACTTTTCTAGCTTTGACATGTCACTAACAATAAGAATGAAGCCGTTAGATTACCGAGACTAAATAGCACTTTATTGTTACTTAAGAATAAAAAAACTTCATAATTTTCTATAATAATGAGGAAATAAAAATTAGACAATAAAATCTACGGTGATTAAGAGGACAATCTCCGCAGTAATATATTGATTGAACTTACTAAGTTATAAAAGCCCTGTAAATCTGGTTAAAATATACTCTACAGTTTGGTCATTACTATGCCCTAGCTCATATGGTCTTATAATTTATGGCAGACATAATGCAGTCAACATTCACTTTTGACACGTATATCAGAATTTATTCTAACGTAGTTCTACAAGAGTAAGACTGGCGTCAGGATATTGACATTACTTTTGATCCTTCAATTGAATTTGCATTCTTTATATTTTCATTTTCGAAAAAGGCTCTCTCTACTTCATTTTCGTTCTATTTCTGTTTAGTTACAATTGTCTGTGACATCACTGTACCTACAATACATTTGATTATTGCAACATTAATGTTTAAATCACTATTCTCTACACGCAAATGATGGTTTCAGTTAGCACATGTTACAGAAATTATACAACTGGATGCTTTTTACTGCTGTTTAACTCACCATTACAATCATATTTATCTACCTTACATGTTTTCGCATGATATTTAGTTTTGGCAATAATTGATATTCGTTTGTGTGGGTTGACAATAAATTTGTCAAAAAGAATTCTTTTTTCCATACTTTATGCTTTTAAGTTAATTCATACCAAAATATTTGGATCTTCAAAACTATCGTACTTGAATGAATCGGCTATCACATGGACGTCATTTTGATTACCAAGTTCACCTTTGAACAGTTTGAAATGTGCAATCGTATCTATGAAGGATACATTCAACAATTTCTAGACTAAATGAATTTACTTATAAACATACAAACCTTGCGTGTAGAAAATCAAAATTCGGTACGGCCAGGGTAAATAAAAGATTTCTCAAATAACTTGCATAAGTTTAAAACATGAAAAATGAAATAGTGAAGAACTAAACACACTTGAAGTAAGCGATCATCGCTTTTATTCATGACACTTCCACGTAACAGAATTATTGGAACACACGGGATCCAAATATTCTGGTAAACAACTAAAATAACCAATTAGTGCCAACCGGTTGTTAATAACTGCAACACAAAGGTATTACACTAAAAAAAGTTAAACAAAAGTAACTGCGTCTAGGTCATTCGTACAGTAAACTATTCCTAAAAACACCAAATAAAGTAAGAGATTAAAATGCAAAAAACATCAAGGAGAAATAACGAATAATTTCAGTGCAATCAATAGTGATCAAGTAATGGCGTAGGTTCAAAAGCATTAAGTTGGTTACTGATGGATTATTATGAGAATATTGGTATGTAACTGCAGTGAAGAAGAGTTTGTAATACAAGCCAGTGGAGGAATCCCAATTCGCTATAAGATCTGTTAGAATAAGAAATTTATAAGAGATTGATTTTCGCCGATCAGGTTCTTGAATTAGGTTGCATCTGTAGCTAATATTAGGGTTAGACCCCTCGATATCAAAGTTGTACTGAAAGTTTACTGTAAAGGTCTCCATAATCTTTTCAGGCTTAGTATGAATTTGTCTATTTGTTAGAACATTAATCATAAATAAATAAAAAGGACAACAATAACCATTTAAACAAGAATTGTAATTACATAATATACATGCAAAATAAAAAGAAGGTAAACTGAGAAAAGATACTGAATCATCATCAAAGTAGGATCAGGCAAATACGCCCATAGGTTCAAGTTGCCAAATTTCCTGATAACCTTTTGTATAACCTCCATATTACTTATTCTACTATTCCATAGTATACAAGAGATGCTACGAAGATTTCTATGGTCAAACACCTGAAGCTGACGCATGTCTTATGTTTTCATAACCTCCTTTTCGCAGCCATATGTTAAGGCTGCGCGGACTGCTGCGCAGTACACCCGGCCTATCGTTGAGACGGATAAAAGATATTGAATACTGTAACGCAAATGCATATCACATGCCATGAAAATCATAAACAATGAAATAATAAAATTTTATATCAAACTGTAATTTACTCATTAGAAACATGCTTCATAGTTACATTTGAGGAAAACACTGTCCTTTAACATTTAACTATCAAAACAAATCACCGAGTATATGAACCTTTATATTATTCGGTACTTGTATTATCTTTATATAACTAAACGTAATTATTGTGACATTTACAAATCGAATTTACACATTGTAAAGTATAACTTGAATATTTAAGGTTTTCCAAAAAAAACGAAATGTCATTAGTTCATAGTTGTAACATTTAAGATAGAAGATTTTTATTTAAACGAATAATTCAGATGATCTTGGAATTATTTTATTGAATATTATGAAACTCATTATCTTTGATTGAATTTAATTTATAGAATAATTTCAATTAGATTAAGTTTCAATAGGTTACTTGTTGATTGAAATAATGTTTTATGGGAATAGTATAATCAACAATCGGTATGTATGTATGTATGAGTAAACATTTGCGCACACCAACTAATGATCCCGAATTGTAATGTCCTAAAACGATCATTTTTATAGGTTTGTGAAGTTAGTTAGTTAAATGTTGGTTAACATTCATTTTGTTAACAATAACGTTTTATTTATGTTTGTTGAATCCCTTATTGATAGTGAATTGGATTTAGTTTACAATAGTTGAAATTAATGTTTACATACAAATTACTATACTCAAGGGTAAAATAAAATGAATCTCTTCAAATGGAAAGGTAACAAAACAAGAAGCCACATAAAAATAATCACAATGTTTTATATTAAAATAAACCAATCACATGACTGTATAAAATTGAGAAAAACGAAGCATAGTTACAAATTATTCAGATTGAAAAATCTAAATAATGAGGATTTGATAGGCATTTTCGTCCAAAACAGAACGAAATTATTTACAAAACTTGGACACCGAGTGTATATAAGACATATGAATAGAATATATTCGTAAATAATCTCAGCTGATGAAATTAAAGAAAAATGCCAACGTTTCACTCGGTAAGCTGGTCCGAGCTTCTTCAGGGAAATAACCAAAATCAAAATTATCAAAGATAAATGTAAATAAATTGAGGATTTTATCTTGAATATTGACTATGTTGTAATTGCGAATATTGTTTGCACTTAGTTTACTGTATGAATGGTAATTGAAATAAGCAAAATCTGTAAATTTTATTATTTCGTTTTTTTTTCTCGACATATCCACTTCTGTTTACTTTATGAATTTCAAAAGTGTCTGGTTTTCTTCTGTAAAAATCAACCACTATATTTAATAAAACGATGTAGTGTATATTAGAACGAATAACATACTTAACTTTAGCATCAACTTTCAATAAGTAAGCGCTTATGAATTAGGACAAATGTGGATTAATTCCTGATAAAATAACAGATTATCACTTACGACACAGACAAGGTGTCTGTCTGCATGAAACAAGTATACTCTACAACAGTGGCTTTATGCTATTCCAAGGATGTCGAGGATGAGTAAGAGATATAGGGCAACAAGATTTAGACTATAGGTAAACCCAAAGCATTTCGCTCATATTTTCAGACGTTTCCATGTTCTGTTGTAGAATGATGACACCCATTTTTGGTAGACTCTTTTGATGATGATTAATAAGATTTGGATAGATAACAAGTTATTTTCAAGATAATTAATGACTACAGTCACATCAGTAATACAACAGAACTTATAGATCAATAATCCATCAAAGAAAAGTTTTCCATAGTGTCAAAAGATACTAAACTCTACAGAATGAGGATGCTTTTATTTATCCTTTTTTCATTTACCGGAGGTTATTGTTGATGTTAATTATATTCACGTTTTGTGACACTAGGATTGAAGTAGTTCACTTATCCTACCTATAGAATTATGGTTATATTACCACTGATTGTTTGTATTTACAACGGATTAACCTCGTTTGGAAACTATCGTAAACGACGGACAAACGTTTACAGCCAATTTCTTTTAACATGTAATTTATTAACAATCCCTAATCTTAACATCCATATGGGTTCACACCGAGGTCTTTAAGTTTACGTGGCAAACACCTAACTATCTTCACCAATTGATAAGTTAACACTGGTAAAATGACGAGACAATGAATTTATGATATAACATTTAGTGCAGTTAGTGATAAATGTTTCAGATTCAATTTTTCTGAATATAAGTGGTACCCAAACAACATTGACATGCAATCAATACAAACAAGAAATTAAAAACTGATCACCAAAATCTCACCTCAGCTCAAATGCTGACATTTAACAGGCAGTTTATTTCCGTATTGACACTCAGTTTTCTCTAGTTGTTTTTCTGCTATAGATCAAAAATGTCAATCTTTATCTTTCGACTTTTCTGATATCTCTGAACTAGACATGAATACTCTCCATTTTTTCATTCATTGAGAATTATTTCCGTATTAGTTAGAAATAAATTTCAAAGAGATATAAGGGAAGCGATTCTGTCAAACTGTATAACAATTACACTTGTAGTGAATAGTGATTCCATGTAATATCTAATGGTTACACTATTTCATTAATCGTTGAACTTTTTTCAAAATGTTCATTTTCTCCTAAGCAGTTTAAAATTCATGTATTCCTTTTAGAGTTCATCACAACCAGCTAAATTGAACAAAATACTGAAAATATCACTTTTATTGAAAAAAATTGTTTAATTATGTAATATGTCCCCGATTGTACTCGTTATTGTGTAGGCCAGATTTTCATCTAGTTTTTCAAGTATGTATCTTTTATCACTTTGGTCATTGAGCTAAAGCAATTTCAATGTAAGTGAACAAATGAAACCTCAATCAAATTCATTCTATCTCCTAATTATTTTCTGATATGTGTCACATTTACACTTAACGTAATTAATGTAGACATATTTTCATGAATAGAATTAACCATTACTGGTATTTTTTTCTTCCTTAGTTACTGTACGTTGTTTGTCTAACAGTGTTCTATACGTGTTTTTAGATCCCAGTTACTAAAAATTGATTTAATATAGGATAGTAATAATGGCAATTTGTAAGAAACTATGGTTTATAGACTTCTCAGTTGTCTATAAATGTGCTATTAGTTGTTCATGACATCGGATATAATTCATCATCCCTAGTAGCTTTCTTTAAATAAGCATATATTTTAAGATTTGTTCTAGCAAACATCGAAAACACTATAGTGCATTCAATGTAACAAATGGAAGTTTAACTAAAATGAATCACCTGTATTATGAATTTAGATAATTCGATGAGAAATCGAAGTTCATCATATTTATGCAATATATCTGCGTATTATCATCTTACCGCACATTAACTGCTTAAGATTTATTTAGTAAATGAAAGCCAAATCAAACAACATTAAGAAACTAGAAAACTAAAGAAGCCACTATGAGTGACGATTCACAATGGATAAATTATTACTTCATACTGATAAAATCCACTTCATATTTGAATCTAAATATTCTCATCAGATTGACAACGTATCTATGATCAATCCTTCAGCATGATAACTAGCCTATATGTTTGAGGCATATTAAAGAAACCTAACCAAATACTAAATAGAAAAAATACTGGTCTTTGTAAGCGGTATGCTGATCGCATTTGTAGTCAAATATGAGAAAATTAATTATACAAACTGTCTAGCGAGTAAACCAGGCACTCTTTCAAGCCATATTCATCTATCATGTAAATGAATAAAGATGGCTAAATCAAACGACCTAACTTTAGGGAGCCTACATAGATAGGGGAGTATCTTAGTTTATTTATTTATCGTTTAACGATTACTGTACACTTTTATAATCCTGATTACGACACTAATTTCTCTGTATTTTACTTACAAATGAGTATGCAAAGATACAAAAGCATTTTAAACGAATAGATGGTTACAAGAAAATCATTAGTTAACTTTGATGGATAAGTAAATTCATTTACGTTAATTTTATCTTTATTCTGGAAATGAAGAATTATCAGTAAATTCTGATTGGAATACTACTGTAAGCACTAAAATATAAAATTTGACTTTTAGATTTTCAATCGATGTAAGTCTGAATAAGGAATACTCAAAGAAGAAAACTTTTTCTCTAACAATTTCATTTACATTGGTTATACAATCCTGCAAATAGAGACATTTTAAATACAATAGTCCATAATAAAACAGAAGTATTCAGTAATGGAAACAAGTTATCAAAGTTATATGGTAACGAATGAAAAGTATCGATATTACAAAGTATGAAATAGTCGTAAGTGTGAGAAGTTAATTGTACATTAAGTAATAATCTTGTTATCCGTTGAAAAGTTATTTGGGAAACGGAATTTTAATTCTCTACATAAGGAAAATAAAGACACAAATAATTGAATGAAGCAACAAACGTTAATTATTACCTACGCGAAAATTTAAAATTAATCATGGGAAACAAGTGAAGGTTAGATTTAAGGTAAAATGAGCACATGAATGTATTTATTCCAGATTCATAATATCGGTTTAATTTGTAGATGGCTAAAGCATCTACCATACGTGAGGTTCTGATTCGCGCATGTTTTGAGTCAGTTTGCTTGATTGTTTTGATAATTTGGAACGATGATTGTGGTAAAGCGGAGTAACCAGAAGACACCAGGTGTTTGAGAAGGGAGTCATTGAACGCTAAACACATTCATTTTACTAACTAATCTTGATAGTATTCACCGATATATGTCGGCAGAGTTTTCTTTATTTGGTTAACATAGGTTGTTTTATAACAGCAAGTAAACTCATATATGCACATTGGTATAGCCACTAGAGACAGCTTTGACACAATCACGAACCAGAATCCTAGTAGAAAAGACAATGTGCATTTCAACAGCACAGATAAGTTTTCGGACAACTTATAAAGTTTATTCTTTAGATTTTTGGTAGTATTATCTTCTTAAAGTATTTTATTTGTAAATTAATTTCATTTTTTTCTGATGTAGTAAATACTTATAAAAATATATCTCTATGTGAATAATCATTATTGAGAGATTTTACAAGATGTAGACATTCGTGGACTCAAGGTCATGACGTTCAATAATTTTACATTATATTCCAATATTATACTACTGAGCTGTGTATAGTGACACGCATTTGGTAATCAGTGGGATAGAATATTGCTGTCATCTGGCCATGACATGTATCCTGATGCTAAACTTTTTGAATAATAAAAGTAGGCTATCTACACCATACAGTTGACACTTATCGATAATACTATTGAAAAAGCTACATGAAACTATTCTATATGGACTAAAGAAAATATTTCTTCCTTACTTATGATCGTTTACACGATGTTCTATGCTGATAGATTAAGGGCTATTAAAATGAAACTATTCACTTAGTATTTTATATCATAATCAAGTATTCATGACAAGTACCCAGAAGGTGTATATTCATGAAGAATACCAGTGAATACTACAGTAATAATTATTTACCTTATTTATGTCTGCATTCCTTATAATCTGTTAACAGTGGTAATGTACCTTGTCCCTGTGCTTGTTTTGTATTCACGCATCTCTTTCTAACAATGAATGTATAAGATCGTATTTATACAAAATCTATTTATTATTTAACAATGATATGGTCAGAACAAATATAAATGTAAAAAGAATAGAAAGACTTTATGGTCTGTTCAGTTTGAATGTCTGTTTAGACTTTTTTTCAATTATTATCCGACATTTTGATACAATTTTTTTTGGTTTTATCAATCTGACAAATTGAATTATACACAGTAGTCTCTTGTCTTTGTTTCTCTTTTTTTTTCCTTTTCTGTCATATTCAGTTGTTATCTTGTATAGTTAATATTTTTCAGAAGAAAAAAATAAAGTAACTTAAGGTTAATTAAGAAAAATGTTTGTCTGAATCTAAGAAAATATCAAATTGAATTAAAAGTTGACAACAACTTACTTATTACATCTTGTTTAGTTGATTTATATGAATATGTAATGTAGCATTTACAGATGAGATTACAGAAATCATGTTAACTAATTTAACATCTAAACAATATAATTCAACTATTGTTTAAGTTGAACTGTGGTTGGGAAGTGGAATCCAGGATGCACGTTTCGTCTTGTTTAAGACTGGTCAGCTGGATGTACTTGCATCCCAGTGTTAATGTTCACACTGAGACTCGAACTCAGTTTGTTTTGTGCCAAACGCCACCGCGTTTACCAATCCGTAATAAATCGACAGGAAGATTCAGTTGCATTCTAATTAAATATAATTCAGTGATTATTGTAAGTGAATGTTTGATTTATTATTAATTATTATGATATTCACTGAAAATAATTTTATATTCTGTAAAGAAAATTCAATAATAATCAGCCACGCCTGACTCCGTTTGCTTGTCGTATTCACCATATTCATAAGAGGATTTGAAACTAACTTAAAAAGATGACAGATAAAGTTATACATCAAGTTTTCAGTTAATTGATGAAGGTTATCGTCCTGTCTGAAACAATGTTCTTGGTATTCCAGTATAAGCTGTTTTCTCATTGATAAAATTACTTTAAACTTAAAGTGCATAACCTGTAAGATACCAAAAAAATTAGGATAAACAAAATTAGTTTCGAAAATGTTATACATGAATATTGAACAATTTATGGTCATCTATAATTTATGTAACTTTTATAACTGATTATTGCAATAAACATCAAGAAAGATAAAGAGTTAAGTTTACAGTTTAGCAACAATGCATACTTTTACATTTGTTTCTGAAGAAAATTAAGCATGAAATTAAATAACGAGCATTCACCCCAGTATTTCAAACTCAAGTTATAAAAGAGTTCATTATTTTGTCGTAACTTTTCTCAGAAATTGGAGGTGCTGAGATAGTGTTACATTACCAAATATCTGTGAGATCCTTTGTTATTGATTTCTATAATTAATGAATTATCTAGAAGCACTTTAAAACCAACTCTATTCAAGTATTCTTACAGTCGGTAACTTGATTACGCTATAGCTGTTAAATGTTTGATTTTAGAGCCACTGTCACCATCTATAGGTCTATTCAATAAAAGGTCATATATATTATTTGCTATTAAATGATGATGTTTTGATTTGTTTTTCATTTAATTAGCTTGTTTTCTTTTCGTCATTTTTATGACAAGGACCTGAAAATCATCATTTGTAATTACATGATTATTACCTAATGCAGTCACTTTGAAGAGAACGTCTGTATTAGTTGGTATTGTAACGCATTCAAATATATATCTGTAATAGTTATTCGATGCGTTGGTCTTGCCAAAAACTGTGAAATGTTCAAATCAGTTAGTTCTCAAGTATTCTTCAGTATTTAAATTGACATCAATTAGTGTACACCATTAGGTTAGATACTATAGTGTTTTCCATTATAGAAGTTTACATGTCATAAAATTGAGGTACTGTATTCAATCTTGTGGCAAATCATTATAGACTTTCGATTTTACGTAAAAGATACTTATAAGGTCTAATTATTGATAAGTGTTATTATTATATAAATGAATTTAAAATTAGCACACTTCAAAAATCAAATAGTTTCTACTCCTTACGGTGAAATATTACATTTTTGTATATTAAATATGAGATTAAACATAATTTACGGAAAACCTAACGTCTTTTCACCTAGTGGCATCCGTTTGTCATTGAATTCCTAATGGACCAAACATGAAATACGAATTTATTTACTAGCTTCTTTGACGATATAAACATATTCAGAATGGTACTAGAATAAGCTGAAAACTCAGATTAAAATTAATAAATTATATGTAGTAAACTGTATTTAATTTTAGGATTTTCTGATTATTTGTCTGTCGTTTATTGAAGTATTTGGTCTTGAACCCCTTTAAAATGAGCACTGCTGAATCGTTTCATCCTAGTTTCGAATAGATGTTTAGTATTGTTTGTCTTTTCAGGACTTCTTTAACTGAGACAATATCTACCAAACTTCCTGTTTGGCCGTTAGAATGGGGCTGATATGACTGACGCTTAAAACCAAGTAGTTGATGCATCCTTTTGCGCAAGAAGGCACAACAGCGAGAATCAATGAGAGTTTCTAGCAGGTCAATACACGTATACCCGATTCCTATTCAGTTCCAAGCTGGAATCAGAGAACATAAATTGTTGAAACAATTAGACAGAATCGTATTGCGTTTCATACAATCCTTTAAATATACATGGAATCAAACAACACCATCAACCAATTAAAATACTAATATTTATATAAAATAGAAGTAATAGTAAAAGTTAACTGCAGTATTATATACAAAATCGTGTAACCGTAGTTCATGAATGTGAAATGATAAACTAACAGTTAATGTTTTAAACGGGAGAATAGAGTAATGGTAACTTAATAATAATAGGAACCCAGTACTCACTTTGTATACAGTCGAAAATAATGAAATATTTTACAGAAAAGCAGTTCTAGAAGATAATCAATCATCTTTAGGTTCCCGGCATATCACCTCCATTGTCTTCAGAGTGAATTGAAAAACATAAATATTTGTGAGTAAACAAAACTAGAAAAATCAATAATCGAAGAAATTATACAATAGATTGATTTGTTCTGATTCCATTATGTGTAATCTAGTGTTCAGTACATCACATTACATTTGGCGATTCTCACCTACTTCCAAAGTAGGTACAATAAAAGGAAAGAATGACAACAAACTTCGCGTATTATTGAACATAATGGAAAAAACGTACCTTTCAAAGGACAAGACTGTCAGCCTAGTTTATTTATATGACATCTAGACAAGGGATATGAAACGAATAAGATTAGTACTTTTTAAAATAATTAATAAACACAACAAATTTACAGTACTGAAATTGGCTGACGTCATTTCAATTAAGTAGCGAAAACCTGACTATTGTATCCACATTTGTTCAGTGATGAAACTATAATTGATATGGCAATAGATAAGAAGAGTGATTAATAATTTTGTCACTTTTTATTTGACTGGTTTTGAACACATTTAAGTCTTTGGTTAGTTTTTCAATGTTATTTGTGTTTATCATTTCATTATGTAATCAATAATCTTCAACTCGCTCTAGATCTATCCCTCCTATATTAGATTTTATTCTCTTTTTATCATATCGAATTATTGTTACACTAATTAGTCCAGTTATTGCCCCTAGTGTAATGAACTTAAATTATGAACTCCTTATAACATAAACAAGGCTCCTTATTTGGTTTCTAGAAGTATCGCCTCATTCATGTACAAATACTCTTATGAATAAATTTTTATATCATTTTCATTACAATCCTATGATAAACAGTTCATATCTCAATTTATAATATTGTTTGTGTGATTTACAAACCAATAATGATTATCTGTATGTAGATGGGCGGGAAAGGAGAATCTAAAAAAATACCCATTGATTTCAATGTAATCCGCTAATATTTCGTTCTACCTAATTTTTAAATTCGTGAAGACAACTGACTGTATACAACTTGTGAATAGCTACACAGAAGTGTTGAACAGTTAAATATAACAATGTAGAAAATGTCTTGATCAACAGAAGGTAACTGTATTGCTAAGGTTTCGCGAGTTTAAGTGACACCTAGATAACTGCTAACGAACTTAAGACCAACGACACAGTAACAGGAAGCTAAGCTATTCCGCAGCGCCCCAGACCAGCTAACTAGAGTAAGAAGTCCAAAAACAGCAAGAAGCGTTTAATTCCACAGGCAGCCTGTCAGACGACGACAACACACACAACTCATGCGTATATATACAAAAATAGAGAGCGTCCTTGGAATATCATAAATAGCGTACTAAAATAAACAATGAACCAATGAGATTTAGCGTCTTACCAAGTGGAAAACACGAACTGATGGTGAGAAGGGAACTTTTCGGCGCCAAAACAGGAAATTTAAATTTACACAATAAAATCACAAAAATAACAGGTTTGCCAAGTGAGTTTTGGGGATCTAACATCCCTAACATGTAAATACAACAATTGCTGGAAACCATCAATTGATCAGAGTTGAAATTATGAACGACTAGATCTCACTTCAACAATTTAAAAGTAATAAGCTCAATATAAAAATTAAGTAAACTAAGATGTATCCTTGCAATAACTGGGTGTAGACATTGAAACATAAGCATTAAACAAGTAAGAATTTAACGTTTAACAATCATTATTCTATTAGCAATCACCTTCGAAATTCAATCAGTAGTTTACTGAAATTAATTTAAAGCTGGCGATAAATTGTGTAAATTTAATTATTTGTCTTTAGTCATATTTTTTCTCTGAACCACAGGGCATTAAATTAAGTACTGATTTGCAAATAACAGACCATAACTAACAAGTTAAGATGACTCTAAAGGGTACATATAAATATATATATATATAACCGTTACAAATTATGTAACCATGTAGAATTTACATATTTTGTTGTTTGTGTCTATTCTTGAAGATGTTCTCTAGTTAACCTGTTATAACATTATGTGGAAGTGTTGAGGATGACAATTAGGAATTATTCTCTTAATTTTAGTAAGTTGTACAAAATTTGCCCAACCCAATGATCGACATTGTTATTCATTATTTTTGCCTTAAGGTATAAATTAATGAAAATGAGGGAGATGGGAAAGACAGTAAATTTAATGAAATATTTATCTAAAAAAATTAAACTAAATGAAAAGGCACCCAAAGGATTTTCAGTAAAACTGTTGATCTTAGACTTTATACATTGATTTCAGTTTGTCAGAAGCTCTACATTAAAAATAGCTAATGCAAACTGTTTAACTATATGACTTGTTCTATTACAAATCCTATAATTAGTGCCATTTTCATCCAAAACAAATTATGTAATCCACTAGATCATAGGTTTATGGTATTTACTACTAAACATTTAGTTGATTCAAGTCATTAAAGTTTGGTTTTCAGCCATCTGTCCTGTTAAAATTTGCAATCGTTGCAAGTTCAGACTGATTAATTTAACATACCTATAAAGTGCAATCAAATAAATATGTCTCTAAAAGGATATGTCGATCACCATTCGCACACTTTCACTTCAATTTAATTGTGGTTAAAGTTACTGTTCATACTCTGTTGACAGCATTTTGGTTTTACAAATTCACTCCTTTAGTTACTAACTGATTATTTAAACAATCAGATTTTACACAACCACTATTTAATTTCTTATATTTATTCACCATCAAATGTTGTTTCATTAGGTATCGATTGTTAAACGTTAGCAGTTCATAGGTAAAGTGTGTTAGTTGTGAAAACTGTAGGATTACCAGAACCTTGATTTCAGTGTTCATAGACATTTCTGTTAAATACTAGCATTGTAACTTGATTATTCAGAAAATCATTTTGTTATAAATCACCAAACACTTCATATGTAACAGAACTATACAATAAGTCTGAATGTTTGCTAGATAAATACACAGTTTCTTTTTTCGGTAGTTGCTTTAAATTCATGATTCTTTAAGATAATTATACACGTTTCACATTGAATTTTAACAGAGTCATGTGTATTGTCACTAGTCTACAATTATAAAAAAGTTATTACCTTTTTCAACAATATTAAGGGAAATAAAATGTTACTCCAATTACTATATATACATGGATATATTAAGTATATATTTTATACGTATTATGTATATAATATACATATACTATATATATATTCCTTAATACATATTTATTAAATTACCTATGTATCTTTGCTATAATTCATAACATGTAGTGTAAACGTTGAACAACTGGTCTAATGTCTGTATGCTTATGTATAGATGTTCATCATGATCTATGTAAAAATATAAGTGATAACTTCTGGATGTAATTACATAATGAAGGGTCCATTATATATGAACTAATTTACTCATGATTATGGATGATTTACGTCATTCATATGAGCATCCTTAATTGAACATCATTTTAGTAGTATGCGCCGCATTTTTTACAGTCACTATTAGATGAACATAATTATGTATATTTACAGTAATCTAGGTAAAGTATCGCAATATTTAATGTTGAACAATCCTTGTTTTTATTGTCATAAATAAACGCTCACGTAATGCTCATTTGTATTTATTCAGTTGGTGTTACATCAATATTTTTATGGATAACTACAGGAACTAAATGACTTTACATAGGAAGATTGCGTACATGTAATTATTTTTAATAGAAATGGATACTTTGATTAATTGTCCTTAGTTGATCAAAAGATATAGCTTTTGATAACAAATGGCTTTTCCAGCATATTTTTCCAAACCTATTTATTTCGATAAGTGAATAGTGGGTATCATACTCGTTAAACTTCATATATTTGCAGCATTAGCAGTTGTGCTGTAATTAACTTATTAATTACTACTTACAGCAACGGTATGCTCAATTACCATATTACCCACTCAGTATGGTTCAGTGTCAACTTAAGCTTCCTACTGAACTGATTCCAAATGTGTATACTAGACTTATGCTACTGATGCATCGTTCTATTTTCTACCTTTCAGACTTTTTACCTATGGCCTGAAAGTTGCTTACTTTACTTTCTGACTGAATGTATATCAACATGATTTAATCTTATATCCATTATCACTAATTTCATCCTGTCAGTTTTATGTCATCACTGTATTAGGCTATTTTAATTTTTAAACAAAGTTACCATTTCTACAAATCTGCTTTCATCATATATTAGTTTTGTTTGTATACTTAAAGTAGTGTATTTTCTGGTTTAAATTAAAAAAAAGTATTTTTCTTTCTATGAGTTGAAATTCCTTGACATGTGCAGGCATTACATATTTTATCATGTCATAATACATTATACACAATCATAGAATGGCTAAAGTGAAAGTTCCATAAGAGAAATCGGTCTTATATCGTAAATTATTGTATGAATGCATTGGAGCGATATATCCATTCAAAAATTATAATTAAATAATCTGTCACTTCACAAAACTATAAAAGGCGATAAGTTAACATTAAAACAGAGTTTGTAATCTTAATTAATTGTTTCTGGATAGTAATAAATGTTAATCAATATCTTCCTCAGTCATTCTTGGAAGCAAACAATAATGATTATTAGGGGGTTGTTGTGGAGATAGTTTAATTTGTCAATGCTAGGACGAAACAGCTATCCACTTCTTCCAGGTGATCAATGGTTGTCTAGTTCAGATCAATTCGTAATATCAACAGTGACAAATAATGATTATTTTCTTATTTTATGAAAGTTCTTTTATTGACATTATTATTCTGAAAAAAATGCTTTTAAACAAGGGAAAACCGTAGACTAGTTATTTTAACTGACACATTCATCAAAACAATATTATTCATTTGATAGAATAAATATCCTAATAGTGACAATGACATAATGGTCATGTAAGTCAATTAGATTGCAATATTTTAGTTATTTTATTAGGTATCTGTTAAGTGTTACGCTACAGTGAATATGAAAATCGTTCGACTATAGATTGTCTATTGTTCACTTCTAAGGTGAGAATGCACAGTGGCACTATCAGCGTAAATGAATGTTATTACTGCTTTCTGATTTATACCACAGTGAAGAATGTCTAGTTGAATCTAAGAGAAATGAAACGTTATTGTATTGAAGCCTTTACAGTGAGCAAATCTTGTATTGAATGCTTTAAACACTTGAACAGTTGTATGCTTAACCGTTTAATGAATTATCATTTCACGTTGGTTGTATAGATTCTAGGTTAAACTTCACAGTTTTAGTCCTACATTCCTTAATAAGTATTAATATGAAATGTTGGGCTTTTACCAATTTCAATTCGTCCCTAATTAAAAATAGTGAAAACTGAATTGCGTTTCCGTAGATGGAACTAAAAATTACTAACAACTTTAATGCCTAGAATTTTCATAGTTCTCTTTCAATTTAAAAGTGGTCACTGACTGTATGAACTATTTAAATTGCAATGTATTCATCCATTCAGCTGTTTCTTTATAAGTGAAAACAGATTGTACTAATCCTCGCAAACATTTATATAGCCTCTGAGAAACTAAGTTATGTAGAATAACGTTTTAGATGCATTTCATGTTTAATCTTCACAGATCCTCGTTTTACTAGATCAAGATTTAAAACAGAAAACAACTGTTTAAAAAACTGAAAGGTCATTCAATAAGATGTTTATTCATTTATCTACTCTAGAAAATTTCTAGAAGAAAACACTAAAAGAAGAATCAAGATAGGATTTCGAAAACGGAAGAACGATCTCATATGTTAAGCAATACTCAAAAATTTTGATTATTTCAGTATAACCAACATATTAAAACAGGATATAGACAATTATAATTCAGGTTGTGAGAACATGTAATGTAACCATCACACTAAAATGTAATCGTCATTTCAAAGAAAGACTGGTAACAATTATCTTGGATGCATCGATTTGATATAAATTGTTTTATACCCGTCCTCTAGTAGCAAATTGTAATGAACTTCCAAATCATTTCTTTATTTATTTTGATACCTTAGCATTATGTTGATTATCAAGTAAATAATGAACAACTGCTCAGCTCGTTGATCAATATACCGTAATTCACTTGTAAACTAGCAAACATAAATGAATATAACATAAGTCAACATGTCCAAAGTTATACGTTAAACATAAGTGTAATCATGACTTACCTGATGAAAGTTATTTCACCTGTTATGGTTTCAATGACTGATTCTAGATTTTTATTAGTTAGAGAAAATTCAAGAAATAATTGAGTTTATGTAGCTCTGTTACCTACGTGGTTATTAATTTGTTGAAACTTCTAAACGACATGAAGGAATGTCAGAAAAATTAATTGGGAAGAGTCTCTTCATTTATTTTATTGCTCAAACTCTATGCATATAACACAATGAATAATAAACTCGTTAAAACAACTGGATAATTTATCTTTATCACATAAATTCCAGGTGCATTTACTAAATTGTTTTAGTTAACTGCATAATATTCAAATAACAATAATAAAAACCTATGCATTCAAGCGAATTACTGTATCCGTTATATTTGAAATTATAGAAATTGGCTAAAGTGTATCCACACTACCTCGTAAATTTACTCTATGATTTCCGTAGAAAGTAACTAATTGATGCCATATTTACGTTTTACTATAAAAACAATTCAGCAACACATTTTGTTTATTCCCCATAAATTAAGCGTACGTTATTTTGTTGTTGGCAATTGTCACGAATTGTTGGCGGCGGTATACCATCAAAATACAGAAAATACTAGATTGCTGATTCATTTTAGTGTGAAACACTTCAACAGTTACTCCATCAATTTCTGAAGGCCGTCAAACCTATTGTATTTAAGTTGACGAACCCTAAAGTTTCTGTATTCCTAGTTAATACCCAACTGCAGAACTCCCACTTCCATCAGTATGTAATATAACACAATCATCAATTAATGTCATTAGTGATATATGTCCCACACTTAATATGTCTGAAATCCATATTTCATAGGTTGATTACTAATGAGGTAATGATGAGTTTCATATTGGAATGAAACAACCGACTAGTTTTTTTTCGTTTTTTAGTGATACCCAACCAACTTTAATTTGTGACTAATGCAAATAATTAAAGTTAATATATATCTCTTCAAATCTATGTCGAATAATGTTTCGTCCACATAGTAAATACCTCACTTCAAATAGAATGAGCATTAACGCGTAATTATTAATTACTATCTGTATCTCACTTATTTCATTAGTTTTTAAAATTAATGAGGTTTCATGTATTATACATTTACATAATAAACTGTAGAAGTTTCATATTTGTACTTTACATGACAGGCTTGACTTGTGAATGATACTGAAGTCAATCAAAACTTCCATTTCATTTCAGTATATCGCTCACACAGTATAGCTTAATAATAATAATAGAATTACTCAATAGTATGTTTAGTACAATATGAATTTTCAGCATACAGTGTCTATACAAGGTTACTTTTCGACCTTGTACACGTTTTTTCAAAGGTATATTTAGCTAGAAAATGTCGAAGTAAACGACCAAGTGACAATTTGCAACCTTTTTCAGAATTATAATCAGGTACAGTAACGTTTGTCAAATGTATGTAATGATCATCAATAGAAACAAATGAAAATCGTGTATTGGAGAAGTGAGCAAATCCATTTCTGTTAACCCACTCTTTAATTGGATTGAAATGAAAATAGACACAATCAAATTTACGTCCACATAATAAATATGGATTAATTATATACCGTGTTACAACTTAGGTTTCAGGTAGTTCTCGATTCACTGAATCACCAATAATTTGTTGATCACATTTCATTCCAGTACGCCTCCATGTTTCGATTACCTGAATTTATGAAATAGAAATATTCCTTTACCCTGTGATTTAGCAACAGACTTCATTATCCATATATGTTGTCAGCCACCATGATGTTTTCGTTTAGATCTAAGTGAATGGCTCGTGATAGGTTGTAAACTTTTTATAAAGACGCGACAGTACATAGTGAGGTTTCGGGAGATGTTTGGGCAATTAAAACAAGACAGAAAGCGAAAAGTAACCTGTTGAGAATTTGGTAAAATGTGGTAGCCCAAGATTTCAAACAGACAGCCAACAGCTTGCATATTAAACACAATAATATGGTAAATTCTATTACCTTGTAACCTGTTGTGAGTTTAACGATGTAGAAAATTTAAACTAAATCTTCGAATGAAATATACGATGATATATTAAAATTCAATGTGATTATTTAACATCTCGTCTACATACGAATGTCAACATATTGAGTAATTTCAGAAAATTCTGAAGAAACAATTTTTCAATTACTTAATATGTAAATACAAACTGTTTTATATTTATCTGCATAAAAATTGATCATGTGTTATTTTTGATATAATGGTAACAAAACGTTTTTGCTGACTAACTTCTGTCAGTGAATTCATAGTGTTGTTACAAGTTTAAGCGATGCAGCATCATGACACGTAGTGTGTGATAAGTAGTTATGTTCTAATCTTTCTGCTGGTATTAGACTGGATTATGAAGACCGCAACATCTCAAGGCAGTCTTGGAATACAGTGGATAACATAGATGCGAACTAGATGACTTAGACTTTCAGATGATCTAGCCTCTCCTATCCCTCACACAGTAACGAATGTAGGTAAAAACAGTCAAGGCAGCAGTAGGACCTCAACATAGACAGACAGAAAAAGCAAGATCTTCCAATACAAAACAACAAACACTTACCCTATTTCACTTGACGGAGAAATTCTGGAAGATATAAAAATCTTTACATACCTATAAGCATATAGCTAAGAATCCATTGGTAGTAAAACATCTTGCCTCCTCTATATTTAGATACACTATTAAAGGAATTAATTTAGACACTTCATGGTTTTTTGTTTACTTATCAACCTTTCAATAACTTATTGTTCTTATTTTGTTTAAGATAAATGAAACAATATTACAAACAAAATTACAACTTTAACAGTGTGAATAACCAACCGATTAAAGAAAATTGTAGTGATACAAACAAAGTGAAAACAATCATTATAAACCCTAACTTCCACTATAAAATTCACGTAAAGTAAATTCTTTTCAAGAAAAAAAAATCAATCAACTATCATTTTGATTTTATTCCAATTTGGAAGAAAAGAAAGAAACTTTTAACTTTTGAAATGTAATTATCAATTGAATATTTAATGAAATGAACACCTCTATTCACCATAATTGAAATATGACTTGTAAACATACACATTAGACACTTTAAAAGTAACCAGTGAAATCTGAGAAAAAGAAAAAAGAAAGAAAGAAAAAAACAATATCTAGTAATTTTCTTATTTTCATGTAGTTCCTATTTATAATGATGAAGAAAGAAAAGGACGGCAATAATAACTGTCTACTTACTTTTCTAATCTAAAATACTTACTTCACTTTGTATTCTTTCTAAAAATAGGCAGTAAATTAAAAAAAAATTACAATCTATTAAATGCCCATTTTAAACAATAATGATTTCCTTCATAAAATTTTACGAAGAAATATTCATTAATCGGAAAATATGTAAAAACCATAAGGATTAGTAAAACTTTTTAGAATTGGTTTCATTATAGTCTAGATTTATGGTTAAACTAATGAGAGCTTTCATATAAACATAAAATGTATGTTGATTTGATATCACGAATTGGTTTGAATTAGACAACAATTCATTACTAGGAAGCACTGAACAATTAATTCGTCAAGGTATGGAACTCGTCAGCAGTTCCTATCCACGACCGCATCATGGCTTGTATCTAGGACCCTTTAAATCTACGGCAAACGTCTTGTAACTAGGCCATTTTCTTTTATTCCTGAGGAATTGTGGATGTTTACTGCTGAAGAGTCTTACAATGGAACGAAATGACTGTTAAGTGCTTCCTCATGACCAGTGGTTGCTTAATTCAGACTGATTCGTGATATACAATTAGAAAATCAAAATCTCCACAACACCTAATTACAATAAAATGTATAACTAGTAAAACAGATGTAAATGGTTCCGAGTGTATCTGGGAAATAAACAAAGTGTATAACACAGAACATTTGATTTAAGTGGATAAGATCTAATTTGTTATTCTTAAGAAAGAAAACGACGAGTTAGGAGATTTAAATCGTCAATACTTATGATTATAGGTAGTCCAGAATAGTAATCAGTAGTACTTTTACACTTGATGTAAATATATTTTCACAGATGTATTATGACATAGAAATTTATTCAGTTTATCCACATATCCCGTTGTAAAGACGTAACAATATCTTTTCAGGCGAATTCTACCCAACAATCTTGATTTTTTGCACTAGTATTATGAATCCTGGCTTTTATATATTCCATCCTTCAGTAATGACCTGATTTCCGATTAACTCATGAAATGATAATTCATAAAGCATAATCAAAATGGTTAATATGATTGGTGAAGGCTATCAACTTTAGCAATATTATAAATATAGTTATAATTTTTATAACATTAGAACGTATCATAGTAGTCTAATTCGAGATCTCTTATCAAAAGAGTTTTATTGTATAAATACTACATGATAAAATGCATGAATTGCATTGACAAATAGTGTGTAATTATTTTATTTCATCAAGAAGAATTGTGACTACATTAAAAGAGGTATATGAATGTTATGACCTTTCTCTGACAAATCATGGACAACATTTCATTACATAATATAATTAGTGATCCACTCTTTAGAGCGTTTGAAACTATACACCACTTTTTAAAATTCTCAGTGGTCATTTTTTGTACATGTTCAGCCGTCTTTCTAGCCTGATTCAACGCATGAATTCTTTCATAGCTTCTTGTCACATGTACATAGTTGGTATTTGTTAAAATCAATTACATTTGAACAGCAATAAAAATTAAGAAATCCTAAACAGTATTTTATTATTATTATGGGATTCTCTAATAGTAAAAACCTTCAACATCCCCACGGAAATTGTATTCAGGACCTCATGTATTCTTGAAGGCCGCTGAACAGGCGTTTAATAGTAAAATGTACACTTTGATCAATTTGTTATATGGCACAACTATTATTATAAGCTAATGCCCGTAACTGTCTTACTCCAAGCTTGTCCGAACTTCTTCAGTCATGGTTTCTCCTTAGAGATTTGAGAGCATTCCAAACGTTAGTCATGATAAGTTGATGGCACCTAAACTGAGATCAATCTGAGATGATTACAAACAAAGGATTAAAATATATATCTTCACAAAACGACAATAATTTGGTCGAGATATTCGTAGGAATTAAGTAGCATATTGTTTTTCTTGTATATGCTAGTCCGTAATAAATTACAAACTGAAACAATATTGTTGCAACGGTTACGAATTTTTATAACAAAAGGTATTGTTAGGTGAAAACTTTGAAGAATAGTCTGCTTCCTTAAGTTGAGTAACATTACGTAACATTGTAATCTAGATCTTCCGACTTTTAAGAAACGATTAATTTTTATTAAAAGAAAGTGTTATCGAATTACTTCGATCAATTATGAAAGTTTACTTGATAGTTTCAAGCTATTTTGATAGTAAATTACCTATACGGATTTGAAGGTATCCTGTAAATGCAAAATGTTTGTAAAAGTTTGAACTCAACACATAGGGATATTAACACTATCACTGATCTGAACCTTTTACATCCCATATCAGTTACAGTCGTTATCACTTGGATACTCTTGTCTTTTTTGGTGTTTCATAACATCATGATACATAGATTGACGTATTACTAGGTGGAAGTCACTTCAATTCATTTCTAAGTGTTTGTTTTTTAAGATATCCAATAACATTTGTTCATTTATATTAAAAGTAAGTAACAATTACTTATTGATTTGCCATTCAGAAAGCTGTCAGTGATCCTATTTGCGTTCCATTTAGTTTACATTTCAAAAGCCAAATAGTTTATAAATCAAAACTTATATCATCTTAATATCAAATGATACTGTTACAGAAGCTGTAATCAAATAGACATAATACGCTGTTTATTTTTTGACATGGTAAAATGTTTGTGGTCGTAATTCCCTTCAAAAATCTCTTTATCTAGAAGACCAATGAACTTTTGATTATGAATCACCTCATGTAGATAAAGAATTATTGTCACTGAATAAGAATTATGAATTAATTGATAAAACTCATTAGAATAAGCTTGTATCTTCCCGTTGATTTGTAATGGACTGAAAGTAATCAGCTTTGTTGCAATATGTGCATCCGGAGAGGATTACCTTGATGTAGCGATAGTACATAAGTAATGTTTAAGTTGAATTGTGATGGGCAAGCGGAATACAGAAAGTGCATTTTGTCCTATTTGGGACTCGTCTGCTGAATGTACCTCACATGAAATGAATAAGTCTAAAGTCCATCCAGGCATACTTTCAACATAATGTTTTTTTATTAAACAAGCGGATATATTGTGAATCGAATTTTTAATTTTCTTTGATGCCGCTGAGAACTGGAAGTTATAAACATTTTGGATTGAATGTCGAATTATAAACTTATTTCATCAATGCGATTGAAGTTCTACTAAGGACAATAACAAAATATATGCACACTTGTTGATTAAATGTTATTATATATACAAATCAACTCAGTTTAAGACTCGATGGCAGTAAATAGACTAAGTTTGAGTTTACTGTAATGATTAACACTGGAAAACAGGTACATTCAGCTGGCAATTCCTAAACATAGTAAAACACGCATCATACATGACATTTGCTAACCGTAATTAGAACTTTTAGCAGATATATATTCTAATTTATGGTTAAAACTAATGCTGGTACCCAACAGATATCATTCTCTATTGAATACAAGCGATTAAATTTGATATCTGTCTCCAAAAAAACCAATTCAATTAAACTACAGTGATCAGCTTATTTTATCTAACTTCAGAATGCTAAAGTCCTTCTTAGAAGTCATGACTAGTAGAGCTTAAACATATTAAATGTGAAACAGTTATCACAAATTCCATTGATTGTTGGTCGATCTATATCACAAACTGATCGAAGTAGGAATTCTATGATTAGTAGCCAAACGGTTAGATGATGCAGATTTTTGAGCGTTTTCTGCCAGATGAGTACGACCTGAGACTAATTCCCTGTCGGAATCGAGGGTGCAACTACTGAATTTTTCCATACTAAGATGAATCCGCTGTCTGGCATTTTTGTTTTTAAATTGTACTCAACCACCACCAGTCTGTGATGAGCACTGACAACGAAGCTTAACATCTATCTCCACAAAACTACCTTAGTTTATTTAACTTATAAATTATGATAATTTATTATAAACACGGCTGGTAAGTGACCTCTAATGAAATTAGATCTCATTATGTATTAACTGGTACTTCATCCATTTCTCCATTTAATATGTAAATGCAATTAAAATGAGGTTAAGAAGGTGTATTGAATACAAATACAGATTAACGTTATTTGCATAACTGTATGCTTTTCTTCATAAGTACTTCGTAATAACTTAACGTTGAAGCAGTTCAAACACTATCACTGTTCTTAATGTCAAAATTATTGTAGTCGTTGATGAAGATGACCAATCAAAAGGCAATTTCATTTTAACCAATCACATGCCATGCTCATATTATATATTCGACTCATTAATCCCATATATTGATATGACACTGATTAATTATGCCTTCCTTCATCTTAAACATCTAAGAAATTTTATTTTTTATGTCAAATTTATAAAATCTAACTTTAAATGTATCAAAACTCAATATTCAATATTAAATGTATAAAGAATGTATAATTGGGATAATTATCATGCAATCATTCATTTCTACTTCTACTCAGTTCCAAGATCATATAATACTTTGGGATGCTAGTAACTGGAGGTAAGTAATTACAATCTATTGCATCATTTAATTATGAATTAAACTATTATATTTTTGAGTTAAATTTAAAATGAAAAATGTCATGAACCCATCACTTTAATATGTACATATAATACTCCAATACCTAATTGCTTTAAACTTGAGTTAAATGGAAATGTCTTATGATAAAAAGTAGGAATACACATGGAACACAGGTTATAAAATATATAATAGTTAATTGCGTACACTGACGAAAGCTTTGAATACTGTCGATTACTTATTCTGTTTTCAAGTACTAGTTGACATTTAATCTGCATAAGCATCCAATATTTTTCACAATGGAGCTTGAATGGATCTCTTGGTTTCTACTTTTGTGATTGTAAACACTAATACCAGTTATTTAAATGTCATATAGATTCTTTCTGTATGTTGTAACCATTTTCCTTCAAAAGATGCAGACACTATTGGAAGGTTTTATAAGTTGAGTTGTAGATACTTGCATCACATATTGAAAAGCCAATGTAAAGAAACTATAGGGTTTATGTCTGGACTACTTAAAGGTAACTTGACACTTCATATACTTAATTCTACTCTCAATCGAAATAAGTTTTCGTCTAAAACAATATTTGATCTAATGAGATTAATGTACTTTGTTGTGAATTTCAGTTATATAACCTTTCTGAAAACTTGTAAAGTCTAGAAAATCTGAAGATACATAAAGAACAGCCTTGAGATATAACTTGTTGAAAAATATCGTGATCTTTCTTCAGAACTAAGAGAGATTGCACAATATTTAGGGATACGTATAAAGCTGAAGTAATGTACGACGGTTCGTTAAGACGTAACAGATTAGATATGTAATTTAACGTTAAAAATATTCAACAACAGTACACCAGATCAAGGAAAAAAAATACCATTATTTCGTTTTCTTATAATTCCCCTTAAAAATTCCTAAACATTAAACTCAAAGGCTTAAACAAAGAACTAGGCTTAACTTACATGTGTATGAGTAAGTAATTTATTTACATTGTGCTACCTAGATTATTAACTGGACTAAAATGTATCTGTACTGACAACCTACGGATAGAATATGGTTTGGGATTCTGGTAATGAATTAAACTGTTAGTTCGTAATCAAATTACAATTTATCAACTGTTTAGTTTATCTTGGAAGTAAAATACATTCACCGTTTTCCATTTCTTTTTACATTCGTCTAAATTAAAATATGTAGTAAGATAACATTATCTTCATTGAGAACGCATGTACAAATGATTGAATATTGAATAAATTAACTAAGGGAAATTTACTAATGACATGTTTTTCACTTCTACCGTCAGTGCTGAAATAGACTTCTAATTAGGAAATATACTGTCATACTTGTTTTTGGATTGAAGTAGTCCCATGAAGATAAACATTAAGTCTCGTCTTTTTTAGTAGTCACAGATTAATGGTGATTGCCTAATGTTGGAAACCAGGGAGTACTAGACAGCTACTCTGTGCTAATAAGGAACTTCACAGCAGTACTTACTTTTGATTCCGACAGAAAATCGAACCCAGAGTCTTCAGGTTAGTGAACTCTTAATCACCACTACTGGAATGACCGGCGTCCCACTTCCATCATATTGTGATGTAACGCAAAGATCAACCATTTCCACTGGTGGTAACTGTCGCAGTCTCGATGTGTCCCTACTCCACCAGTCACAACTTCACATCAGATGATCAGGTGTTCGCCCAGGATACGATTCTCTGACGGAAACGTGAGTGTGTACTGCTGAGAAAAACTTCATACAAGGGTGAAGTAGATGTACATCACTCCCTTGTTTACAAATGTACTCAACCAATATCAATCTGTGACGAATGCAGACAACTAAGTTATAACTGTCTGCTTAAATACTTTTTAATTAGTTTTTAATTAACATTTTTATTAGAGTATACAATGTCAGTAACATAACTGATTTAACAGATCATGCGCAGCAGTATATGAACATAACATACATCACAAAAGTAAATGTTCCCATATATAATGATTATGTTATGGTACTTCTATATATGAAATTATATTACCAGTGTTCAAAGTTTGTGTTAATTATTATGCTAAAATTTGATTGTTACATAATTTGAAAATAATTTTAATCAGTTTCCAAGATGATAGACAATCTGGTTTACCTTCTTCATTAAGCGTTTGACATAAACAATGTCATCAAATACAGGAAGTCTTGAATCTTACGCAAAGAAACAATTTATTAGTATATTGGTTGACACTGTGATTATCGATGGCTTGAGACGACTGAATAAAGATCCAATAATTTAAGATTAGCTGATGAACACATTTGGGTGATTTTATAGTGAATTCATATCCAACGATTTGGTGGTATCTAATTTATTTGTATTAAGTTCTTTTCTAATTGCATACAACGCATTTATATTTCCTGAATTGTTGATACTCTAAAATGTAATGCAGTATTCAAGCATTACATGACTCAAGTGTTTAATGTCCGTTTAAAATTATTTCCTGATGAGATAAGTACTGTTATCTCTCTCTCCTCTTCTATTGATAATGGAATTGGATTAAGTCTATGCTTTGAAAATAAATTGAGCTAGAAGTACTTAAAATTATACACCAGTAATTGTCAAAATTATTAAATTAGAATTCGATATCATAAACTGACTTGCATCAGAAACAATCAGACAATTAATGCCTCTTACCCCATGTGAAGCTCAGGGCGCCGACCAGCATTCTCCAACCAACTATATCCTGGGCTTTCCCTACTAGCTCTTCCCAAGTGCTGTTCATTCTCTTCATGTCTGTCTCCAATTCCCGATGCAATATGTTCTTGAGTTTTCTTCTTTTTATTCGGCCTCTAGGATTCCAAGTTAGTGCTTTTCTAGTGACACAACTTGATGATTTAGACTGGATCTTCCACTAGGTTCAATAACACTCTGCTGAAGAATTCGCCACTAATGAAAGTAGAGTGATGCCTCTGTAGTTCTCTCAATTGCTAAGATCTCCTTTCTTTGGTATACTGATGAGGTATTTTTCTTTCCAATCTGTTGAAATCTGTTCTTCCTCCCGAATCTTCCTGATGAGAATGTTAAGTATCTTTGCAGTTGCTTTTACATCTGACTTCAGTGCCTCCGTAGGTATTTTGTCTGGTCCTGCTGAGTTGTCACTCTTGATTTGTAGGATGGCCATTTTGATTTCTTCGATTGTTTGTGGTCTATATTTATAAGGAGATCCGTGGCTGCTGCTTCGATGACTGGTGGGTTCAATAGGGCTGGCCTATTAAAGAGTTATTCGAAGTGTTCCACCCATCTGTTTATTTCGTTGTTCATGCACTTCAATGATTGGTTTGCCATTCTTGCTCTTGATTGGTCGTTCTGGTTTACTGAATTTCTCAGCTAGGTTTCTTCCTTGTATTGTAATGGTACTTCATGTATCCTTCTCTTGCAGCTTTTCGGCAGTAATTGCTTGGTCGTCAACATATTTTGTTTATCCGACCTAATACTCCTCTTTACACTTGTTGGCTTTTTGCATTTGGCCTGTCTTGGCTCTATCTGTTTTCGTTTGGCTGTTAATAATCGCTATCTTTCTGTTCTTCTTTTCTTGGGTCTTGTCCACAGTACGAACAGAAACCCATTCTTAATGATGTTGATTTTCTCGACCGAAAACCTCCTGACATGTTGAAGTTAGTGTTATTTTAGTGTCTTCTTAATTGTCCTCCAAATTAGTTCCACCTTTTTCTAGTAGATCATGAAATGCTTGAAACTTATTGTTGAAAGTTATGCTGAATTCGTTGCATTTGTTTGTATCCCGGAGAAGGGCTGTGTTAGACTTTGTAATACTGCTGCTCCAGTTGTCCAGTTCTTCATTAGCTTCAGTTTTTTTTCAGCCATCATCAGATGGTGGTCTGAAGCTATGTCAGCTCCTTTCCGTGCTCTCACGTCCTTCTAAACTTTTTATTGATGCAGATGTAGTCGATGTGGTTCTTCGCGATGTGTGGTCCCGAAACACCCATATGGTTTTGTTTATGCGTTTGTGGGAGAATACGGAGCCACTTAAAATCATTTTGTGGATGGCATACAGGTTTGTATATCTGTCACTGTTTTGAAGTTATTCACTAGTAAACAGATAATGATTATAATTAGACGTAATTCTTCGACACCTAGTGTACTGACGTGACCATTGTTTGTGCTGGCTTCCCACTACTTGTCCAATGATTAATAGATCCCTGGTAAACCCAGGAAATCTATACTTGATTCTTCAGTAGAATCATACTTATGATCTGATGTGAAGTTCTTTACTAGGATAAACACGACAATAAAGTTCCTCCTAATTTTTAATGATTATCAATCTTATGTCAATTTGTGATATAAAAATCATATATTAACAATGTCTAACTAGTATTAAATTTACTTTGACTTCTTTCATTTGTTTTCTAAAAAAACACTAACCATTAATAAGATTAGTGTCTGTACGTAACCAATTAACTTGAATTTATTAGTTTCTATGTGAAAAACAAAAACAGAATTCAAATCGACTTAATATTTCATTCTTGATTAATTTTCAGTTCATTTTCTGTTGAATTTGTTGGCAATTTATAAATGATATAACATATATGAATAGATTATCCGTATATATCATAGTACACTACACTACCTATTTGAATGAAGAAAATCATTTGCCATTGTCTACATTGAAAACTATTTATCACTCATCGTTAAAGAGATTCTTTTCTCCTTCATAAATTACATAGTAGACAGTCGAATATACCTTCAAGTAGTATTTTATAAATGGATTAGTTGAAAAAATATATGTCAAATTCATGCCATCTCTGCTACTGTCATTATGTATGTCAATGAATTTTCCACTGCAGTAAACATACGAAACACTTTGATGTTAAGTTCAGTAACAAATTGATTTCAATGGTTCTTTTCGAATTCATCAATAAAATTCTAAGTGATCTTTAATTCTTTCTTAATTTGTTTAATTTACTAAACTGTTTATTTAAAATCTATTTAAAATTAAAAGAAGATATACAATTCATTAGTGGATAATACGGAATGTTTGAGAAGGTGTTTCTATTGGCTTTAGCAAAGAAACTTTGACCAGAAAATGAAATTGAATCATTCTGATTATTTCAGCGATGACTTTAACTTCATAAGTTTAATAAGTATACAAAGCTATGCATTTATCAGTTAATCAATCAATGGCAGTTACACCTCATGGAGCATAGGCAACCCATTAGCACTCATCATCCAAATCTATCCTGGGCTTTCCTTTCTAGTTCTTACTAAGGGCTGTTCAACCTCTTCATGTTTGTCGCCAATCCTTGCCCCGATGTGTTCTGTGTAATCATAGTAAACAGTAATTTAAGTAGTAATAACTTTTATTATGTCACTATAGTATTTCATATCTCCATACATCATGGTTGAGCGTAGTACCAAACTAAACACTACATCATTTGACAGGGTTGATGAATGTTGTTTAACATTTTTGTTTCATCCAACGAATATCTGGTTCCTCCATGCAATGTTTATACATTAACATTTATCAGTAAAAACAAACAAAACTTATTAATGATTGCCACCGTCTAATTTATGAAGATAAAGTGAAAGCCATGCTATAGTTTTAAATCTTGAAGTTATGTAGTTCATTACGGTTTTTAAATAGTAAAGTAAGATAAATGTACATCCTTTACATACTGAAGTTTTAGGTAATAACAGTAGATTGGTTGATGTTTGAAAATTAATGAACGAAGGTTCAATAAACAATCATTTGTTATACAAAGAATCTTAATCAGGTATTACTTTAATGCTCAACAGTAAGTGATACTGGTTTTATTAGTTTAACATATGTATTCAAATGTATCAAACTGACATAGAGCAACAATTATCCAATAAACAGAATGAATCGTTTTTATGTCAAGACTTTGTGATAATAATAGAACATAATGAAGTATAATTACATTCTATCAAAGTGTTTAAAAGAAAACACAATACACATCTGTAACTCTAATTCAAGTAGCTATTCAAAAATACATCTAACTTATATCTACAGGTAATCTTGAATCATTCACTTTTAGAGCCATACAACTTATAAGGATAATCAAATTCAGTTCTCAATGTCGTTAGGGCTTGAATATAAACATTTAAAATTATCAACAGGTGATGAAATCTTAAATTTTCTTTTCTACTTAGAACATGATAACATCATTTCTATTTTAAAATCATAGTAAAACATTACATGGGTACATGTCCCGAATTCACCCTAAATATTATTCTGTTATCAAGTGTTATTTAGTAGATAACACTTCTAGCCAAACCTTACTAGTTAACATATATTCATCTAGTTAGATAAATGAGGTTATGCTTCAATATTTTCTTATTATTAATCATTAGACTTTACAAAGTACACAATCAGAACAGGAAATCAGAACTCTAGTTATTAATTGTATCATTTAATAACTACTTAATGATTATAAACTATTCAGTAGCCCATGTTATGTTGATGAATGAGAAAAGAAGTTTATTAATTCATCATTGATAAAACAAATTGTATTATCAGTGTAAATTTACTTATTTCACATGAAACTATGAATTTACTTATGTTATTTGTACATGGTGAAGGGATTCATTGTGCTTTTTGCAATTAGTTGATTAATGATAAATGTTTAGATAAGATTGGAATTCTCTCCTTATCTCGCTTCAATACACTTTACAATACTATACTTTGAATGTAAAGTTAGTACAGTAACTTTACAGAAAATAATTCACACACTTTAGTGATGATGTTTAGGCATAAGGATCGAAATCGTCACATGTATAATCATGAATTCTTAACACATTATACAAGGGATTTTCATTTGGAAGGCAAGATCTCAGTAATATGGTTACAGCTTTTATGTTTCAGTCAGATGATTATTTGCAATGTTTAAATTCATAATTATAGAAATTAAAACAACACGTCATTAAACTGAATCTAAGCGTAGTTTCATTTCGTTAAACTTGGTAGATAGAAGAGTTGATAGAACCAAAACATTTAGAGTGATGTTTTGTATAACATTAATCTTTATGGACATGGTTCAACTACCTCTCCTACAATTATTAGAAGCTATAAGGAAGCAATTTTACAACCGGACTCTATATGCTTGAAGTAACACCCTATCACTTCCGTGGCCATATCAGATTCAATTTAAGTTATAACCAGTTCCTCATAAACTTTTATTATTTGTTTACATATTACCTCTTCTATACCTCTTCGCCTGTGTTTTACTAGTTAAGCTGATTATTTACATGCTTTGTTTTAACAAGCTTAGTTTATCAAGTTTCGACGCGAGTTTTGTGTTGAATTGAGTAACTAGATTAGGAGTACAACTTTTATTAAAAATACGTGTTCATGTGGTTGTTGTTCTTATCGTCAAAGTGTATAAGTGTTTTCGTACCACCATTTTACACTTTTTACTTTTTCATTATCATTTGTGTAAATTATCTTATTCACTGTTATAACTGACCCCTAGATTACTTTCATAGATTAAACATTTGTACTATTATGCGTATACTGAAGAGAAGTCTAATGACGATTGTATATATATATCTGTTCATAGATATTGTTTTAAATATGTGTTTACCAAACGTAACATGATACCTATATTGTTTGAATATTAACCCGAAAATAAGTGGAGCATATCTCCTTAAGTGAAGTTATTAAAGACAGTGTAGATGTTACAATTAATCTTCTTCCAAGTATTCATTATTCCACAGATTTAACTTATATGCCAATACTACGTTTTGGCAATAGGCTAACTTCTTACATTAGCTCGGTATTATATCTCACTGTTTAAAATTGATAGTATTTTGTAAACAGACATAGTGTACTTCATTAGGAAGTCAATCTTTTTGCTGCTTGTTTAGGTATAGTACTTAAATCATGATAATTTTAGTAATATGTATAACGTTACTCATATAATGATTTGCACCACAACATTGGTTCAGTGTTTTAATCATCTGAAATTGCAGATTTATATTAGAGTGCGATTTCAGTGTTTCATATCTAAGACGTACAAATAAGACATTCCTTTTCTTCCCTCGTGCGATTACCAGTACTTACTACTGTTAAGTCGCATACTATAACAAAAAAGTTATCTAGTTAATTTTTAAGGCTCCTAACTGAAATTAACCCATGATAGTGCACAAAAAAATCGATTAAGCTAAGCATTAATAGTTTTGTAATTACGTTTTTATTATTGAAAAATACCCGTTTCTTATTTTATGTACGCAGGGCAACCCCTTTGTTATATAGTTCTCATGATTTAGTTCAGATAATTCTCAGTTTAATAAAACAAGGTTAATAATAAACTTTTATCTCCCCTAAATCACAAAAATATTATTACTTATAATTGCGTGCTATGAAAATTGATACGAATTGTGATGTATGACATAACTGTTGAATACCGAGAATCACCAAATAAATGTTTCGTTATAATGTTGAAATACTTGGCTGACCGCTGCTTTATTTCATTTGTGAATAGTGTCTAAGGTGTTCTAGTTTTGCAGCCAATAACAAGATCACATAAATATATCTCGAATTGACTGATATAAGAACACTAGCCCGGTGGTCTAACGTCTAAAAGTTCATCAAAGAACCTTAAGATTATGGGCTTAATATTCTAATAGAGTCATGAATATGTATTGCTGTGGAGTTTCATAGTGTAAAGAAATCACTGTCTAGTGGTTTCTAGTTCTCAATAACTACATTATAAATGCTAACCGATGACGTCAAACTACAAACATTCAGACATATTAACAATAAGCAAATAAGTAATAGTCTCTTTTTTTTCTTTAAAACTACTTCTTTCATATATTTCATTAGAATTAATAAGTATAAAGTCAGTTAGTTACGGTATAAACATAATACAACTTTGTGCTGTTAACAAGTGTTATAGTTGTCTTCAAAGCAAAGTAAGTTTGTTTTAGTTTGTCTCAATCCACAAGAGACATTTGCAAAGAAGTATTCAATGTTTTAAGTAGAAATTAACATTATGTTTTTTTTTTAAAGTAAACTCCCTTTCTGCCCAAAAACGATTTTCATAGAAGACGCCATTTTAGTTAAATGCAATGAAGTGATTCAAGATGAAGTTTATTACTTCTCTTTATATTCACGATCATAAGCATCAAAAAAATGTTGCTTTTTTCTATTCTCTATTCATAAATAAAATGAAAAAGAAACTAAGTAATTCATTCTGTTTATTTTAAGAAAAAAAATATAGTTTTACAACAATTTCTACTTTGATTAGAAAAGAATACTTTACTAAGTTATTATACTAAAATTGTAATATCATTTGTATTAAAGTTGGAGGCAGGCAAACTTAGTTAAATTTCATATTTAATGATCATGAAATACATTAAGGTTATGCGACAAGGAACTATTTAAGGCTTGGAATACTTGGAAAGAAGAATCACTGCCAAATGTTTAATCCGTTTTTTAATTATATAATAAACAAGATTACTCATGAAATTCGTTATTTAAAAGTAAACATGTATATTTTTCAAAGATGAGGTTTCAGGCGTTTTCTATGAGACATACATATTCCTATATCTAATGCCTTTCGTTGTCGAACGATACGTAGAATGATCTTGAAATATAACTAGTAAACAGTCACTTTAATGAAAAATCAGTAATTCGTCTGTTATATTCTCCATGTCTCTTCCACTAAAAATTTTAAAAATATTTATCCGGCATAAAAACTATTCTTTATCAAGCTTCTCCTGACGGTTGATACTATTTCCGATACATTAGGGATTACTGAAAACTGAAAAATTATATAGAAATCACAATTTTTATAAAGAAAATCTAATGCGAATTACTGAAATCTAATTTAGTAGTATACTAAACTTAATAAATTTACCAATTTATCGTATACCTTCAAATTTCATGTAACCTTTTTCATGAGATACCGTATGTTACTTATGTAATTGAGGAATAATTTAATGCGTCTGTGTGCCTTTTGTTTTCAAAAAAGGATAAGAATTCCTTTTAACTGAAAATTGTGTTTGACCCACTAATTTGATGTTTAAGCAAAAAACCACAATAAGAAACGAGTGGATTTTGTATAGATGTAACCTTATTTGTTGGCTTACGTGAAGCAACAATTACCTGCAATGTGGGATAACAGATTTCGGAACAAGATTTTTTATTACTAGTCTTCTTGTCAGTGTCCGATTGTAAGTCCATCAATGTTTAAAGAACATGATCATTAGGATTAAATCACTCACTATATGCAAACATTTTATCTAGCTCTATCAGCTGTAATTCGAACTTAACCTACGTTCTGGTACTTGGATTTTAACATAGTAAAGTAAAAGCACTTGCAGTAGACTGGACTCTAAAAATAAAACAAACTGTCAATGGTGACAAACCTTAATGTTTTCGTAATGCATAGAAAGAGTATTTACCTTACCCAACACGATATCTAAGATTAATAATATTAAGTCTGTCTAATAAATTATATGTCAAACTTAACAGAACCAATTAGGCAACTAAACATTAGCCTGTAAGTTAGTAAGGCGTTTTTTATTAAAATCAATTAGTTATTAGTTATCCCCTACTATTTCATAGTAAGAGAAATTTTGCAAATTCGATAAACCATACTTCATGTTATCAGTTTTGATTGCATTCTGTGTAATTCATTGACTTATATTGTATTTATAGTAATCTTACTCAACCTTATTAGTGAGTTAATTTTGAATGGCATTAACTTTTCCGATATTACTTAATGGTCATAAATCATCTTTAATGCATTTGTCAGATTTAGGTCGAAAATGCCCTAATTATGCGTCTATTAAACTTTACTATATTCAATGTGTTGTGCTTGACATTCAAAGCATACGATTATGTGAGTTGTGAGTTTAGTATATAAGACGTACTTAGGTCAATTTTTAGTTATTTGATTAGAAGGTTGTCAATCGGTAAATGAAACAAACATTTTTAGTACGAAAGATTTTTATTTATAAGTATCTACAAAAATGTCACTCGGCAGTAAGCGCTTTAACAAAGTAGCTACAGAAATTCTGATACTATTTGCAGTATTACACATTTTTACCTCTATTTTTAACAAAACTCTACTTCACGCTTAGCAACATCTCATTATAGAACACATAAATGGATTCAAACTGTATATAGATTGTTAATAATTTAATTTTGTTTAGATTAATCTAGCCTATTAAGTGCTTTTCAATACTGGTTTATCATACAAGTATTATACTAATAGCTTAGCAGAGATGATAATGCTCATACACTCTGTAACATTTTAGCTTAGTAGTTAGATACTAATTACGTTGCGCTTTCCATCTATTAAAAGTAGAGAAATTCAATTGTTATTGAAACAATAACCACGAAATTCAAGTCGATCTATAACTCAGGTTATAAAACAGCAAGTCAGTCAATTAACATGATCCATTCTACGTGAGCGAGATAAATAAAAATAATGAATTCCGGCTATTAAAATATTTTCATTCATTTGAATATGTTTAACGAATCATTATTTCAAGTTATCTAATCATGTTTGTCAATCTTTTGTAGATTTAAAGAGCATCAAAATGAAATCAATGTCAATGAAGGTGATAATCTAATTTTTATCTGTCCACCAAATAGAACATTTTCTCAATCACTTTATTGGGTATGTGCTATTATGATAATATAAATACATAAATATATATATTTGTTTTGATATATTCAACTGATAACATAGATTACTTCAAAGATCTTCCCCCTCCCCTCCGCTCTGAACAAAATGTGTAAGTGGGGGGGAGGAAAGGCTTTTATATGCTTACGAAATTTGACAATAAGTAGGATAATCAAATATATAAAGAGTGCCTTACTGACCTATATTCTGAATTGAAAAATATAATTTCGTATAGATCCAGTTCTCCTATTAAATTGGGGGGGGGGGAGGGAGTGGACAGTAATCTTATTTCAATTTTGTCATCAATAAAACATTTTATTGTTAAGTTCTGAAAATAAAAACATAAAACAAAACCTTTATGTTGGAAATAAAAATAAAAACATCACTCGGGAAACAACTCTCCTTTATATATTTTTAGTGTCATTTCCTGTTGCCTTAATTTTGACAACAGAACTTTTATACTGATTATAAAATATGAAAATAAACAATGTATCGACATTACTACTGTTAATACTATTCATACTACTATTATATAAAGCAGTTGATTACCTGAATTCCGTTATAATACGAGGTTGAAGTAATTCACGGAGTTTATAGCAACAGAATTATTAATTCTGTGAAGAAATTTACCTAATTCAATCCACCAAGATGAAATATTAGGCAAATTGAATTGTTGGTTATTTCTTTTTTATTCTACAATAGATCACAGTAAAGTTGACGGACAGTATACTAAGATCCATTCATATATTCTGCCAGACCTGTATTGTTTGGTATAGTTTTACGTCTAAAATATGAAAAAACTAATTTGTAAGACTAATGAAACTGGACTGTAACCTTGGAAGATACTGTGAGATGATTATAAATTAAATCGTTGTTTATACCTATCACAGATTGATCTCACTTGGGTACTACTGAAAATCACAAATTACTGAACAGTATTTCTGTTCTAGAGTAGGGACAACAAATTGAATGTTAACGTCTACAAACCCATCTCAACTCGACTATAAAAATCAGCTCACTGGTGACTAATTTCAATATACTCCTGAAGTTCTGGTGAGTAATTGTCACTAATGTGGTTCAGACATTTTAGGAGTTAGGCAGAGTTATTGTAAGAGCCTTTAAATGTTTGTCGTGTCATACTATGAGTAGATCGAAATATGAGTTTCATCATTGGTCCCTAATCTGGTAGTCAATTGTACGCTGTGAGAGTTGAAAGTCCTCTTTAGGCGTCCCTAAATCAATCAAGGTGGTCTATTCCGGAGGATCGCTAAACTAAAGGAAATAGCTGCTCAATTTCTGCTGATTTCCGATGATACGCAACCAAAATCAAATACAATTATCGAATTAAATACTAGCATACGTAAAACAATCTCAACTAAATTATATTTTAATTCTCACTTTAGATAACTTGAAATAAAAGGTGAAGTAGCCGGGGTATATAGGTTTCATCGAGAGTAAGTGCATCATCATAAGTTATACCTACAAATTTTAGGAACATACACCAGTTAACTTGCTTATTTGAAATCTTGGAACATTTCCTACAGTAGTTCAAACAATTACAACTTCCAACATCCGACAACGCACAATGACATATAGACGTGAATAACAAATTATCTTAAAGAATATAAGAATAATGATTTTGACACATAATTATATATATATATATGATACAAACCACTAAGAATCTGTATGCAAGTTTGTTTCACTCATTTGTTTATTTTGTTTTTTTATCACAGACAAATGATTCACGAGTAACAATAAAATGCAATCGAACTTCACCGATTAAAGTAATCAAACTTTTAGATTGTTTTGGCGACAAATATGCATCAGAATTTATACTAAAAGTTAGCAGATTCCATGAAATTTCGTCACTTCCAGTCTTTCATCATAATCTACCCATATATTTCGTAGGTAAGTTTATTACTAAGATCTCTACAATCGATATAGAATTACAGTAAATGACTATACCTTCTGTGTATTTCATATTGACTGATTCCAAAGTGTTTTTCTTGTGTTATGAAATAACAGGCTTTTCAGAATCAGTTGTGACGCCTGCTAATAAAACTTGAAGGCTAAAGAGAGTACATGAATAATTTTCTTTGGACAAATAGGGATCAATTATTCTCTTTTCGACCATTTGACTTCTGATTATATTAGTTATTGAATATCCCTTTAAAAGTACTTACATTTGTTCGCTGCAATCTAGTAAACGTAATATGATCACATTTTCACCAGTCACTCGGGTCTAAATTTCGCTATATTTTCTGCTATTTCACCAGATTAGTTTCAGTTTTGCATATTTATTGATTCCTGCTTTTTGTATTATAGCCCAATCGGTTATATGTCAAACCAGTAACTTTCGACTAAGCGTTCAAACTGGCGTCAGCACATATGAATAAGTCGACCGTTACCATTTCCAGCAGTTCCATATCACATATAAGAAGCTTTGAATTGATAGGTGAAAAGTGTAAGTTATTTAATAATTATTTATTTTGCTATATGCAATACTTATAAGCCATTTATCACATCGTATTCTTACAATATAGCATGGATAGTGGACTTGACAGTATTCTGATTCTTACAAACCATGTTAAGCTGAATTACTCTACGTTAGTATACCGGTAACCTTTAAAGATCGTTAATTCGCTAACTGTTTCCTATGGGATAAATATTTTTCCACTTATCTCCTGTAGTAATACTACGCTCCCAACGTATTTACACAATGAATCTTCCCCAAATACATACGTGTGAACTATTTTCATTTCGAAACTTAATAGAATTACATCAGGTAGGATAAATTGGGACAACGAAATATACTTATAATCATAAGTTAAAAGAAACATTAACGGTGAACTGTTGTATTAAACGGATATCAAAGTAACTTAAAATTTTCATATGAATAAACTACTGAGACGTTGTCGTTTAATAAAGATTGTTTCCATATAAAGTTTAAAATCGTATAACCTTTAAATGAAGCTTGAAGTTTACACTGAATTATCGATTATTAGTAATCAGAATTACGTAAGTTTAATTTGTTAAAGCAATTTGATTGCGTCAAGTTTTAGTACGAACACTTTAGAAACAACTACACAACCTGTAAAGCTGAGTGGCAAGGGTTTGAGTTCAGTAGTTTACTTAAGATTGCAGATATGTTTTACTGAATAAAGCTTATAAGAACGAAACCTAGAACTAAGATTTTCCGTCGGCTGCCTTCAAACAACTTACAATTCACGTGCTAGAAACTACTCAATAATAAAACACTTTCAAAAGGCCCTTTATCTAACATCACACATTTGAATACCCCACCAAAACTATTTTGAATTAACACATTCACTGGTATATATTACCTAAGTTTAGGCGTATTTGAATAAGTAAATAAATTTCAACATATCATTTCAGAATATCTCTAATGGATTTCTTAAAGACGGATGACAATTTACCTACATAGATAAAGCTAATATTTGAAATATCTACTCAACTATTTACCGATTGATTACGTAACAGATAGAAAATTATAATTGTACCAGTATGAATGATCCAAATCATTGGATAACATGTCGTGGTACTAAATAATATGATTTTCTTCGTATGTATCATTTATTCGACTATGTTTAAAGTAAGCTTATTGTGAGCAAACTGTCAACTAGATGTTGAGTTAGAATGTCACAGAGAGTATGGTATTACATTTCAATGACCGTCATTATTTAATAAACAATGATACACAACTGAGATTAATGTCGCAGGCATCTTTCCGAAAACTCCAATCATTGATAAGGACAAAAATTATGAAATTCCTTATAATTAGAGTTAGTTAATAGAAAAGCATTATTTCTTAACTAAATGTTTTTTTTCACAATAGCAACTACCTCAAATACGTTGTCGAATCTTCATGACAAATCGAAAATTATAAACTCTGTCCCAAATGCCTCTTCAACTTCATACAGAAATCGTGAATTCATCACTAATTCAGAACATGTTAACTGGAAAGAATATCGAATTCTCATTTTACCAGCTACATTAGCATTTTTCACGTTAATTGGAATGCAAATTGTTATCTGTAGTTTTTGGTTGCCCATTTCAGTAGTTAATAAATTTTTTAAACATTTTCGTAAATGTAAACATTTGCATATAGTTAAAACTTTATCAAATATAAAAGATACACAGAATAATCCAAATCCTTTAAAAATTACAAAATTAAATCAAAACTTATATCTGACTATACCAGTTAAAGCATCAGAAGATTCTTGTACAAAATATACAATTAAAAAATCATTTTCTAATATCAACAAATTACCTACCTCACATGTTCAATTAAATCATAGTGAATTACAAAATTATAATTGCCAACCTGATTTTCTTTATGAAAAACATCCATTTCAGCATTCATTAATACTAGAACCATTACATAGTCATTATGGTTACAATGAAACTTTGAATCGATCAATGATGCATGAAAATGTAAATGTTTCATGTAGTTGTTTTCATCAAAAACATCAAATTAATATGCAATTAACTAAAAATCATACACAGATTATGCCTATTTTGGTAACACCTCATTTAAAATCATGTAAAATTTGTACATCAATTCAAACAAATTCAGAATTCATTTAGCATTCTTGCTTTAACGAAGTATCTTCTGAAATAACCTACACACACTACAGTGAACTACAGTTCATAAACTTTGATGTTAATCACTATAGAAGCTAATGACTTTTATTGTGTAATACATAAGAAAATGTTATTGAATGACCTGTTTAATCAGTTTTATTTGTTTATTTTATTTGTAAGGTATTAACCTTATTCTAAATTAAACTGCTAGAATCTAACATAAAACAGTATGAACTCATGATCTATTTCACAATTTGATTCAATCTTTTAATTGTCTATTTATCAATTATTTTTAGTATGAAATAAACAATAAACTTTGACTTTTGTATATTTACATAATAAACTTCTGTAAATTCAATAAAGTAAAAAAAAGTATCTACTTTCAACTTTACATTCACCTCAACCTACAATAATACAAACAACATATTTATGCTTGTTTATATTTAAGTGAAAATTTTCAATACAATGAAATATACTACTAAGATGCGTATTTTGTTTGTTTGTTGTTACTTTAATTCTCCACCTTTTTTTTCTTCTGTTTTATCAACCATTTTTTTCGGCGTTTTATTTAAATAATTTTAATTAATTCAAATATTTTAATCATAAAGTTTCTTTAAAATAAAAAAAAATTCCAATTGTATTTTTTTCCGTATTGTATTACAATCAATATTCATTTTAAACAAAAAAAAGATAAAAAATAATAATAATTCTATTAAAGAAAAAGAAATAAAAAGAAATTCTATTTAATAAACTAAGATGCATAGAAACAAAATATGTTTTTCTAAAACAATTTTTTTATGAAATATTATTGATTGATAAAATGAGAAAGGAGGATGGTCATTGTTTATCGAATCAATCAGCTCGACAAATAACGTGAAATTTTTAACCAAGTAGTTTAGTACATTAGAATTAGGTGTTTGGAAATTTGTTTTGTTTACTTTATCTAGTTTAAGTGAAAATATTTTAATTTTAGATAAAGTGACAACATTACCAAACTAGTACGCTATAATAAATAGGTTTGTATTATCTATACTGTGTAGTTTGTATAACTGATAGCTTGTAATTGGTTGCGTCATATCTGCATTGAAGTATGTATGAGTGATTTGCAATACAAAATTGACTTTCACTTGAATTTCCCAGCATACAATCCATTTGTTTTAACGTCATACTTTTTGTAATTATGAGTTTAGATAATTTTTAAAATTAACATTTTACAAATAATTCTTATGAATACTACTTCATTTGTGTCTGAATTCCTTACCAATTGTCTAATGAATTTCCTTGTTACGTAAATATATTTATGCATTTTGTGAATAACAGTTATTAGTTGATTTTAAATAATCTCTTATAAATTATATTCATATATTTTAAAAATGTATCAAAATATTCTTGTTGCCATAGCAACAAACATGTCTATATATGAAAGTTACTCCATTTTTATTAAAAGAAAAAAACAAATCCCTTGTCAATATTTAGCTTTAAAGAAAAGTAATCTAGATACATTTTATTGTATATAACTACTGTATTAAATGGAGTCAAATGTTCAAAATATAGGACTATTAATTTGTCATTGAACACAATAGACAATTTAAAAGCTAATCATCTATTCATCACAATGTACAGTATGCAGAAGTAAGTAGCCTTTTCAAATCTCATTTCTAACAGAATAAATTCAAACACATCACTGGATTACAACAAGTGGCTTCTTGAAAATTTCGAAAGACAATTCTTTCCCAAATAGTAAATTTATTGCAGAAATTTTCTTATTTTTGTATTTATTTCAATTATGTGTAACAAATAAACGTATTTATTGGCTTTTATAGAACTAATACAATTTAGCACTACTCAAATTATTATAAAGCACAAGAAGAACCCCCTACATATTATGCCTCACAATCTTTTACATAAAAGTGATTACAACAGGTTTTATACGATACATTTCTTATGTTAGTTTCATTTAAGTATAATTTGAAAACATTCATTGTCAATTCTGTTATTAACTGGAAATTTTACTTCTAAAATGAGTGATATGCATATTTGTAAAATTCCAATGAAAGGAAATTAAAATTTTTGACGTTTCGCAGCTTAGAGTATGTCGCTTCTTCAGAGAAATGAAATTTTACTGTATTGTAGTACAATTTATATCCTCAATTATATACTAAATTCAATTATTCGTGTACTCTGATTGTTTTTTTCAATTAAAGACTTCGATTGTACAAATATTCATTCTATCAATCATAAAATATTTAACTCAGGTCAAATTTGTACGTTTCTATATGAATCTCTATAGTTGATAGTCAACTGTTAAAGATTAACGAAGGTCGATGCTAACAAAGTTGATTTAATGTATTGATTTGTTTTATTGTAAATCTGTTACTATAGTCATTATATCAGAAGATAAATGTAAGTTGTAGAAATTATTAATCAAAGATATTTTCTTATTGTTACACAAGTACATTACAATTCAATAATTTACAACTGATCATGAAATGATAATTCCATTCATTATGCATATACATTGACTAACTTCGATGTTCGGGATACATGTCATAAATGCCTATGCTTTACATAATCAAATATACCATAGTCTGAAACAGAATTAATTGCAATCGTTAGAAGATACAACATGTATTTATGAATTTCTTGACAGATGATTTGAGTTTTGTTTTCAATTGAATTGATTCATTTTGATATAAGACTGTAATATTTCAGAAATCGTCAACAGTGGATAAATATTTGTAATTAATTGTTACGATAACAGTTCGTTTACAATAATTTTATACGTCATATTCTTCGAACTCATTTCATGTTTGTGGACAGAACATCATCCTTTTTTGTATCTTATTACAGCTAATAATAATAGAAATATGAAATTAATGCAACAAAGTGAAAAGTTATCTACAGAGTTGTGCATTATGAATGCTCAGTTCAAAAATCAGAAAAATCAGACTTCTAAAGTCTTTAAAGAAAAGTAGGCAGTTAAGCTAAATCGTGTATTGATGTCTCTCCTTAACCTTTTAGTACCAGATTTGTCAGGGATAAACTTTCTCTAGTAAAAATTAAATTACTGGTTTCCATGAAGCTAGACAAGTTAACGGATCAAACACATCCTTAAACGTAATAATGACCAGTTGTTTAATGGATTGAACTTCAGTCAGTGGCTCAACTCTAGAACGCATAGTGTAGTCTTAAATGTTTCCATAACGTAACATTTTTCGAAGTTTTCATACACTTACACTAATTGGTCCAAAGTAATCGCAAATGTAAAATACAAGTAAAGCGGTATCCTTTGTAATTCAATCATTCAGGCCTAATTCAAAACTGATTAGTCAGGTGTCATGTTAACAAGACTAAATTTAAGAACTAGCATTTAGGCTAATCAGAAATATTTTTTCAAATGCCAAAATAAACTCTTCCTTTTACATCATCTTTGAAAATTTCCTTGAAAAATATGCCTGTTTTCAGTGTATTCTGCATGGAATCTTCCAGAAGATAGATGGAATACATTTGTAATGGCAGCGATAATCCAGAGACATGTTCGTATAATTCGATTATCATTCCAGAGAAGGAAATGTTCCTACATTAGCCTGTTTTTCTTACGATCAATAAGCTAATGAATTTCTTTGATTGTTATTGAATCCAGTTTTGAAAAATATGTAATGCTCTATGCTTCAAAATTCAATTGAAGTACTTGTGGCAGTTACTTTTATAATGCTTACGCATTAAATCAGAAAAATTAGAGCTTTAGTTAGTGAGAGAAATCAATAGGGGATACAAGTCTGTTGGGGATGCAAGATTCCCAGGATTCTCTTCGTGAACCTATTATTGTGATTCAAATGTGAAAATTTGAATTTCTCGTTATCCCGTCGAAATGGACTCCTTTTACCTCCAGTTTCTTATCTAACAGAAAGTTATCGTTCCGTTGTTTATTTCAGTGCGTAATTTCGACGTTTCAAAGGACACCCTCTTTATCGTATATAAACGCAGAAGTTAGGTGTTTGTCATTTTTCTTACTGGCTGCTTGTAGAATTAAACACATCCTGCTGACTTCTTTTTGTTAGCTAGGCTGGGGCACCAAGGAATAGCTAAGGCTCTATCTATTGTTGTGTTGCTGGTCATATGTTCGTTAGCAGGTATCTAGGTGATTTAAATTTGGAAACCCTAGTAGAGCCATAGTTGTTTCGAAAAGGGAGTATCTGTTATGTTTGAATACACAAATTTAAGTTCATTGTTACCCATTCTAAAACGTGCATCTTATTCTTTAAAGTTATGGGTATGAAATATTGATTAGTGCAAAGTTTTACGTAACCCAGATCTAAAGATTTCTGCTATTTGCATTTGGTCACATAAGATTCAAATGTAGTAAACAGAATGTCAAACCACTTAGGAAAATGGTATTATTGTAAGTGGATCAATGAATTCCAATTTGTTTCATGAATTAAGGAGGCTTGATGTTGACTAGTATTCATTGATCAGTAGGTATAATGAAAACATCATTAACATGATTTTTTCTACACTAAACTGTATCTTAAGGAAGAAATCAAATTTAAACATTATTCTAGCTTCAATCTTTTTCTACGCTTAAATGGGAAGATATAGATATTGGTGATATGCCTGGTGCCTAAAGAAGATTGATTACTGTTTTTCTGTAGACTAATGCATTATTTTTGGTTATATTCAAGGTAAACATTATATTTCTACTATTATTCAGTTTCCCCTGCCCTATTCTCCTATTCATCACATTAGCTGTTATATTATGATTTCTCATTGATGAACTAAGGTTATATAGTTGTATTTATGTACTCAAGTTCAATTTCACTACTGCTTCTATTTTGTATTAATGTTAGCTTCAAAGTTGGTTGGTTGTGCTATCGGGTTTTATGTATATAGAAAGAAATGTGTGAATTATAATATGATTTTGTCCGATCGGTCTATCATCTTGTGTTCTTCTATCTCCGGCTTGGGACTCAGTGGGCATAGGGCAGACGCGCAGTGACTGACTAGGCACATTTCATTGGCGTTCAATAAATCAACGTTATTTCCATATTATAACAGTTGGAGTTGCTGACCAGTGCTAGTAATTTACCATGTCTCATTTCTTTTCTTGAATAAATTGTAGTTCTTGCCTGACCATACCCAAAGTTAAACTGGTTTCGAGAAACGTATTAACATTATCATTTCCGAAAGTGGGAGGTGTTGGGGATTCCAAATTCCGAATGCTGTATTGACATTTTGCAAGATTGATTTATAAACTTACATCAATTTATTCAATTTCAAATGTGAGATATACAAACGTTGTTTGCTAATCTCGTCTGATACATTTTACTCCTTAATATAATCTTCTAACAAATCTTGTCTTTTGGAGTAGCTATAAGCTAGAAAGGAACAAATCGTGGTATCCGATTGAAACTATCGACCAAATTAGACATAGAATCCAGCTACCCTAGATAATTTAGCGAACCGTAGTAAATCAATAAAAACCTGTGTATTTGTCTCCTTCATTATAGATTGATATGTATTTGATCATTATTACGTCAGACCTAGTCTTAAACTAAATAAATGGCTAAAATAATTTTTTTTCTAATTAATAAGTCTACAAACAAATAAGTAAACTTTAATTATAAAATTGATTGAATTTAACCATAATTTTCACCAGGTAGTTATTGCTTAACGCTAACCAGTTGAAGTCAACTCAGTAATATAATGAAAATAAATTCACTGTGATACCTGGATGCATTCAACTCTATAGGTGGAGATCGTTGATAAGCAATTGCCTGTGATCTCATACTAGAAAAACTGAATATCCAATGTACCTTGGTTTTCTATGAATATCTGTCTATGGTGTACACTTTAAAACAGTCGTTTGTATCAATGCTCGAACTGAGTTATCAAAGTTTAGATTCTTCTTATCTGTCCAATGAAATACTATGAAGGTCACTAATCGAACTTCACATAATTCATTCCTACTCTTTACACCTATCACTAGATTACTGGTGTATGGGGTTTACGAATTAAGGACATAGAAAACGTGAAGTTTCATCAGTAATTAGACAACAAACCGAAATATCATTTATACTAGTTAAGAAATGTATATAATACTACATCGTAACAAATATGTTAATATATGGAAGATAAAGTACTGTCGGAAATTAAACTTAAACCGTCATTACAAAATTTGTTTCACGGTATCTTTAGATAGGAATCTTTAAAAACCATTCAGTAAACACAGGGATCATTTGTCGTCGTTAGTATCTCTTGGTTGATGATTGTGATCATTTCGATGATAAGGTTTACTGTATTAAATATTTAATGTATATTACATAGTTTCTTTAAAACTTTTCTGTTGTATTTGTAAGTCATTAGAAACAATGTTACTATATATTGAGAAGTATCAATTGTTTTTAAACATTATCTTTTCCTTCTAAAGTATACTATCTGGCTGGTATGTTTTCTAAAGAATTTTCAATGGTTTGAATAAACATTAAAATATTTTCAATAGTTACCGTAATCAAAAATATACAGCTACTAGTTTAGTAGTTGATCTAAAGAAAATTCCATTCAATCAAATACATCTGTAAATGTTAATTTAAAATGACGTATAAGATTGTTGTGGGTAAACTGTGTATTATTAATTATTTAAGTTGGATTGTGACTGGGAAGTTGAGTGCAGGACGCGCATTTCATCCTATTCGGAACTCGTCGGCTGGATGCACCTGCATCACAATGTTGGTATTCACAGTGGAATTTGAACTCAGTCCGTTTCGTATCAAACGCCACCGGGTTCACTCGCAGACTACTGAGTCAAGGCGAACCCGCTTGTGCAATGGGCGCATCGGTATTAGGATGAATTTTTATTATCTCATTGATTTATTATAAACTGAAGTTGGTCAATCTCTGTTACTATATATTCATCCAAAGCGGGTTGCCTCGATATAGCGATTATTCACAAGTGTAATTTAAGTTGGATCGTGACTGGCAAGTGAAAGCTCATATAGCAACAGAGACGGGCCAGCTTCAGTCTATAACAAATCAATGGGAATATACAAATTCATCCTAATGTGTATTATTAAATTCATTTTTGCAAAGATTTATTGAAACTCTCTTAATGGTAGTTAATGTAATCTTTATTGTGTTGTAATTATTAATTAATGTATATTTAATCAAGCATTCAACGTCTTTTAATCGTGTAAAATTATAAATCTATAGTTATTTTACTAACAAAGTAGCGTTATGATACTTTAGTCTAAATTGAAAATAGCTTACGGATCTGAAAACTATATATATATATATAACTTACTTGGTAAATTTGAACAGTAAAAGAAATAAATATTTTGAATAGCAATAATCATTAGAACTTGGAAGGTGTTTACAAAGACTAAATGGTAGTTGAATTGTATGAACTTGTATCTTCTAGAAATAAATTGAGTTTGAATCATAGTGTGCACATCAAGATTCGGATGAAAGTTTATCTACCCGACAATTCCCAATTAGAACGAAATGCACGTACTGCATTCCACTTGCCAGTCACAATTCAACTCAAATAGCTAAATAATAGGTATGAGAAACAAAAATGACTATAAGTACAATACATATAAATTAAATGAAATAACAAACAAAACGAAAATGCTATTAGGACATTGGTAAAATTAGTGATTGCATATGTTGCTTATGCATGTAGGAATTCGGTTTGGACTGTAGAATAGTTAAGGTTTTAGTATTCGTAAGTGCATAATTGGGACTCATTTCGAGCTTAATTGTTTGACGCTATAAATGACACTAAAGAAAGATTCTGTTAGGTGGAAGTAATTTAGCAAGAACTGATGGGGTGTTCTTTTACTGAAGGGAAGAAAGACTTACACTCACTTCTTAAATGCCGCCTTGAGTAATATACTAATATACCATTAGGAAACGTTAGATTTTGTAGGGCTAATATATCTAATTTCATATGAGCAAGTAAAATTGTAGTTCTACACAAATGCAAGGTAAACAACATTCGATCTCCACCACATCCCCGAATCATGAGTTGGTGACAGAAAGCAGTACGGAGATTTTAAACACATAACGTTTCGTTAAAAATTTTGTATTTCATTTTTTCGAAAGTTGTCGTTGTATCTCCTGTAAAATTTGTCATTTTTAAAAATGATTCCTATTTGGTTAAGAATGTACCTTTGTGGTTTTGCTTCGCGATTATTGTCACTAAGTCATGTATGATAGCTGCATTTAGTCACATAATTTAGCACTGTATAAACTCAATAAACTAAATGATACTCAAGAACTATTTCGACCTCTCTTCTTCACCCCCCCCCAGCCTACTATTGTTAAATAGTAATAAAATTCGACTTCACTAAACATGCTTCAATGATATCAGTGAGTGCATTAACGTTAGCATCCAGCAAGTAAAAATAAGCAGCCAAGTTTTGTCCTCATTTTTGTCGGGTAGATTCTCCACAGAAATCCAATAAACTTTAGCAGTAAACGCCAATATCTACTAAACCCACAGAAGTAGAGATATCTCCGTAAACCTTTGTTTCTCTTCCTCTAACAATGACTAACAGATTGTATGTTAGATTCTGTCGATTAGCTGTTAACACCGAACACGATATATGTTTTAATTTCACTATTATCGCCTTAGGTAGCTTGCTATTAACTCACAACTTACTCACGAATATTACAATAGACAAACTTCCACTAACACATTTCTACGGTAGGTTGATCTATTAATCCCACTCCTTATTAATGAATTGCGGACATGAATAGTTAAAACGATAGATTCTCTCATAAACATGTTTTCCTATCCATCCCCATATTTTACGTGGACAAAGTGAATAAAGACGCTAGAAACAGAGTATACATAAAACAATTTCCTTCTTGCTATAATGATAAATCAATTTAGTTGCCCACGACGTTAGGTTGACATCCCTTGTGTGACCCACAGCAAACAATATCTTCAAAAATTGTGGATAACTTGAGCAGAACTGTACAAGTATACAAATAAACTTGATTGGTCACGACTTTACTCACAATAAAATGCAAAGCAAAGATGAAACCTTAGAACTTACATCAGTATACCTTATAGCCACTGTTCATACGTTTTGTTTACAAATAGGTGAAGTGCCAAAACTTCGTGAACTACTTCATATCCTAACCCGGCATATAATAACTTAAGTTGATCTTTTCATGGCGCATTAGAACTACATATAGTTATTTTGACAAAATTAGACATATGTATTTCCCGCCGTGTTGCATTCTGCCTGCCTAAACAATACTAAGTGCACTAATAAATACACGAATCATAGAAAAATCAACAACAAAAATAGATACACACGACGCTGATATTAAATAACATAAGTTATAAAAACTGGATATACTTACACTAACGTGTAATGGCCTTCACAATGGAGCAAACATTATATAGGAAACAGTAAAGTCTCAGAACTTACAGTGGTATGCCTTATAGTCTGCTTTATATTTTCTAAACCCTAGATCTAAATTCACTAATGTTCAAATTGAATTGTGATTAGTAAGCGAAATCTACGACGCGCGTTTCGTCCCATTCGAGACTCATCGGCTGGATGTACCTGGATCCAACTATTGATGTTCACACTAGGATTCGAACTCAGTCCGCCTCTTGTCAAGCGCCACCTCGTTCACTACTAGGCTACTGCGTCTAGACAGTCATGGTTGTGCAACGTGTACATATGTAATTAGGTTGAGCTTGTATCTTCCTGTTGATTAGTCTTAGACTGAAAGTGGTCGGCCTCTAATGCTATATGTGTATCCTTAGGGAATTACCTCGATATAACAGTTGTTCACAAGTAATCCTTAATTTGAATTTGAATTGGCAAGCTGGATGTACCTGTATCCCAATTCCAAAAACAAATACCTTCAACCAGGTTTTCAAACTGTATTTTGTAACTGAAATTTACTTGAAGAATTTCATGGTAAAATTTTTGAAGGAACTATACCGATATTTATTAGTTGTTATGCAATACCTTTTCGTGATTAATTTGTCATGTCAGTCAATTTATTTACTACCCGGAACAAATCACACTGTTTCACCCACTTCTCACTACAAGTTGATAAAATTAAGAATTCTATAAGTGGCTGCCAAACCAGTGGTGCAGAAGATTAGGCTTTCGCTAATCTAAAGGCCATGTGTTCTATTAATTTTGTAGAACCGAGGGTGCGCAGAGCTGAAGAGCCCCATACTAGGACAAAACAGGTTCCCAATGCACCCTGATTATCATCGGTGTCTCACCAACATTAAACTGTGACGAATCCAATCAACAAAACATGATACAAATCTTTGCAAAACCATATCAACTGAATAACAGCTGATATAGAATAATAAAGATTCATTTTAAACTCGTTAATTCTCATCAGCTACTATATAAGCATAATTTTTGTTAAGTTGTAACATCACAGACAGTAATCATTAGCTGTGGCAATGAAAAACAGCGAAATGAAGTGACACGGGGTAAATTTATATTAATACGGAGTAATTTAAAAGATAAACGTTAATAAAACTAAAAGCTTGTGATTGTGACTATATGGAGTTAGAAAATTGATAAAACAGAAGTTTTAGTATCCAACCCAAGGAGATTTAATGAAGAGGTCACATAAGAGTTATGAAAATGAGTGAGTAAAGATCATAAATAACTATAAGGTTGATTGGATCTCAACTGCACCCAATTGTAATCAATATTAGCCAACTAATGACTAACTTCTTGAGGTAATCCATTAAATTCTAGTGAGATATGACCAGTAGGGTTCGACCTTGTTAGGTGTGAGGCAGTTACTCACTGATGACGATCGTTGAGGTTACGCAAAAGTATTGTTAATTAACTGAGTTAGAAATATCAGCCGTCGATACCAATTTTAGTGAACTAATGGTAAGGCCAATAGAAAAGCGTTCGCAGTGTAGTAAGTGAGTTCTGAGATCTATCCTCCATGGGCTCGTGGATGTGCCCTGCTGAAGGATTTATACTAGGATTAAACAGCTGCCCGGTACTTTTCGGTGATCACTGGTTGCCTAATTCAGACCAATTTGTGGTATCAAATTATAAATTTAACAACCTCTACAACACCCAGTTACAAAAAAGATTAATGTAGGGTTTGTAACACAATGCTAACATACCTAATCTTGAAATAACTGATGCCGATTTAATCGTAATAATATTAGTAACAACAGTAATAAAACTATTTAATCAAATTTATTACAAGTATTACAAATTGATTACCGTCGGTTTTGTATAAAGATTCGATATGAAATTTTTTATTGCTACTGCTTCAGTGAAACTTAGTGAATTTACATTTATTTAACTGCTGATTGATTTTTAGCGATTGTGAAATGTTGAAAGTATGACCATAATCAATTATTTGTCTGGTTACTGCACTGTTTAAGGCTCGGGTACCTTTAAACCTCATGTTTAAATGCTCAGTGAAACGAATGTTTACCCTTCTCTATGCGACAGTATATGTAAATTGGCGTGTACATAAAAACAAAAATAGGCAATTAAGGGTATTAAGGAAGTAGGACATTTCTATTTTTGTTTGTTATAAGAAGTAATTTGTTTGATGTAAGAATATCAACATTTCTACTGAATAAGTGATCTGTATTGCACAAGTTATGTTATTCTTAATAAGTCTCATATTTTTATTATCTCTAAAGACCAGGAGTATGGAATTAGCTTTCTGCACATCTATGTTGAACATGACACATTCGGTGGTTTCGAATGCTTAATAAATTTCTCTTGGTTCGCGTAGACACGTTTATAATCAAATACAATTTAGGGTTTTAGTTCAGCCGATGTGGAACAATAAAATAAAAATAAAATTCAGATTATTCTGCGCCAATCGTTGATCCTGTTTTATTCTACTTTATAGAAGAGCTGAAATAGATGAAATATGAAGTAACTTCCCTAAAATTTCAACTGTCGATCATTTGCCAAATTTATTAATTCTGAAATAAAACCCTAGTAATCAGAAAATTTACTTGCCATAGAAGTTTCATGTGAAACACAAGACAGTTCTTATTTTAAAGTTGACACAGGCAGATGAACCAGTGAGAACTATCAAGATTTGGTCGGTTGTTTAAGTTGAAGATCATAAATCCTCGTCAATGTGTAGGCATAACTTCATTTATAATGTACTTTGATCTCTTTATTTAACGACTGATTGAATCAAACAATTTATGTCGTAAAAAATTTGTTAAGCATGATAATAAACTACAGTTAAATCTAATATGCGTAGTTTAAATTAAAAGAATTTGGTTTCTTGCTAACTGGCAATTTTCAGTAATCCCCTCTCCAACCATTTGTTCATAAACCTCTAGGAGTGTGACACTGGGTAAAGCGAATTTCAGCCGTACAATGAGCATCAGTCTACTTATTATATCTCAGACTACCGACTACCTGAATCTAACCAACATTATACTTTACATTGAATTAAGTAATGGTTACAAATCTTTTTTAATCTCTTCATTAAAAAATTCGGTCGATAATATATTGTTATGATTTAAATTCAGGGATGCAGAGTATTAGGGACTCGCAGTCAACCTAAAGCTCCTGGTGTGGAAACTCTGGTGCGCGTTGCTGAGGGGTTCCATACTAGAACGAAACAGCTGTACAGTGTTCCCTGCCAACATCAATCGATGACATATTCAATCAGTTCAAAATTGCTTATAAATGTCCGCAGCCGTATCATCCAAGCAATCTGTCACTGAACTTCGAACATATTCATTGCAATTATTAGTTTTTGGGTAAAATACTTTACAATTGTACAATTGTACACTTTATTAAGTAATATGATACTTCAAAGCAAAAGAACGTCATCGGTTCTTTAGTGTTATATACTTAAAACGTGACTAAAGGTAGACACAAAATCTTTTGTATTATCAAATGTATCTTAAATTACAGTGTTTCGAGCAGTTAATGATTCATTATATTCCACTCGAATTTCTTCTTTGAAAAGAAAAATACTAAAGTTTGTCAGCGTTTTCCTACAAACTTCTAAATAAACAGCTTTCTATTCTCACCAAAACTCTGTAGTTTTCACAACTTCATTTCAGTTCTAACTGGACTTAGTCTATCAAATAGATAATTTTTAATGGTAAATTAATGAATGTGAACAATTCAAACAGGATGTAGTTACTTTCGAGGAACTTCAACAACCTAACCATAAACTCTTCAAAAATGTTACTATGAACCTTAATTAAATAAACTGCTAGAATCAACATGATTTCAATCAAAATACCAAACTGTAAACATTTAATAGGTATGAACAGAACCATCCCATTCATATACACTAGATGAGAATAAAGTTAACTAATTGCACTAAAGAAAAATTGGACTGAAACATTTTTTAATGACCCTAAGGCAATTTAAAAAAATGAGCATAATCCTGAGTTAAGTATCTAAAGGACAAGTGATTTTTAATTTCGTTTCTGCATAAACTTTTCTCATAACTGTTATATTAAGTTTTAAAGAATTTCAGAAACGAATTTACAACATAGTGATTATCTTTAGTGACTGCTAAAGGACCTACATCTAATCGTAATGGATGTTAAACAGATAAATTAGATTGGAAAGTTTTCTACGAGCTAATGTTTGTTTACTGTCTTCGTGAACTCATAATAAACGGAGGGGGAAGGGAACAAAAAGATACACATTTATATTCTTGGGAAGACTTAAAATAACTTTAAATATGCCCAACACGTATTTATTGTCTTAACCTCAATTGTATTTCATTCCATTCCAGATTAACTGTTCAGTCATATAACAGATACGTGTAATAATCATTTATTTTCAAGTTCTAAATATAAGTGAATTATATGCAGTTCCTATTAAGTTAAATGTTAGCTGTCATCGTGATTTATATTTGATAGGTAGCGAAATTCTTAATGTGAATGTCTTGAACTTAATTAAATTGCCATTAATTCATAATTTTACCGTTTTTGATTGTGTCAGTTCTATATGTGGACATAAGTGTTAAAATAGGTAGAACATGAAAACTCATGAATAACTTCTGATAATCTAAAACTGTTTACGTTAATCATAAATGAAGTCTTATTGCTGTTTGTATTACATGTGATACACACAATGCGTAGAATCACATACAATCACTTAACAATTGCAATTAATTAGCTCCTATTCATCTGACTTTCACTGATTTAGTTGCAGTGAGTTAAATGTGTAAATTATGTGTTATACATAAATTTTGATTAATAAGATTTACAGACATTTAAGAATAAAAGAAACATCAGGTGTCAAGTGGTTAGTAAATATAAAATAATGAAATAACACCTATTTTCTTTCTTTTCGAAGTGCTGTGTTCACTCAAAAATATGTTCTAACTGTGAATCTTTGATTATCTTTCTAAACAATATCAGAGGCTACTTCATGAAAAGGGGATAGATAACATTGTACAAAAACGATCGTTAAAGCTTAATAGTTAGATTATCTATTACATAAAATGCAACACAACTCGAAGCATCCACCTGAGCTGTTAAGTCTTGCCATCTTGCATTTGATTATTAAATGTGTCCAAAAATGAAATTTATAAATTTTCATTACGTTACCCTCTGGATTGCTACAATTCAGGTTACTATGCTCGTAGAAATGAGTATCATGCACTTCCGTAAATGTTGATGCTAAAATTATTCTCACGTCATACACATATTTTCTTTTCTTTTACAAACACTGGAAAGTAACGTAGAGTTTAGACGTGACATAAAATATTTCGACATGGCGTTTATGAATTCATACTGATAATGAAGTCTGAGTTAAGATAGTTAATAATGGCTCATAAAATGCAAATTCTGTAATAATTTGCTTTCAAAATGCATTTTCGTTACTTATTTCTGTCATACTATGTGTTCATAACAAACTACAACATATTCATATTATTTCGCTTACTTAGTTAATATACTACCGACATCAAACCAAATGCTTTGGTCGATTTCATTTACCAGTAAGTGTATGTACAGTAGATTACCGGCATGTAACAACTTCTGTTAATAACATCTTTTTACGTTAGACTAAAAGGATATGATACAGCCAAACAATCAATATGGTAATTCTGTTAATTTTTATTAGAACACAAATGTAAATGACGCTTTGTATCCATATCAAATGCAGCAAATTTTGAATATAGTTTCATGTTACTTATGAGTAGGCAAATTATAAATGAGCAGTTTCATGTATCTATAGGAGAAATATGCTAACATTAAAACAACGGCTGTTTTATTTTCCTACTCCTATGTATCTGCCTCAATAGATTGTCACACATGCATTAAGGAACTTATCAAAAAGAAGTTGACATGAATTATTCTATATGCTGTTAATCACAATTTTTATTGCAGCTCAGTTACTTAAATATCATGAAACAAAATTCGCTTTGATTGAATGTGGAAAATTTTAATTTCTTAGAAATTTCTGAATCGTTTTCGTAGGAGAATTTTGTTATGCTCGTGTTGTGACAAAGTCTAAAATTTAAAACTTCAATAAATTTCAATTGTTAATTAAAGATATAAGAATACGGTACTAATTACAAAGGAAGTAAACTATAACACTTCATGTTAATCAATGATTACATCATACTACTGTCATTATTAGTTTAAATAATAATAATAATTATTATTATTATACATGAACATATATTCATTTAAACAACAGACTGAAAGCTCTAGATAACTTAGTGAAAAAATAGAATGTGTGATTTAGATAAAAATGATAATTAATAAGAAAGAGAAGAAACAACACTTGAAGAACAGTTGTTTTCAATAACTTCGTCATCTGAATTTTACAGATTTGAATCAATGAAAATTTCATTACAGTGAAGAAAGTAAAGTCTACTATAAAACAACATGTTGAATGAATTACATAATTTGACAAAAGTATACGTTGAAATGGTGAACCAACACATCAATCACTGCTTTTAGTTATGAATTTGAAACTGTCGTTTGTAAAGAGTGTTAGAAATTAGTTCTTCAGGATCTTTAATATTAAAGCAACATTGAATAGTTTGTTTAAAAATAGGTAAACTTGACAAAAAATGAGGTGGAATATACATATAACCTGATTAATATCAAATGATTTATCCATTCCAGCTAGTTGCAGAGTATTTTAGACGTTAGCCGATCTGAAAATAAATAGATGCGATATCCCAAATTAGCTTTGAAAATTTTATCTGAAATCAACCTTCAGTAAAGTTAGTTCCTATAACAATCAGTTATTTGATATTCCATCACTCATTGTTCGTTTATTTGAATACACTGTTCATAATTGTTGTCATGTCATAATTAATTGTATAAAAATGTTATCCATCCAAGTAACTTGCTAATTTCAAAGTTACTCAAGCGAAAAACACAGTAATGTAAGCTGTCAATTACGGGTTGTAAATTTTAAAGTTCCTGGTATTCTTGTAAACTCAATAACATTAATAAAAAATTTTCATTTTAAAAGATCTCTATATTCTATAGTTATAGATCTAAATAGTAGGGAGAAGCCAAAGAAATGATGAATACATCTATTACATGTTATGCTAATAGGCATATAGGATTGTTGTTGGGGCGAAAGAAAACGAATTTATTGATATTTAAAACAGCTAATGTATAACGTTTATGTGAATAACTCAAGAAATACAAAATTTGGAGAAGAGTACGATTCCATTGTAATTCAAAGCATTTTATCAACTGCAAACACCTGGCAATTACTTCTAGTATTATATTTAAAATTAAATGTTTACAACTTAAATTGATGTTTAGAACGTAAATATAAATCGTAAGGAGTGGAATAAAACACGATAGGTTATCCTAATTTGAATTCCGGGGATGTGGTGTTTTATGACTTCAAGCCTCTAATTTTTGGCGTTCATTTCTCATTTGTACGGTGATAGCCTGGTTGTTGTGCATTAGCTCTAAAATTGTAACTATATTCTAATGATCCCACGTTACTTATCGTTTGAATAATCCAAGAATTGCAGATTTCAGCATACTACTTAATTTCCAATAAATTTGGCATAGAAATATGACTTATTTTAGATAAGCTTTTATGTTTTCATGACCTGCATACACAATAATTATTGTATGGCCTGTAGTTCACAAAAAGTGCTTGTGAAGTTGCAAACATTCCTACGAAATTTAATGGTTGGACGACAGTGTTTAGGTTGAGAAGATGGTAAGCAAGCAATCGAGAATTAACAGTTTGTAAGAAAATTATATTTATTATTGTAGTAGGTTACGTGGACGCACTATGTACACTCCCCAAGCCAAACAGCTTCCTGGCAATCCTTCAAATACTTCTACAACATATTTAGATGTACATTTGATCTAAAGAGGAAATTTCAAGGTACGTGGCAATGAAATAAACCGTAGGTTAATTTATGCCTCACTAACGTTTGGGTCGAAATTCACAAAATAGAAATCAATGTTCCGTATCGTATTAGATGTTAATAAGTATAACATCCATTTCAACTACATTATCGATAATCATGAGTGCTCAGAATCCTTCATGGTATGAGATTCTTGGTGTAGGGGATTGACGAATAAAGAAAAAGAAAATATCATTCCAGTACTCATCGTCCGATGATGTTACAAAATACTTTAGCAAATAATCTTTCTGCTTATCGCATTACTTAATTGATAGTAGGACACTCGTATCACAAGAGTTGGACAATGCATAATCGTATGGGCATTGGGATATCTGCAAATATATAAAAAAATGAAACAGATGGGTACAGCTTCTGTGGAAAATATGGATAATTTACATATTAAGATGATCTACGGTCTGGGGCTATGATCAAGGTTGGTTGTTAAGGGGGGTACTATATATTCAATCATGATATAACGAACTTTTCTTAATGTGTCTATCAGTCTGACTATTTGCCATTTGATGTTCAGTTTGAATTTCATCTTCATAAGTGTACTAGACAACTACATTACCACTTGAATGTTCATAAACAGTAACTTGATGAACTTCAATATACTTGACTTTCATAAATCCCTCATTCTTTACATCAGGATGATCAGGTCTATGTCAGACAATTAAATTTATTTTCGAACAGGAAGTAATTCTGGGAATCGCTTTCACAGTGATCTAGCTTGCTGTCTGTCTTTTGTGGGCGGTTTTCATTTCCCGATTGCCTACACCATCTCGCAACTCTCTTCTTGATATACCTATTAAGCAAATACTGTTACTGTTGGTCTTAATGACTACAGTTACAGAAGACAACTCTATGAGGCTGTCCAGGAACGACCATACTGTGAGTAATTTCAATTAAATTGGCTCCATGCTCAGTAATATCATTCCACCGTTAAATTATGCATAATCGTAAATACACTAGAATATCTGCATATATGTATAACCCACTAATTCTTGTTTAGATAACCAAAAACATAATTTACCAGTGCAACAGTGTTGGCACAATCTAAGTCGACCATAAATATAGTTTTAAAACTAAGAGCAATCTCTCTTTGCTATACAATCTAGGGGGCTCGAAAAAGTTGTTACAGTTAACAAACAACAGTACTTTACGATCTTCAACTGTTGAAGTTAGTATTTCAGTATGTGTAAAGGTACCTGTGATTATGGACCCTGAGGTAATTTACATTTCTCCTTTGAAGTCAAACACACTCCTTTTCTCCCTTAAGACACTTCAGAATCATTTCTCGTCTACCCGTCTCACTTAACTTAGGTATACAATTCCTATAACACCGAACCGCTACCATATAACTTGCCACCTTTAAGTCGTGCTAACAATAATTTATGAGACACTGGCTAGCTTTACAACGTAAACGGCGGCTGTATGTACTTTCTATCCTACTATAAACCATACTGACGTCTAAAAATTTTTACAACTTAAGTTTGAGTAACACTTAAGCCAAAAATATTGTTTTCGATTAGATCTTTATCAAGCCTTACTCTACTATACAATAATATTTATGGGCAATATATTTAGTGCTACAATCAAAGCCTTACTCAGTAACCCTCCTCAGCAATCGAACTCGTAGCTTTCAAATCTGTTAACAAATTACGGATGTGTAAACTTTGTAAACTACCTGTATTGATACAAACTGTTATGTTTACTAAAGTCAGTGTACATTTGAAATTCATTTTCTGAAACACTTGATGTTTGACTTTTCAGTTCAGTCAAATAGCTGGTTCAGGGTGATGCAATGCTGAAGTTGGGTTTAGAAATGGTGTTTAGTCAGATTTGAAACTGAGGGTTCTGGATAAGGTATAGTGTTGATTTATGTGTAGTAAGCATGATTTAGAAAAAACATCAGAATTTGATAGAATTAGGGCTAAAAATTAATTCCTACATTTTTGTTGATCCGAGGAAATCTGTTCAGTAACTACGTTAATATCTAACAGTTACATATGCCTTCTTCAAGTCATAATGCCTCATCCACACAAGCCGATAACAAGATAATCATAAGATTAAAAAATCATTAATGAGGAAGCGACCGATAATTATTTGGATCAAATAAAGTCAACGAAACCCAATCATGCAACTGTTCAGAAGTTTAACAGTCAATTATTCTTATTTAATCATAAATTAAGTGCCCGTACTAACAACGTAACATACATCAAAAAGCTACTATGTTCAGGGCCTCTATAAGCTACAAAAAAGGAGTTTGCCCCTGTAAATTCGTAATTTTGGGTGTCAAATAAAAGTATATTAGTGACTGACTGCTGACTTGCTTTCGATTTTATGGATCACCACCTTTTGTATATATTGATTACTTATCTCAGAAAGCTTAAGGATATCTCACTTCTATGTAATATTTGAAACGTATTTGAATTCAACAATATTTAGTGTCTGAAGTTATACTACTTCTGAGATTTGGTCTGCAACAAGTTACATCCTGTTCTCATTCTTACTCATCATTGATTTGTTTCATTTACGATCCTCATGTGACGAGGAATTACGTAGCTGTTAAAACTAAAAGAACTGATTGTATCTGAAGTAGATCTATAGGAAGCTTTAGTTATGATTATTTGATGTACACTTTCGCTAAATAGTCCAGTACTATGAATGAAAAGTTATCTAATACTTCTTAGTATTTAATAATTATTTAATCCAAGATTATTCAGTAGTATAACACTACAAAATCAAATACTTTCCACAATTACTTAGTCTTATTTATAATGATTATTTTGTAAGTATTAGTTTATATTAAATAAACTTTTCTTAAATTTTCTTTAAATAATGACAATAAACACACTTGTAATTGATCAATGAAACAAAGATGGAAGACGTGATAAGTCAATTAATGTGTGTTGTGTTTAGAATTACTATTGGCTTATTATCCTCAGATGTTTATTGGTGTTAAATATGAACTAAGTAATATTATATTTTATGATGAATAACACAGTATTGATTAAAAGAACAAGAATTATTATCTCCATCATGCGTATTGTTACAAGCATAGCTAAGTGTTACATTTGTAATTCACCAAACTGTTGTCATCCATCATGTTGGGAAACAATAAGGAAATTAATGAATGGAATTCTTATATTTAATGCTGAAAATTGTTTATGGAAACGCTATGAAAATCTTGGTAATATGCTCATAATTATTCTTGATCAAGAAACAAATCATATAATCTACAGATATTCCACATCAGTTAATTTGTAATTTATTTGAGCAGTCGATATTTTCCGACTTGCAATTCACTGTTAGATGTAAGTTTAATTCTATCTGCATGTCTTGTTTCATATGCATTAGTTTATTACATAACCAGATTCATTCCGTCTGTCAAATATTAAAGTATTAGTTGGGATTAATTATGTCGACCGTCACTATCATATGACTATGCCGCATATAAGCATGTCTGTATAATAGTATTGCCTGAATTAAAGGATTTGTCAAGTATTTTCCCAAATGACTAAATGTAAAATCACGTGTTTGTTGATAACCAATCATTATGTAAATGAATTATAAGACTAAAAAATGTTAACAGAAATTATGCATATAATCTTAAGGATTTTGATGAAACCAACGATATATGAACTTGTGTTGAATAATGGTTGCCAGTTCCAAATCATTTCATCTATATTGATTACACTTCAATTCAAAGTTTAACTAAATATTTCAGTAAGTCAGGAGCAAACTAATTCTTTGGTAAAATCCCATTTTAACTTCGAACAACAAGAAGTTGAAGTTATAGAAATTTGATAAGTTCAGTTTTCAAAATCAATTGATATAATGTACAAACTGTATTCTTTCTGTTAATCTTGTTTCTGAAGTCCTGGTTTCCACTGAATTACACATCAAAGTAAGATCATTACCGTTATAATTAGTATAGACTCAATACTAGAATATTTTACAATAAAAATTCTTATTTTATAAAAAATGAAACTTTCTGAGACTTATTCTGTAGTTTTATTCTGAATTATAGACATCTGTCAACATTTTGTATCTGTATCTATTACAAATAATAAAAATAGTAGTTTAAAACATTCAATTCAATCACCGGAAAAGTAAAAGATGATTGAGTTCTACTGCATATAACAAAAAGCATTCTTATCTGTTAATCGAATGCCATCTATAAACGCTTGAAATTCATTTACTTGTATTGAATAACAAAACGTAAATTATACAATAAATTATGTATATAATTAAAGATAATTAATCATCATTGGTAAAGTAAACGTAATATGAAGTGATTAACAGAATATAACAAGAAGAAAATTGTAGCTAACCAAAGGTCAAATCTGTTCGTTGACTGAAAGATTGAATCTGCATGAGTTACAAACACAGTAGTGGCTAATTTTATGATTGCCTGGTTCTTGGCGCTGATCACATTTCGTGATCCAAGTACCTATGTAGTCATTACTCAATTAATAATTAATGTAAATATTTCGGAAGTGTACTCGTAGGCCGAATTAATTGAAAGTAGTTTCTTAGATTGTGAAACTAACTGATGGGCTGTTTGGTTTTGATAGAATACTTCAGTTTTCTCAATATTTCAAATTCTTCTTGCAGAGGAGCGTCAACTAGCATAAGCTCAAAGTTCAGAATTTCTCACAGACCTAGTCAATTACTTATATGTGATCATAAAACCAGTCATATGTTTTATCGCTTAAATGATTTTTCAGTAATTGGTATGATTCAATTACTATTTTAGCTTCAGAGCATCATAAAAATTATGTAACGATTAGCGTATGGTAACAAACCACCAATGGCATTTGGTTTTTTATAATTCATGGTATCCAGTAGCAAAATGTAATTCAAAATGAATTGCTATTTACTTCAATTTTACAGGGCCAAGATTAACAAATTATGCTTATTATATGACGAAAGACGTTAAAACACATCATGTCAAAGATACAAAAGGTGAACTAGAGTTTATACATGGGAATGATCAAGAAGAGATTAGTATTGACAAAGAATATTCAAAAATCTCAGGGGAACATCTATTGACATTAAATTCATTTAAAAATCAACTGAACAAATGGAATCATATGAATGATGAAAGTCAGTTAAGGTCTCCATATGTTTGGATACCATCAAATAAGTCAGAAAATAGACCATTGAGGTGAGCACTTTTAAGCAAATGCTGTTTATTTAGTCAGTGAATTTTCAATCAGCAGTGAGTTCATTTGAATACATTCAAACTAAAGTATATTATCTTTGAGTCAGTAGACTCATCGATCATTTAACATGCACTCATTCTCCACTTTAAGTACATGAAGCTGTTTAAACCCTCCTTGATTTCTAGAATTTAGAGAGGTTGTTCTTTGAATTCTAGTATGAAGCCATGACTAGCGAATTTCAAGTATGTTGAGAATTAGTCAGTTGTGCGTCAGTAGCACTGTATGATAGTCGCTCAATATTGTCATTTACAAGCTACTGTATACTACGGCAGTAGTCTAAAGGTTAGGTTTTGGTCTTCGGAACCAATTCATACTTAATCATGTTGGAACTATTACAATTTCTGAGTTAGCTACTGACTTTTAATCAGTTAAAACAGCCAAACGTATCCACTATTCACAGTGGCAAATAAGAAATATGTCTTGATATTTAGAAAGTTGGATCATGCCACCTAGCAAAGCCACTGGCTTTCAGAAGATATAAGTAGTTTTAAAAAACATCGTTTGTTCAATTGAATAACTTAAAACCATATGGTAATTAATTTTGCTCTTTCAATGGGGTATGGCAATTCGAACCGATGTAGATATGTACCAGATTCTACGTTTTACATCAGTAACTGACGGAAAGCGCTTATAATAAATTCCTTAACCATCTTGACCATTATCATGAAAATAATGTATTTCGTTCAAAAACATGAAATTGAACGAAACAAAATCCCTCCAAGGAATCTGCCATCAAGCCGTGCATATATATATATATATATATATATATATATATATATATATGGTTGGTTAGAAATAATTCTGAAAAGTAAGACCATCGATGAAGTTCGTATCTTCATTTTCTGTTTACACTGTGCTATCAGCAAATCCCTTTACTTGGAAGTAGAGAGTCAAATTTATTTATTTATTCATTCAAATTAGTGAACATCATAATCATCACTTCACTCAAATTTCCCGTTTCTTTTTACAAGACGGAAAAGGTCTAAACGACAAGGCTGTGAGAATCTGCTATTTATGTTGGCATCGAGGCCAGAAAAATGTCAGTCATTTGTTCGACAGAAGTCATTATCACAAAGAGACACAAATGAAATTACTGTTAACGATGATAAAGTATTAAATAGTGAACAAAATGATACACCTGATGAAATGGCTTGTATGGTGAGATGAGAATTTTTAATTTTCTTACATCTTATAAAAGTTATATAGTGTTTAGGCAATTGTATTTACACAAAATAATTGTCCAAAGCTCCAAAATACACTTTATAGCTTTTTTTAATATGGTATGGGACGATACAGGATCGACTGCTGGGTTTCACCTTTTGGTCAGTGAACATCACGTATTGATTGGAATTAGACAAATTCGTCATTCACACATATTTAGTGAACATCTTAAACGCAATACGAATTTTATTTGTTAATAGATTGCTGTAGAAGGGGTCTTTTCAAGATCCCCAAAATGTTTTAGGACTAAGTTAGTAGCTTCAATGTCAGAATGAACAGTAATTAATCAGAACGAGCCTTAAGTATACTAGTTTTTGCTAAACTAACTAGTCAATATCCAAGCTTGAATGTAAATGATGTCAATTTTAAAGCAGCACTGAACTCTGACTTTACTTCCCAATCTACTATAGTAAGTTACTTTGTTGTCTTATTTGAGATTTTTTGAGTTTCTGTACATTATCATAATGAGTGAGAAGCAGGTATACAAACATTATTAAATAAATGCATCTTTACTACATCAATCCGTGGTGAATTCAATCAATATACATCAACATCAACATTGGGATATAGGTACATCCAGCCGATGAGTCCCAAATAGGACGAAACGCGCATCCTGGATTCCACTTGCCAGTCACAATACAAATTAAACAATATACATCATGTTTTGTTTACTGCTCAATAACAAAGTCTGAATTCATTATTCGACCGACATTTACCCACTTTGATGAATGGATGTTTATACAGAGTCAGAAGATCGTCTCGCATTATATGAGTCTATAAATTAGTGAATGACGAGTTACATTATTGTGGTTCAGAACAAGGTCTTGAAAGGTTAGCTATAAATTGCAGCATAGGTGAATGCTTTTATTTGTGACGAGTTTAATAAGTTGAATAATTTCACTAAGAGGTTTTCGGTGTCTTACAGAAACGAGTTTCCTTATTGTTCGGCAAAGATTAAATAAGTTTGTTAGATCAAAACAACACTCGTTTATCAGGCCTAATAACTTTTTAGAGTATAGTCATAGTAAGTGATAAGAGTAGGATAATGAAAGATGAATACTTTGCTTACCTACATAACAGAAAGTGTATAGTGTCTACTAATAAACCAACTGATTATTCGATTTTATTTGCAATTTTAAAGATTCGATAAGTGTTTAGTAAGTAGTGCACTTTTTAGTTTATAATAGTTCTAAGTAATTATCAAATCGATCCTTCCATAACCTTAAGTTCTACTTAAGCATATATTCATATATTAGACAAGCTGTGATTTTCCATACTACATACACTTAAAATTAAGATAAAATATTGAATTGAAAAGTTGATAATTGTTTGGCAATTAAAATATGCTAGCGTAGTAGTAATTTTCATTAGTTTATAACTATGTCCAAAGGCGGACTGAACACAAGATGCAAAATAAGGTCAACAACAATATAAATTCATATTTGAACTTTACATCTTAGATTGGTTTCAGATACCTATTGTGTTTAACACTAGATGGCTATTTCGCCAGTGACATAGTGTATCTACAACATACACTAGGCATTTGCTGCAATGTATTAGGTCCAGGGTTTCAGAACTATTCAAGACTAACGTACTCGCTGGTGATGGGTATCAAACTAGAATAAAATAATAGTTAATTTTCTTTTGGTTTTCCATAGTCAACAAACTAAAGTTAGTTCATGGTGAATAATTTGAATTTAATAATCATCATAGCATCGTTTAGTAGGCGTTCTCTTTAATCGGTTCTTATCGAATCAATGAACTGAATAGAATAACAAAGTTCAATATAAAAAAAGTCTATTAAAATGATAATATGGAAATTGATGACTATTAGTGAAACTAGAAAGTTGATCTGAAAATGAGTTACATATGAAGTAAATTTTTAAAAAATCTATACGACAATATTTAGTTTTGATGAAAGTGACGAATCGATCTTTTGAGTGTCGATTATTTAATGCACGAAGTAAATGGATTATGAATCAGTATAATAACTGGGTAATAATTAAGCATTCCATTTGCTTACAGAAGAAATGTTGGATTTATTTCGTTAATACAGTTATTATTTTTGTGAGAGGTGATATCTTATTTTCTTACCTAAATGATTCAAATTTGAAGCTCTAAATATCGTCTTAGACAATTTTTGTTCCATTCACTAATTCCAAGAAATCATCAGCTATGATGACCATATTATTCAACATCTTAAGTAGGTACTCACTTGGATATTTGTTAGTAGTAAAATATTTATTCTTGTGGATGACAGTTTAAAAAACAAAAACACTACAATTTACTATTAGTTATCCATCTGATATTGTAGATCATTGTAGTTGAGTGTTTATTTCTAATATATAAACATGTACCCTTTGCTTTAGCCACGATGGATTATATCCTGTCATTTAAGTGATCATGCCTTAAGAACAAGACTGTTGCCTATGGCTCGAACTCAATTACGTCGCCGTATTTGTTATGGAAATTTAATTGTTTGCGCTAACATTAGCAATCCTGAATCAGATAAAAGGTCAGAAAAACAAACGATTAGTAGAAGTACCCCGTTAACAAAAATCTCAAGTGTTGTTGGTGAATATAACAAAAGTGATCAACAAATGTGAGTATCATTTATTATAAGTGTATTTTTGCTGTGATATTACCATCTGGTTAAATGTTTAGTAGACACCGCTTAATTACAGTTTTTATCAAAGACGGAATGATTCAATATATCACAAGTAATTTAACACCAGTTGAATGAGTCCAGCCTCATCAATACCTATTTCATATTACACTCTATAAATAAACAATGATCAAAAATAGGGTAACAACCATTGTCATGTTTGTCTACTGCCTTAATATTGGTCACATTCAACCGATCAAGTTTGAATATAGTCACAAATCAAAGTGAATCCACAATGTTAGCAGTAGACCGTGATATTAAGTAACTAAAAGTAATAAATAAATAACTCTTGGATCCAGTTTTTGTGCTAAACGGAACTTGCTAGCAATCATACCTGAAATCTTCATGGTACTAATATTCAGTGTGGTAGTCGAACTTGTATGAGTCATTGAAATATCGTTGTTACAATATTTGAAAAACAAAACGATTCAGCAACTCAATTAAAGTAAACCGAACCCCAAGAACAAGTAAAGTAATTTTGCATCATTTTCATAAAATTATTGGTATTATTTAAGCTAACTGAAATGAAGGTATGATACCGAATTCTTGGGACTTTATCTACACGATGCATAAACAAACTTCATAAATCGTTTTTGTTGCATATATTTTTATTACTATAATATTGGTATCTACTTTTTAGTAGTTTCCTATCTCAACTAAGAAACAATGTTGAAACGCTGAAACTAGTCTTTCATCTTATAAATTTAACTAAATCTATTTAGCCCATTTACACGTGAACTTACTATACCAAATCAGAAACTGATTTCATTAAATGAATCGTTGAAATCAAACAAATCAAATGTGGCTCAACATCAGCATAGTACGCCGCATTATTTAAATGAATTAATAAAATCTCAATGTTCTGGAAATTATAAAAGAAAATTTGTTGATACTTCTCTATGTGTAAGTTTGTTAAATGGTGTTTATTTGAAATCTTGATTTACTGTGTTTACATTATTGAAAGAGAGCGGGTTAATTGTTATGAGAATATGTTTTACATTTCAGTTTCAGAAATGATTCAAAAGCAACAGAGAAAGTAAATAATAGTTTTTAGCTCATAAAAGAAATTCATACAAGTATTTTTCTGTATACATGTAAAATTATTTATAGTGTTTGACCTCTATTTCATCATAAAACTTTTATCTTAAGGTTTATTTACATTCTTGAATAGAAGTGAGATTTGCTGTAGGACTCAAAATCACATTCTGTAAATATTCATATGAAAATATACGATAGTTCATTCTATGGAATAACTATCTTTTGTAATCCAAATATATGAACTCATGTTTGTGAAAAAATGTTTCTATTAAAGAATCACTCAGCAACTAGTTATACTTTGAAAACAAAGAATTAACTTAAGCTTATTTTAAGTTATTCAACTAATACTAGCGATTTCTGTTGACAAATCTCTTCAAGTATGTATATATATATTCTATTCTTTTTGTGCACCAACATCAGACGAAAGAAGTTAAGTTATTTTCTCGTACATCAAACACTGTTTTATTCACTTTGGTTATTACCTTCACTAGGCGCTCCCTACTCCTCATTTAATAATTTTAGGAATCGTAGCACATTGTTCAATTGTTAACTAATAGCAAGTATTCGTTCTATGAATCAGTAGTCAATTGCTCATCTATTCGAACACACAATAAAACATCCTAACTAATTTAAAATACATATTTTACTTATTTTACCATGACATAAATTGATACGCTAATTATGGAATAAACTGTATTACAAGTTTGTCAACCACAAAAATGATAGTGAATATCCACCAATAGAAGGTTGAATTTATCTGCAATGTATGTATCTCTCTCAACTTTTATATATGATCAAGCAATGGATCTATTTAAACAGAATCCAGGATATTTAGAAATAATAGCAAACACAAAATTATAATGGTAGTTCAATATTTTATATCACTTTTATGGCACTCCCTCCTGAACCTGATAAATTAATTATACTGGTATATCCTTGTTCCAAGTAGAATCATATGTGTTATGAGTAGTCTCATACCAGAAAATACTGAATATAATTCATTAATATCACACTTTCAATGGACAATTGCAGAGTAAGATGTGGACTTGTTCGTTGATTTTCAATTAATCTCAGAGTGTTTTACATGTATTGTATTTAAATAAATCAAAATGTAAACTAATTGAAATTAAGCTTAATTTCTGGGTGAGGTGTTATCCATAACTTTCACAATGTTCACTCAGTGGGTAGTACGCATTAATTTTAATCATCTTGCTACTAATTGCTACATATTCAAGTGTAATTTACATTTCAAAGATTTATTTTAGGCCTTAACATTCAAGATTTTTGCGTTTTGTAAGTCAATATGTTTGATCTCACCATACTAGGAGATTAATTGTAAAAAGATACGTATAGCTTTAGACGAAATAAAGGGAAGTTTCTGATTAAAATTGAACTGAAATGCTCAACATTAATTAGTTAAATGAGAGGCAGAATGACCTCAAATACTGGATATGACATAGTGAATGCTGAAAACATTATGGATGATTCCCTACGACTTTGCAATGTATAGTATGATTAACCACACAGTCTAATGACTTAATTTGAACATTAATACAGACTAAATAAACTTGAATGTTGATGGATAAAACAACTTGGGTAATTTCACTTTTTAACTTAAAGATCGTTGTTGTTTATGTACTTGACAGCGAAATATACAAACATACATAATATCGTGTTCATGCATCTATACGCTAACAATTATTTCAATCACTAAAATTATAAATTATAACCAAAGTTAAGCATAGTACAAGTAAGAATACCAAATCAGCGTAACAAGGGGAAATTATCAGGACGAAGGGCAAAATAGCTGAAGCAATTTAGTAGCAATCGTTATGAGGAAGATTAAATATTTAGAACCAGATTTCGGGGGGAAACAATGAAAAGACGTGCTTAAAAAAAGTACCGGAACTCATGGTCTAGATGATAAAGCATAAATACATTTGTTACATTATAGTCGATTCTACTTCATATTACACGAAATCCCTAACCAGTGATTACGGTTATTGCAACTGTTCCAACCAGATAGTTTGCACTTACCAGCATTGCTTAGATGAATTAGTCAATGACTTAATCATTTGATACTATATTTCGGCAGGATTCAATCACACATAAATTAATACTATACTTATTTTAAAATGTTTTACTTAGTTTGTAAGAACAGAGCATAAACTTACCGACATTTTATTCGGAAATCATTTATTACTTCTGAACAAAATACTACTTTTTAATATTCCTACCAACTTATTACTTAGGAGAAAGATGAATTAAAGGCAAAAACACATATATTATCTGACCTGTCATTGTTTGAACAATCCAGACGTGCAACAATTGACAATATGATTGACAATATGCGAAATTCATGCGCTAACCGATGCTATACATCTCCAATCAATTGGTCATCTTTACTACATAACAATGCAGAATTAAATGAAACAAACTGCAGCTTAGATGAACCAATTTTACCTTCACTTAGTCAAGGAAAAATTTACTTAGATAATTCTGTACAGTCAAATAATTTGCGTAAGTTTACATTTATTTGATTACAGAGTGTCATTGCTTGTTAACAATATAAGTAATTGTTTAGTGAAGTGTATACTGATAGAGCTCTGTTATTGATTTGTTTTAATTTACTGAGTTAATTAATCATTATTGGCACAATTGAAAGTTACGAAATTTTATAAAACATATTTCTACTTGATATGAAGTGGTTCCCATTTAATATGATACTGAATTTTGAATCAGTTGTTCTATAGTATAAGTAGAAAAATCAATATATATATGTAAGCTGTATTGAAAAGAAATTTCTATCTTGAATTCTTATGTTAGTACACAATGAATGTGATAACAGCCTGAAGTTTGCATTGAGTTTATTTCATCAGACAGGTGACATGAACTAATTATAAATTAAAAGTACACAAAACCATATTTTTTAAAATAATATTCATATTCTGATAAATATGATGTTTTAAATATCATGGCTGTTCTGCATTAATCCATAAGGTAACAAACAGAATGATAGGTAAACGTTTTAGCTAGGTGTGGTAGAGATTTACGAATTCAAAATTGATATCACATACTCATTTGGATAAGACAATCACTGAACATCAAAAAGTACTAGACAACTGTTTATTCCTAACACAGGATTCCTCAGAAATACATACCAGTAACCCATAGGGAAAACAAGTCCATACGCTACGTGTTTCATGGCGAGAACTGAACACTTAGATAACTGAGCTGGGATCCATGAGGTGATATTTTTAACCTCAGTCAATCAGCAGTCTCACTCATTATTGTCGAAGGGCAGCTATCCCACGCTCAAGACAATGAAACTCTACTGGTCAAGTCTCCCCATACGAGTTATGGAATTGCATTCTAAAGTTGGTCACTAATAAGTTGACATTAACTTTACTAGAGTTACGTGAAAATTGTTAAATTTTAATTTGCTATCTCGAACTGACCATTGAAAACTAGGAAACCTGAAATTTCTGATCTCCGTTGTCTAGGGAGTCGTAGATACGTATTGGTAAGTCTATACAACGTTGTAACAGGTAGCTGGTGCATCCTGCATTGCAGTGGCGGTTCAGCCAGAGCCATTTCGTGTATATTAAGTTCAAATAAGCATTTACTTGAGTACTTGATGACTACTTAAGTCTTACAATACTTTTATTCTTTTCATCTCACCTAAACATTCCCTTATGACACTACATACAGACATAATACTTAGTGACCTTTGAATTAGTTACTTCTGTTGCGCAATAATCGGCGATATCGTTAAGTTCAGACTTAAGGCATATTAATCAATTGTTATTCTGTGAATATATAAAGGTATGACATACCAAATAAGCGACAGTTCTCTTCCATACAGGAAATAACAAATTATACATATGTATTAGCCGTAAGGATTGAATGCTTTGATACAGTCCCCTGTTAGAGTTACGGATGTGTACTGATATCAAGCTTTGTACTAAAAAACGACTTTTGAAATCTTTCTAGTATTTGTTGATCGTTTAACTGAAATCCATTTATAAGGTAGCACAATGAAGTTAAATAATCTTTGCTGCTTTATTCACTAATTAATCTTAATTATTGACAACTGGAGTTAATGTCATTTAAAAATTGACTTAAAAGGATTTCGTGACGTTGTTTACATTTTTTTAGTGGATAAGGATAATTCAATATCTCATGGAAATGGCTCATTGGAAGATAGTTCAGACACGGTTGCTGTATGGCAGACAATGCCTGGGCGATTTCTTCGTCGAGCAAAAACTCAAAATATACTGAATACAAATAAACATGTGAAAAATGAACAAACTTGTACAAATAACTCAAAAGGAACAAAATATGAATTGCAATTAAATCTTATGGTTGGTAAGTTATTGATCGGTAGCTACATTTAGTCTTGTGCATTAGAATGCTCTTTCCCCTGTCAAACAATAAAGGTACACTGTCAAGTCAAGTCATCACTAGAGATCAACATGCAAATGTCAAGCATGCGATGTTGAATCACCAGGTTTATTATTCACACGAACACTTGTTTATTTATTTGAACACAAAATTCGGGTACAAGTAGGCACTAAATATATATGCATTACACAAGTAGAAACCTAATATTGTGAAGACATGAAAGTGGGGTAGATGATCACCAACTAAAGTGAATAATAAAATTATATAATAGAAGCTATGGTTAAAATAAAAATATAACAGAGAAGGGACTTCGTTTGATTGCGAATTCCACTCATTTTATAAGAAAAGAAATTCACACCAATATCGCAGCTGGTTTTTATTCTGAGCCACATTTGACTATGTCTGTGACCGCTGAGGTGCACTAATTTAAAACCTTAACTAGGAGATCGAGAAGAACAGAGAGAATCTGGTCTCATATAGTCTTCTTTCACTTGACAAAAACATGTCATAAATTATCCATCTCTCCATACTTTACTTCGAGAATCTTCAAATCACGTACGATTTAGAAGTTATTCGAATGGCATTCATAAGTTACTATTAATCTACCAAAGCCGGGGTTTGAAATTTGTGTCACTGATTGAATTATCATCACCGCATCTGAATACATAATGCCAAACCCCAGAATCGCTGATATGATGTTAACACCGGATATCAAAAATCTTTCGCTGACAACATTGATCGGATACAGAAAGTAGTCGAACATCTTTATCTCGAAGGCTATTTACTTCTAACACAGGGCAGGATTACTATCACAGCTTTTATTAAACTGACCTTTAGCAGGCGCACTGACATTATAACACGCTACAAAAATGGTCTAGGCTGGTGTATGCTGTTATGGCTTTCGTTATACTGCAAATAACCTAACTTTCACTGCTCACATAACAGCCCAGAAACAATAACTTATCAACTACTTTTAACCGGGTTATCAAAATAAATAAGGCACACATGCACACTCCAGTCAATTTATCAAAAGTCCTCTGCATTTGGAAGGTGCAAATTACAAACCATACCGAGATTAATTTTCGAGCGATTAAATTCGATTTTGATGGTTCATGTGTAAGAAAATATCAGCCGTCCACTAGAAGTTAGAGAGTCATACTCTACGTAACATATCAATACTACTATCATGTACTTCCTTCATAGTAGTTAGCAGAATGTCTTTGGTCGTGAAGTTGAGGGAGAATGGCAAAACTGCAAAATGGTAAATAAGATTCAATTAAGATTAAGGACTAGATAACAATGATATTGCTTACTATTCAGTGAATAGTTAATGGAAGTCTAGAATATTTAAAATGAACTTTGTAGTTTTAGTGAGATAATATCTGAAAGTGAACAAATCTTGATTCCGATTAAATTTGATACGGAAACCTTTGAATTATTAACGTAACTCACTATGAACTAAACACTGGATAATTATCAAACTTTAGTTTCCTTTTGACAGTTTGCTGTTTCGTTTAAATTTACCAAACGTGACATTTATGCATCTTTTACCATAAAATTGCAATTATTAATTAACATACTTCAATCATTTTATTAGAGATGGTTGTTACGTAAATATTAAGAGATCATCATTGAACAATATTGGGACTTATAATTTCTTTATTATTCGACAACCGTCATTAAAATGTATCACTTAACCTAACTAGGCTAATTGTAAACTTTTGTAGTCTTGAATCATTGGCTTTATTTATTTATCACTGACCGATACAAAGCAGAATAAGATCATGTTGAGTACGTCAGTAATAGCTCTAATGTGTATACCAATAAGATTATGCATAATATATGCTCGTTTACTTGTCTGAAAATTTAATGATGATTTGATTCGTTTCTCCCCTGAACTACACAGGATTAGTTCTACTTGGTTTGCTATACTATTGAGTTAAATTATGATATTTCAATGCTCTTCGTATTCCGACTTCTGGTTTCATGAAGTTGATAATAGGTAAAGTAATGGTAACTTGATCTTTAAATAATGAAAAGTGATTCCTTGCTGTCTATCTTCGGAATCAGATTTAGTAGTTTATACATTGCAATCTGTTTATCACTCACACTGCGTCAAAATAAAGTATATGGAACACGCAGGCAAACCATATGTGCTTCCGAAAATAATATTATAAGTTCCTTACTGGTTGACACTAATTACCTGAATCATTTTTGTCATTTGGCAGTAAAACGATAATGTGTCAACTAACCTTAATATGAATAATATGATCAATAAAGAGTACTCCAGTAGACTGATTATGTCACTATAAATAATTGAAGGTCTGATGATCAGTACTACCTGTTGATTTACTTCTATATGTCGTATAATTTAAGTAACATATTTCTTAAAAATCTATCACTGATAATCATAACTGTATTTAGAAATTAGAAGTCATACATTCAGAGCTCATTATTGATATCCGTCTGTAGGAAGTTGATTAGCTTTTATCAAAAGAATTCTTTAAAATCAATCAAACAGTTAACATATTTTCAAGTTGAAATACAAGGACTATCAACCACTTATTTCAATTACATATTGTAAAGTAAATTATGCAATGTAGAGTAATTGTTAACCATAAAGGTTAAACAGAGCGACGTATACTACCAGAATTATTGTTTGTTACCAACCACAAGTACTACATTCTGTTCAAGGTACAGCATTCGTTATTAGTCGACAAAACTTTTTGGTCACCATTTTTTCAAAAGGTTCACTTTTTGTCATTAATTAACTAGTTGTAAAGTTAGTCATTTCTGATAACAGTTAGTATTTACGTGCTTTTATAAACCGCATGCACTTTATTACAAATCTAACTACTAAAGAACTCAGGATGTCTAATCATACCGGTACATATTTCACCTTCCACTCTCCATTATCCTATGAGAAGATAAGAGATTATTAACCTACCTTGCATATATTCAATATACCTAATGGTGCAAAGAAAGGTCATGGATGAGAAACTTACACTGGAGAATTTAAGGTAACTGACCACTGTTTAAAATATTCTGATACACATTGATGAGTGTTATAAAGTTAAATGTTTATAAATTATAAATTGTGTTTGCAATATTATATTTTCTTGAACTGAGAATTCCTTATTTATTCAAGCACATGGTTTAGGAATTACACAATTATTATTGTTTAAATTAATTTACTGTGATGTAGAAAATGTTAGTAATGAATACTGCAAAAGAAAATCACTGTATTCAGATAAGTATTCAAACGTTGAAGATAATTCTTTCCAAATGGAACTATCGAGGCCAACAGAAGATACACATCAACAAGATAATGATGATGTTTTTGACAACAAAAATCGACATATTAGTTCCTACTGGACTAGTCGACGACACCCAGGTTACATTGAACGTATGCATACATTATGTTTAGTTTCAGGTCGTAGAAGTATATTGCAAGATAACAACAGTTGGAACAACTATGACGGAAATTATATTACTTCAGAAAAATCGCGATTCTCAGATAATACAGTTGATTTGATCACACTAAAACCAAAAACAAAACCTTTCCTACCACAGATACGTCAATCCGAGTCAATAGAGAAGCATAAATATAAAAATATGCTGAAACGTAACTCTAGAGAAATGACTAGTCAAACTAGTCATTCCAATTCACTGCCGATGTTAATTCAACCACCACCTCCAAGTCCAGATGTAAAATTTATAGACTTCTTGTAAAATAAAACTTATTAAAATATTCTAGATGTTCATAAAACGATGATCAAATTTGCTTTTGCCAAAATATATGTGTTTACTTATTCTTGATTGGTAGACAGTACTTTCAATTTATTACATTGTTAAACTATATCATTGTATTTCTTCGACAGCAACAATCAGTTATACTATTACTTGACTTCATTTTCAGACTGATCATATCTAGTTAGGGAAAACTGATAGTCAGTCGACACGCAGCTAGAGAATAAAATGAAATGTAGACAGTATAGTAAAATAGACTAAAACTTGAAATCTGTTGAATGTAAAGATTATACTTGACATAACATTCAATACATCACTTAGAATGTGTATTAAAACACATTTCTCAATATTTGTACTATATTTCTTATTACGTAAAAATGGAAAAGTTGTCGCTATTCTGACCGATTATCAGTAGTAAAGTGCGTAATGTTTTCTGATGAAATCGTATGTGTGCTCTCAAATACTACTTACAAAAGCAATTAAAGAATTAGTGAATGGGTTTGAAAACGGTAACCAATAACTGTGAATGAGAAATTGTGTGAACACTGTATTCTAAATGTAAAACATATTTCTAATGTGATATTCAAAAAGCTCAAAAATAGAAATCTGAGATAAATAACACGCAAGGCAATGTACAGTGCAAAGCAATATTACTTGATCGGGTAATTTAAAATATTCTCAACATTTAGGGCCAAGATTAAGAACTAGACGCTCAAAAGGACTTACTATGAAGGCAGCAAAACAAAATCAGCGTCCTATAGATTTAATTGCAGCTTGTAGGAATTCGAATTTCAACTGTCATTCTTAATACCATACAGTAATAAGCAATTTTGTTAGTGTATTATGGTTGTAATTTAGATCTATCTGGTTGAATGCATTACATTAGATACGATATTAAAGGACACTTCAATTAAAGTTTCACACCCTAACAACCCTGGAGATTTGGTGTAGTACACCTGAGATAACAAAGGTGTTGATAAGTACATATACTAGAAGAGATAGTCAGTAATCAGCTGTGGTGTACACTTATCCCAGTTAACTTCAATATTAATAGCATACGCGCTTGCTGAATACTTTTTAAATTCAACTGATCGTCTTATCTTTAAAATTATTGCAAGCTGAACTTTAAGTGGAATGTGCTTTTAGGCTGTGCATTACATTGATACGACTAGATAGAAATTCAAGGCTAAAAATTATACCTTAGTGATGAAGTAGTTACTTGTATACAATGCATATACTTTTAGTTGTGATAACTCTTAAGTGGTATGCATATCAAATAAAATCATTTAAGCTGCTCTAATTTCTTCCAGCTTTATAAGTAATGCAACAGTGAATAACAAATGTGAGATTATCGATGGAAAATCCTACTGACAATATCACTGAATCTGCATGAATGTATTCCAGACTTTCATGATAGTACAGCTTATGAAAATACTTATTCAAGTGTTCATTAAATTTATCTTGAACTTTTATTTACTAAATACAAAGTTATTTGAAGATAGAAAGAGAAAAAACTACGAAAGATATCACAGTGTATTAATAAGAAAAGAAACAATTATCAAATGAAGTAAACGCCAATGAACACAACAGAGCTATCGCATACACTATTCTTCTGTGGATTTATTTGGCGATTGTATTTGTCAATTAGTAAACTAAAAATCAGAAAATAAGTAGGGATAATATGGCTTGATTAGTGAATAGAAAGATCACTGTAAATGGAGAAAAACGTTGAGAAACATTTCCTTATTTTGTAATTTGCATCATACACTATTCGTAACCAAACAGCCGGTTGAAAACAGTAAGAACTGGATAACTTTGTCCTAGTATGGGTCTCTTCAGTAGTGCGTATCCATAACAGCACCAGGAAACAAAATCTGAAATGTAACTCCCCGTAGCTAGCTGTTTATATCTGAATTACCTATCTCACATCCATCATTTTATATTTTTAACTTCAGTCACTTAGTGATATTGCGAGACTAGCATTCAAAGTCACTGGTGGATAACCTCTTCATTCTCGACGTAGTTTAACTCAGCTTGTCATAGCTTCTCATATGAACTAGTAGGAAAGTTCATGATAATTTGATAAGATTATTCTTACTCTATGATAAAAAAAAGACCCGTAGAAGTATTTGATACACTATTATTGACTCTTGTTTAATTGGTTTTAAGGGATCAGAATTAAAACAAATACTATGCAATTGACTAGTACAATAGATTTCAATTTATTAATTATGGACGCTCAGAAATGTAAGGAATGTAAGCTTAAAATGAAAGATTTAATCATCTTTACTGGTTAAATACAATAATTGAGAATTATTCATACTCACACGTAATTCTGTCATTAAAGTTTCCAAAGCACAAAAATATGTAAAATGTCGGATACGTTATACTGTAATGTCCCCTTGATCACTAAGGAAATTATTGCGCAGTTAGTCATGACACAATAACTTCAGTGACTGTTTGATATAATTTTCATTATTTAATTAAGTCAAATAGTATTTTGCTTAATCCTAAGCAACAACGAAATGACCCTTTGAGTTTGACTACAGCTGAGATCTTAGCAAATCCATCGTAACAAATGAAAACTGGCAGTTGAAAATCTAGTTTCACTCCAGAAAATCAAAACAATCCAAGGGTACTTAAATTTGCTAGAAAATAATTAAGCTTCAGTTAGATCATTGTAACACTGACGTACACTATAAATGCCATAATTTTCATAATTATCAGAGCTATTCATTTCCTTTACAAAAACTTAACACTACAGAACTTATTGTAAAGTTACAGCTTAATTTAGAATCCCGGAGTTTTACTAAGTAGCATTATCAGTTGTTGATAGTTAACAATGAAGTTTAAACATTAGAAACTGGTGATATATGTATTTGTTATTATAAACAACAGAACACGAAATCTATACACTAATGTCAACCATTGCGGTGCATTTACGCATAATAAAGAAACACTACATTTTATGACTAAAAGATCGTTTTGATTGTGTAGATCGATTCGATCTTACCAACTAATCTTCATTTGTATGTGTCCTGTGAACATTACCTGTTCGTATCAACTCTAACTTGTTTTCCTGAAAGTTCTCGTTTTGTACTTTATTTATCGACTTGTCATTATAATCTGTCGTTTAGCTAAAATTTCCTAATAAATATTTTACATGCATATTATTAAAAGTATACACTGTGTGACTGTACTTCAAAGTCAATGAACACACAACTACTTCAAAAAATCGAGGCTAATAAATAACACTAGAGCAGTTAAATCACGATTTCTTCCTATTTTGTGTATTTTTTTATACTACTAGTTGGTATTCAGTAGCTTATATTGCATAACAAATTATAAAAAAATTGTCAATTTGAAGGTTTTTCTTAGCGCGTGTATTAATCATAACACATGATTTACTTTATCATTGTCAACTCTTATCAATGAATCAACAGTTGCCTATTTGATTGCACTTTTGTTTGTTAGAATCTATTCCGCCTCTTAACATTCGTAGATATCGCTTTGAATTGAAGATATCATTCCAGCCATAGATACAGCTCCTTGATGGCCATTATTTTCTGTGTTTTCTGTAAATTATTTCTGTTTGTTTCTACAGAAAGCTTTTTATTTTATGCGAGATTTTGAGGCAATAACTACACTCTAGTACCATAAGAATTGAGGTTTGTATCAAAATCCTTATTTACGATATCGAAAAGTACCTGATATTTATATATAATAAATCCTTAGTTTTGTAATGAACGTGGGCCTCTCTCGATTGCGTGATATAAATCTACGAGACAGATTTGAACACCTAATTTATCGAAGATTCTTTGTTCCTAAACCATGATCTCTAACATAACACAGTTATGCAGTAGATGTGTTAGAACGGAGTCAAGGTAATCAATTTTTTTTAGGAATTTGAATCAGCTCTCAATTTATCTTTTAGAATATATTCATGTTACAGAAGATGAAAAAGGTGCCAGGAACAAAATTAATGGGGCGAATGTAAATAATTAAAGAAAACATTGATCTAGGATTGTAAAAAATCTTATCTTTTGATAAGTCTGTTCTGAAGCCCATGAAGAGTCTATATCTTTAGAGTAGTTGTTAAGAAATAACAGTAACGGTCTAAATATATCAAAGAAGTTTTCATTTTGACCTTTCAAATTACAATAATCTGATAATCAAACACATACAGTCCAAATATAGTGATATTAATAAAATCAGTCGAAGACATTACAAACTCTTGTATGATACTGAAAATGCTTCCATGCATCGCTCCCACTAATCCAAATAACACTCATTTGGAATTTATTCTGATCATATTACATGAACACAGAGAATAGTTGAATTACATATGCATTATTGGATAGCATCTCAGGAACAATCCTGCTAAACAGGTCAGACTGGAAGGAATGGATACAAAATTATAGATACCCACCATTAGTAGAACATTTTCCAAGACTCAAGGCTGTAAATTTTCGGGCATGTGATGAAATCATTATATTTGTCCTTAATGATGTTTACACTTGGACCCAAACCTAGTGCCTAGTAAGCTTATTCAGTAGGTATGAACGTATTGGTACAGCCTAATGTAACAATCTAAACCTACTGACTTTGAGTTTTAGTGTGAACACCAAGATGCACATACATCTAGTTGATGAGCCACAAGAAGAATTAAATTCAGATCTTTTGGTCAGTCACAATGTTAACGCAAGAAAATTCGATTATTTATAGCATTGAATAGAACTATTGTTATTATTATTATCATCACCAAATTGTATTGCATATACTCTGTGGTGTGCAGTAAAAGCTTTATTTTTATTATACTACTGATGTGCCTTGTCTAGGAACATAAATAAACTCTCTCTATAATTGTAAACGCTACGTACTTCAATTTTAATATAAACCAATTAAATTTTTCTAAAAAACCTTTTATCTACTTTGAAAAAATGTAACAGCATTAACTAAGATCCACTAACAAACTGCTATATTCAATGTTCCTTCATGAAACTTAACATTGATTTACTTTCATGAATGATCAAATCTTTTATGATAAATAAATTGATTATATACCATAAGATTTCTTCATTCTACCTCATTTTCAATAATTGGTTAGCTGTAAATGTTACCAATGTGGTCGTGCAAATAAATTCTCTTGGATCACATATTATTGGGACAAGAGTTTAAATACGTTAGACATATAAGAAGGGAGAAAGAATTTCATATTGTAAAGATATTTGAGTTCATACAAGTGATGACAATAGATTGTAGTATACTAAATACTTCAACGTTATATTGTATTATTCATACGGGTATACAGTCCCGATGTATTTGAAAAGGCTTTTAAGTAGCATGAAATTACTAATAATAAAGTGAAGCAGCATTATTATGCATCAAATAAAGGTGAATTAAAGTTTGATAGATGTATGTCTTATGGCAGAATTCATTCATTCAAATCATGTTCTTTACAAAATGCTAAATGTTTTAAATGTTACAAGATTGAGCGGATTGAATCAATATGTCGTTCGACAGTTCGTTTCACATCATACAATTTAAAATGTCCTGGCTTGGTTTCATATTATAAACCTACTGAATAACAGCAGATTTTTTCTTCGACTACAGCATCAAATAATGTTTCATGTATTCGTAAATTATTATGTCTATCTAATGGTACTTTCGGTGATTTCATTGTTGACACTAGAAGTACAGAATCCATAATTTCAGTTGGTAATTTGAGTTGATTAAATACTAATACAGTTATACGACCTACCGACGTCTTTATATCTGGCATTACTGGACATAAGCTTCTTATTTATCGTCGCTGCATTCCACACATTAGAGATAGGGATTTCAAATACGTTTATTGTGGGATTTTTGTTAGTGAGACTGGACTATTAATAACAAGTTTAAGAAACCTGAAACTGCATAAAGCAGAATTATCCATATTAACCTCCAAAGATACTTCTTACAAATTACTCAAAAATTTGATTACCTCATGTTCTAAATATGAAGATGATATAAAAATTCAGCCTACACAACTACAAGTCTAGAAGTTTAACAAGATGACCTAATTATTCATGGTCTTGTTAAGGCAACTCATGACCAACAAATCCAATCAAACAGAAAAAGTAAATACACTTGACTGAATGCACTAGAAAATTTTAGAAGCATACAGGATAACCTAGACTCGTATAAGTAGTGTGAAGAGATCGAAAATAACCCAGGTATAACCTAATGTAGAATAAAGGTCAAACAGATCATAAAGAATTTTACGTTAAAAGGACTTACAAACTATGTAACTGCATGCTTAACAGTTCTATAGCCCGTTTGCAAACAATATTCTCCAGAAAATACCCAATATCGAGTTAGTTGACTAGTTTTACACAGCTTCGCTTCACGTTGGTTCTGTTTTATTTACTACCTAGTGAACTGTCTTCACAATGTCATAGGATCGCTTTTTCTGATCTTTAGTAGTGTACTTGTCAAACACACCAAACGTGAAAACCTAAACACAGTTAGTTACCATGAATGAATGAGGCGGTATCTACTGACAACTTTTTGAGAATCCTTTGTTGTATTCGTAAGAACAAGTGAGAGTTTTGCGGTTTATCATAATTTAAAGATAACTTTATAAAATCACCTAGTTAATGTACCTACCGAAAGAAAGATTAGCTTCTTCAATTGTATTAATATATACCTTCGGCAAATTATTAAATGATAAGTGTACAGAAAAGACGTATGATCTTAGTAGTTATTCTTATCTGAAGTGGTCTTGTAGCAACCATTTAAATAAGACAAGTAGATTTTCCAAGAAATCGTATTCTATCTTTTCAATCTCAAATAAAATGTTGAGGTCTAGTAGAGCAAAAAGTCCGAAATTTCATTAACCAAAATTTATTTCTTATCTAACTTTTCAGTCATAACAATTTCTTTTAAAAATAATTATTATTTAGCGTCTCAATCCAGTTTATTTTATCTAAAGCTCCCAATAGTATTCAAGGGATAATATTATATTTCGCCCACGTAATCGAAAAAATTCAGGGTAGTTATTGTTAATAAGCGTAAAGACTTGAGTAAATTTAATTCGATATTACTATTTGTAAAGATTTTACTCAACAAATAGTTGAAACATGTAGAGGTATACCAATTCATTTTGTATACTTTTAACTTTAACGTGAATAACTGAATTTATCGAGTACTAATGATAACAAACTATTCATTCAATGAATTGAGATGGTTTTCTGGAAATTGGTATTAAGTTTAGTGAACTGAGCTCGTCACGGACTGATGTTGGCGGGGTGTCATTGGAAACCGCAGAAATGGCAATTTTACCACTGAATGCCGATCCAGTGGTGCAGTGGGTTAAGTTATTGTCATCCTGAAGCCTATGAAGAAAAATCTAAGGTGCTGAGGAGTCCCATACTAAAACGGAACGGCTATTTGTTCAGTGCTTACTTTATTAGGAGTAATCTGTTTATCCATACTTTAGGACAACAATCGTCGAAAGAAATATGACCTGACAAATATTTGCACTTATTTTACTTTATCATAGTTGTCTTTTCCTCAACCCTTTCGTAAACTGTCTTCATTACTCATGACTCCGAATTTTTGTTCACAGACTTTATATTACATAATGATTTTTCTTTCCACCAAGAGTAGCTTCATGTAAATGACCTTGAACAGCATATTTCACTTGTGATGGTTTGTTTTAATTCGTCTGCAAACGCACATTGTCTAAGAGACGATGTAATCTGAAAGTGAAAAGTTAAGAGTGTAGAAGGAATTTAAGTTCCGAAATCTACTTTCAGCATAAACATTGAGTATATGCAGATAAGTTACTGGACCGAATAAGACAAGAACATGTAGGTGAATACTTAGTTTACTTACCATAGTATGATCATTACACCCCTTACCCTGAACAACGTAACCTGAGTACAGAATAAATGGATCTAAAGTAACATAGTATTCCAGAATTACAGAAAAGTTACAAATAAGTATGTCTGCACAGTTACAAGTCTCCGAGCTTCATGATTAGCATATCAGTGAAAATAACTGGTAAGCACCAATTGACAGGTTTTATTTGAAATGTTGATATCACGTAACTCACTTAATGATTTATTTCAATTTTTAATACGAATCCAATGAACTAATAGACTTTGCCAATATCTCAAACCATAACGAACTATTGATGTTCTACTTATATATTTCTTGTTAACAGACTCTTTATAGTCGATCACTATAGCCAATAATTTGACAAATAAAAATTCTACGTGTACTAACTGATTCTGACAGTGGTAGCATTGAAGGTAACTCAAGTTACTGGATAAAGTTTTTCAATAAGTGATTTAAACAAACTTAATCAGAGTATTTGAATAAATAAGTAAACGAAGAAGTTCAGCTATACTTAAGACCACTTTTAAAGATGCAAGAACTCAGTAGTATTCAATAAAATTTCGTAGCCAGCAATCATATACAGCAAATTTTGTCAATGCACTAAGTGATAATATGAACAATATCGTAGAGATATGAGGAATATATCAAGAAATATAACATTCTAGTGTTATAGTTATTCAAAGAGAAAAATAATTTGTACATTATGCTGACGATTGTACAAATAATAATCACTATTAACAATAAATTAGACTCAGTTACAGCGATGAATTCTAATTACAAATATTCAACATTGCAACAAATATTTTTTCGATATTCAGTTAAGGGGATTGGATATACGGTATATAGGTGAGCCGATTGAATGTTGTTTACTAGAAAATTTGAATTCAAGCTCGATTGATTTTCAATCAACATTTCTGATAATCGAAGCTAGTCAACATATATTTTGTGATATACTACGCTTCTAGGCGTAGATTTAAAAGCAATAGTCAATCGTTTCTCTAAAGAACGTACGAGGAGTAAAATATGCTAGCTATCGTGATGATCCCGCTTATGTTTCTTTGAAAGAAATGGGTAGTAACAGATTTAAACTTGAAACTAGTCTAAAATAGGAGGTTTTGTTCGTTGTTTTTCACAGTAAACGGTAATTTCAATGCTGTATAGTTCTCAACAGTAGCTACCAACTCTCTTCAACCGTTTTCTGAATAGAGCATAGATGAATTTCCTTTTGATATTGCGACTGGAAACTATCTCAATCGTTTTAACATGAAAAATCGAAATGGATTTTTGTCTTCTGTGTTGAAAATACCGACAGTATTTACAGAAATATTCACTGAGCTTTTTAGACCTTGTTTAAACTAAGGAAACATATATCATATCGAAGTTCAAGAGTAGACTTCTTAGAACTAGTAAACCTTAAAAAATTCATTGTCTACTCGTTCACATATACAACCTATTACACAATTACCTACATTCTGATTGACATGTACTCACCCTACTAAAGAAAATGAAATGTTTGAAAAAGGAATGTTTCTACATAATGGGATGATTGAAAGCAGGAGTGTTATATAACATACGGTCACATGTTTATAACATCCATTCAACAAGTACTTTGTATTTCTACTACATATTTCAACAAACACAAAAATGTCATGAATAACTACTAATCTAAAGTTTATCATGTTTCGCCAACTGACTACTTTCTGTTACCAAATATATTTCAACCAACAAACCTTTCAAACAACTGTCAATAAAAAGATCTTTCTTAAAGTTAGAAAATGCTATAAACAGACATTTAACTTCTAGGGTTGTACAGAAATATATTTGAATAAAGTATTTCATAAAAATAATCCGTAGTTACAATCTTACATTTTTCGTTGACCTTCAAAATTACTATTTGTAAAACTATTAGTCTGTGAAGTTATTCAAGTACAATGAACAAAGTTCTAAAACATCATTTTGTTACAGGGATTGTTATTTTTTTTTTACTTAAGCCATTACTTAATCTTATCATTATTTTTTCTACATGTTCGCTTTAATTTAACAGACTGTTGAACTCCATAGGCTTTACATCATAGACTAACTTCAATTAGGCAACCAGTTGAAAACAAGTAAGGAGTAGGCAGCAGCATCATTCTAGTATAGAACTGTCCAGTGGTGAGCACCTACAACATCGATCGTATTCAAGACCTGCATGTATCATATCAAACACTTAAACTTCCGACCACTATGCCGGCATTTAATTGTTAAGCTTCCTCACTTCCTTACACAGTGTTTCCTTGGCTTTCAAAAGTTTTATAGTTAGTCATTCAGGTGTTTTAAATTATAAAATAAATAATTCATCATTATTTAAGATGTTCGATTAAAAGCCATATGAAGTATAAAATGATGTGAATTTAGGAACAGTTAAATAAGTGTTAAATAGTTTTAAAATGTTACATGCTTACAGATCGATATCATAGTTCTAGATATCTTCTTCCCGTTAACCCATTACACGGAAACAACAGGAGCTTTACTTCCAATGTTAGTCTATGTACAAAAATTAGAAGTTATTTCCAGGAATGTATGTGATTGTGAAAAGCTCTAGGCTTTCAAAAACGTACAAATGTTGGTAACAGTATGAGTGAATAACTGTCTAGTCAGCTAATAAAAACGTTATCCATAAAGTTTCTGCATAACATTGATTGTACAAATGTTTTAAACTATTTTTTGTAACTTTTGAAGACTCTTCAAGGGGATTTTTGTGGATAGGATATGTACGTTTAACGTATTACGTCACATTACAACAAGAAATAACCAATAACTTATCGGATTTGAAGACTATCAGGATAAGAAAATGGGATGCACGCACAGTTATTAATTTGTCTTACTAAAAACAATAGATTATTTACCATCATTTCGGTTGTTAGCCAAATAAATTCTTTATATACTTATACATACATGCAACAACTTTTATGATACAATAACTAAACTTAAGGAAATGAAGACAAAAATTTTAACAAAACAGTATACACTATTAATCATTAACTGATAAAAGGAATCGTTAATGTATATTTCACTATTGAACGATTTTAAGGAAAGACGAAAATTTACTAATGTTCAACTTTCAACCAAGTTGTATTTCTAAACGAAGTTGTTTTGTTTTTATATAGAACTATGATTTCATTGTTAAAATTAATAAATTCCATCAAAACATCTTTACAGTCTGATAGTATAAACCATCGTCGTTATACAGTACGTCGAAAGTTTTAGGTTATACCAAGTAGTTTCGAGTAGAAATGTTTATTTAAAGTTCGTGGAAAACAGACAAATGGACAGTACTAATCAATGACAAATGGGATATTAGTCAAGTACTGTTTAGTGCTTATTGAAACCTACTGATAAAGCTGAAATATCATTAGTCAAAGTGTTTTGACATGGTACGTAGTGAGTTGTTGATGTTAGGTTGGTTAGAGGTAGTCGGTAGGAAACCCTGAACTTGACCAGGTTTCATACAATTTAGCATTTGTCAGAAAGATGTAAATATGATCTGTGGAAACTGACAGGGTTCCTATCTCAGGTCACGCATTTAGGCAGCGCAGCCCTTACTAATAAGTTATACATTGAATTGTGGATAATGTGATATTTTCACGGTTTCCTCTTGATCCTGAGTGAATCCTATTAATTATGAATAAACTCAATGGAATAACCAGTCGTATTTTTAGTGAATTTATAGACATAAATTAGGTCAGTCAGTCATAAGATAAACACCGAGGCACATCGGTTCAAGTCGCCACACCATATCACATTACCAAGATGTAGTAGTATTAATGATATGAAGAAGAGCCAAGAATGGAAATGATTTGGAAGAATTAATTAGTAAGTAGAATTGATAAGCAGAAGATACTGACACTATGATCCACTGGAGGCTTGAGTGTTGGTTTACGAATTCAGGTAGTGGATGCACATATTCGTCCGTAACTTGGTAAAAAAAAAAGGTTCAATGTTCTAGATCCTTGTTCCGAAAAAATGATTATATGCTATGACTACTAACTGCAAAAAAGGGTTTCTCCAAATAAGTTTAATATTTGTGCTAGAATATTTTGCAATCACTAGACTGTAAACACTAACCATACAGATAACTTCCTCCTCAAAGAAAATCTCGACTTTTGAATTAATTCTACTTTTATTAACATTAACGGAAAAAAACAATCATTTCAAACATACTCTTAAATACTTCTTTTCCTACAATCATCTTTGTGATATGATATTGATTATGGTAATGTAATGACAAGCTGCTACATTTATGGGTTTTATATTTATAAAACCTACGATTTTAGTCCTTTGCTACTTAAGAACAAATCTATGTAATTCTGCTGTGATTAGATGTACTTCATTACCACCATTTGTATGATAAATAACTAAGATCCTATGGCTGAGGTTATTCATAAGTAACCTATATGTAAAATGATGACAAGTATAAGAACGGGATGGAAGAAAGTAAGAAACTGTAAGACCAAGATGTGGTATTAGTCTGCGGGGACGTTAACTGCCGATCTAGTTATCTCGGTAGTTGTAGGTACTTGGTTGGAGTTCGGGTGATTGTTATAACCAATAGTTTAAGACTCTGCGTGACACGGCCCTAGGATCAGTGGAATGGTGTAGGTGAAATCACTCATATCAAGCTTTGAAACTACTTTATACCTCAATTATGACGAATTAATTCATGATTTTCAAATCGTATTTTCTACGTTTACTCCCTTTTATCATTACATATACCACTACTAATTTGGTATTCATCTATCACTGCTGAAGTGATATGGCAGCTAGAATTGATGTGCATACGTACAAGTCATACATTCTGCAGGACTGACTGCAATCTTTGCAAAATTTACTAAATCTTTCACGCCTAGCCCTTCCGTTCGTTTTTCTACTCAAGAAGCAACGGTTGTATGTTACAGAGCAATTTTCGATAATAATTATCATTTCAAGTTGCTGAAGCCATAAAAATACCGTTTGTCGTAAACACTTTAGTGCAGTGCCGCCCTATGTATCGGGTAAATGACATATATTAAACGAAATTAAGGTTTGAAGTAAAATATCAGAAAAGACCTTACACCATTTTATACACAATGACCGTTTAATGGATTTGAAACGAAAACTGATAAAAATTAAATACATTACGACAATTACGGTCGAGAGAAGGAGCGGTAGAAAGGCACTATCATATTAACAGATAAGACGTATTCGAGATAAAAGACACCTTGCCTCCCTTATATATTTCATTGGACTTGTCTCGAGAACTTAAAACAAACGGTTATCTGTCTAGAATGTCGGGAATAAAAGCCAACTAACTATGCACAAAAAAGAGCAGATGGTGGTGATGGTAAAACGGAGGTGGCAGAGAAGACTAAGAAGAAACAGGATTTATAGGCCAATGTATTCGTGAATTTATACTGTGCAGTACAACTGGAATAGAATGAAATTTACTTGTGAGTTTCTCATGATAAAGCAGAAACACAGTATGAACAGAATAATTACAAAAAAATAATTATTTCTACTATTGTTTCAACTATCATTATTGTTGTTGTTATTAGAAGTACTGGTAAATGCCTTGTTCAAAACATTTGTGTGTATGTGTAAAGAGAAGGGAAGCATCAAAGATATAAAACACTTCATAATGCAAAAAATCAAAATGCTATACACAGTGAAAGGCAAATGGACAAATGTTGATAACTACAAAATTAGGGAAGAATGAAAAAGGTGCATATTCAATGTTACATAAATATTTACATACCACTATTAAATACTGAAATTAATTAAATATATCTGGGTAATAGGATTGTTTCCTAAGCTCATGAAATCCAAGGCACATTAAAACAAACACCAGTAAATTATAATAATACAAACAAGACGATACCAGATATACAGATAGATTAATTTTTTTAATAAAATAGCAATATTAATTATTTATATTGTTAATGGATAATAGAAAATATATGGAATGGGTTCATCATGGTTATCATTGCATATACAGATATACATAATGAAGAGATGAAGCAACAAACTTAGAATTTACATTCATATAGTTGATGTCTATGTAAGGCGCTGTTTAGATAGATAGTCCGCATTAAGTGTGGGAATAAATAGATTAATTGATGGTATGAAAGCGCTACATATGTGTGCGTACAAGTATATTCATGAAGAAAATATTAAACATAGAAATACAATGTTTATTTGTGAAACCAGCAATTATGCAGATAGCTTCTCGCGTTACAAAAGACATCGGAAAGAATCCGACCTACAGACAAAAAAGATAAACAATCGGGCAAATTAAATTATAATCGCTCAAAAATCACCAATACAATATGAGATTCATAAAAGTGGTTACAGTAATTGTTATTAATTATCATTATTAACACTTTACAAACCTTTGCTAGGCCTAAAAGGGATATTAAGTACACAGAATAACAAACTGAAAACCATGGAGTACAGGACAGCTATTTCATCTTTATATGAAACTCTTCAGTGGTGTGTACCATATGGTCCCATCAGAAATCAAAACGTAAGACTTTTAGGTCTTGTGGAGAGCGAATAATTATCAGAATAACTGGCTGTGTTCAATGATAGGAATCCAACTTTAATTAATTTGTGGTAAAGCGAAACGATTATACAGTACCATTGGTGATAATTATCTAACTCCTAACCATGTTTGAACTTCGCAGATGACGACTTCTCAGTAGACCTTTGAGAGTCTTGAAGTATGTTACAAGTGAGCTGATTATCATTCGGCGCAAATAGAAAACAACAAAATAAAGAACCAGTTTTCCCAATACTACGTCAGATTGCATTAAGTTGAGAATGCAAACCATTCTACAACTACTTAACAGTATGAAGGTAATATACCTGACACGATACCTGAAGGTACTAGGTTCAATTCCTAATGGGTTTAAGGGTCAGGATACTAGTAAGAACACTTCCTAATGTTCCTTAGTTTTTAGTCGTTATCTATAAACAGTCAGTCTACAATATAAATTTTAAGGTAGAATAACAAATTAGTGAAATATAATAACGATAATAATAGTCAATCACTTAGTATCAAAGAAGAGCTTGACGAAGTTGCCGTACTACACCAGCACGAAGAGATGAAGTCAATTTGATCAATAACAAAGGAAAAGAAATGGCCGTATCAGCAATGATAACGGGAAAAAATTAACGCTGAGAATGAGGTTCGGAAAGATGGAATGAGAAGGTATGTCATATAGAAATAATGGAACTCAAGACGCAGAGGTAAATAAAGTGTGAATGCATTTGCGACACTGTGCTCAATTTCGAAAACGACTGATCGTGATTATAGCTTGAGCTCCAAACTAGGCAAGTATATAACACTACTCAAACAAATAAATAGTAACTTCAAGCAATTGATGACACATAATGTAATATGTATACGATGTATGTTCCACTTTGGAAACTTGATCGGTGTTTATTGACAATGGTGTCAACGATGAGAAAACCATAAAACACATAATTTATAAAGCAATCTAATAAGGTAGAAATCTACTTTACTACTGGGTGTTGTAAAAACAATTGGATTATAAATGATCCACACTATCAACTTCAGTTAACTAAAATGCTCGACACCTGTTTCGTCCTAGTATAGGACTACAGAAACTTTGCCAGAGATTAAATAAAAAAACTTTTACACAGTATAAAATGCGTGAGCTTTAGACCACTGAGTCTGCTTTCAATAGATTGCATTTCTAACTTAAATTATTTTATAACGTAAATAAGTAACTGCCTCATATCTGATGCGGTATAAAACCACTGGTTCATCAACATCGTTTGATATCACTGATTACAAAAATGCATTTTTTTAATAAAATAGTTTCAAACCACAGTCTCCTGAATCTTTCTCAATAACGTTTCCACGCTTTTAAATGTCAAAAAATATGTGAATTGATTTACTAGCAAACAAATACTTAACGAGACTTCTACTATCTACGTGCCATTTATCAACTGTACGACTATAAGTTACTCCAGGCATTATCCACTAATTTGCGTAAAAAGTTTTCAGAGTGAATGAGAACACGTGTGAATCACGAGAAATTCATTTCTTTTAGAAAAAGCAATTATTATATAGGGAAGAACACTGATATATTTTGCTAAGTAGGAACGCGTGATTAATTAAAACCAAATAAACAAAAAAAAACTAATGAATGAAAACATTCAGCACTGTAATAAAAGTAAAAACACTCCGTCATGATCACAAAACGGGACATACAATGATAATAAAAGCAATAACAATAAATATGCATAATTACATATGAAGTTTCCTAAAAAAAAATTCAACTTTGTTAAAAACAGTATGATGATAAACACTTAAATATTTAAGTATTAAATACAGAAGTGTGCAGTAGTAGCTCAATAGTTAAGACGTTTGACATTTACCTACTAAGGTGCAGATCACAACCGTGCTCCATCTACATTGGTTTAAGCAACCGAGCATTATCACTAGCCTTCATATTCAGAATATGAGTCGAGGCCAAGTACATGAAAAAAGATCTATTTATGGACTTACACGACCATTTAACCATCCTTTCCACCAACCTCTATCTTCAGCAGCACGACTGACGACAGCAATTCGATCACCTCCTTTCAAATTCAAAAAGCGACTATTGGATTTATCGTGAAAATCAAAATTTGCGCGGACATAGAACAACGGTAAAGCTTAACAAAATTAAAGAAATAGAGTGTAATAAGAACTGGTCAATAACACAAAAGCAACATGTCAAAAGTTATAAGACAAAATGGCTTCGTTTATATTACTAGCACTGATTATGATATATATAGCTTTAAGGTCCAGTCGCCTTCGAAGCAGTTCGCAGTTACATTTCAGCAGCGCGTAAAACCAAAATATCACATGACATCCGTGTATACTAGTATGGAATGAGGTGGGAGGAGTTCTTTCTCTATCACGAAATCCCCTGATATGGCCATATTTTTATAGTGTCAAGAAGCTTCTATTTATAGTTCTCAAGTACTCCATGAAAATAAGAGGACAGAAATGGCTTAAACCAGGTTGGTGGATATAGTTATTTCAAGGATTCTGAAAACTACTGGGGGCTCAAGATTATGAAGTAACAAATGATATGGTAGTCGATTTTCATCACTTACTACTATAGGTCATCGCTCCATAGATTAGACCTCTAGATCATAGGTTTAAAGAGCAGTTATCTACGAAAAACTACCTGTTTTGCCATGGGCCTATCCCACATGCAAATATAATGCTTATTACACATGCGACTGAGTTAATCATCACCAGCAAATAATTCATAGACTTTAATTCATATTATACTTGCAGATTAGGATATTGAGTAGAATGTAGATTTATAACATAGCAATAACAACATATAAACATTTACTTCATTCATACCAACACCAATATACAATACTTATAATATAGATCACTTGAAGTATAGTATCACTATGGAATCTGAATTATTTTGATACGAAGTATAAATGAAATCCCAACTCGTAGCACTTGTGTAAGACTATTATTTTACACAAATGGTTTTAGATAGTCAAATATAATTAACAGGTCCATTTTGGATTAGAAACGAAGTGGGAACTTTTACATTCAATAAACTTAGTGTATGATAAATGTCATTGTTATGAAGACTTTTGTTTCAGAAATCATTAGATCATTTTTACCTGTAAGATGTAAAACGTAAAACAAATTGGCAGCACATTAACAACCATGTTTCATGGATACCTCATAATACACTGCAACCGAAGGATATACGTGCTTACTTAATTGTTTTAAAAGCAAGGGTTTTCCAGTGGAGTTCTAAGAATACCGTTCTTAAAGTGTGTTACGAATTAGCGAAAAATTCTGTTCAACCTAATGTATTCTGTGAAATATGTCTTAGTTGCATTCACGTTTTCCGTTAACTGCTTTCAACAGTCGTATACATGACGAGATAAGAAAGTGAAGAAACATTAATAGTAGTTAACTTACAGGGACACTTCTGATAGGGGTAAAGCAATGTGATATCAACTTCATCGAAGCATCTATTTAATGATACTTTGGAATAGTTATCAATTACACTCTAGAAAAATGGAGATACATATGAGGAAAATGTAAGAAAAGCCAAATATGTAAGTAATTCTTGAAGTTTTATAACATTTAACTTTGAACAAAGTAGAGAGCAAATAGGCTTAACTACAATGTTATCAAGTACTGCTGCCTGCAAATATATGTAAATTTTAACTTCCTAAAAACTTAAGGAAAGTGCTTTATTTTCTTATACAAAGCTTTCATAAACGATGAATAATACAAACAACTTCTAACATATGCGTATTCATCAACCATTTCAAAATATTTTTCAGAACATATGTGACTTCGTGTGAAAACCAGGTATCAATTTTCAACGATTATGGATAGCTTCATTTCATTAAATTTCTTTCAGTTACACTATCTTTAATTCGAAGATACTTACTTTATATCTATATATTTTTAGGTACGTAACTGACTAAAGTGATAGAAATATTTAGAATGTTTGCTTTCATCATTCATAACGACTATCATTTGTTACGTGTAATAAGAATATTAAAAATTGATTGGTACCTTGTCTCAACAAAGTGAGGACGTTTAGCACTGTCAATTTGATGAGTAGAAAACCAAGTAGCGCTGTTAACCACGAGCACTTTAAGTGTTGGACTTTCGATATAATCACTTAGTAGTGAAAGGCTGGTAACCATAATCTGAACAAACTTGAGTAAATTCTTTAATTCAGAATACATGAAGTTTAATGAATCATAACTCTCGAAATCTGCATGATCACAACTGTAAACATATCATTCACTCCATCGACAAAGATAATGGTTGGTAAAACTGAGATGAAGGGGTACTCTGAATGGGATTAATATTCACTGAGCTCATAACGAATCAATAAATAACTATAAGTTCGAGGATTAATAAGGTTGTTTTCAATACAAACATCTTATCGCTCTTAGAATCTAATGAGGCTGAGGTGTAGACACATTCGATAGTCTTCTGTCTACTGGTTAATAGTAAGTACAACTAACAACATGGGCTTAGGAACTAACAGACATCACTAAGAAATGATTTAGCTCAACACATAACGGCTATTTAACCAACAATATAGAGTGGAACAAATCGACAAATAAGGTGATGCTGGTTTCACGCATCTTTTTTTAGTCATAATCCAAATTTACTAAAACTGACATTTAAATTATAATAAACAGTTCAATGTCGAATACCATTTTCCAAAACATCTCGAGATATCAGATTATCAGAGTTAAACAATCGACAGACCACTCAGTATATCAAACTCCAATCATTGCTGAAGTGAGCTCAGTTTGCGTGAGAAATTATTTCAAGAGAGATTCAAGAATACGCTTTTATAAATTATAAACAGAATCTTCAAAATCCAAAAATACCGGGTTCCAATAAAAATAAATATTAATTTAGCTGTTAGAAAAGACAACTTGCCGGGATATTTGGAAACTGTTCTAATTCGCATAAGCCATACGTAATACAAGAACTATCAGGTGATGAAAAGCGCTGTATACGAATATGCCGCGGATGACCGTATACAACAGATAGTGAATATTCACCCATTCGTTCAGCACTTTTAGACAAGCGTACAAGAAATGTACCATCAATACAATTACTTAATAAATTGACAGCTTCAAGTCTATCCATTTCACCAACATACCTGTATAGGGACAAGGTATAGAAAAGATTAGATGAAGGTGAATAATAAAACAAACAGGAAAAAGGACGAATGAAATATGCACAGCTAAATAGTTGAAAGGAAGCAATGATAATCACCCACTCACAACCAAACAATAATGAACCATTGGCAATTATATGTTAGTTTTACTAAACATGATATTATTGTCATGGATTACACGACACATTAGACGTATTCGTGTACGACGCCAAAACACCACATCGACTTTATTTAAGTAGAAAAATAAGAAATACTGAACGATCCATCTATATTTTAATAATTAAGTGTTTTCCAAAATAAACAAAAAGTCTGAAGAACACAATATACAAAATGACGTTTTCATGGCGTTCAAAGTCTTGAAAAAACTATGAATGACAGGAACATACATATATCGTCTAACATTTCTTATTTGATAGTTAAGTTAAAGGCCTACGTGGTGCTTCGGGAGCAGACGTTCAAATAATTAATCCATCTCTTTTAATCTATACTGTTTTTAGTCACATAAGGTATATGGAAATTAATACAATAGGAAAAATATAAGAATATTTTAAGTTCAAGGAAATCATGAGAGAAACAGCTATCCATATGCAAATAACGAGTATTAAGCAATACATCATGTGTGATATTTGCGATGATGAATTTCGATCAAACAATCAAAATAGTCTGCGGCAATCAATAACGGCATGTACTTGTGAACGTTTTGTTGGAAAACGTGTTATGAAAATGTTAACCAACGCTGATATTATCAAAAACTTAAAATGAAATACACCAGTTCAAAATTAAACATCCTTACCTATTGATAATGTCGATTATAAAATAACCTAGCTACATTGTACTGATAATGATAAAGCATAAACTAGTGCTGGGTATTCAATCACTACTATGATATGACGAGATACCGAATGATTTACTCATCAGACAACATTGAAATCCGCGTTTTGATGACAACTCTAATGGAAGAATCAAATAGCATTATCTGAATATAAATAGTCAGTTAATTGATGTACAGTGGAAATATAACTCAATAATCAAACGCAGGATTATTTAGTCAGTTTTAAGTCACACTGTATGTACAACGACTAGAAAAAATATCACCCAACTACCTAAACACAAATGGGCGAGTAGGGGTTTCAGCATTCAACCCACCATGAAGCGAGATGTTGGTAGGTGTAAGCAGAAGAAAAATTAAATGTTAATTATATTCAATGTATATGATTATTTTCTACTTCCGCTTATGCTACTACTAATAGTCTGATAATATGCATAATAATTTCAACAGGCTGCAGAGACGTGACAAAATAACATGGACCGGTGAATGCCGGTTCATGTTATTTTGTGATAGATTATACTTCGCATATAATTAGATGAAAGCTGGATATCTTAGACATAAAGCCACTCAGGTTTATTTCTAAACGCCTTTTAGAATATAACATTACATTCATCTCCGTCTCAAAACCCAAGAATCATTATTAACTTTGAAACGAGCATAAATGAAATGAAATCGTAATCGTGCAAACAAAGAACCAGTTAAATGACAAAATATTTTCTGCTTAAACGTATATACAGCAGCTAAATCTATCCAAGTGAGCCGATGAACTTTTAAGGATAATCCAATTGCATAGATGGTGTTAGATTGTGTATTCATTTAAAGCTACATAATAATACTAAAAGTTTCCACTTTATAATTTATACTTGGAAGCGTGAGTATTAAGTTGTGAAGCTATCTATCTATTAGTTTTATGTATCATAAAAGCGTAGACTAACTTTGGTTAATATTGTCGATTTCAACAAACTTGTGAATTTTATCAAATTTATGATAGATATTTACATAAGCGTACAAAAAACAGATTTATTAGTCTACACAGTTCGTGACTTTATTATCGTCTTAATGATTTTCAATAAGGTAGATTACATCCGACTAAAAAATAACCTACGTGAAAATAGATAAGCATAGTGACTGTCTAGGCAAGAACTCGTCATCATCTTACCATCGGCTATCTTCCGTTGTCAGGCTTGGTCAGATGCACTTTCTGCTATGTTTTCATAATTATACGAACTTAAGACTCATGTCATTTAGTGCCAACACAATTTCTAATCCTATACATACGACTAAATGCAGGTAATAAGTACTGACTGAGTACGTTTTGCAGGAATTTCGAATTCTCTTGGTCATAAGTGGATTCATACGTACTTCAGACCACATTAGCAGATGCAGACTACCTGTTGAGAGTCCGTGGAATAACCAAGACCAGTGGCTAGAGACATTTGATAACTTAACAAACAACCAATTACAGCTGTGAAGATGCATTCATTCACTGTATTCTTATAAAAATGAAGTTCTAGTATTTCTTCATTTATTTTCATTGAATCATGTTCTCGATGTTTAGACTTTCTTATTAGAATTCCTACTATGCACATATAAACTGGTTGCTAATAGTTTTGATAATTTTGTCAGGTTATGCTGACGTGGTTTGATAACATGGGGGAAAATAAATCAGTGTTAAATTGTATGTTTATTGAAATTAACTGATAGCAAATAAGCGTTCAATCTTAATAATCATATCAGAATTCACATAAACTCTCAGTAGAAGGGTTAAACTTTGTAAAGTTATTCAAGTTACTGGTCATAAATGAAAGCTGGATCGATGCTGAATTATTCATTCACCGATTCAAAAACGAACAGAACCAACTTAAAAATTAATTACTTCCCTTAACCGATGTAACTCATTCACAAAGTACAAATTCGTATACTCGGTTTTGAGACATACTTTATGTGTGACAGACAGTGATACTCTCTGACTGTTTAGACAGAAACAAGTGCAGCAGGACTCAAACCTGAAACCAAGTTGTACATCTAGGTCTATTAACCCACCACTGAACTTCATTTAATAAAAGTAGATTTAAACTAAGAATACTAGAATTTAGCATATATAACATAAAAAACAATAATGATAGTAGAAGTTAGAACAAGCAATCAACGCTTCGACAAAGAATGACTTTTCATACGGCATTACTGGTTGTAGGACTAGTTGAAATATATATAAAATATTTTCTATAAAAAGAATAGTATCAAACTAAAGAATCTAAACTAATTTAGAAACGACTAAATACAAATGATTATTAGAAAGCAAGCCATAAGTTGTAATGCACAATGTTACATCGAGCAGCCAGATGATCATGCAAAATGACACAGAGGAACAACTAAGCACTTAAAGGTAAGCAAGCATATTAACATGTTAATTATAAACATATGATACAGAATGCAGATGTTAGATCAACCGATTAAGGTTACACGAAAAAGTCCTACACTGAGACAAAAAAGTATATACATGATTAAGAAGTAAGGACAAATATACAAAAAGGTTTTAATACGAAGCCAAGTCAATCAAAGTCAAGATAACCACCGATGACTAATGTGCTGAGCTCATATAGATATCCCAGGTAGTATTATCGTTAGAAAAAGGGTTAGAAACAAGTCTAAGAATTAGAAACCTGACTTAGCGTTAGGAATAGGATTGAAGATAAGAGATATGATTTGAAGTCAGATTATTGTATAGTTAAACAAATGAGAGAAGATTAAATGCGTTGTGCTTTCCCTCACAAAGATCTTTTGTAATGGAGATTAAAGGTAAGAAATTAGATTTAGTTTATGAGTTAGGGCTAGTTTTTTCACGCATCGAGTATGTTAATAAAATATAGTAAAATACAACCAAAATACTTGGCACTAGAACTATGGGACTACAGATCAATATTAACTACAAACTTTTATGGAGAGGCCGGAAAAATCCTATTTAATTTCACTAATGACGTATGCACAATATATTCTTGTAAATTCTTTCATTTAGTATTTTAACTCATTGATGAACTTTATTTGTTTTCTGATTAGCTGGAATATTACCAACGCTTCTGTTATGTTGGTTTCCTCTATAAACTACAACATTTAAATACCTGAAATGTGTTATGACTGACAACAGTAAGGGAAAACCATTTTTTTTGTCAATAAGTAAATATTCATGAAAAGTACGCATTTCATATTGTAAATTTAAATTAATATAATATATACTTATAGAGGTATACTTTACCAGGGATAAGTCGACAGATAAAAATGTGAGTGGTTCAGTGATGAATCTATTGAAAAATTCTCAAATCTCGAAGTGATTTTTTCAGTAACTGCTGCAGTCTGTGTAGTTGAAAGTACGGATGGAACTAGATCATCAATAGGAACATTGCGATAACTCAGGAATTTCCAAAGCGGATAAACTACGCTTTTTTAAACGTCGAAACATTAATGAGGGATAAGAATTATTTGCACTATTACTAGTAGTAATATTCACGCTCACTGGAATAGCAAACTTTATTGATGAACAGGGTGAAGTAGAAATAGTATTATTAGTAGTAGTAGTAGTGTTACCAATGACAGTTAAATGACTGCTATCTACAGTTTTATTTGTTAGTGGACAGAAAGATAAATTGGATGGAGATATTTCATTCGGCAAAAAGAATTTTTGAGCTGAAGTATTATTATCACTATTACCAACATTCGGTGTTCGATCACAACTAGACGATGAAGATGCCTGATGAGAAAGTCTTGCATTGGGGTTTGGCTAATTAAAATATAAAATGAATAAAGTAAATAAATAAAGTAAATAACCCTAAATTATGCGACAAAGATTTAAAAAACCAACTGCATACACAAGAAACATGCTTGAATAAAAACAGCTGGCTTACATGCATAATTACATAACAAAGTATACTATAATCATTAACTCATGCAAATCGAAGATTCAGGCAAAAAGTAAGTACTCATACATAGATATATAACTAAACGAGCTAAAAACAGACCAGTCATATCCAGTAAGAGGATCATGAGTGTCTACAAGTGACGTGACGGTCTGTCTTGTTTGACGTAGGCAGCTATTCACCAAATTATTAGTATTGTTGTTATTATTAGTACAGTTAGTTAAACTATTGTGTTGATGAGGAAAGTGATCCGGATCAAAATTCAAACAGATTTCTTTCGGATTACTTGCAGAAATTGAGCAATCTGGTGGTAAACTGTGACGTGAAGGATTCCCTATCGAATTCGACAACGATACAGATGAGCTGTCGGTAAATGTAGTGTTTGAAGTACCAATCTAAATTTATTGATAAAAAATATGGTTCAAAGAAAATAATTAAACGAGTAACCAAAGGCTTTACAAACAACTTTTACGATTCATTATAAGCATCACCTTTTTTTTACAAAAAAAGGTTGAAACAAATGTATTAACTGATCAATATGTCTATCTTGAGAGACTTTGGATCTGAACAGAACACATGGTTAAAATGATAGTCACCACCTAAATCTAAGAAGAGCATTCTGTGAACCAAAAACGACACGTTAATACACTAAGTTGATTGAGCAAATCTGTAGGAAACGCTGTACTGACCCGGGCTTCATGCTAACTGGCATTTATTGGTAAGGTGTACCTGTAAGTGAAATTATGCTTCCTGGAGAAATCAATTTCAAGTCGCCCTGTTTCCAAGTCAGTAAAAATAACCACTGAGCTATTCACACGGCAAATAATGTAGGTCAGTATACTGTTTCTTTCCAAATATCAACAAACCTAATATGAACAATCTAGTGTACGCAAAATCGAGTTACTGAAATTAGTGGCGGTATCACAACTTGATTGATAGAACTCGACCAGCAGGATTGGACAAACATCATATTTATCACTAAATATTGATTAATAAATGTTGTGCCATGTTTCATTATGTTAATCACAAATATCTTAATTTTGACATGTGCCAAAATGATCCGGTAAAGCATAGTGAACTTGTTACAAGGGGTTTTTTGGTTCTACTCAACACATAGTTTAACTAACTTGAATCAAGATCATAGAGAAACTTTCAATGTGTACATTAATCTAACGTTAATATAAAGCTTCCTATGACGACCATATTATATTATTGGTAACTGTATTTTAAGGACAACCAGTATCTCTACGAACCGGATTTATGTCCAACAATAACAGTAAGTTTATACCTTGGTTAGTAAGCTGCCTACTGAACGTAAATGGAAGATAGAGAGGATTAATATTGCTTTATATTCATTAGGATGTTTCAGTAATTTATACACCTGTAGTTCATTCAATCTATAATAATATAAAATCCCAAAATATCCGTTACTTATGTAACCAACTTACTCAAGCAAAAGAACCCTACTAACAGTAGTAAACGACACGGTTATGAAACATTTATTGAAAACTCGTTTACCGAAAACAGCTGTGCGCACTAAGCTTAAAAATGCGAAGGGTAGTAATACTAGTCGGTAGGTAGAGCAGGCTGCGAAAGAGTGATGTATAAGCTGAAACCCGGACATTTTAACTAGTAAGCGACGGCTCCGTTTGATAAGTAGAGATTAACAGAAAACACTTCCGTGATACTATAACTTCACTTAATGGAGTTGAAAAAGTAGTACTTTACGGCAAGAATAACTCACTTCCGTTATCATACATATAATTTATAACAAAATACTTGCATTCAAATATTACAATAAAACCGTTATATATATATAGAATAGCTTACTTTGTTAACTTTACTATTCACTATTTCAACAACATTAGCAGGAAACCAACCTTCAGAACCATTACAATAACCCTAATGATGTTGGCCATCGAAATGAAACAAATAAGAAATTATAAATGAAATACACCTATTCAGACAAAAATAATGATGATAAGTTCAGTGAAGAGTACTCTTTTCAGAGAAATGATTCTTAAATCCGTACAAACACATGTAGAGCTTTCTCAACAACTGTTATTAACAAGTATTTTATTGATTATCGCTATTTATGAAACAGCACACAATTAGAATCATGCAGCTATAGGGAAGAATTTTTCGAAAAGAGAACCCTTTACTGTATGGGAAACACTTTTTCATAAACAAAATCAACAGTGATGCGTCGAAGTGACAAGTCCACATAAAATTAAATTATCATATTATTTAAATGTCCTCTAACTTAACTGATGCATTCACTCGTGACTATTGAACTCCTACTCAAGTACTGTTTTATATCCTCGATCGCTTGTGTGTTTGTCTATTCCCATTCACGTATCGTTCCAAAACACTACATTGAGTTGACTCATAAATTCATGTTATGTCATTTGAACAACATCACGGTCATTTATTAGGCAGATACGTATTGTAGATCATATATTCGAAGTAGATATTACTACAAGCAATGACAATTCCGAGACACTAGAATAATCTGGTTGACTTTCGCTTTCATACATTTATAGCATGTCATTTATAGCATGTCAGGTTATGAATACAGTTATGAGTATCACAGTCCTGTTACATTTATAATTACATGTTTCTATTTTTAATGTTATTTATTGACCTTAGTTATCATGCATGTTACTAGGTCATCCAAATGTATTGGATCGACGGTGTCTAATTCTCTTTATGTTTAAATTACTTGATAACGACTGGTTTCCATCGCTGACGACAAGACCTTTAAAATTACAGAGCTAACAACAAATTTAAAACTCCTCATGGAAACAGCAGTATGTGACGAATCTTATGCAAAAATTCTTTGGATTATGGGGTCGCACTGTCGGATCAATAAGACCATAACTAATCCAGCTTCATTTACATTTACTTAAACAATCATCCATCCGCAGTGTCATCAAATGGAAAATGACAACCAATCATATCTCTAGTAGCAAGTTAGCATGATCAGCATGAGGTATGTGGTGTATGCAAGTCTAGAAAATGATAAGATTATGCATTTTTGAAGATCATGTGGCTTGCAAGTGCACAAAGACCTATACTTTGCTAGAGAATTTTATCGAATAGAGAACTTTATCATACCGTTATCAAATGTTTCAACATTTTCAGTTGCATTCATTAATACATTACGAATTATAGTCAAATTATTATATACTGAATGGAATAAATAATTTTAACTGAACCTCACTTGCCACCATGATGAGCCTTCAGTCCATTTGGTCAATTCGACTTGATCCCCAGTGGATAACCTCAATGGATGACTACCTGAAGGCGGTAGAGGATCACCATCATACGCTTTTCGTGCTACAGCAAAAGTTGAATTTACTGTAGGGATACTTGAAATCGGCAAACCTGAAGAAATACGTCGGTTACGTTGTAAGGTGACATTCGATAAGTTGTTATGATCAGAAGCAAGCCACTGGTTTACAGAAGACAATGTATCAGTCAGCTGTGAGAAATCAAATGATTCTGAATTACATAATGAATTATTGGCTGGTGTACAAGGCGTACTTCCCATTGTTACATTGGAACGTCGACTGCGGACTGTACTTATCTGAGGAGGCAGTGGTGGTGGAGCACTTGCCGGAATTCCATTAATATGTGGATTAGCTACTCCACGTAGTGGAAGATTATGATTTGCAAGGCAAGCTTTATGTGCAGCTCGATTTGTTTCTGCATATGGGAGATAAAACGTTATAGGGTATAAAGTTATGTTTTTAGCATCTTGAATACAAGACAACAGATGAAAAAATATACGATACATTGATGAATAGTGGGCTCTGGAGTTGACTCAAGAATAGGACATGAGGGCGTACTAATGAGGAGCCAAATACTAGGATGAAATAGCTATTTAGTGCTTTGTGATTTCCAATGGTTGTTTAACTGGATCAATTTATGGCTTTGGATCCAGCAATCTCCACAATACTCAATCATAATAAGAACTGAATACCAGTCATGTTCCAATCAAATAACATAAAGTTAAAAAATATCTGAATCATTTTTTCACATCAATCAATTGATGCCTGTCATCCCTCGTGGTGCATAGGTCGCCGACCGAAATTCCCCCAACCAGCTCTGTAGTTGGCTCTCCTTTCTAGCTCTTCCCAAAAGCTATTCATTCTTTTTATATCTCTCCAATTTTCGAAGTAATGTGTACTTTGATCGTCCTGTTTTCCTTTGGCCTTGAAGACAGAAAGGAAGCACTTATCATATGACGCAGTTTGGTGACTTTCACAATGTGTCGTGTCCTTCTCCAGCGCTATTTTCCTAATTTCTTCCTCAGCTGAAAGTTGATTTGTTCTCTGCCAAAGTAGGTTGTTGCTAGTGTCTGGCCAACAGGTTCGAAATATCCTGCATAGACAACTGTTTATAAATATTTGTATTTTCTGAATAATGGGTTTACGTAGTTCTCCAAGTCATAGTTTCATACAATAGAATTATTTTGACGCTTGGTTTGAAAAATTTTTTTATATATGTATATAGATAATTTTAAAGTACCTAGAAAAGTCTAAAACATTTTTAAGTAAACATCCGTTTTATGAAGGCAGAATAAATACATACATAGTGCTAATTAAACCCAGGTAAATTAAATTTTAAAATTAAACCGAGATCGAATAGAATACAACAAGTTATATGAGAATAAACATAACTGACATTAATTCCTATCCTATGATTACAAAAATAAATATATTTAATTAATTCAATTTGTATTGTGACTGGCAAGTGGAATCCAGGACGCGCGTTTCGTCCTATTTGGGACTCATTGGCTGGATGTACCTGCATCCCAATGTTGATGTTCACAGTGGTGTCAACGACAGTAAAGAAAAATTGGGCATACTGTTACAACGGGACGAATAAACCACGGTCACAAATAAATAAATCTATTTTTTGTGTTATCATGACTTACATTGTCAATCTAACTTTACTAAACACTTGGGGAATAGGATACTTGCATTCCTTAAAATGTGAGCTTTCTGTGAACTCATTAACGGTTATAATAACCTCTTCCGATCCTAAGTTATTGTAAATTTACATTGAACGTATTATTCTGTTTCTGAAAACAAATTCCAATATTTCCTTTTAACTGTTTGTATTTTTCTTCGGGCGATGGTTCATTGCGTTGTGCATAAAAGTTGTCGCTCTCATTCATTAAAGAAGTTTGCTTGGGAAATGTGTTCATTCTTCTATCTCACTCACAGAAGAGGATTTGGTCAAACAGAACTCGTGACAGCCAATCAGAGGCCAGGCAGTTCGGTTATAGCTAGTAAGCGTTAATCTTATTGGTGTCTTATCGGAGTGAGGTAATATCAATACAAAGTTCCATGGTAAATTTCATCCTTATCGCATTACCAAGGTACTTCTTATAAAAAGCATGATTCGAAATGTATGTATGATAAACATAGAACCTGGCACATGTGTGCATCGGTAAAAGTTGTAATACCTCTATAGCACAACAAGATTAACGTCACATTGTAGAAGTAGAAGTTACTTCAAAGATAATAATAGTAAAAACAAAGAAGAGTGAACATATAGAATATGGTTCAGGGAAAAAGAATTGATGCATGGAAAGAAAGCTATGAAAAAATTTTAAGCTCACAATTGAAGGGAGGTTAATGAGTGGATACATTTGCGTCATTGTAACAGATTCTGAGCCACATCACCCAGTGTTTCCAGCCATTGATTACGGTATTCGCGAGGACCCCAACCAGGTAGTCTGCAGCTACTGATGGACACCACTTGAGGTTACAAGTTTGGATGAAAGTTCGCCATAAGGTCTGACACGATTAATAGTGTTTGAACAAAGAGCCTTAACAAGATTTATGTACTTCTGGAGTACACTACCAAAGAACTTCTCGGTCTACAGAGTCAAATGCTGCTTTCAAGTCAAGGAAAACCGCCGTTGTCGGGCGCCGAAAATTATGTCTCTATTCTAAAACCTGACGAGTGGTGAATATCTGGCTTATACAACCGTGACCATGTCTGAAACTAGTCTGCTTTTCCCCCATGTTCTGTTGTTGACGAGTAATAGTTAAACGTCTGATAATTACACAAGCTTGTATTTTAGACACTATATTAGTCAAACTAGTTCCTATATGGTCATCGCAGGATGAATTCGACCCTTTCTTATATACTGGGACGATTAACGATCGACACCAGTCAGACAGAATTATGTCAAGTTTCAAAACTCTAGTCAAAATATCAGTCAGCCTAATTTTCACAGTGGGACCACCATCCTTAAAGAGATAATACATCTGGACCCTTTGCTCTGCCTCGCCTTAGACTAGCTACAGCTTTTTCTATTACAACAAGAGTCAAAGAACCTAAGTCGACCTTCCATTCAGGTTGCCTTAAAATAGTGGGTGTTTCTAGAATAGCTGACGGCTAACTGAACTGCTCGTTGAAGTGTCCTGCCTACCGTTCTAAACATCTTGACTGAGGGTGGATAAGCGCTCTATCTTTTTCGAAGATTGTCTCACTAACGGTTGATTTTATAACCCCGGTTTTTCTTATTAACTTAAAAAGTTGTCTAGTGTTACTTAAAGCCGCTTCCTTTTCCATCGCCTTTGCTTTCGTTACCAACCACTGCCACAGCTGCCTAGAAATTCTCCCAAGAAGCATCTAGATGGGTCGCATCTTTATAGTTGCTTAAGCGATTCTTCAGTTGTTCCTGAAATTTATTCTTGGTTGTCTCGTTGCTGAACTGAATCCTAATGGGTCTCCCTATCGTGGTTTTTCTTTGTCCAGTAAGATGCAAGCAAATGCGTGCTCGTACTAGGGCATAATCAGAATTTAAATATATACACCAGAAAGATCGGTAATCTTCTATCGAGCCCTTCCAACGGTGACTGATGACTATATGCTCTATTTAAGTTCACTACTGAGAATGTCAAGGAGGTCGACAAGTTAGAAGATGTCGATCATTTTGCTTAAAGTTCGTGTTTGCTACAAATAAACGACTGTCTGAGCATGGATGTGGCGGATGGTTACCATCATTCGTTTTCTGAGCTGAAAGCATCCACCAAAATGTCATTCAAGCTGATTCAAGCTATCTATTTGGGCGTCAAAATCACCAGCCATGAGTATCAAATCTGAATGTTCAACTATATGAAGAAGCTTAAAATGTTTTCTGTATAATTCATCTTTTACTTCAACCGGGCTGCAGTCGGTGGGAGAGTATGCAGAAACAACGAAAAGACAACGGAATGTGCTGCATTATTTGACTCAAGGTTCGTACATTGAATGCACTGTTGTGAAGTTTGGAGCGTGATCTCAGTAGACTCGGGATATTATTTAGTAAGGTAGAATTGTTGGCACTGACGGCACAGTAAGATTTTGAAGATAGGGTATTTAGGCTTGAAGGTAGGGGTAGGATAACTACTAGCAATAGAAGAAGGAGTTCGATTAAAATGACGGTGATCATATGTGTTATTAGAGGTATGAGGGGGATTATCTCTTCCCACTTGCTCACACTGTGGAAGGATTCTTCATCTTGATGCACCTAAAAAGCAAATTGGGTTAGGGTTGGTTTGAAAGACCTGGGAGCGTGACCGTAGTTCCCAAGGAACGGCTGCTTGAGGCCGGTTACGCATGGCCTTTCTGAGAGAGGTTTCTGCTGTTGTATTTCCGTACTTGTTAGAGTCTTACTGTTGGAGATGGAAATTCGTGAAGTAAGGTGAGGCGGAAGGAACATTCAGGGAGCCATAAACCAGGTAACTAAACTTTAAACAAAACTAACAGTGACTATATAATAAAAGAAAATGTGAAGTTTAAAACATGGCAAACGAAATTACACTAGCTTACCTCGGCAACGATAACCTTGAAAAAAGACTCCCGTTATCAATTTATTACAGATACAACAATAAGTAGGTTGTTTAAATGTGAACATTTCAAAGTTGTAACCTCGATCTTTAGCTCCAGGTGGGCAAAGATTGGATCTGTTAGTAAGCGAGATCAAAATAAGAGATAGTAAGAATAAGCCGTAATAATGATGATAAATCGCATCAAGTAAACAATAGTAGTATAATAAAGGACAGTGCAGTGAATTTCTAGAACGTATATAACCGATAACCAATCAGAAATAAACAACATATGTATTAGGTCAAATTGCCAAGCCACGTAACATGACAAGATAGACAATCCAGTCCATGAATTGAATGACTGTTAGTCAAGACTGTCTGTAGATAAAGACTACTTATTTTGAGTCCGCATGCTTATCGTAACCGACGGCAATAGACGTTGAATCTCATCGCTCAGAACCAATCTCAGTGTGAAAGACGTACAGTGTGTTTGCCCTTAGATCATGAGTTTCAAAGTTACTTTACTCATTACTCCATGTATACAATCTTTCTGCTTGAATAGTGTATTCTATGTTTTATCATTTTAATCATCACAGTTATTACTACCGACTTCGATATTCACTTTGATAATTCCATTATACGGTATTGATGTTGTGTGGCAACTTAGGCTGATTCATATTTGTGGCAAACTCTGAAGTAAATCACGGCTAACTGCATATAAACAACAAAAAGTAAATTGATTCAAAGACAGAACATGATTTAACGTTGTAAGTAACTCACAATGCAGACATTACAGCTTTCATCCAAGATGTACGTAGCTCTTCAGATTTTGTAAAAAATGTAAGATTTGGTGAATCTCTATCTCCTAGGATAGGCAATGTGAACCCAAAGGAATACTGTTTTTTTTTAAACAAAGAAAAATTTAGCATAATTGCAGTAAAAAAATACGTGGATATGATGGTAAAAAAAACTTTAAAAAATCTAAGCAGTAAAGAATGATTAATAGAAAAATCATAGTGAAAATCAGACTGTGAAGTTCGAAAATGCAGGATGAACAGATAATCTGGTGCAAGAGGAAACATACATACTCAGTTCGGCTGTCTAGGAAAAAGAAAAATAACAAAAGACAAGTTGAAGGGTTTGCTATTCATACTAATGAAGAATGTTGAATAGAGAGAGCGGTCCATTCAATAAAAAACAACAACACACAAAGTGATCTTGAGTGGTGTTATAGGTATAGGAGCTGGACGTAATCTCAGTTGACTGGTTTCGACTGCTGACAGTCCCAGTCTATAAAAATCAAAAGAATCTTGTGATAACAATAGAGGAATCAGATTTTTACTCATATAGCAACTGAAATACTAATCCCTATAATTACCGGACATATAATCAACAACAGCATAATACAACAGCAAGGGGTGAAAGAATAATGGGACGTAAGATCTATAAGAACTGTGAACAATTCTAAGCCATGTCACCCTAGCGTATCCATCTGATAGTCACGATTATCACATGAATGCCACTTTTTGTTACGTTAAATCCTCCGCCCATAAACATTAGGTTTTTCATAATATGACGTGTTTGTATGTTTACATTATTGTTAAAGACTAAATTTGATCAGTCTATGTTGCATTATATGCACGCTAGTCAAATTGCTTCGATATAGTGTTATTTCACAATTATGAATAATGTTGCATTGTAGCTAGCAGGTTGAACCCAGGTGCAGTCCATTCTAATTAGGATACGTCAGCTGGATGCACCTGCATCGAAGAGCCGATATTCACATCGGAACTCGAACTCAATCTATTCGTGTGGCATATTTCAATAAAATAACCAAAGGTAATGACAATAATAAAAAAATATGATAATTCGAACAACGTTATTGATTACTCGAAGGTATGTTATACAACAGTACACACATTAACAATCTACAACATGATAGATAAAAAGATGTGTGTTGTATTACAGAAATTCTTCAACAAGGTTTTTTTCAGTTTATTCCGATATCACTATTATGAAGCCCACAAGTTTCCAACAACACGAGATACATAATGGAACAGTACCATATGAGTATGATTTGATCAACCGTGATGGGTATAATTTTACTTTACTACATTACCCAGGAATTTATTAGTAATGAATGTGCAGTTTGAACATATGGAAAGAAAAACATGACAGAATAACAAATAAATATGGATATTAGATCATTTATGGAGTTTGAAAGCTTTCTAAGAGAAAGCTTCACCAACAAATTAGCTGAACACTACGCAAGTTGAAGAGATGTACGCTGTATAGAACTGCTATGAAAAATACTGATAAAATATGCTTGATTAGTTATTAGACTGTAGGACGGTAATGTATACAATAATGTTTATTAGTATATGAATAAATGTATATAATGTTGTCTAATTATTTAGCTCATTAAACAATAACAAATATTGATTCGCATCTTGGCCTTTTAATTCACGTGTATACATAAATAACATTCACTATACAGAATAAAAATCAAATGACCTGAAATTCTTGTTATCACCTAATTTACGATCATACACCTGAACAAATCAATCAACCATCAATCTCGTTTACCAAAAGGGAACAGAATAATTTTACAATAATAATATTATCTAGCTCAATTATTAAGCCAAAATCAAACATATAAAGTGCAATAAAAATCGCGTCGAACATTTTTCTACTGAATTAAAGCAGCTGATTAGCTAAGTAATTTAATGTACTTCAGTCATCAACAATGTTCAACCTGTCAAATACATATAATAACTCAAGTTGTCAATCTGATTAAAACGAACAGATCAATTTGATAAGATTACTATAACAATATGATTTAATAAAAAGCGATCGAAAAGCAAGTAGTAAAAAATAATGGAATTTGAAATTTGAAAGGAAATTACAGAGTTAATGCATCTGCTTAAATGTGACCCATTCTCAGGCATGTCACAAATTTTTTTCAACAACTAATCGCGATTGTCGTGGCAACTCAAACAAGATATATCACAAATATCAACACGAATTAGGCCGACAATCAACGACTACATTAACTATTGCCATGTTTAGTTTGGTCGAACCAACATTTCTTTCACCATATTCATACGATAGCTAAAATAGTGTATCAAGGACCCATGTTCTAAAACCAGAGGAAGAGTGAATATTTGATAAATGCACAAACCTCTGTTTGGAACCAGCTAGTTTGTTCGAGTTCACTATTTCATAGCTTTAGATAAACACTGGATGATCATAGAGTATCATTCAGGAGGATAGTAGGAAAACAGGATTAACAGTTATGCAGAAAGAGGCTGTAGTGAAATTGAATCGATTAAGTATGCGTGATGTTTATTCGGATAATATCTTACACGAAATATTTCCAGATTAAATGCCTACATTGAAGTCGAATTTCCCAAAACTTATTACTTCAGTTAGTGATGGAGTGATAAGCAAGTTTGAAAAAATAGCGTTGTTGACTGTACTTGATAAAGTAATTAAATACTGTTTATCGCTACAGCGGATTGAGCATTATTACATCACGAGAGTTTAAATTATATCATAACTTAGGTGAGATTTTCTACCAGTGGATTACAAGCTGATGAAACAATACTAAAATGTACTAAGTTTAAAACGTGAATCTTAAGTCTTTTAAAGAAGAATCTGGCGACGCTAAATGTCGAAATGAGGATGTAACTATTGAGCTACTACTAATTGTTATGAGTTGTGAAAACTAGACAATATTAAAGACTAATCAACCACAGTACAGAAGACTTAAAAATTAAGCTTATATTTCAATACAATTTAATATGACGCTACATCAGTCAATGCACTGAACATATATTTTTAACGAAAACACTAACTTTACATGAAAGCCAGTAGTGATGAAAAAGATTAGGATCTTCCATTGGAATTTTCTCAAAGATGACCCCCTCCACAAATACAATGGTAGGATCAAGGATGGAGAGTCTGCTCTCCGTCTTAAAATGTTCTCAAATGGCCAAGCGATTCAAACTGTGAAAGGTAGGCGGCACTCACTGAACTCATACAGAGTATTTTACGAAGATGGGGATTTGATGAAAAACAGATATCAAAAACTATAATCAGGCTGCTAAACACAGAGAATCTACTAAGGGAGTCGAAGAACCGTGTAATTTCAAACCACCGGTGTACATGTACTACAAAATAATAAGGGAACAAATGATGTACGAACATATTTCGGTCACTAGTTACCAAGGAATAGCATCGCCAGACGATGCTTCAATACATTTGTAAACCAGACCTTAAATCAAAGACTCGGAAAGTAGTCTGGGCTTCTGAACAGTGTTCTGGTCAAAACACAAATATGATGACAACTATTATAAAAGACACGATAACAAACAAAAAGTTAGCAAATTGGATTAACAAAGTATCAAAGTACAATTATTCAAATTTAACATTATTTGTAAAACATACCCCCTTTTTATTTGGTAGAGTAACTCGTTGGAACTGGCCATTTACAACATGATAAGCAAACATGAATGTAAAGCTATCACCCTATGTATAAAAAAATGGAATAACGAATAAAAGATATAACAACATTAACGTAATCTGCAAGGTACCCTTATAATAGTCAATAAAAATAATATTAATTCACAGTATAGTGAATTATGTAGTAGGATTATAATTTCTCATTGTCCGGGTATCGATTCGTGTATACGGCTTTGACTTAAACTTTAAAATGGAGGGTTAGTAATATTATACCCAGCTTCCTATGCTGAAGTAGGTGAAACAGAGGGTTCAAACCTGAAAGTCTTAACAGATGAGTAATATGTGCATATCTGGAAGGTAATGAACGAATAAGTGTTCATTGGCAGTACTCACAAGAGCGAAAAGCTCAGCGACTAAATAAAAAACCTTCTGAATTAATAATCTAAACCAGTGATTACACAAACAGAAGAAATTAAAAAAAATAAAAGACGGGACTGACTTCTGTTGTTGATGAAATCCATAATAAACCACAAATTAAAATGGCTTTGGAATTAGCAAGATGGCCATTTCAGTGTGGTGTGACATTATAAGCAAGAATGGATTGAAAAACCATCATGATGATCAGAGATAACAACGTGACAGTTAATTGTCAAATCCCTTAATGACCACAAGAGATAATGCAAGTAAACTATTTGGATAAAAAAAACTTATAATTTATTAAATATGGAGTATTCCGAAGACCTAGGTGGGATCAGTGAGATTATTGGGTGACATGGCTCAGTTGTCGCAAAGCTGCATATGTTCAATTTTTGTGATACGTTGGTCCTATTAATTAGGTATATGGCACCTATGAAGTCGGAAGAGGATGCCAACAATTTGAATAATGTCACCTTAACGTGGAGTTGACAGAACAATACAAAAAACACTACAACTATATTTGATTTCCGATAAAAGTAAAAGAACAAGTCTAAAATGAGAGCTTTCGCTGCCTCCTTTGAAAAAGTTAGGATATAACTCATCGCTCAAGTGGATGATTTAAGTGGCGCAAAATTATTATTTTATCTTAAAACTAATAATTAGTCATTAGTATGACGTGAAAAATCTTTGTTACTGAACACTGATTAAATGGCTTCAACAAATACTGCAAAGATAGTATTCAACGTACTGGATTCTTGATTTCAGAAAATAAAGACTGTCACAAATAAGTTTACAATTTACATCTCAGAAAAAGAGAACTGTAGGTCGATTGGAGAAAAATATGACATATTGGTTACTATGTTACATTGTATATTCATAACTAGATTTCGATATTAACGTTTACCACGCCAGTTGAAAAGCACTAGTTTCATAAAAATTATGAGTATAAATATAACAAACCTTAACGATTAGCAAACGGTGAATAGCTAAATCTCTTTCACAAAATAACGGCAATGTGTAATATTAGTTTGAATGTGAGTGTATCCCTCTGTTGATGCTGTTACAGACTAAATTTGATTAATCTATGCTGCATTATATGCATGCTAGTCAAATTACATCGATGTAGTGTTATTTCACAATTATGATTAATGTTACATTGTAGCTAGTAGATTGAATCTAGATGCAGTCCATCCTAATTAGGATACGTCAGCTGGATGCGCTGTATCGCTGAGACAATATTCCCATTTGAACTCGAACACAGTTCAATTGTGTTAAAAGCCACTGCGTTGTCCGCTGATTAAGTGAATATTAGTAGTTACACTTGTGCGACGAGGATGTACATATATATAGTCTGCAATTTCTAATCGACGTATTTTAGAACTGAATTTAATTATATATGTATACACGTTGCACAAGCGTGCATATCTACATTTATTGGATTAGTAGTTAACGTAGTAACGTTTGATAGTGTTGTATCTGAGCAGAGATGGCTGATATTATCAATTATGTTATCCGCAGCGATATGTTTTACAGCTAACACTCAGCCTTGCCTTAATCTATTGCTCAGGCACAATAATCTGACTGATTTATCAAGAAGCCAACTAGTCACTCACATGAATGCATTACAACAACAACAACAACAACAACAACAACAATGATAATAATAAACCAATAATATACAAGACATATATATAAGATCTAGCCTTTGACTCATATGTCTGTCACATTATATTAACCAATCACATATCTTCTTCCAGATGTCAGATAGACTAAGTTTAGGTACAAGAGAAAAACCAGCACTAAGGTGCAGAAACACAACTGACGAGTCGTAGATACGGTGAAACACAAGGCATGAATCCTATTTGCTAGCCACAATTCGTCTTCAACTATAACCACATTAACGTAGGCCGAGGTTGGTTATAAGCATTCCACAGCCTAATATTAATTGATGAACATTAATAATCTTGTCAACTGTACGTCTGAATCGCAGTGAATTAAAAACAATAGACCAAAGAAGTGCAACGGATCTAAATAATGTGACAAACAACTCGCAACTTAAAAAATGAATCCCAGGTGTGTAAACAGACAGGCATTAACCTCATATATATATATATATATATATATATATATATATATATATATATATATATATATAAACAGTTGCGTTTTGGCCATACCATGTAAATCACTCATTGACGCCTTAGAGTTTACCATTTTTATACTATTCAAAAGTATAATGTTACTTATTAGTATTAATTGTATGCAAAAACACTAAGGCAAATACTATTAATTTTGAAGAAATAATGTTAAATGACAAGCTTCAGTTAGACATACAGAAAAAATCAGTTAAACGAGTATACATACTAGGTCTTCTGTTATAGGATGATAACCACATGCAATTTCACACTTGGTGACCAGTTAAAGTTCAGATCGCCCAAGTAGGAGTACTTTTAGTCAAAACACTGTAATTTAATAGTTACTATACAATAAAATGAATTTTCACGTGGTTATTTTTTTCATAACTAGGAAGATATTGGATATTTATGTAGGCCGGTCACTCAGACATAAACAATGTGTATATAAAGACATAAGTATTAGGTTCAATCTCCATACTACTTAGCACTATGTCCCAATCAATCAAAAAAGATAAACAAAGATATTAAGTTTGGTTGATCGTACACAAAGGCATGAATAGAATGCTTAAAATTACAAGTGTCAATTGATTCTGCAGTATGAAGTTTGCAGTGTATGTAGGGAAGATAAAATCATGGAGAATATATGCACATGTCGTTTGTTAGACCAGGAGAAACTGGATAGTATGGAATCGCTTAACAATGTGCGTTCATAACATTACAGACGATCGAGTCTAGAGCCCTCAGAATTCACAGAGAGTGCCTGATCTTTAGACCACTAGCTCAGAATCCAATGGTGAACATTTCTAGCTTCAGTCAACTCGGAACTCTTACAGGATCCTGATCTAATGAGTTAGGTGGATAACTGGCTCAACGTGATATGCATAAACTCTATTGATCATGATTTCTTAATAGAACTCTGGGAATTAATCCTCTGAATTAGGCATTAGCGATAATGAGCACATGATTATTATTAGGATAAAGGGGTGTAATTATTATTGAATTTCGTAACTTAAATCACAAACTGGTTCTAAGTAGATATGTAAATGTTTATGTCTGAAGTTGAAAGACATTATTTACGTAACACACACGTCATACGAAGATATCAAAATGCGTTAAAATAGTAGCGGGCTACATTATTTTTTCAACACCTAACCATTACAGCATTTTGAATGCGGAAGATTTAACTAGAAAGCATAGATGCATGATAAAAATTCTTCTGAAACCTTGGGAGGAATATTGCTTGATCTGATTTCGAAAATGTAATATCACCACATCTAGCTTACAGCTTTAACTTTATGATAAATACACTGGTGAAAGTGAAATAAGTCTCGGAAGATTGAGGTTCTATTTGGAAAAGCATATTATCTTCACAAAAACCTCAGTAATTTTCTCTTTAAAAAAACGGGTTCTGCTGAGGCTTTAACATTTCCTTTAAAAACATCCATTTACTCTTTGTTCATAAGTACTAAAGATAAAACAACCTGAATTAAGCACACAGGCATATTTTTTTAATACGGGAAGTGTCCTGTCATAAGTAACATCAGATGCAAAAAGTTTACATTAAATTAGCTAGTTGCATAAATGTAATAAAAAGTAGGGGAAAAACTATATACAGTAATGATAATAACTTACTTTAGGTTTGCACACGATCAATATTTTATCGAATAAAAACAAATATCTGTACATTAAACAATAAAAAAGAACAAGAGATACAAAACTATTGCAAACAAATTATCAAAAATATTTTAGAAATATTCATACACACATATATACATTGCGCTAGTTCACAATTCAATGTTTCGCGCCAAATTATAACAAACCCATTTTTAAATGCAGATTTGCATATCTAACCTGTGAGGTATACAGTTTTATGTGATGACAGGTTTCACTAGTGGATTGCTGAAGTCGGTGAGGAATGGGTTTGAAACTGCATCTAGAAGGTTAAGAGTTGAGTGTTTTCATCGATAACTACAAACTTTATCATAATTTCGACACGACAGTAGAAGACAGTGGAAAAGCATTCGATATTCAAAGAATTTCAGTTTTAATGAAATCAACATAATAGACGAAAATCAATAACTGCTTAAATTGATAAAATAGTGCTGATAATAATAATTTGAAAACCCTTATCTGAAGGTGTAAATCTACTACATATAAAAATGGGACTAATATTAAGATAAAAATCTATTGGAAATCATTATCTACATTGTCACAATACCTCGTTTTCGCTTTGCTTTCTGATTCCGAAAGAACTTTAACTTCACCGTCCATATGTAAATGACCATAGCTGGATAATCTTTTATCTGGAGGCTGAAATTTAAAATAATACAACAGAACTGCAGTTAGGTGGGAATGATATTATTACATTTTAATAAAATTTAAGCAATCAAAATGTAAAAGAAGTAGAGAACAATTTATAATAATTATTATCACATAAAATCCAGATAAATAACATTGTTTCTCTTAAGATTACAGGTATGCTTTGCCGATGAGTGCCATCTAATCTCATAAGTAGGTCAAATAGGGTTTCTTGGTGGCTACTTCCAAGCACTTAACATTAAGTGAAACGATTTCCACTTTTAATACAAATATTTATATAAATAAATATTTATATATGCAAAATCAAATGGAAACTTGTACTATTAAATATGCTTTTGATACAAAGTGTAATGATCACGTTTCAATGAAGTGCGAAATACATATGAAATGTCAACATAATTGAATTACTTTTAGGTATCTTACTAAAACTAATAATAATAGTATTATAGAATTATGGAATATTGGTTGTAGCCAAAAATTTAAGCAGAAATCTATCTATTTAAAACGTAATTAACTAAAATGCAAGAAAACATAAACCACAAATAAATTTAGAAAAACGAGCTACAGTATCATTCGAATAAAACTTAAAATAGCATGAATATGTAGTTTAATCATACATTTGCAGTATATACTGATTACTGAGAAAGCATATAACTACTACTAATTCATCACAATGTCTTCATACTGAAACTGACATAACATTAATGTTTAGATTACAGACTAAACAGAAAATATGCAGAAAAAGCCAATAACCAGCACAAAAATACAATCGAAGTATTTTAATAAATGTAGAAGTTGAACAGGACCAATATTTTTAAAATTATTTTGATCTAGGTGATGAAGTACAACACTTACTAGCCCAAATATAGAAAAATGTGGCCAAATAATTTAGTACCAGAACTACTATAAAGTAACTACCTCTAGCTGGTCATCAATTAACATCAGTGGAAATAACTTTGAAAGTAATTAGACATATTATTCAGAATGACGAAAAATATATCTAGGATTATTATCAGTAGTTTTAGTATCCAGTCAACGTATCGCACCGAATACTTTCCGTAGTTTTTCCGTTGATCTGGTGAATAAATACTGCATATTAAAATGTGATTTTCACCAAGGATTTCATTTCAAACTCCTGACCTATTTGAAATTTATTCCAGCATATCCGGCTGCACAACAATAGATACATTCATATCAAACAGGTATGAATAATTCCAGATACTCGAAATGAAATGAACGGTGAAAATCACATTTATTAAACAGAGATGGAGGAATAGAGAAAATTATAGGGATGACAAACCCAGTAAACACTGAAAACGACCAAGTACACGAGCCTGTGCATTTGGTTCCAACGATAGATTATGAAATGCTAACTTCCCTACAGGAAGTTGCGTTCAAACTAATTTATGCACATTCTCCCCACTTATTACGTAAATAAAGTGACTAAGTAGTCGGTCCGATTAATTAATTTCTGTTGGAATAAACATATCCTAGGTAAATTATCCATGTTACCGCTATTTAACACAAACGTCAGAAATTTTAATTTTTACTCACTGGAAAGAAAATTCATTATCAACCATAAAAGTAACAATCGGTATCAATAAAAAACAAACCAGAAAGGAATTTGCAGAACACACAATATAAAGCTGTAATTAATAGCTGGATTACGTTTTATCTAAATATAATCGCTTAATACATGTCCACTGATTAAGAAATTGTGTTTAACTACTAACAGGCAATAGCAGATATACAGTTTACTACGTAGATCTTTCTACATCATAATCCACATATTTGATTTGGTCACGAGTTAAGAGTGTTTATTAGCGGAAGATATATATATATATATATATATATATATATATATATATATATATACACGAATAAAATCTCCATTAATAACAAAAGTTTAAATTAATACAGGAGAAACTAATGAATGACAGACGAGGTAAAAATAATTTCAAAATAACGAAAAGTATGTGAAGTAGCAATATATATATATATATATATATATATATATATATATATAACAATAAATTTTATAATTTTGCTTCAAATAAAATATATTGTTAAAAGACGATGGCATTTCTTTGATTTCAGTATTTGAAACCAGACGAGGATAATATAACATAATAATAATATAATTTGTAATTACTTTATAATATAATTTATTTCCACATCTAACTACCTGATTTCGCTTCGTTCAAGGTTAAACCTACCACTGATTCTTACCACGGAAAGGAAACCTGAAATTGACTAAATCCATTTGATGTTGATTGCCAATCTAATGACATAGCAATATACAGAGAGGAATGCTAGATGGTGGTAAATAGTTGGCTGGAAACACTGTTTGACCAAGCTTGTATAGTATTTGGCACCTGTCGAAGAGATTTGATGTTCCCTAGACAATTGAGACTAGTGTAACTCAGTCTCACAGTCTGAAATGGTACCACTTAACAAATCGAGGAGTTGAATACATTGATCACTGAGTAGTAACCAATTTTAGGCTATATCAATACATTAGGTACACTTTATTGAGGTGCACCATCTGACAAAAAACCTATCTACTATGTCTAGACATTTAGTCTAGCGACATTTTTTACAACTTGATCGATAGAATTCGATTAGCACTAAGGATTATACAAACGCGATATTGATTACAACTCAATGTTTGACAATTGTAACACTAAAAATCAGTTGGAAATGTTAACATCACTACTGGATATTATCTAGATTCTTCCCTTTCAAAGAAAGGCCGGAATGTTCCTTAATTTATAATTATTATTACTTAACTAATAAGATACATGATGTAAATTAGTAGTACGTCGAAATAATCAACAAGTTAACTAACTTCGTTATCCTTAATCTGCTGTTTAGTGAACTCTATGCACTGGTTTCTTTTTCAAACGATTGTATTGTATTGTATTTCATAGCGTATCATATGATAAGCTCTTATACAGGAGTGCTATAGCAGCCATTATAACATACGTCTTGTTCACTGTTATGATTTTAAGGGAACGTTTCCATACAACAGTTATAGAATAAAGGCGGATGTCAGGGACTTAATAACATAAAATTCATCTAGAAAGCACAAAAATTACTGATGGTAAACCAACAGTGTTCGGTAGATTTAAGGAACAGGCAAAAACAATATAGTTTGCGAATCCTCTTTAGCTGTTGGTTTTTACTTGAGGAAAAACCACTGGAACTTATATGTGATGCCTTTTTTAATGCATATCATGCATTCATTGAGTAACCAGTTAAAGTGAAAAACAATGAATAGATCAAGTTCGATCATATGAAATTACTTTGCTCAAGAGCAGATGAGCGGTAAAGCTAACAACAAAATTTATGATCACAACTAATTCGTCTCTAGAGGATTGCTACTTTATTAACGGACTCGTCTTACATATATACATATACACACCAATACGCAAAAATTCAACTGAATACAGACAACAAAAGACAGGAAGAGACAATGAAAATTTTGAACTACTCACCAGCATTATTTCAAGTAAACTGTTAAAATGACAAAAAGAACATAAAAATGATTAGTATATTAAAAGGACCTTTAATTAAAGAAACGATAAATTTGTACTAAAATTGAATTGTTTTAAATTATCAAAGAAACTACCATAACAGTATCATCGAAATATGGAAATTCAGTTGACGAATGAGATAAAAATACGTAGACATGAAATGGCATTTCACAAGTGATAGTGACTCTACAGAAGTAAGCCAACAACAGGAATATGCTGAACATCATAAACATAGGTTTTAAAGAAACGAAAAATGAAAAACTCACACGTCTAGAATAAGGTGAAATATAAATAAATAATAAATATTCTAGTGTAATATCAATAAATGACTTGGGATAGAACATCACTGAAAGTCGAAAACATACAGATGTCTGTTTTGCCCTAGAGGTTAATTCCGCAGTAGTGCTCATCGGAAATACAAGCAAAGGTAGGGTCCAGGCTTGGTAGTAAGTAACAAACTTCTAGACCACTGAGATGGCATCTAATGGTTTAAGTTACTAAGCCTGGTCAATTAGAGATAAAACGCGACCATCACTCACTGTTAATTGTTAATCGACATAGGTGAGCTAAACTGGCCACAGTTTATCGCTAGAACCCTAGAATTTAGTAACTAACAGGCATATTATTATTATAGAGTTTTGTGGAGATATTATTAATATAATTTAATCATTATCAGCAAGTCTTTATGGTAAAGAAAAAAACGAGAAAACTCTTTTTCCTCTGCCATATCAGTATTCATTCGTATTGATACTCGTAGCATTATTGAGATGTAGTTAATTCTGCTTGGTACAATGGACAGAAAGTAGTAAAACTACGCAGAAATATACTTTAAATTAAGTAGTCGGAAGAAATGTTCTGAAGCAATTAGTTTAGTGAATACGTTGTAATAAAAATGACAGGGTTCAATTACCGCTTAATGAACGTTTATAAACAGAAACTGGTCATAATGGAACAGATACATTCACTTGTTACCTTTTTCTAAATCTTAAATTTTGATGTTCCCTCATACACTATTTGCCTCCGATGTTTGATCTATCTAATTATCATTACTAACATGAATATTTTCTCTGCTTTGCTGTTCATTTCTATCTATTATCTATCTGATGAGGTATTGTAAGTTGGGCTAACGCATACATGCCAAGCTCTATGTAATGACTGACAGAGTGAATTTACACACTCCATAATGTATTACTCAATGTAAGATAAAAGTAAATACTATATTACTTTAATGTCATGATTACAGTTTAAAATTTCAATATGATACGTGTAGATATCCGAAATGCTCTCACATAAAACAAAGAAATAACTGAGTTTTTAAAGAATGTAAAATTTAACAACTAGACAATAAATCACACACAATTTACTAGAATGACTAAGTTGAAAATCTGTCTTCAGGGTTTAAACATTTATTTAATAAGTAAAAATTGCTTAAGTAATCTTCCCCACAATAAGTGAACGATATTGATCACTGTGAACATGCTAAGCTGTGCAGTGGTGATATGTATGGAAATGAAAAATAAGAACAGTATCTCAGGTGGATGATTTCACGACCAAGATTCTGATATTGTTCTTGGCATCTTTAGAGCTTACTTGAAGTAGAAGTGGGCATTATTCCGCTAGTATTAAGTCAGTATATTCTGACGACCTAGTCTGTAACCGGTATCTGTTGATTGCAATCGATATGGATACTATGCCTTTAGAAATTCCCTAGCATTCTTGAAATTTCCTTAATTCGGAATCTTGATACATTCCGCATCCAGCCGATGTCCAGAGATGTTCCTATATACGGAGGTAAGTGATAGTACATCATATCTTCTCACTGTTAGTTTGTGTTCAAGTATGCGTTGGTGAAGAGGACGTTCAGTTTGTTCAATGAAACGCTACTGAAAACTGAACACTTATTAAGCATTCAATATTATGCGGATAACCTCACCCCATTGTCTTAAGCTCAAAATTCCTTGGAGCGATATACATATTTTGCATAACCCCAATATCTGTTGAATGCACTTATGACTATGAATTAAAAATGATTACGTTTATACAGAAACAAATACGAAGAAGCATTTACTATTCAACCCATAAGTAACACTTTACGTTAGAATATACTGAAATTTAATTAATAATTAAACAAAATAGACTAAAGAACTATAATCTACAAACAATAAACCAACCTGGACTGAATTTGGTCAATCGAACTAATTGTGTCAAGATCTCGTTTAACATCATTGATAGACAAAGCAACTTCACGCATAGCTTCATGAGCTACAACTAGGTCGGGACGATCATAGTGATCAGCCGGAGTGAGTTTACACAGGTGCTAGAGTTCATAAAAATAAATTTATTTATTCAGTGAAGCAATCGCTATGTAAGGCAACAAAATTTTGTGAAAAATATCGTTAGACCGACTAAAACAAGTCTAAACAATTAGTAGCTGAATACATTTTAAAACAAATCAATGTCTCAGCACCGACAAATAATATTCTCACCAGGTCGTTGTAAACCCGACCTTCAACAAACAGACACATCACGATAGCGCTACAGATAACTCAGATTGGCATAAGTTGCTCTAGCTTCTACTACGCATAGTTTATTCTCATTTAGAATACCACTGCCACCAACACTCTTACAAATACTGAAACACAAGAACGCTTTGGATGAACGACTTACGACAGAGAGTGGGAATAAACACATACTTTGCCAGTCACGCAGAAGTACTTTGCATATAGAAAGAGCAAAGTACGTACCATATCTACGAACATTAGTGTTCGAAATCAACTTCAGTGTTTCTATCAGTTTTCCAGATTATGAATCAAAAGAAAAGAAATCGGTATGAGCAAATGAATGAAGCATAAACAACAAGATATAACTTGACAAACATATTAGCTCACCTCTAACAAAAGATGATATTTCAGGACACGTTGAATTGGTATTGTAAGTAATTCAGCCAAAGCGAATTTATTATATTTCTCTGAATTCGACTGACACAACTAAGGATAAATATTTTTTGGAAAATCCAAAAGTAATGGGCATTCAAATAATTTAGAATTGTAAATGCAGAACATTTTTAAAAACGTTTATAATGTTGACTGAAGTTATTAGCAAAATTTCTAATCATTACTTGATTTGCTCTACCCAACATTTCATATTATTTTTCCGTCCATTTACTAGATTAGTACTACGTGCTAGTTTCATTTTCACTAAATGTTCCATTCCAAGCTCTGACAATTATGTTTTACTTGAAATGTCACACTGCAGTCACTGACACATTCATAGTTATGGAGAGGTTAAAACCAATGAAATAAAATCTTTTCAAATAATTACACTCTGATAAACTGATTTTACCAACTAAACGAATGTAAGAATGATCTAGAGCACTGGGCACAATACACTTAGTGAACACTGGAAAATTGTACATAAAGACAGCCGAGTAGAAAACGTTACTGAAAATGCCAAATTATATTTTTTCAATTAAAATATATAATAAATCTTAACAGGTGCACGGAGTACATATAAAAAGTGAATGACAATACTAATAATCAAAACTTACTTCTATTTTATTACGTTTTTCCACATCATTTCGCATAATTTCATACACTAAATTCTGAGCATGTTGTAAATGACCACAGTACTCTCCATATATAAGTAGATTGTCACGAGATTTAAGGAAAACATCACTCAAACTAAGGAAATTCACAGTCGCACTCGTTGCCAAACTTAGATTACTTAAAAACTCTCTGTGTATAGTATGTAATTCCTGAACAAATAGATAAGTAAGAAAAACAAGTAAGCGCTACAATATTAAAATAATACGATGGATATGATAATACTCGTATTTTGTAATTAGACGTGTAAGCATATGTGCATTACGATAAGTGTATGCTCATAAATATGAATTATCATCTTTGCTTTAAGGCAACTGTAAACACAAGCGTATATGAGTATAACCACACAATGTTCATAACGAATGTTCTACATATACAAAAAGTAAGCAATTTAAGAATTTGTGTTTCAAAAAATCAGTTAAATTGATATGAGTCTTAGGATTTACCACACGCTAACAACAAAGTGCCACAAAGACGCCCATCCATGATAGATCGGGAATATGCCACTAGAAATTAGGAAAGCAAGTTATTAATAAGCAGTTTAAAAGTCTCAAAAAAGACAGGCATCCTACTGTGGTATAATATATAGATGATGCAATGTCTACTACCAAAAATCCTATGATATCTCTAGCTTTCTACAGTTTTCGAATTCATGTATAAAAGCGGCATAGCCTGGGTTAGACAAAAAGAATGCATACTACATAAGCCGTAGTTAGCATATTCGCATGTTATCATTTCAATAATAGGGTGTGCTTATTAAAGGTATAGCGGATAGCCTAATCACCAATTGGTCATTGAATATACATAGTTAAATGATCAAATCGATACGTAAAAATGACGGCTGGACAACTGGTCTTTCTGTTACAAGTGACTTGCCTTACTTTCATACAACAACTAGATACGATAGAGAGTAACCAAAGTAGGAAGGAAACCTAATTATATAATCAGGTCTAGTGGTTGAGGATATAGTGAGATGAGTCAGTAAAAGAAGAGTTATTTAAATTACAACTGGACCTAAATTCTCTCCGAATTTTAACTGTTGTAAAATAATTGGATAGATGCATCACGTTGTTCCCACTTTACACAACAATGGGTTGTAGGGTTGAAGATTTTACGTAGGAACGTGTTGTTTCAACTTAATATACCTGTCCGTAACGTACAGATTAACCGAAATCGAAGACTAAACTCAGTAGTCCTATTCAACTCATCCACCAGCTTACAATCAGCCTGGAAATCAGGAGTAACGAATCAGTTTCACTACTGCAGGAATGATGAAGCTAGTTTATGACATATACAATGATGTGTAAGATATAAGTGGTTGTCACTTCCCGGTTACCCACGCCATGAAAGGATACTTCTTTTCAAGATACGTAAAAGTGAAACTTGATTAGTAGTGATTTTAGCAGCTTAGGAACGTAACCACAGAACTTTAAGGACAGCTGTTTGAAACCGGTCAAATAAGACACTTCGTGAGTAGCTCTCAAAAAACTAAAAAAGTTCCACACTTTTAAGGCCTCGTCACCAGTGATGGAAATCCGCAGAGCAAGAAAAGGTGAAATATTCTAAAGGTGACCTACCTTAATCCCTTACTCCCCCGTTGTGGAGAGGCAGTTTTACTGTTGATGCTTTATATCTGAGTTTATGTTATTGCGATTGCACCCCAATATAATCGACAGGATGACCTAACCCCTATGTCTTAAATTTCTTGTTTTTATTCTTACCTTCGTTTATATGAGCAGTCTGGCGTGATAAAACCTAAGAAAACTAATGCTGAGTCAATATAGTTTGACCGGGTTATCAAGATAGACCAGTCCGACCACAGTTCCACAGTAGAAAGTAAAACAAGGCAAAGAGACGTCCTCAACAATAGCAAAGAACATTCTTAAGATATTGTCCAGATGTCGATAGGTTAATATAAAATGAAATAGTACGAATATAGGAATCCGATAATGATGTGTACAAATGATGGGTCTTTATTGATTAGAGAAAAAATTGCCTACAGTGACTGCATAGTCGAATCATTAGTGACACTTAACGGCATTTCGCTTGCGCTATTTGTATAATAAAAACGTTATTTTAGTAGGTAGAAAATTCTCCACATCTGGCTTCTGGTGTAACTTTTAATCCAATCTATTCGTGGGTCTGAACCAATAATCGTGTCTTCTGAGTAGCTGTCATCCGACCACATCGAATCATAATGATATCATCTATCAATCAATATTGCATTTTTTTGTTCAATAATCTCTGGTCAATTAAAATATCGAAATCATGAAACAGAATCTTACTTAACTTCTCCAATCTGTGTCATCTGCAGGTAAGCTGGAGGCTCCCATCAATGGATGAGTATAGTGAGCAACAACTTACATGAAGTACTCTAATGACAAAGACAAATTAGACTATAAGTTGAGTCCAATGGATACCTGGTCGACGTCTTACACGATATACTGTGAAAACTAACACATGAACGAGTAAAGTAGGAGTCAAGGAAGATTTAAGTATGACATATAGTAGTACCCACAACCAACTGAATTTAAAGTCTTTTTAAAAACAGCATTTTTTACCTAAAGGCAAGGTGTATCTCAAAAAAAAACAAGCATTCACATTTGAAATGACTTTACTGATTTTTAGAACACTACCTCGAATTATATATTAAAAAAAGTAAAATAAGTAGTGGTATTATTTTTTTTAATGTTAACTAAAATCAAACAAATGGAACACTTTAAAATTTCTGCATAATGATTACCTCAATGTATTTGAAAATTTCCTCGATCTCGTTGTGAGAAAGAACCCCGATAAGTGGATGCTTATACTTCTAAATTAGGACAATGATTTTAATGAATAGTTCTACTTTCTATCCTACCTCAATTAGCATTTTTAATACATCAACATAATTCTTTTCTGTATCCACTATTTCACGAATACAATATGCTCGTGCTGTCGTCGGTTCCGAATCTAAATTCTACATGTTGAAAACTTAGAAAATTTTTTAAACGAAAATTACTAGACGAGACTTTGAACCTTGATAAACCACTGTATCATAGAGTTTTTCCTTATTCTCTTCCTCCATTTGAGTGTAATTTGTTTTTCCAGAGTCAGGTAATTTATCCCTACATTAATAAATATTAAAAACGATAATGACACAATTTTTATCCTCTACATTGCAGCAGCGATCTCCTCCAAATTATTATAATATTCATGAGTTGATTGCAGTTTAGAATTTTCCGGTGGAAAACCACTGTTTCTGGATTAAAAGGAAAAATATAAAAAAACATACGGTATTCCGGTTAACTGAGCTCTCCGTGAATATGATAATTTTGACAAAGCAGCAATCGCTTTTCCAAAATTTTTAGCATGGTAAATATCACCAGGTTGAAAAAGTAGATTTCTAGGAATATCAAATTCCTTTTCACATAATTGTGTAAACAGACGGAGATTTTGGAAGCATAAAAACTGGGAATTTTGCGGCATATGGCTAAAGTCTTTCATTGATCTTATATCCAGTTCGTGATTTGATAGTGTGCTTAAAAGGTGACATAAAGCAACTCCATCCATTAAAGCCTGAACTAAATTGATTGCATTGCCACCTGGTCCCAAGGCCGGATGATCATCCGGGATAACTTGACATCTATTTAACCATTCAGCACACTGCCTCCAATCATCATCTTCTTCCATAGTAATTTCCCAACTTACTATAAATGAGATAATAAAAAAGGTAATGGCTTACAAGTCAAAAGACATAAAACGGTTAGACAATCGCGATGATAAGTATAATTTAGGAGTGTTGGCAATAAGCATTCTCAAAAAATGAGCAACTTAATGTAACTGAACCATTACGAAAGGTCAAAGTTAGAATTTAGAGTTTATCTACCATGTACTATCACGACACAAAATAATTTTCTAAAAACGTTAAAGGCCTGTGCTTATATTTATCATAAATAGTAAAACGCTGGAAATAATGTGAGTTCATGTACATAGGTAGCTGGCTAAATGCCAGTGGTGTGGAATTAGATTAATCTACGTATAGTGGGAACCGGAGCATTTTTAAACAATCCGTTATTTTTAATGCTTGGCTTTATAATCAGAGGGCGACAACAGTTCTTCTTAATACGTGAAGTCTGACACCCTGTTTGATAATCTGTCACCAAACGATAGCTTACATCGATAAAGACATCATGTAAAGTCGACGTTCGGCAATTTATGTTTTAATGCAGCGACTATAGTTTGACTAGTGTCACCACCTTGATACATGGAGTCTAACTGCTTGCACGAACTTTGTCAATGTCATCCCAGTAGCTTGCATATCGCGCAATAATTGCTATGGTAAAACAGAATGGAGAGATGATAAATTCGTAGCATATCTATGGTATGAAAAATAATTGCATCGAACTACTATTTTTTCACAACGTAACTCAGAAGCCTGATACTTTGTCTTGGACGATTCAAAAAAGAGGTTAGTTAAGACATTACGATGACTTTATAAACAAGAAGATACCTTTTACAAGTGAATAAGATGTTTTGGCTGTTCCGACAAACTATATTTCAGTAAATAATAATTCATAATTTAATCATTATATGAACTCTCATCATACAGTTCTTTGCAGTTTGATCGTCCTGTTTAGTGCAGTGCATTTTTCTAGCGTGCTGATAGTAAAAAGCCTTTTGTGTGAATGTTCTTCAAATACACATTTTAATAAGAATGAAGTACTATGAATAAAATAGCCAATATTACCTGTACCTACGTAACTAAACACTAACCTACATAAACGAGTAGCCTGTAGATTTAGCGCTGCTCAGGTATGTTTTAATGTTTTAGTGAAACACTCAACATTTCTCATGATTAATCGATGAATCAGGAGTATATATTGAAAACAAACTAAAACTCACAAATACTTGTACAACACTTAAATTCCGATAAACTAACTGTAGACATAGAAACTGAATGGATATCCACTAAATACTGTACTCAGTTTGCTGCCGCCTCAGAAAATATAACCATGTGAAACCCAGACACTAGGTCAATTTAAACTGACAACTTCCCAAGTGAAGCAAGAGGAAGAGTAGCAAATTAAACACAAAATAAAAGGCTTTAGTAGACCCATTAGAACTGATTACGGTATGGAGAACTACTAATAACCCCAAAGTGAAAAAGGATACAGATTTTAAAAAATGAAATGAAAAAAACTATAATTTAGAAAGTAGCATGAAAATAACATTTCCTTGGCAGCAAAAAAAAATATCTTGTGGGAAGCAGTAAAGAATTATGGAATTGCATTATGGGGTCCAGAATAACAAAATCACGAGACATTTCTGAATAGATAAACACCATGCTTATAATGACTCAACAGGTTACTTCAATTTATTTAATATGAAGTAACAAGGGTTTAAGGTCTGTCAGTGATTTGTACTATGTATATATATAATTTTCAGTAGTAATGTTTAAAAGTTATACGAATTTTTTATAAAAAAATTTTGTTTAATCACCTTACTTGTATCTCAATCTTAGAAGTAATTATCTGAATGCTTATACAAATATAGTGAAATAAGTCAAAAAATTAAACATGATAAATGTAAGTTACAACACTGTAAATATTCGGTTACTAACATTTGTTAAATTACTTACGAAAATTGCAGCAAGAAGCTAGATACCTAGACCTTACTTGTAAAGTAGCAGTTACAAACACAGCTCACTTACTAGACCTTCACCTTGGAAGAATAAAACATAATCAAATACTCAATATATGTATGACTAAATCTAACTTCATCACAGTTCGGTAGGATGGGATTACTAAAGTTAGTTGAGATCTGAACGTAGAAAGTAACAGTATTCTTGGTTTTCGATAATATAGCACTGGTTATAATGCATCTAAAACATGTGACTAATCACAAACGTAAAACTGTAGCTGTAGTCTAAGCTAATTGAATTCTTCATGCTTGTATCTTGAATGTCTTGGTTTTAGTTCCAGTTTTCTTGGTTTTGTTCATTAATTGGTATTTAGCTGCACAACCCCTCGCATATTGGCATTTTCAGCTGCCTCTATTAGTCTGTAATCTTTACCTTTTTATTACCGATATTTTTACAAAAGCGTCTTACAATCTTTTATGCTTTCCTTCCTATACCATTATAACTATCCTTTTTTCCCTTCTTCCCCTTTGTACATATATAAATGTATCACTTGGAATCCATCTGTTCGTAGTCCTAGGTAGAAAATACTTGCAAATAACGAAGATGAAAAATGATGAAATTATTGTATTTTGGCAATCTAGTGAGGGATGCTGGTTTCCTGGCACTCTTATATTGGTGTTCTGTACTTATTCTATTTTTCTTGGTGTTTCTATTTCTTGTTTGTAATATTCCTTGTGATAAACACAAAAATTTAACTAACCATCATTATCTTTTGTGTTTTATTTTCCCTTGATTAAAATTTTAACTTGATATTTCGTGTAGGTATAAATGTCATTTATCTTTAACTTTTAGTTATTTTAAGTGATTTTTCATTTATCGTTATTGCCCACGCGTACCTTTTTTTTAGAAGTCTATCATACTAAGTCTTTTGGACCCGAGCTTTGAATATTCCAGCAGGCTCAAATCATCGTTATTGATTTCAGAGGTTCGTTACACATGAAACAAGCATATTATGAAGGCTTGGGTCCGTAGGTGGGCTCCCGTCGACTATTTTATATGATTCCGTTATTTGGGAAGTTTAGGCATTTATTGTTATAAACCACGATTGACTAGCCACTCATTATCCTATATCTTAGCTTGAATAAGCAGAATGCCTGCTGTTTCAAATCATAAAACGGGAGTCATGGGAAGCGTTATAGAACGGTTTTCAGAAGTTGATGGCAGCTCCTTTCTACGGTATCGTAATTAATGGTGAAGAAAAAATTACCAACATAGGATACCAACTCCTTATATTTTTCACTTCACATATTCATAACAGAGATGGCCGTTTATTCAACATTAAACAAACAGAACATCTTTCATCACTCAAATTCACTGAATAAGAATCATAATACTTACGAGAAATAAGGGAGGAACGAACTCCGAATTCCATTTTTAAGCATTTTCATTTTAGTCACAAGCAGAAGAACTTGATCCAACAATAACTAACTGCCTTTTAATACCTATATAATCATCTTGGCAAATAATCAAATGCACACAGCGATGGCGGGCTCCACCAGTTCTGACATATTCTAAGCTAATTTGGAGTAAATGTTTAGTTTATTTTTATTCTTGTTAGCTTTTCACTGTTATTACAATATCTGATGCTTCAGTGTGCAAAATTGTTGTTATTGACAGTGTTTTCTTCTGCCGAGTAAAATGTGTTATATGAATTTTCGACGTAAAGCTAAGTCGACTGTGAACATTTCACCATTATAGCATATTCTCTGTTGCAAATAGCGAAATGATTGTTTGGAATGATTTTCCAATATTTTAGAAAGCGGTTTAAAGCAATCGTATTTCGAAGAGCTAACTTATTGGCTAATATTAATGTCTCTGGAAGCTTGGAGTTTCTAGATGTTTTCATAGTTGTTTAATTTGGGTTGTGACTGGCAAGCGAAATCCAGGACGCGTATCTCGTCCTGTGTGAAGCTCTTTGGGTGTATGTAACTGCATTCCGATTTCAATGTTCACTCAGGGATTTAAACTCTGTCCTTTTTGGGATTAACAGAGACTGACCAGCATCAATCTATAACAAATCAACGGGAAGATACAAGTTCATCCTAATTAAATTACATAGTTGCTACAAAAAGCCTTTTGGAGCTCGAGCCTTATGACTTGTGTGAAAGACAGAAAAAATTGCACATACTCTACTGTCTACAGAATTACCCGTAACTATCGACAAGCTGATAACATCCACGAAAACTAGTGGCTGGTATTGATGTCCTCAGTCGGAGACGTTTTTGAGAGAAATAAGTATAACTGAAGTTTCATAACATGCAGTGACATTTGTGGAGCTAATATTCAATTACAGAAAGTTGGTTGTATTTCACTAGTACATGACTAGTACCATTCATTATTAACGCATACTATTTTGCAAGCAAAGTAGGTTGATTTAAAAAGAACCTAGAAATGCGTCACCCTTTGGCCAAAAAATGAAAGGCGACAGGTTTAGCCTGAGAGTACAGGGGCAAATTTGTGCTATAACTAATTTGAATTTCGCTAGAATAATTTCTTTGGTTGCAATGTTTTGTTTCAAATTCGACTGAGTGTAACCGATTCCTGACTTTATATAGCCACTCATTAGATGAAAAAATGTATAATCAGCGCCCCTTAGTCTAAGAAACTTATTGAATACCAATTCGAAATTGTGGTTTCAACGATCCAAGTCAATTAAGCCCCCTAAAAAATTGTTAAGTATGTCAATGAGAGTAGCAGAACAACGATTGCATTTAGTGACCTCAAAATTCGGCGTTGTCAGGTTGCTAAAGGCCAGTGATTTGAACACAAACTTAAAATTAGAATGCACACTTAATGACATGATAAACACTTAAAAGAAGCTAGAAAAGCGTATGAGGGTAATAGTGAGGTGAAACATCGAATAACTCATGTAACATTTAGTACCTACGACCGAATACGGACGTTTTCCAGTAGCGGCAAGATATTGATTTGACATGTAACAGCAAAAGAAGGAAGTAGCTAGTAACTACTTGCTTCAGTTACTGGTAGCGGATAACTTCAGTAGTGAATGTCCAGCAATATTTGTATTGACTGAGCAGGAATAGAAAAATGATTTTGTATCTATTTTAGACAAATTTAAAGTGATCATCTGCAATGCAATTAAAACAGAGACTTTTGCAACAGATTTTCAGATACTGGAGGATACAGCTTCTAATAAACATGATACTATACTTCATCCATGAGGCTAACGTTGCTCATCTAGTAAAGAATGCTGCTGTCGGAGCATGTGATGTATGTACTTTCCGAATAATACTGTATTGACATCGCTACGTTTATCAAATATATGTTATTTATCTGAGTCACACTTGCTTGCTTATACTGTAGACAAGCCCACAGACTTGCCATACGTTTGATCAATATACAGTTCATGAATTAGCCACTTATTTATATAAGATATGCTTGTCTGAAGATGGCAGAAACCGACAGTACTACTTGTAAGGACACAAAGTTAGATTACAGTTGCTTCATATTGCTGGATGTTTTCACCTACGGGTGTAAAGGAAATAAATTGTACTGAACTACTGTCTATCGCTGATCTGTAGGTGATTCTAGTTCATAAGTTCTCTGAGGCAGCAACAGCTGAAACTGTTCTCTATACATGTGACACTGACGTCTTTACCTTCCCTGATAATGATGCATAGCATCTTATCATTAGGCCTGACTTTCAAGATGAGGTTACCTTTCATTAAGTTTGTACTTAACTCTATCAATAGCACACAATCGAATGCCTACTAGTTGAGCTCACTCTGATTGTATGAACCACTTTTACTTGATAACCAATTATAGAACTGTATGTCAGGTAAGCTATTGGGATAGGCTTGATTGATCGCGAACGTGGGGCTTCAGAGTACTAATTATCCTTATCTCAGAAGCAAAACCATCAGTAACAACACTTTTGATGTTAAGCGTATACTATCTAGTCAATTGAAATACTTGATAATACGTTTAAAACACCGTCACAAGTTCGCTGGCTTCGACAAAATATAAGCAAGTTTCTGAACAGATATTGGCTATCACTTTGCTCCACAAGCTTCATTACTAATTCCATGTGGGAAATTGAAGGCTAAACGACAGACGCCAGTTAGACTAAATATCGTTTAGTATTGTCAATATGTCAGCTTCTTGTCAACGCATAATTTTTATAAGTATGACTACATTTCATAATCAATCAATTTGATACATTTCCTATCATTGTTCGACATGTTTTTATCAATTTTCTTCTAAACTGAAAACATTGATTAATTCCGTGTGCTGTGTTGTTTTACATTTGTCGATTTGTAAACATGAAAACGCTTTCATGTACATTAGTGCACACTAATTTACTTGGAAGGTTGAAATTATATTTTGGTAGTTATATCCAAATATCTGTCACCACGACACCACGTTTATCAAACATGGTTTCTTGTCAGTTGACGAGACTTCGAGACGTAAACTGAAATGCAAGGGTTGATGAACTACTGTAGCGACTTAAGTTAACTAGCTAAGAGTTGATTTCACAACTTATGTATACACGTAGATAAGAAAGCTTAAGTATTCATTTACTTCCTTATTCTTTATAGGGATTATATTTCCTATTATCTTATATTGAATGTTGAAGGACATTGTGTTTTTGAATGATTAGTATTCCGCTCCAACTGTCTCCTGTGCACGCTATCAAATAAAGACGTATTACCAAAGATTATTGTTTCTTCTGTTAAAATAGAACGGAACGTACTTAGATATTAAACTACCACTAGTAGTGGATTTCTGATGTCCAGACAATGAAGAGACCTCGTTATAACCAGGACTTGTTAATTATAGAAGGTCGCAATTGATGATGAATTAGGAAAATTTTGTTAAGATAATCGCACTATCCAATAATAGTTATTAATCAACGATTTTACGACTGCAATATGAATAAGAACATGGAACTAGCACAACCAGTTTATCAGCCAACATACGCAAGTACATGTAGTACGACGAAAAAGACAAAGTATGGTATGGCATATTATTTCGATACATACAGACAACGACAGTTAAAATGGGTATCTATAAGTAAAATGACATACGTAAAATGTTCGTAATTTATTGTGGAATTGAGGTGACTAATTTGTGTCCACATAGTTAATACATATATACGTTAGTGGCTATTATCTTCATATTCCTTCTTTTGGTCGAAATTTTCATCCTCCATATAAAAGAAGAAATCTACAGTTGTTATGCATTTTAATACAAAAGAACTTTTCCTACTGCTTAGATATTGATCTGAAATCTGGCAGTGATGAGTGGTCGAACTCCCTCAATTAATCGTGTCCACTAAACTAAAAGTAGTCAACATCAGTGACAACTATATATAATTATTTCAGGAAACTGTTTACCCTTTCACTAATCTAAAACTACGTATTTATAATCAGCTACCTTAGACTCTCCAGTATCAGTGTGACAAGTCATCTGTTTAATATCATATAGTCATCAAGATGATAAACTCTTCAAACACTACTGCAGTCTAACAGCAATCCACGTTTTGCCAAATGCAAACACGATTCATAAAACAACTGGATACATCAGCATGAAGTAGGGTGGTTTGTTTTGTTTCATTTAACAGATGTTAAGCATTTGTTTACTCTCATTCTCAAGGTCAAACAGCTCTTGTTAGATCATATTTCAAAGAAAAGTGTACGGCATATTCACATCTTTTCGTGCTGTGGTTGGTTTACTTCATTCTAGTTGGCTGATAGTAATTATACACTATTTCTGTAATCGTAGTACATCGATTTGATGTGCCAATTCGTAAAATCTAAATTTTAGTGGCAGACTAATGGGATTTGATTAAGCAATCTCCTAGATCGTAGTGCGTAATTGAAATATTGATGTTACTGTTAGAGAGCAAACTTCAGAATGAAAATGGATTGGTGATAAATATCTATATGCGAGAAAGTGGAATGCTATGGCACAGAAAATTCTGCAGTAATACACATGAAATTCGTGAAGTCAGTGGAGTGTTTAACACGCTTAATTAAGCGTATTTTTTAATGCTGTCATGCATCATCAATTAGAATGGGATCATGTTTTGGAAAATTAAAAGTGGATTTGGAGCAGATTATGCACTTAATGGTATGTTGGTCGATAAAAGTGCTAATACCAACCACAGCGGCACCTCCCATACCTTTAATGAAGTGTTTCTTGCCTATTGATAATAATATTGCAGGAATAAATGTCCAGAAACGATATTAGTATATCAGTCGAAGTGTTGAGATCAGTGAATGCGCGAATAGAAAGAGGGAATAATATTGCAAGATGCTTATCGAAACAGGACGGATTAGCTGATTTCGCATTCTAACATCTGCAATTTTTCGGGATTTCAGATAGGACCTATAGTATAAGTCATTTGGCGAGTGTACCGGGCAGAAAAGTTACCTTTTTTTTATTAATAGCAAAGAACTACATTTGCTAGGCACAGCAAATTATCCAAATGATTAGAAGCCAATTAGGTGCCTCCGGGACTTTTGTTGACCAACATTAAGTACATAATTTGCTTCAAACCCACCTGTTCTACCGAAGTTGTATTTTTTTATGCTTTAGGCTTAGTTCCCTATCATATTGTCAGACATCGCCGATTCTAGTGTAATTGGTTACTAGTTTTTATTTCGATTGATCATTAGTTACGTAATAATCAGATCGTAATATTGTTATCTTGAATGAATGTTTTGTATGTTATGCAGCAATTATTCCCCTAGTAGTGTATAACTGAATCGGTAGTTCTGTTTCTGGTGTTCACGAAGCTAAGTTTCGGTTCTAGTTTTCAAAGAGACCTACACATCCATTTATTTAATTTAGATATTAGGTGACCATTTTTCTTATTAGTATTTAGCAAACTATCTATATAGAACTACCCCTCCTAACGTTTTCTTTTAATGCCGCTATATGATTCGAAATTGTAATAAGAGATATTTTTCCCTAAATTATAATGAGAACTAAGGTATTGGTTGATTAACGGAAGCAGTATGTAGATATGATGATTGGAAACGGAAACAGTTACTGTCACATTTACACCAAGCAACCATCTATTAGTTAAGAATAGGATGATTTATTCATCTTAAAGAACGTCATTCGACGTTATTGCTTTTTTAGTATCAAACAAAATTATGTTGGATATTCTTGTAAACCGTTAATTAATGCCAAGTCTTACTCGATAATTAGTATGTCAGTTATATTTTCTGAGGTC